>CM061747.1:117527816-118150467 GCA_030979885.1 Lolium multiflorum | reverse complement strand
CTCGGTAGTCTCAGGACCACCCAGCCCTGATGCAAAATGTTGAGCTACTTTATGATTCGTACTCTTATGTTCTGGTGCTGTAGTATGTTATGATTTGTACGCCTTTGGCGCTAGATTACGCATTCAGTGGATGATCGCGTTGCAAAATTCGACACCCACACAATCAGTTCATCGTATGAGTAGTAGCACAATTACTTCTTCCTGCCAGCGCATTAGTTGGTAGCATGAAACACTTTCAGGTACTCCCCTCGGATTCATATTAATGGACTCAATTCTGTCTAGATATGGATGTATCTAGATGCATTTGTTAACTGGACTAACAAACTTGAGTCAGTTAATATAATGTAAACCGCCAAAGTCCGAGCAGCTAGTTTATTGACTGTGCTTCAAGCCTCTCGCGGCAAGCCATCGACGAAACTTGACCAGATCTTGGCCCGCACTTGTGTGTGGCGAATAGCAAAGCTTTGACCATTTCCTCTCGGGATACCGCCGGTGAGCTTGGACGGTTGCCATGAGCACTTTCCTACGGAACTTCCTCTTCAGGGCCGCCCCTCAAGCCGTCGTCATGAGACAAAGACGCAGCTGCCTCGAGGTGGACGGGAATCTGATCCTGCATGGTGGTCCGCATCGTCCAGAACGATCTCCAACTGGTTAACGAGGACACGATGGCGCCAGGGGATTTTTTTTTTTGGTTTGAGCTTGGGATTTGGGGTTTTTTCTGATAGGGGAGGAGGAACCGAGGAAGAGGAAGGAACAGCCGCGTGCTTGGCGCGTGGCGGTGTGCTTGACTTTCGAATGTGAAATGTTTCATTTCCCCGCTACAATTCGGGGGTTTCTTGACGCGCCAATGCGTCTCGCCGGGCAGCTTCAAGTGAATTTGGGGTGCCACACTATGGGCCCTAGTTTCAGTGGAGACATGTAATGACTAGTCACATCAATAAGTCACTGCGTAATAAAATATGTTACCCCTCCCCTTTATGTAGCACCCTTCTCTCCCGATCGAGTGCCATTGCCGACGGATGCAAGCCGCTAGCTCGATACCCTCCTTTCGCGCCCACCGTCCTGCATCCACTTGGAGGGGCAAGCTGCATCTAGACCAAGCGGATTAGGTAGGACTAGTAATGTTCTTTCCTTTCTTGTTTTTTCCTCTCCTCGATATCTTGCGCATCTCTTTCCTATTCGGGGCGAAGGGGTGTCTTTCTGGTCACCCTCGAGCTGGGAGTGATTGATGGGGGTGGGGGGTAGGGGGCTACCTTTGCTTGGATTGGGGTGTTCTTCCTTTATTTGTCGACATTTGCAACCTTTTGTAGTTTCTGCTGATCCTCACTGTATCTTTTGTCAGCTTGTACAGGAAAGGTAAGACCTCGGCGGTGGGGGCAATGGAGCGTAAGGCCACCACGCATGGGGGCAGTTGGCTGAGCCTGAGCTGCGTCCCCAGCCCCGCGAAGCAGGTACTCCGTTTGCTTATCCACTCTTTACCTTTTAAGTGTCTCTCTGGTCTCTGCATCCTCAATCTGTTCCTGTTCTGGAATATGCTTAAAGTTTGTGCGTAAAGCCTCTGTGACACCATGCTCTATATTCTCTTTATCAGGTTGGTACCTCCAGGTTCCGTGCTGAGGCTATGGGAACGAGAATAGCGCCCACCTGCTGCAGGAGCATCCCGATTTGCAGCACAAGAAGCGAAATGCCACCGCCGAGCTGGGCAGGGACCGCCAGGGGTAATTTCTTTTAACCAACTTACCATGATGCAGTCTGAATCTGACTCCCTCACATCCAAATTAATTGACTCAACGATCTCTGTAGATACGGATGTATCTAGATGTGTTTTAGCTCTAGATACTACTGCCTCCATCCCAAAGCTTTGGGCTTATATTATTTTTAGAAGGTCAAACTATACCATGTTTGACTAAGCTTTTACCAAAATCAGTAACATGCAAAATACAAAATTAATATCATTAAATAGATAATAAAATATATTTTCTTACGGTATACACCGTATTATATTTGTTGATAGAATGTTCTAAAATTTTGGTCAAACTTTGCTTGTTTTGATTTCTCAAAATAAATAAGGCTTAAGCTTTTGGATGGTGGTAGTACATTCATATCTAGACAAAGCTAAGTTAACTAGTTTTTTTGTCTGTCCATAGCTAGTGTTCACGCTGCAAAAGGCTAAGAGCATCCACTATATGCACCAGTCTATCTCATACAGTAATTCAATATCACTGCTGAGGTCTGCCCTTTGTTTTGCTATTCATATGCAGACTGAAACTTTAGGGCCTTTACTCAAAAGGAAGATCAAAATTGCGGCTGATCAGGCTGCCAGTATGTTGATGCCGCCCCCATCTTCTAAATGCCTCTACAAGCACAAGGCCACGCGCCCACTGGGTGGTGATCTTTTAATGAATATGGTATATTTTCTTAATCCACAAACCATGCCTTGATTTTTCTGTTTATTGTCGGGTTTTTCTATGCTTGCCAAAAGTTTACAACAACAACAACAACAACAACCAAGCCTTTCATCCCAAACAAGTTGGGGTAGGCTAGAGTTGAAACCCATAAGATCTCAAAGCACAAGTTTAGAAACACCAAATTCATTTGCTTACAATCATCATACACAAAGAATGTTCATCTACTCCAGCCTCCCTAACCCAACAAAAAATAATGTTAATTACGATTTTGATTAAAAGAGCACCATTAGGCGTTGTTGACTTTGAGATTAAATGTCATTTGCAATTGTTACTTACAATTTTGAGACAAATGGTTAGTTTAACCTCGATCTCTTCCGCTCTCCATTTTTTCCCAACCGAACAAAAATGTAACTATTCCATTCCTCTGAATTGAACCATTCCATTCCATTCCAGGCTGTTTCGAACCGAACACACTCTTGCATTGTTGTAAATCGTTGTCCATACACGTGCCATACCCTTTCCACTTACATCCAAAGACTCATATGCACTTACCGTCTCGTAGTCATTCAATATCATCAATGAGATCTCTGCTCCTATTCTATGCAGGTTGAAATCGCTGCGCCTTTACCTCAAGTGGATGCAAAATGAGGCTGATGAGTGATGTGAGGACGATGGTGCCGGCACCATCTTCCGAAAACCTCTAACAAGCACGAGGCCATGGGCCAGCTGGGTGGTACTTTTAATGAATCTCGTATATTTTCTTAATCCACATACACGATTTCATTATTATATGTTTAATTACTGTTGGTTTTGTCTAATGCTTACCAAAAGTTCAGAAACTGCGTTTGCTTACAATCATCATACACTAATTTTTCACTTTTCGGTCTGTCTCATCCAGTATATAAAACTGTTGATTTCCATTGGCTTTTTTTGTAATCATTTGCATTGCTGTCAACTGTTCTCTATGCTATTCTTCCACTTACATCCCGCACTATTTGCATCAGTCCTATCTCACAGATTTATTAAATATCAATGATGAGTTCTCTTGATATTCATATGCAGGATGAAACTTCAGTCTTCTACTCAAATGGATAAAAACTGAGGCTGCCGTGAAGACGATGGTGCCGCCACCATCTTCTCAAAACCTCCTCAAGCACAAGGCCACGGTCCAGCTGGGTGGTCAGTAAGCATGTATATTTTCTTAATCCTCATACATGATTTGATTTTTGTCTGCTTATTGGTTGCCTTTGTCTAATGCTTACCAATAGTTCGGAAACACACACACCTATTCTTCCACTTGCATCCAGCACTATATGCATCATTGTCTCATAGATTCATTTTATATATCATTGCTGATGTATGTTGCTCTTCAATTTTCATATGCGCACTCGAAACCGTAAGCCTTCATTGGTCAGGCGATTGCAACTGATGAGGTATCCGCAGCTGCCACCAGTTACCTGCTGCCCACCTTCTGGATGCTTACATAAGCTCAAGTCCAAGGACCAGCCGGGCCATCCAAGGGTTCGGGCATATTTTCTTAAGCCACATATATATGCCATGATTTATGTCTGATATTATCAAGCTCTGTCTAATGCTTTTTGGAATTCGGAAACACTAAATTAGCATGCTTATATTCATCATACACTAATTTTTCACTGTTCTCACTTTGTAACATAGTGTTATGCACTCGCTTGTCAACATTTGCATTGCTCTGAACTATGCACTTTACACAACCTAATTCTTCCACTTACATTCAGCTCTACGCACCAGTACCTCCTATGTTTCCTTCACCATCCCGATGCCGAGCTTACGGGAATATGGCGCCATGTACATACCCCGTATATAACACCTCCTATGGCTCTCCTATCTACCTTTCTAGTAGCTCCTTCACGGAGTTACAGGTATGTATTCAGTGGTTTAGCATGAATTGGCATATCGTAAAGTCTTGTTTTCAGTCTTCCTGCTTCTTACATTTGCATCAATTTTCACATGCAGACTGTACCTTGTGAAATGATTAACCAGATGTGTCCGCATGAAAGGTCTTTCACTATGCATGGCAATGGAAAATTTATGAACACCTACACGGTCTATGAGGTGTGTATGTCTACAAGACGCAGCCATCACATATTTGTAAGGACATGATTGGTATGCTGCTTTTGACCACGGCCCTCAAAGAAGGGCTGATTGAAATGTAGGATCGAAACTCAAACGGCAGATATACGAATCAAGCATAGAGTTGGAGACACTTTCAGAATATATAATATGTAACTTTTTTCTACCCATATCTTTTGATTACTGCATTCCGAGCAGTTGTTCTAAACCATTCCTCTGTTCTAGCTTGGTGGGTTTAACATGATCAAAGTTACAGATCCCCTGATGGAACAGGAGCGGATGCTTCAAAGGCAACTACACCAAACACGGCACCGGCTTCCCACTCTCCCGCATCGCACCTGCCTCGACTCACCACATCGCATCTACCCATCGACCACACCTTGCCATGCCGTGGCATGCATGACACACACACATGCCCAAACCCTCTCTGCATCAGCACCGGTTCCTCTAGCTGCACCGTTTACCGCACCTGCCCAACAGTCTCCTGCATCCGCACCGGTTCCTCTAGAGGCACCAAGCATCGCACCCCGCCTCAGCCTGCATCGCACCACCCGTGTACCAGCCTGGCTCATGCACTGCCCCACCGTATCACCGAGGTCTCAACATTGTCACACCAGTACCGTGACGCATCTCGAAGCTATGTTCGGTGAGTATATGACAAGATAATCGGCTCTTATCTTGATGTCTTCTCTCCTCAAAGTCTCATGGTTCATTGCATTGGTGCCATTGACTAATTTTTGGTGGTATCTCTTGCTTTGAATCAGAAATTGCCTAAAAGTATCTCTAAGGATCTCAATGCTGGCCGAAGGGGCAAGATATCCCTCGTCATGGAGAGTGAAGGTCTCACCGTGGAGGGACGGTGCTCTGTCAGTCCCACAGTGTTAGTTCCAGGTGGAAAAAGTTCATTGACTGCAAGCAACCGCATTGAATGTGTTGAAGGTCAGATCTTTTGAGGCCAATGGTGACATGCCGTCAAAGTTCATAAGCTGTTCAGTTCTCAGTTGTCCCATGAGCTCCCAGCAGCTGCATTGCAGTTGCTTATATAAGGTTATCTTATCTCAACTGCTAATTAATTAAGGTGGTAAAACTTCCTGCAAGCTTTTGCTCTTAGCAAGTATGTATGTATGATCAGCTATTATGATAACTAATGTTTGTGTTCATCTTAATTTGCATTTCCGTTTTAGAAAAACATTTCTATTTTGGCTGACCTGTTAGAGAACTATCAGATTGAACCCACAACATGATTCATATAGATTCATTACACCGAGCCACATGTCTTGACCTTGCTATACACTACTTCCATTAATCAGTGCAAGAAGGCTTACCTGAGCTGCCTGAACCATGACAGATTCGAATCCACCTTATCTATCTAGAAATACAACCTTTGCAGAAAGAGGATTTGCAGATGGGGAGGCTGACATTGGGGACCCATGAGCCAGCAGCGTCGTCAACGTTTTAAAGGTAGCAGGAGATCGAAAGAAAAATAAGCAAAAATCAGTTGGTAAACAAATTCAAGAAAAGAAACATTTACCTTTCGAGAGGATGACATGCGGGACCCATGAGGCAGCAGCATCCTCAACTAAGGCGGCAGTGGATCAAAATAAAAAAGGAAATAGCCAAAAATTAATTAGGGTCAAAATAAATCCATCAAAGGAAACTTTTATTATTCATAGAGGATGACATGTGGGACCGACTTGCCAGCTGCGTCATCGGGGCAGGGGATCAAAAGAAAAAGGCAAATAGCCATAAATTAGGGGAAAAAAATAAATCCAACAAAGGAAACTTTTTTTGTTCATAGAGGATGACATGCGGACCCATGAGCCAGCAGCTTCCTCAACGTTTCAAAGTCGGCATGAGATTGAAAGAAAAAGGCAAGTGACATAATATCGAGCCAAAAATAATCCAAGAAAAGAAACTTTATTGTACATAGAGGATGACATGCGGTCCCATTTTGTAGCAGCGGTCTCAACGCTTCCAAGGCGGCACAGACCAATGAAGTAGCCAGAAATCAGGGTGTGAAAAAATCCAAGAAAAGAAAGATTTCAATTGGCTGTATCTGGACATCTGGCCTTCGAACTATCCTGCTGGGCCTTTTGACTCCTACAATTTCAGCCCACTCCAAAACAGGGAAAGGTCGGATTTTTCTCAAAAAAAACAGGAAAGTCCTATGCTTCGCAAAAACAAAAAACAAGGAGATTCAACATATAAGTTTGTTTATGTAGATATAAAGATTTAATTTATCCGTTTGCAATAGCTCAGAGCGAAATACAACGTTTATTGTCCGCAAAATAAAATATCACATGTTTCTTGTCCATGGAGGCTGACATCTGGGACCCATGAGCCAGCAGCGTCCTACGTTTCAAAGGCACAGGATCGAAAATAAAAAAACCAAAAATCAACAAAAAAATACAAGAAAAGAAAAATTTATCGTTGAGAGGATGACATGCGGGACCCATGAGGCAGCAGCATCCTCAACGTTTCAAAGTCGGCATGAGATCGAAAGAAAAAGGCAAGTGACATAATATCGAGCCAAAATAATCCAAGAAAAGAAACTTTATTGTACATAGAGGATGACATGCGGTCCCATTTGCAGCAGTCAACGTTTCCAAGGCGGCACAGACCAAAAGAAAAATGAGGCAGCAACATTCTCAACAATTCCAAGGCGGCAGGGGATCAAAAGGAAAAAGGAAATAGCCAAATTAATTAGGGTCAAAAATAAATCCACAAAAGGAAACTTTTATTGTTCATAGAGGATGACATGTGGGACCGACCTGCCAACAGCCTCCTCATCGTTTCAAAAAGGGGATCAAAAGAAAAAGGCAAATAGCCAATTAGGGGTCAAAAATAACTCCAAGAAAGGAAACTCTTATTGTTCGTAGAGGATGACATGCGGGACCCATGAGCCAGCAGCTTACTCAACGTTTCAAAGGCGGCATGAGATCGAAAGAAAAAGGCAAGTGACCAAATATCAGAGCCAAAAATAATCCAAGATTTATTGTACATAGAGGATGACATGTGGGTCCCATTTTGCAGCAGCGGTCTCAATGTTTGTAATGCGGCTTGAGATCAAAAGAAAAAGAAAGTAGCTAGTAATTAGGGGTGAAAAAAATCCAAGAAAAGAAAGTTGATGGACATAGAGGATGACATGCGGGTCCCTTGAACCAACTTACTCAACGTTTCAAAGGGGGCAGGGATCAAAGAAAAAGGCAAGCCAAAATCAGAGGGTGAAAAAAATCCAACAAAGGAAACTTTTATGGCACATAGAGGATGACACATGGTCCATGAGCCAAGCAGGTACCTCAACGTAGCAAACGTGGCATGAGATCGAAAGAAAAAGGCAAGTGACCAAATATGAGGTGCCAAAAAAACTCCAAGAAAAGAAAGTTGATTGCTCATAGAGGATGACATGCGTGTCCCATTTAGCAGCCAATGTCTCACCGTTTGAGAGGCTAAGCAGGGGATCGAAAGAAAAGGCAAGTGACCAAATATCAGAGCCAAAAATAATTCAAGAAAGAAAGTTTTATAGTCCATAGAGGATGACATGGTACCATTTAGCAAGCAGCGGTATCACCGTTTGAGAGGCGGCAGGGGATCGAAAGAAAAAGGAGCGACCAAATATGAGGTGCCAAAAATCCAAGAAAAGAAAGTTTTATAGTACATAGAGGATGACATGGGGTCCCATTTAGCAACAGCGGCATCACCGTTTGAGAGGCGGCAGGGATCGAAAGAAAAAGGTAAGTGACCAAATGAGGTGCCAAAAAAACTCCAAGAAAAGAAAGTTGATTGCTCATAGAGGATGACATGCGGGTCCCATTTAGCTGCAGCGGTCTCAACGTTTCCGCGGCACGGGATCAAAGAAAAAGGAAGTAGCCAGAAATCAGGGGGTCAAAAAATCCAAGAAAAGAAGGAATTTTGGTTCATAGAGGATGACAAGCGGGACCCATGATCCTGCATCGTAAACGGCTCGATCGAGAGCGTTGAACGAGATGGCGCGATCGAGAAAAAATGCTAGAGAGGCTTCCATGTGGGCCCTACATCCCTGGCGGTGGATTTGCGTTGACTCGGCCGGCAACCCGAGAATTCGCGATGCACCACGGTCCCGGCCACCATACGCGACGTTTTGGCTGCTTCTTGGGCTAGGTGGCCTCAAAAACGAGAAAAAGTTTTGACATGAACCACGCAGGGACCAAAAATCGTCGGCCATGGTGCACCAGCAACCACGGCGCGACTTCAACTTCGTCGGCCATGGCAACTTTTCTTGTAGTGCCAATGGATGTTGACAAAGGAAACCCGGGGACTGCTCCGGCAAGCTCGGGGATTGCTCCGAGAACTCGGGACCGTCCTAGGCTCGGGGACCGAGGCGCCTATACCGGAACAAACAATGCTTGTGGATAGCATACATAGACCTACCGGTATTTCTGGTTCGAGAAGCACCATCATGGGTTAAACCTATTAAGGAATTCCTGATCAACGGCACCTTGCCGGTTGACGAAAACGAATCAAGAAGGATCCAGAGGAGAGCCAAAGCATACACTTTTATCAATGGAGAGGTGTACAAAAGAAGTGTTACCGATGTCCTGCAAAGATGCGTGGAACCGGAAGAAGGAAAAGAAATGCTCAAGGAGATTCACCAAGGGGAATGTGGGCATCATGCGTCATCAAGGGCGCTGGTGGCAAAAGTGTTCCGGCATGGCTTCTACTGGCCAACGGCTTTGGAGAATGCTGAGGATTTGGTGAGAAAGTGCAATGGGTGCCAGAGGTACGCCAAGCAAAACCATACCCCAGCATCCGGATTAAAAACTATACCGTTAACCTGGCCATTTGCTGTATGGTGCCTTGACGTGGTTGGCCCGTTCAAAACTGCAAGGGGAAACATGACCCACCTCTTGGTCATGGTGGATAAATTCACCAAATGGTTGGAACTAAAACCTATCGCAAAATGTGATGGGCATACAGCGTGAAGTTCTTGAAAGATGTTATTCTCCGGTATGGATACCCACACAAGCATCATTACGACAATGGCTCAAACTTTGCCCAAGGAGAATTCAAGCGATTCTGTGAGGATAACAACATCCGGCTGGATTTGTGCTCAGTGGCACACCCACAAGGCAATGGCCAAGTTGAAAGAATCAATGCGCTGGTGCTTTCCGGCATAAAACCAAGGCTCATTGAACCGCTTGAAAAGTCACCGGGATGTTGGCTCGATGAGCTACCATCAGTGCTATGGAGCATAAGAACGACTCCAAACCGGTCAACCGGATACACTCCATTCTTCATGGTTTACGGGGCAGAAGCGGTCATACCAACCGACATTCTCCATGATTCACCAAGGGTGCAACTCTATACCGAACAAGAGGTAAAGGAGGCCCGAGAAAACGATGTGGACTTGCTAGAGGAAGCAAGAGAACTGGCCTTGGCAAGAACAGCCCTTTACCAGCAAAACCTCAGACGCTATCACAGCCGGAAGGTTAACCCGAGAGTTTTCCGGGAAGGAGATTTGGTGCTACGCCTAGTGCAGCGCACTGAAGGCCGGCATAAGCTTTCACCCCCTTGGGAAGGGCCTTTCATTGTAAGCAAAGCACTGCACAATGATGCCTACTACCTAATTGATGCACATGAATGGAAAGAAGGAAAGGCGGACAAATCCGGAGATGAGACCAAGCATCCATGGAACATAGCATTGTTGCGCCCTTTCTACTCATGAAGTTGTACTGTAAGGTTCCTTTTTGTACCTTATGCTATGAATAAAAGACTCCGGCACCTCGAATGTTTCTCGGGGACTGCCTCTATCAAACTTGCATGTAATATGTTTATTTTTTCCGTTTACCGGTTGCTTGTTGAACATTTTTCTTTCCGGTTTAGTAACGTGCTAAACCTACCGGAGTCTTCGACTGGCTGTCCGCAAACCGGCCATGGCAAGCAAGATAAACCGGTAGGAATTAAGCACGTGCGAAAAGAGGAGTGGGAACAAACAATCTGGAAAAGTTTAACTAACCCCGGTTTAACCGGTTTTTTGTGAAAAATTTCGAATTATTCCTAAGTTCAAGAAAATGTTCGCTTGGCAAAAGAACTTTGTAACTCATACGCCAAAGCGCCCAAAAGAGGTAGGTGATACGTCCAAAACGTATCTACTTTCCCGAACACTTTTGCTATTGTTTTGCCTCTAATTTGTGTATTTTGGATGCAACTAACGCGGACTAACGCTGTTTTAATTGCTCTGGTGTCTCGTTTTGTGCAGAAATCCAACTTTCAGAAAATCCTCGGAATTTATGCGAAAGGCCCTATTTTCCCGAATACCGACGGAGCGAGGGCAAGCTGTGGCCCGAGGCCCCCACACACCAGGCCGGCGCGCTCGTGAGGGGGCCGGCTTGTTGTGTGGGCGCCCAGCCCCCCGACGCTCTCCTTTCGACTATATACGTCTCTCGACCTAAAAACGCCAGGGGTACGTCGATATTTCCAGAGACCATCCACGCCGCCGCCATCGCGAAACTCCGCTCGGGACTGTAAACCCGTTTGGCACCCGCCGGGACGGGGAATTGGAGGGATCTTCACCGCCATCACCACCGACGCCTCTCCATCGACCAGCCATGTTTCCCCATCCATGTGTGAGTAATTCCCCCGCTGTAGGCTGAAGGGGATGGTAGGGATTGGATGAGATTGATCATGTAATAGTCACAAGATTGTTAGGGCATGGTGCCTAGTATCCGTAGATGTTACTTTTATGATATTGTTGCAACTTGTTATGCTTAATGCTTGTCACTAGGGCCCGAGTGCCATGATCTCAGATCTGAACATGTTATTGTTTCATCATGATATGCATTGTTTTATGATCTTACCTCCGCAAGTTGTATACACATGTCGTTGTCCGGAACCAATGACAGAAATCGGGACAACCGGAGGGGATGGTAGTGATGGGAGGATCACATGTGTTCGGAGTGTTAATGCTTTGCTCCGGTACTCTATTAAAAGGAGTACCTTAATTTTTAGTTTCTAGAGGCCCGGCTGCCACCGGCTGGTAGGACAAAAGATGTTGTGCAAGTTTCTCATTGCGAGCACGTACGACTATATATGGAACACATGCCTATTGATTGATTAGTACTTGGATACCGCTTTATTATTACCTGCAAATGCCCTATCATGATTGTTATATGAATTCTCTCATCCATGCAAACCCGTTCATCCATCCCTGTGCCTACGTATTTTAATCCTGCTCGTTTACTATAATCACTACCGCTGTCTTTATTTCACTGTTGTTATTTCACTATTCCTACTGCTATAAAACTGTTGCTACTGATAAACTCTTGCGAGCAAGTCTGTTTCCAAAGGTGCCTGAATTGACAACTCCGTCGTTAAGGCTTACAAGTATTCTTTGTCTCCCCTTGTGTCGAATCAATAAATTGGGTAATACTTCCTCGAAGACTGCTGCGATCCCCTATACTTGTGGGTCATCAAGACTATTTTCTCGCGCCGTTGCCGGGGAGCATAGCTTTATTTGGAAGTTCACTTGGATTGATATTGTTCGCTGCAAATTCTCCATCATGGGTAAACCTCGCGATACTAAAGTCGCCATATTACCATCCACTACAAGAAAAGGTACAACTCTGAGTACCTCCGCTGCTCTTGATTCACCATCTATGATAAGTCAACTTGTTTCACCACCACAAACTTCACGTGTTGGTATTTCTGCTGAATCTGAAAATTCCTCTGATAATTTTGATGATGCTTCTACCTGTGCTTGATAATGATGGTTCATTAGGT
Source organism: Lolium multiflorum (assembly GCA_030979885.1). NCBI lineage: Eukaryota > Viridiplantae > Streptophyta > Magnoliopsida > Poales > Poaceae > Lolium > Lolium multiflorum. The sequence goes on along the minus strand of CM061747.1, from coordinate 118,138,189 downwards.
CCTTTTCTAGATGCTACAATTGCTAGGTCTAGATAAATTGAAAATACTGAAACTCCTAATGAAAATACTGTTACACCTGTTAATTCACCTGAGATTGATGATCTTGATGAAGATTATGTGGAACTTGATGATGATTTTATTGATAAATGCAATGCTACTACTAGTACAAGTAACCTTAAAAAGCTTATTGCACAACATGCTGTTAGATATAAACCGTCTCCTGATCCTAAATTTGCCACATCTCCTATAAACATTAAGGATAAAGATTATGAATTTTCTCTTGATTTATCTCATATATCTATTGTTGAGAAAACACCCTTTTGTGGTACTGAAAAAGAGAGTGCTGTAGAACATATGAATGAGCTTTCCACTTTAAGTAGCTTGTTTTCTGATGATGTTAAGATGCGTACTTATTTTGTTGCTAAGATTTTCCCATTCTCATTAAAGGATGATGCTAAGATTTGGTATAATAATTTGCCTCCCGATTCTATTAATAGTCCAAGTTGTTTGCTTGATGTTTTCTTTCGGAAATACTTTCCCGCTAGTGCTCAACATATGGCTCTGCAGAGAATTTATAGTTTTGATCAAGAAGATGGAGAGAAATTGCCTGAAGCTTGGGCAAGATTTTGCTCTCTTATTAGAGCTCGGCCTGGACATGATTTGGAAAAGCATGATTTACTTGATATATTTTATAGTGGACTAACCATTGAGTCTAGGGCATACCTGGATAGTTGTGCTGATTGTGTTTCCAGGAAAAGAACTCCGGACGAAGCTGAAGAATTATTGGCTAAGATAAGCAAAAATCATGATGATTGGTCTACACATGAACCAACTCCAACACCAATACTGAAGAAGAGGGGTACGATTGAATTAAATGATGAAGATATGAGGGAAGCCAAGAAATCTCTTATGGAGAAAGGTATTAAATCTGAAGATGTGAAGAATTTGCCTCCAATAGAAGACCTATGTAAGATAATTCCCCCTTCATCCACAATCGAGGTACATTCTCTTCAACGCTTTGATAGAGGAGATATTCCATATTCAAAACCTCCTGATCAATGTTTAGATGAATTTGATAATTATATTGTTAAGCAAAATAATTTTAATATGAGAGTAGAGAATCATCTAATGGAAAATTCTCAAGCTATTGGTAAATTGCATGATATTGTGGAGAGAACCTCCAATGATGTTAAGATGCTTGTTAAACATTTTAATATGATTCAAACTCAAATTGATCAACTTACTAAAGTGCAAAATGACTTGTTAAAAAATAATCATGAAGAGAAACAAGTTTATGAAGTAACAACTAGAGGCGGTGTTTCTACCCAGGATCCTCTATATCCTGAAGGGCACCCCAAAAGAATTGAACAAGATTCTCAACGAACTAAAGAAATTAGTAGTCCTTCTAAGAAAAAGAAGAAGAAACATAAAACTGTTGTAGAATCCTCTGAACCTGTGTTATCACCAGAATTTGACCAAGTCAGAGGTGGGCCGCGATCAAGATGGATTTGAAGATATACATATAGAAGAGATATGAGAATCGGCCTTGTGTACCAAGTTTGGGCTAAATGGCCCGTGTATCTGTAACATATTAGGATACGTGTCGTGTGTAGGTTAGAGTTTCACGTGTTTGGTGCACGCCCACATTAGAAAGTCCCCTGGACTATAAATATGTATCTAGGGTTTATGAAATAAACAACAACCAACGTTCAACACAAACCAATCTCGGCGCATCGCCAACCCCTTCGTTTCGAGGGTTTCTCCGGTAAGCACCATGCTGCCTAGATCGCATCTTGCGATCTAGGCAGCACGAGCCTGCCCACGTTGTTCATGCGTTGCTCGTACTGAAGCCTTTTTGATGGCGAGCAACGTAGTTATCATAGATGTGTTAGGGTTAGCATTGTTCTTAGTATCATATGCTTTCGTAGTGCAACCCTTGCGCATCTAGCCGTCCTTGTACCTCATCATGGGTGCAGGGGCGGCACCCCGCTTGATCGTTATTTAGTAGATCTGATCCGTTACGATTGCTCCTTGATTCATCAAGGATTAGTTTAATATCTGCAATAGTTAGGCCTTACAAAGGGTTGGAGGATCCAGCGGGCGTGTAGGGTGTAGTTTGCTGGCCCTAGACAGGATGTTCCGAGGATCAACCTCGTGTTGGTTTTTAGGCCTTGTCTAGGATTGGCTTACGATCACCGTGCGCGAGCGCGAGGCCCAATCGTGAGTAGGATGATCCGATTATGCGGTGAAAACCCCAAATCGTCGTGGATCTCATATGCTTTATCTTGATCAAGCAGGACCACCATATATTCGGCCACCTTGGACGAATCATGGGTGGATCGGCTCCATGAGCCGATTCACAGGATAACCTGAGAGCCGATCGAGGCTCGTATTTAACGTGTACGTGTGTGCCCTGCAGAAACTAAGCGAGGCATCATCCACACCTTCCGACCAGGTATAGGTCAGGTGCCCTTGCAATTTGCATCGGCGCGCGACCAGGAGGCTTTGCGGGCCGTCGCTCTGAGGGATGGGGCCGCCGCAGCCCTAGTTGTTCCCGGCTCTACGGTGTTGACCATCTCTGGCCAGGGGGTTTCGACGTCAACACATTCTGGCACGCCCGGTGGGACAATCTTCAACATCCACCACATCGCCATCTACATCTCGAGATGGCGGAAAGCACTCCGGTCAAGTACGAGGACCTGGCTGACAAGCTCAAGAAGAGGCATAACAAGGTCAAGGCGGTCCTCGGAACCAACTCGTCGGCTCCCGTGAGAAGACCCGTTCGCACGGCATCAAGCTCAACGGAGACACACGTCCGTTGCCTGGCGCCAACACGGTCGATCTCAGCCACTCCATAAGAGAACCAGGGTTCTCTTTCGATGCCAATATGGCGGGGTTCGTGATTCGCCATGACGCGGACAAAGCAGAGCAGCCACTCGTGGAAAAGAGAAAGAGGAGGCCGTTCCACGTGACCGGCCCCAAGACGACGATAACCGGTACCTGGCTGAGGAGGAGGTGAGAAACATACGGCGTCCACGCCCATTACCCGAGCATCTCCTCAGCAAACATGAACAGCCATACGACCGACATCGTCCGCTACGATAACGACGATGAAGGATATCGCTGGTCTGGAGCAAACAGAGGTATCGTCGAACAAAGGCCACGACGACGGTCCGAGCGCCGCGCCGAGGGAGGTCTGAGGAGCCGACAACGTGGATAGGCACCGGGACTGCCCCTTCTTCAGACTGCTGGGATTCCGGAATGGGCCGATTACCAACAATCGGCAATTGCCCGGAATGTAAACAAAAGGAGAAGGGTACAGCTAAGGTGTCCGTGTTCGAGCGTCTAGGGCCTCTCCCACCCGGAGCAAGCATGCTGAGTCCGTTCAGATGGAAGATCGCGAGGACTAGAGGACGATGATGAAGAGGACAAGTATCATCGGCCAAGATGGTGTCCCGATGGGCTCAGCCACTCCCAAAAACGAAGGGTTCAGCGACTACGTGCGTTGGAAGAAGCCGAAAGGTTGTATCTGCACGCGTTGAGGAAGGCACGGCCTGACCTGGCCGCCAAAAATGCAGCGAACCCTGGATGAAGAAGGTCGGCCACAAAGAAAAGAGTGGCGCCCCAAGCAAAGGAAAGCCGATGATGAAACATCGGCCGGCACAAACATGGTCTTCATCCTTCCAGCGGAATTTAGCGCTCCAAGGTTATATGAAGCACCCGTGGCGCAATTGGACTGCGGCCCACGACCGGTCATCTTCGAGAAGCCGCGAGAAAGGAGTTACAGGCATCTGAAGGCCCTGTACTTACGAGGTTACATCAATGGGCAGCTTGTCAATAAGATGTTGGTGGACACCGGAGCGGCAGTCAACATTATGCCATACTCCATGCTACGGCGGTTGGGACGCTCCAACTCGGATTTAATCAAAACCAATGTAACATTGAGCGATTTCAACGGCCAAGCATCTGACGCGCAAGGTGTTCTAAACGTGGATCTGACCGTAGGAAGGAAGACTATCCCTACGACGTTCTTTGTTGTCGACAGCAAAAGCACCTATGCTGTAATATTAGGGAGGGATTGGATCCACGCCAACTGTTGCATCCCATCCACGATGCACCAATGCCTAATACAGTGGGATGGAGATGAAGTGGAGGTCGTCCACGCCGATGATTCAGCCGAGATTTCAACAGCCGGCATGGGCATTTGGGAGGCATCGGGTCAAGAACCGCTCTCGGGCATCAATTTGGACGACTGCGAACGCATCGATGTGACAAAGAACGGGGTAAGGCTGGTTCTATCCACCGGACTGACCGTATAACGAGAACAACATCGATGGACAAATGTGTTGAGGCTAATCCTTGTGATCGGCCCCAGAAAATTTGTGAAGGAACATTACAAAAACCTTCACCGAGCAAGCAACGTGGAGGCCGATTCCAGCAATCGGCCAAAATTATCCCCACCATCTATTTTGCCTGGGATCGACATTTGACCTAGCAGGGACTACCTAAAGAGCCGATACCATCAATTTTCTTGACAGAATCGGCTCGGGGGGCATCCAGATGGATAAAACACGAAGATATGAGGGCCGACACACAAATCGGCCTAAAAATTTAAATTTTTTTGAGCACAGCCGATGCATCGGCATCGACTCAGCCTGCCAAAGATGATGAGCCAATATGATCGGCGAGACGCGGAACTTGGTCGGAAGGAGCTCGGGGCGTGGCCTGAAGGATCCTGCATCATAGCTTGTCTGAGGAACGGTGCTGATGTCGCCAAAAATATCAGTTTCCACATACAAGTCATTTGAGTGACACGCACAGGGCTGTTGTAGGCACCTGCCCGGAACCAGATGGCCAGCCCGCTGGGTTGGCTGGTAAGAGTCGTGATCTTGTTGGAGGTCTCATGGGGCAGAGCCGACGCGTAGCGTTACAAGCAGAGGTCTTATGGAGCAGCCATCACCAAATCGGCAGTATTTGCGCAAGCCTGCAGGTCAGGTTAGGATCATGAGAACAACCAATGATCATCTGATGGTCTCCTGGAGCCGAGCCATTTGCACCAGAAGCTGCATCAGTTTGCCCGAGATGATGAACCACTCAAAACAGCAAGGTGCGTGAATGGAGCTGGGAGGGGCTGAAAGGCTACTACATTGAGGGTCTTTGAATCAAGGGAGTTGTTGACCTTTCAAAAACCTGCCAGGTGCTGGTTCTTTGAGCCTAACACGGCGCTACAGTTGGGAAGCCGATGGTGGCTCAATCGGCTGGTCTGCTTTTATCCTCGCCTGCTAAGGCTCGGGGGGCAGCCCGCCCTTTAGGTTCCTTGTTCTATTGAGCCGATTTGGTTGGGGATCGGCTTGCTCTGCATCACAACTCAACGAGAAAGGGTGAACTATTGCAGAAGGGAATGGCTTGAGGTAATGGGGGAGGCGACGATCGTCGACGGGCTCTGGACCAGATGTGACTACAGAGAAATGAGGCATTACAAGGACAGCTGTGGACGAGTACCGCCTGTTCCGCAAAAGTATTAGCTTCAGTATTGGAGTAATTCTAACGATGGTCCTGAGACCTCTAGAGGGAAAAGAAGATCCGGAGGACGAGGATGCCGCTAAAGTCTAACATTCCGTTTAGATCAAATCTGCATCTCCAGGATCCAGGAATCGCACGATTGTGGCTCGTCCAGAAGGTGGAGGTCCGGATGGATCTCTTTCGAATTTGCCATGAGAGTCCGATGCATTGCCATCGGCTCCTTAAGCCCTGACCAGATTGGTAGTTGGCAAGCTCAGTACGAAGGGCAATCGGCTGAATTACCGTGAAGAAGGTCGACAAAATCGAGTTGAGGAAATTCTTCATTGACAAACTAGAGTTCTTACATAAAGAGCTGATTGCTCTCAAAAGAAGACCCTAGGGGCTACATTGCCCCGTCTGCTACTGCTGGCCCTAAGCTAAGACCCTATCTAGGGGCCGTTGCTGCCCTCGTCGTCGTCGCCATCATCGCCGTCGTCGCCGCTGCTCCCAGCCTGGCTCATCGTCGTCTGTAGCGACCGCCGACAGACCTTCGTTGTCCTCGTCTTCTTCATCGTCGTCGTCGCTGCCGAAGTCGCTGAGATTGCCGGGCCAGGGGCAGTGGGCGCTTGGCCGACGGGTCATCGGAGGAGTTGTCATCTTCTTCCTCCTCCTCCTCCTCCTCCTCCTTCTGGAGAGGGGGTCCCGTCCTGCAGAAGGTGGTCGCGTCGTTTCTCCACCGCTCTCATTGGTAAGGAAGCGGAGGTCGCTCTCCCGTCGGTCGTGGACTGGTCGTCCTCTGACTGCATAGAGAAGTTGTGGCTTGCTCGTCCCCCGCCTCAATGGCGCGGCGGATGTTGGCCACATGGGCTTCCTCCGGGTTCCACTCCGTTGGCTCGCGGAGGGGGGAGGACTGCGCAGAAAGATCCGACGAAGAGGAGGACATGGTGGTGAAGGAGGGTACTAGTACAAAGAGGATGAGGAAGAGAACTGCGAGAAGTGGCCGAATAAAAGGGGGAATATATGGTTTAATGCCCAAGCAGTTTCCGAGGACGTGTGCCAGAGCAGTTTCGCGAGGACGTGGTGCCAGAACCGTCAAATCGCGCAGAGAAGGCGAGGAGGCAAGACGTCATCATGAAGCATACTGCGACAGTTCTTTTGCCTCTACATGACCCGACGAAAGAAAGCGTAATGATTTTGGAAATGTCATTTCCAAAACCAGGGGGCATGTGTTATCACCAGAATTTGACCAAGTCAGAGGTGGGCCGCGATCAAGATGGATTTGAAGATATACATATAGAAGAGATATGAGAATCGGCCTTGTGTACCAAGTTTGGGCTAAATGGCCCGTGTATCTGTAACATATTAGGATACGTGTCGTGTGAGGGTTAGAGTTTGGCCCGTGTGCGGGTGCACGCCCACATTAGAAAGTCCCCTGGACTATAAATATGTATCTAGGGTTTATGAAATAAACAACAACCAACGTTCAACACAAACCAATCTCGGCGCATCGCCACCCCCTTCGTCTCAAGGGTTTCTCCGGTAAGCACCATGCTGCCTAGATCGCATCTGCGATCTAGGCAGCACGGGCCTGCCCACGTTGTTCATGCGTTGCTCGCATCGAAGCCTTTTGATGGCGAGCAACGTAGTTATCATAGATGTTAGGGTTAGCATTGTTCTTAGTATCATATGCTTTCGTAGTGCAACCCTTGCGCATCTAGCCGTCCTTGTACCTCATCATGGGTGCAGGGGCGGCACCCCGCTTGATCGTTATTTAGTAGATCTGATCCGTTACGATTGCTCCTTGATTCATCAAGGATTAGTTTAATATCTGCAATAGTTAGGCCTTACAAAGGGTTGGAGGATCCAGCGGCGTGTAGGGTGTAGTTTGCTGGCCCTAGACAGGATGTTCCGAGGATCAACCTCGTGTTGGTTTTTAGGCCTTGTCTAGGATTGGCTTACGATCACCGTGCGCGAGCGCGAGGCCCAATCGTGAGTAGGATGATCCGATTATGCGGTGAAACCCCAAATCGTCGTGGATCTCATATGCTTTATCTTGATCAAGCAGGACCACCATATATTCGGCCACCTTGGACGAATCATGGGTGGATCGGCTCCATGAGCCGATTCACAGGATAACCTGAGAGCCGATCGAGGCTCGTATTTAACGTGTGTGTGTGCCCTGCAGAAACTAAGCGAGGCATCATCCACACCTTCTTGACTGTGTATAGGTCAGGTGGCACGCCCTTGCAATTTGCATCGGCGCGCGACCAGGAGGCTTTGCGGGCCGTCGCTCTGAGGGACTCCAGCCACAGCCCTAGTTGTTCCTGGCCTACGGTGTTGACTACCAATGCCCGCCGGGTTTCCTCTGAACCTGTTAATGATCCTAATAGTATTTCTATTTCTGATGTTGAAACTGAAAGTGGTAATGAACATGATGAAGATAATGATAAGAATGATGCTCCTGATAAAGAAGAAATTGAAAAAGAACCTAAAAAGCATGATAAAAATAAAAAGTACACTAAAGAAGATTTTATTACAAAGAAACTTGGTAATGAAAGAGAACCTTGGGTTCAAAAGCAAATGCCTTTTCCTGCTAAGAAACTAAAATCAAAGGAGGAGGAACATTACAATAAATTTTGTGATTGGATGAAACCTTTATTTTTGCAAATCCCTTTGACCGATGCTATTAAATTGCCTCCTTATTCAAAGTATATGAAAGATATTGTCTCTAACAAAAGGAAAATTCCCAATGAGGAGATTTCCACTATGCTCGCTAATTACTCCTTCAATGGTAAGGTTCCAAAGAAGCTGGGAGACCCATGTATACCGACTATTCCTTGTTCCATCAAGAATAATTATGTTAGAACTGCTCTATGTGATTTGGGAGCGGGAGTTAGTGTAATGCCTTTTTCTTTTTACAAGAGACTTGATTTAGATAAGTTGATACCAACTGATATATCTTTGCAAATGGATGATAAATCTACTGCTATTCCTGTTGGTGTATGTGAAAATGTTCCTGTTCAAGTTACTCAACATTGCTTGATATTAACTGATTTTGTTGTGCTGGAAATGCCTGAATATGATAATATGTCCATTATTCTTGGAAGACCCTTTCTTAATACTGCAGGGGCTGTTATTGATTGCAATAAAGGCAAGGTTACTTTCAATGTTGATGACAAGGAACATACCTGCCTATTTTCCCAAGAGGATTGATAAAGTATATGGAGTTAATACAATTTTTAATGTGAAAACTATCAAGGTGGGATCCATTGATTGTCCTATATATGAGCCTAAAGAAGAATGTCAAACTCTTGTGATTGGATCCATATCAATTCAATATAAGGTAACATGATTGATTTGAGGTTTATTTCTCCTTATGTCATATAAAATTTATTTGGTAGCAAGACTTGATCAACCTTGTTAACAAGTATATTTTAATGCATAAGAGAGCTAAACAACATTTCTTTCTTTCTTTCTTTCTTCCTCCACTTGTTTTACTTGTTGTAGCACTTTTTGTTTTGCAATATGCTTTAGTTGTTTAAGATTTTGGAAATCATTTTCCTGCGCAGTAATAATTAATTTAACACCCAGAAATGCATTTTTCAAGTTCTCAAAAATTTACAAAAATTATAATGGTAGTCCTATTTTTCGTAGAGGCACCTGGGAGCACTGGGCTGACCTGGGCACCCTGTGGTGGCACCCCACAGGCCGGGCCAGGGGGGCGCGCCACCCTGGTGTGTGGGCCCCTCCTTGCCCCACTTCATCATCTCTTTCACTCATTGCACTCTCTCTCCCGAAAAAACTCATACTCACTTTCTCTCACTCGCGTTTCTGCTCAAGAACTCGCGATTTCTCGATCTCTTTGCTCAGCCCAGATTTCTGTCTGAAATTTGGCACATTTGCTCCCTGGTATGTGACTCCTTTGATTGTCCAACTAGAATTTTGTTTGGTTGAGTATATCTTGAATATTTTGCTGCTGTAGGTAACATGTTTAGTGAGCTTGCATGCTTATTCTAAGTGGTAGAAATTAGTTTTGATGCATGTTCAGTACTCTAGCAAGTTCCTATAGTAGTTTCCCTCAATTATATACCTTGAAATCAAATTTTATAATGATTGTTGAAAAATTTCAGAAAAGGAAAATGAACAACTACAACTTTGGAGAGGTGTTCGAAGGAGAGACGACGAGCACGGAAGGCCCTCGAGGGCATCCACTCGGATTAGACGATCCTATAATGAGGTTGTGATTGCACCAAGCTTCGATGAGGGCAATGGAGACCCTAATGCTTCATCTTTTCCATGTTATGAATTTTTGAGCAATGCAGGGTTGTTGGATGATTTCTTGACTCTCGGAAAGGCGGGTTTAACCGCCTATATGGAGGATGAGAGGAAGCAATACTACATGCTTACTAAAATCTTTGTGGAGAGCTTCAAGTTCAACAACAAGCACTTCAACCCGACGGTTGCATTCAAGATCTATGGTAATCCAATTACTATGAAGTTGAAGGATTTTTGTGCTGCATTGGGTATTGCCCCTGCAGGTACCGCAAGGAAGATTGAGGACAACCCCAGGGTTTTGCTGGAGCTCTATCGAGAAATTACAAATGATGATTGCCGCACCATTCAGCGTGGCAAGATAAGAAACATTCAACTCCCCGCCATTAAGTATTTTGCTTATTACCTTGCTACTAGCATTCTTGGTAGGGAGAACACTAGTAATATTTCTAGTTATCATCTTGCTTTCTTAATTGCTGCACTCACTGGGGAGACACCTTATCATCTTGGTTCTGTTATTGCTCGCCGTTTGTCTAACAAGGGGCCTATTTATGGGGGAATAATTGCATCGCGTATTTTGGCACGTCTAGATCTTCTTGACCCTACTGATGTAGAAATACCACCTGTTAAGTTAGATATTGCTGCTATGAAGAGTCACCAATTTGTTACAGCTGAATCTAGTATGGATAATATTGTTTATAGAATGTTATTTGCTAACGGGGATGAGAGGGAAGTCCTCTTGCCCCAAACAGATTTGTTCAGTATTGGCAGGAAACCATGGTCGCGCTCTAAGGAGGAGGTGGATGAGCAACTGAAGATACAAGGCTTCCACCAGCAACATGACTCCGAGGACGCTGAGACCTCCTACGACTACACCGTCACATACCCTGTTGCTTCTTCCAGCACATACCTGGAACCGGGTCGTTCTTCGTCGTACTACGGAGACACCACTTCATGGGGACCATGGGAATGAACTCCACTTAGGCCAAAAGCCTAAGCTTGGGGAGAGGTATACCGGCATCACTCATTCTTTGCATATTATGGTTGCTGGATACTTGTACATACTTGTTTAGTTTCTTAGAATGGTTTTCTAATGAGAGGGAGATGATATTTGGGGAAGTGCTGTCCAAAAACAGATTCTGGGCTGTTACCAAAAAAATTCGTACGCACAGTCAGAACGTTATTTTGAGTTGCACATTTTTGAGCATGTGCCCCAGGTTGTTGTCTAACTTTCATTAGTTGAACACTTTTTGAGCTGAGCAATGGAAGATTTTTATTAATTTCGATTTCTGTACTGCTGTCAGGTTTTGGCAGATTTCTGTCTTCCTGCTTTTCTTCTGTGTTTTAGTTTGCACTCTCTTGTTTTCGCTTTGTTTCTTTCCTAAAACACAAAAAGAACAAAAATATTTTGTTTCTTTTCACCATTTGTTTATTTGGTTCTTTGCTCTTATTTTACTTTATTTGCTATCGTTAGTTTGCTATGAGAAACCCAAAAAGATTTTGCTTTGTTTTCTTGTTTCCTTTGTTCTTGTTTCTAACCCGAAAACACCAAAAATGTTTGTTGTTCTTCTTTGGTTTTGTAAAGTTTATTAGGGAGTTCAGAGGTCTCCGATGGTTGGAGCTTGGTTTCATTCCATATTATTATTCAAGCTGCACAAGTGAAAGGCAATAATGACGATCTACGGCAATTTGATGTGGTGAGAGGCTGGTATGAACTCTATTTGTTTTCATTTTTGTACATATACTCATCCATGTGAGCATGCTTAGTTGGTTCATGTGAGGTATATGTCATTTAATGAAAGTCTAGTAGTTTATGATCTCTCATGATTAGTTCCAATTTATTAATAATGAGTAGCATGTCATGAATATTTGCTTGCATTGTTTTATTCATAGATCGGTATGACATTGTGGTATCCTCCTCTGAATAATTCACTTGAATCGACTTGGCACATGCTCACGCATGCATATGACTAAACAAAAGTCAATTAAGCCTCGCTGATCTACTTTGCTTCAGAGTTCTTGTATCACTTTTATGCCTCCGTTAATTTTATTTTGTCGCAAGCATGATTATGACAGTTATTGCTCTCTTGATTGTCGCTTCCCAGTCTATTGCTAGCCTCCACTTGTACTGAGCGGGAACGCTGCTCGTGCTTCCAAACACCTGAAAACCAAGTTGTTCCAAAGTGTCCACCATAAATACCTATGCATGGCATTTCAAACCATTCCAAGTAAATTCTCATGTGCTACCTTTAAACCTTCAAACTACTTCTCAATTTGTGTTAATGTTTTATAGCTCATGAGGAAATATGTGGTGTTTTGTCTTTCGACCTTGTCATTTACTCCGGACAGACTTTCACCAATGGACTAGTGGCACATCCGCTATCCAATAATTTTGCAAAAAGAGCTGGCAACGGGGTTCCCAGCCCCAATTAATCAACCTTCATTAATAATTCTCTTCACGTGTTTTGCTCTGATTCATCAGTAAGCAACTTAACCTGCAAATAGATACTTCCCCATGGTATGTGAATGTTGGAAGACACCCGAGGATTCGGTTAGCCATGGCTTGTGTAAGCAAAGGTTGGGGGAGTGTCATCCATAATGAAACTAAAATACATGTGTAAATAAAAGAGAAGAGGGATGATCTACCTTGCTGGTAGAGATAACGTCCTTCATGGGAGCCGCTCTTGAGAGTCTGGTTGGCGAGGTGGTTAGAGTACCCACTATCATTCGTTGACAACAACAAACACCTCTCAAAATAATTTTATTTCTGTCTTTGAAAATGAAAAGCTCTAGCACATGTTAATCCCTGCTTCCCTCTGCGAAGGGTCAATCTTTTACTTTTATGTTGAGTCACCATCCTTTCTTTGAGCATTTTCTTGAGAGCATGACTGTCATTCTTAGTATAATATGCTTGTCCCGAAATATGATCAGCTGTGGTATAACTTTGATGCTTTTATCTTTGACAAATTTACTTCTAGTCTTTCTATGAACTTCAGAGGTGCCTGGGCATTTATGTTTTGCTACAAATAGGCAAGCGAGATACCACCTTATCATATCCTTCTATGAACATTGCAATCCTGCTTATTGAAGTGTTTCATGATGCTTGTTATTAGTTTGTTGGTATCTCTTTTATGATTGACACAATTATTAGATGATCTTATTTGCATTTACCTTATTATGAATTGCTTAAGCACCTGCCATATCATGAGAATATCTACATCATATGATCGAACAAATGTGTTCGTGAAAGTTCTTTTATCGCACTCAGTTGTTAGCTGAATTGCTTGAGGACAAGCAATAAGCTAAGCTTGGGGGGAGTTGATACGTCCAAAACGTATCTACTTTCCCGAACACTTTTGCTATTGTTTTGCCTCTAATTTGTGTATTTTGGATGCAACTAACGCACTAACGCCGTTTTCAAAGAGAATTGCTCGTGTCTCGTTTTTGTGTGTAAACCAACTTTCAGAAAATCCTCGGAATTTATGCGAAAGGCCCTATTTTCCCATACTGACTGAGCCGATAAGGCCAAAGAGGCCCCCACACCAGGCCGGCGCGGCCCAGGGAGGGGGCGCGCCGCCTTGTTGTGTGGGCGCCTCGCCGGCTCCCCCCGACGCCTCTCCTCTTCGGACTATATATGTCTCTTGACCTAACAATGCCAGGGGTACATCGATATTTCCAGACCATCCAGTACGCCGCCGCTATCGCGAAACTCCGCCTGGACCGTAAACTCCATTCGGCACCCGGACAGGAATTGGAGGGGATCTTCACCGCCATCACCACCGACGTCTCTCCATCGACCAGCCATGTTTCCCCCATCCATGTGTGAGTAATTCCCCCGCCGTAGGCTGAAGGGGATGGTAGGGATTGGATGAGATTGATCATGTAATAGTCACAAGATTGTTAGGGCATGGTGCCTAGTATCCTTAGATGTTACTTTTATGATATTGTTGCAACTTGTTATGCTTAATGCTTGTCACTAGGGCCCGAGTGCCATGATCTCAGATCTGAACATGTTATTGTTTCATCATGATATGCATTGTTTTATGATCTTACCCGCAAGTTGTATACACATGTCGCTGTCCGGAACCAATGGCCCCGAAGTGACAGAAATCGGGACAACCGGAGGGGATGGTAGTGATGTGAGGATCACATGTGTTCACGGAGTGTTAATGCTTTGCTCCAGACTCTATTAAAAGGAGTACCTTTATTTCCAGTAGTTTCCCTAGAGGCCCGGCTGCCACCGGCTGGTAGGACAAAAGATGTTGTGCAAGTTTCTCATTGCGAGCACGCACGACTATATATGGAACACATGCCTATTGATTGATTAGTACTTGGATACCGCTTATTATTACCCGCAAATGCCCCATGATTGTTATATGAATTCTCTCATCCATGCAACGCCCGTTCATCCGTCCTTGTGCCTACAGTATTTTTAATCCTGCTGTTTACTATAATCACTACTGCTGTCTTTGTTACACTGCTGCTGTTATTTCACTACTCCTACTGCTATAAAACTGTTGCTACCGATAAACTCTTGCGAGCAAGTCTGCTTCCAGGTGCAGCTGAATTGACAACTCCGCTGTTAAGGCTTACAAATATTCTTTGTCTCCCCTTGTGTCGAATCAATAAATTGGGTAATACTTCCCTCGAAGACTGTTGCGATCCCCTATACTTGTGGGTCATCAGTAGGCAGAGGCAAAGGGAAAGAACCAAGTGTGCATCGAATTGGATGCGGAAACGATTCCGAAATCTTCACAGTGCAAGAAAAAGGCAAACAACAAAGGCAATATGATAAGCTCATAAACAAACTTAACTTAATAACATACCGGTTAAAGAGACACCGGCATAAGTTGCACCACAGCCAAAAGCTTAAGTTTTATCTTACATCTCAAACCCCGGCATACCGGGGTAGAATTTGACGGGCATTGTTTTGAGATAACAGGCACAACAGGTAGTGTTCAAACAACGGGGGCTTCAGGGGGAGCAGCACCGGCCTCTGGAGCTTCCGGGGGCGCGTCTCCGGCATCCTCATCTTCATCTTCTTCCTCCTCTTCTTCTTCTTTGCTGAGCCAATCTTGGACTCCAGGAGGAGGAGGGATGAAGGTGCAGATCGGCGCGGACTCCGCGATCTGGTAGGCCCGATCCTTCCGCTTTGCGGTGAGGACCGGATCCGTGTCCGTGGGAGCGTCGCGGCGGAGGCTGTGGAAGGAGTCCAGGTCGAGGTCCTCGTACCAGGAGCATGCGATGCGCAAGGCATGGTCTGCTCCGGCACGGGCAGCGGAGCACTGCCACTCCCGGATCCTGCGCCCGGCACCTTTCAGCTTGTCAGAGATGAGTACCAGATTGTCTGGCACCGCCTCCTCCGGCCAAAGCACCTTGTAAAGCTGGAGCGCCAGATCCGGCAGATCGACCAGATGCCGGTCCACTGCGCGCATATGTTGGACCCGGGCTGAAAGGGCAACCAGATGATCGTATGGATCCCATGGCGCATCCAGGTTCTTGAACTTCTGGGCGACCCGGCGATCCGTTACCTTTTTCTGCGCATGCACCTGCGAGTCCGGGAAGAGCCCTGCAACACAAAGAAGAAAAGATAAGGAAAATGTTACCGGAACATGCAAGCTTCTAACCAAAAGCTGGAAAAGAAAGAAGAAAAACTTACTGAGGGCGAGCGCATCAGTGCGCATCACCAGCTCATCGTACTCCTTCTGCTCCCCGATCAAGCGGGCGACCTAGTCTTCGGCTGCCTTCCAGAACTTGCCCACCTCCTCCAGCTCAGCCCTCAACACTGCGCTGGAGTTGGTGGACTCTTCCAGCACTTCAGCCAGTTTGGCCTCAGCAGCTGCTTGGGCGTCCTTCATCGCCTGATCGTGCTGGAGACCGGCCTGGATAGCTTGCTCCTTGAGCTGCCTGGAGATTTCCTTCTGGGCGTCTAAGGCCTTCTGGTGCTCCTGGATGAGCTGCTCCTTTTCATCTGGAACCCGGAAAGAGAAAGTGTTAACAAAGAATGTAACCGGTAAAGCACAATAAGACAAAGCAGTCGGAAAAAGAACATTACCATGAAGCTCGCTGAGCTGGGTCTTGAGGGCCTCAATGGAAGCTTCCGGAAAAACTGTATGCAAAAATTCGTAAGTGTTAAGAATGAAAATCTATACATAAAAAAGAAGCCGGGTATATAAGGAAAACAAACCTTGGCAGCGGCTGTGAGCCTCCGCCAGATCCCGGTGCTCCCAGAGAAGCTCCTCGAAGAGCTGCTTCCGGGCGTGCTCTGTTTAAGTAAAAAAGCAAGTGTGAAGATGCCGGTTTTTCGGTGTCTTTAAGAAAGTTTCGCGCTCAGAGCTGCGCTCTCAACCCGAAACTCGGGGACTGGGAAGATATATATAATCTTGAAAGAGTAAAAACCGGCATGTTTGTAAAAAAGAAGTTTGGAGTTTGGTGAAACTTACCACCACGTTGCTGGTGGCGTCATGCCACGCGTTGTCAAATTCCTTCACTGCGCGCTTAAGCCGCATGAAGTGCTCTTCAGTGCTCTTGGGGCCGGCCAGGTCAACAACAGGAAGCCGGTCCTTCCCCAGGCCGCGTGTAGCTGAGGACACATCTGCCTGATTCCACTTTTCAGCATAATCAAGCAAGTGCCCCAGCTCGTGGCCCTTCAGCTCTGTGATCCGGCCCAGAGGCCGGTAGCTTTCTCTCCAGCCACGATGGGCGGCGCGCCGGAGCACCAAGGGAGCCGGTGGAGAAGGACGCAGACGCCGGCTTGGTTTTGGCCACAACGGGCTCTTGGCTTGGCGGCGGTGTTGGAGGCTTGGCCGCACCAGAACCTCCGGCTGAACGTGCCGGAGGAGGCATGGTGGTAGTCTTGGGCGGCGCGGAGGCATCAGGCCAAAGGACTTAGAGGAGGAGGGAGCAGAGATCTTCTTCTTTTTCTTGGGCGCGGTGGGAACCAAAGTTTCCACCC
The DNA here is from genome assembly GCA_030979885.1 of Lolium multiflorum. Classification (NCBI taxonomy): domain Eukaryota; kingdom Viridiplantae; phylum Streptophyta; class Magnoliopsida; order Poales; family Poaceae; genus Lolium; species Lolium multiflorum. The sequence continues at coordinate 118,121,460 of CM061747.1, read as the reverse complement.
GCCCGACATCTTCAGCTTCGGCGCCGGTGTTGCTGGCGTTGGTATCTTGGTTCTCAGGAGGGGAGACAAGGTCCTCCTCCGCGCGGTGATCTGGAGATTTAGGGGCCGCGCACCCCACAGTTGTAGTGCCCCCCCTGAGAGGAGGCAGAAGAGTTGCCGGCACCAGATGGTATCGGACTTTGACGAGGAGGAGGTGAAGACCTCGCGGGATCTTCAGAGCTTTCCGGAGGGATTCCGGAAGCGCTCTTTGAAACCTTGAGCGCTGGGCTGAAAAAGATAGAAAAAAGAAAGTTGGAAAAATCATCCGGAAGGGAAAGTTGGAACAACAAAACAGCAAAAGGAAAAGCGGAGTCTTACCCGTCAGACGTAGGCATCTCCCGCCTCACGTAATGCCTCCTGGAGGGCTTCTTTGGGCGCTTGGCGGGAGGAGCCGCGCTCGGGCCGGCTTCAGGTGCCGGGGCCTTTCTCTTCTTGTCCTGGGAGGTGAGTTTCTCCAGGAACTCCTGGCCGACCTCGGCCTGCAGCGGAACCGCGTGCTCGTGGACCTGCGGGTCAGTGCTGGCTGAGGGAGCGTCTACAAAAAGATAACCAGTAAGGAAACGAAAAGGCTAAGTACCTCAAGTATGACAACATCGTCGTCCGAACCGGAGTCTTTGTTGGAAAAGTTACCGGGGCGAGAAGTGTGAGTCCGGTCCATCTTGAGATCAACCCAGTGGATGTAAGGATCCGGGTCAACCTTGTCCAGAGCCCGGTTCCGGCAAGGGCCTCGCTTCTCCGCCTCGATGCGAGGGAAGCGCTGCTTGGCCTAAAAAGGAAGAGAAAGACAGTTAGTAATACATCGAAAAGATACCGGAAAACAACCCGGATCGCCTAAACTCTTACTTCTTCAGTTGGAGGGTTGAGGGAGCTGAGAGGCAAAAGGCCCCATTCCCAATCCAGCGGCATGGAGGTTTGGCAGATGTGCCTGGCCTTGAGGACTACGTCCTCTTTGCTAAGAGGGAGGCCGGTGATCTTGGTAGGATCGCCAGGGCCGTACATCTCGCTCATTTTGTGAGCCCGGCGCTTGAGGGGAAGCACCCGGCGCGAGATAAAAGTCCGGACAATGTCATCCGAACAGATGGCAGTGTCCTTCATAAGTTGCTTCATGAAGCGTATAATCCGGTTGGTATCTATATGGGAGTCCTTCGGGTTGTAACTCCAGTTGGCCCTCGTGGGCACTGCCGGATTAAAAGCCGGCAGGTTGATGAGATCAGCGGGGCCGGTATTCTTCACGTAGAAGAAGGTCCTTTCCCATGCCCGGCATGAGTCAAGACTGACAAACTTAAAGAAGGGGCTCCCCTGGCGGGAGCCGATGATACAAGACCCGCACTGAACGGGAGGTTTAGGATTGGGAATATCTTTGCCCTGAACGGAGTTAATCCGAAGGGAAAAGAAACGAGCAAAGGTCTCGCGAGTGGGGCGGAGACCCATGTAGGCCTCCATGAAGGTTGCGTAGCAAGAGAGATAGAAGATGGCATTGCCAGGAAGATGGTGAGGTTGGAGTTTGTAGAAGTCAAGAAATCGGCGAAAGAAATCTGAGGCAGGAAGGCCGAAGCCGCGCTCGAAATGGGCGAGAAAAACGACGAACTCACCATCTTGGAGATCCGGTTCGATCTCGTCGCGCCGGAGGATACTCCTTCCGGTATCCTTCTAGACCGGTAGAGCCAGTCAATCTCATGCTGGGTTACCTCAGAACCTTTCCAGGCCCCGCGTGTGACGCCGGAAAGATCTACTCCGGAAGCCTGGCTAGAGCTGCCGGCGTCTTGACTCGTTCCGGTATCAATTTCCATCCGGGGCTCGCCGGAAGCTTGACTCTCGTGGCTATTGGAGGAAGATTCGGAAAGATATTGCTCGCTAGACATAAGAATCAAAGAGACACCAGTTTCTACTCGAAAACAGCTTTCCCAAGATCTACTCTTGAACGAAGATCTACGAGTAAGAGAAAAAGCGAAAGAAAAGGGAGGGTAAATATCCTACCAACCCAAGATCTGGAAAGCAAGAGAAACAAAGCAAATGAGCATTGTGGCTCACCTGAGGCTGCGGGAGACGCGAAGGAGAGGTTCGCTGGAGAAATGGCGAGCTCCTGGCCGTCGACGAGGGCCGGCGACGGAGAGCGGCGAGGTCCGCCGGAGGAAGCTTGAAGCTGCAGCGGAGAAGAAGCGCCGAGGAAACTTGGCGCGGTGAAAAGCTTCACCGCGGCGGGAGGAACGGCGCAGGTTTGTCGGGAGCGAGGCTCTAGCGGCGACCGGCGGCGACGAGAAAACTGGGGGCGAGAAGCTCGAAGTGCTCTGGAAATGGGGCACGCGAGAAGGGGATGAAGATGAACTGCTCCGCCTTAAATAGAGAGAAGAGGAAATGGGCCGGAAACCGCCGGGCCGCGGCGGTTCGCTTCTTGGGCCGCCACGTGGCATGCAGATACACGCGTGAAAATTAAGGAGCCACACGGTTGCCGCACGGATCCGGAATGGTCAGTGGGATCCGATGCGGCACATTTAATGTTGGCGCGGGAGTCGAAGGGAAGTGATCACCGACATCGACACGCAGAAACAGGCGCATGTCTCCTGACTGGCACTCTGTACCCGAGAAATCCTCGACTTCACCGAGGAGAGTTTAATGTCGAAGATGCCAGAGCGATCCGGAGAAAAAGAGGAGGTTTGGCGACGAAGCCGGGAAGCTTACCCGGATGCCGGAAGGTTTAAACCGGTACCTTGTGAGATAGGAACCTGGCATGGCCCGTCGGATAAAATCCACCGGACTATACCAGCTTCGGGGACTAATGTTGGGGGGATGACCCCCGGTATGCATGCCAAACCGGATGGTTTGGCATACCAAGATACCGGTTTACAGTTTAATCCTGGATCGTGAACTTAGGCTTGTAGCTAAGGAAGCCTGTACCGGTATGCCCAAAGAGAGGTATGCCGGAATAGGCTAAGAAGATACGGGCCACTGTATACACAAAGTTGGTCAAAGATTCCTTCAGAGCTAGAAGACAAAGATGAGCTAAGCAAAGTAGCTTTAAACAAAGCCGTGACGTAAAAGACGAAGGTGACGCCCAAAGCAACCGGAGGACATCAGCCTCCCTGATTAAAGAAGATACCGGCGTCACCTATGATTAAAGTAGCTTTGTAAAGTAGTTTGTCTGTTCAAAGATGTCATTAGGGTTTATTGGGGTTCCTTCCCCTGTAAGCCACCCTCTCCCCTATATAAGGAGAGGGGGCATGCTCCATCGCGGGCACGAGATACCTATGTACGAAAACCACTTGTAACCTTGTTCATGGAATAGAGAAGATCTGGAACGGAGTTCATCCTTGTGTCTCTCTTCTTCTACCTCTGGCCTTGGCCAAGTTCTTGAGGAAAGCACCCGGAAGTTCATCCTACCCGATCCAAAACCCTCCCCCGAATCCTCTAGCGTCCAACTCGGCCCCAACTTAAGCCATCCCATGGCATCTGTCTGTTCACCACGACGACAATTTCTCCATGTTCTTTGTGGGAGATTCACCCAAGCTTGGCTTTTCATGTTGATTCTTGCAAGCTTGGTTGAGTAGTACCTTAACAGTTTCTCCATCTAATCCTAAGCCAATACCTACCTCTTGAGCTATTTCCGTCTAAAAGCACAAGCATACACTAAAATCTGGGTTTTCTGAGCTTTGGTAGCCGGTACTACAGGTGGTTGGGCCGGTACTACCGCCCCTGTGCAGTGTCCTGACAGCCGTCAGGATTTTGCCCAGGAGCGGTACTACCGCCTAAGGTACCGGTTAAGTACCGGAAAGCGGTACTACCGCTCTAGCAACCGGTACTACCGCTTCCGTCTTTGACTTAAGGTACCGGGTGGGGACGGATCTACCCAATCCATCACTTTCCCCCACCCACCTCAAGTCAAAGGCAGCGCCCAAGCTCACGAGACTCGAGGAGACCGGCCCCGATCTCCTCCTCCGGCTATCCCCAGTCAAATCTCCTCCGTGGAGAAGCTTCCCCACCTCCTTCCTCACCATGTCCTCCGGTATGAACTCGAACCTCTCTCTCTAGGGTTTGTTGGATTCCATAGATGCATAGGTTAGGGTTTTTTGGAGTTCTTGGTGGAGAATCATCCTAGATAGCTCTTCCATGTAGAGGGATACTAGCTAGCAACACTATGTGAAACTTTGTGCCTCAATGCTATGAATCTCGACCTAGATCTAATAGTGCTGCGGTACTATCGGACTAGGTTGCGGTACTACCGCCTTGTGCAGTTTCACTCTTATTGCTTGTTAGTGTCCTTTTTCGCTACAATTCCGAGGCTTGTGCACTTAACCCTTATTCCCCCTCCAACCTATGATGTTCACAGGTTCATCCAAGCCTCGTAGTGGAGCCAAGGTCAATCCTCCCGTCCCTCGCCGTCATAGGGATCAAGAAGAAGAAGATATTGTGTCCCCAAGGACAACATAGCGTCAAAGGGCAGTTGCAGCCATCAAGAGGACCACCTCGTGTCCTCACAAGCCTATGAGTGGACTCACCAAGTCCCAATTCTTGGAGATAAGGGGAGTCAACCCTTATGTGGTGACACAGAATCCTCGGTTATGCTCCAACAACTATTTCTACCACCCTAACCAAGAGAGGATATACAATGAAGTCTACGGGACAAAGGAGTTCAATTGTTGCCCCCAATTCCCCATCAACATGGACAAGCTCCGCTCTAAGCCCGAATACTTTGGAGAGGCTCTTGAGATATGCGAAGAGCAAGGTCTTATTCCCTTGATGACCTTCACCCACAACTACTCCAAGGAGGTGATTTGTCAATTCTATGCCACCGCGGTGTTCCTTCAAGATGAGACCGGCTTCCGCTCTATCAAGTGGATGACCAAGGAGCATGTGATGGAGGCCACTTGGGATGAGTTTGCTAGGGGCCTTGGCTATGAACTCCCCGGCAATGATATCAATTACTTCCGGATCCATCTTCAACACAAGCCCATGAGCAAGGATAAGATGGTCAACCTCTACCTCCCCGGGCGAGTACTTTGCGGAAGTGACTATGATCTCCTCCCTACCTATGACATTATGAACCGCATCTACCGCAACACCATCAACCCCAAGCACACCAACCAAGATGAAGTGCATGGTTTCCTTGTGAACCTTCTTGTGCGTACTCAAGAGATGAAGGGCCGAGGCAAGCAATTGGACATCATGGACTACATATGGCATGAGATGCAAGATTGTGCCTTCCTCCGCAAGCTTCCCAATATGCACCATACATCATGAGGCTCATTTGCCTCAAGTGGGAACAAGCTCACCGTGGAAACCTCCTTGAACAATGCTCCCCAATCACTATCCACAAAGAGCGCAACCCCCATATCAGGAATCACTCCCTCCCAAGGTATGGCAAGAATGCTCCCAAGGACACGGTGGAGGAGGAGGCCGATAGTGATGATTCCGACTTTGTCCCCAACTTCGTCAAGACCAAAGGCATCTTTTCCAAGCTCACCGCTCGTCTCAAGAAGTCCTTTTTCTTCAAGGAGGATCTCCAAGACAAGATGTATCAAGCCCACGTCGACAACAAGAAGATCCGTCAACGCCAAAAGGCGATGATGGTTCATTTGGGCATTCCCACCTCCGAAGGCTCCGAGGACACCATCACCCCTCCCGGCGAATGGAAGTCCAAGCACACTTGGTCAAGCTCCGAGGAATCCATTCCCGAGCGCATTGTGCGCCCCTCTCCACCACCTCATGGCAAGGGCCATGTCCAAGACGAAGACGAAATTGAGGAAGAGGAGGAGGACGAGCGTATGTATGGGAATGATGAAGACAAGGACGATGAGGAGGACGACAAGGATGATGATGACGAGTGATATCCTTGGGACGCTAGCATGCTTCTTCTCCCTTTTTGGTGTTCCGATGCCAAAGGGGGAGAAGTTGATCTATTAGGACGGGTACTTGCATGGGGATGCCAAGGGCTTGGTGCTTCATTTTGGTTTTTTGGCCTTGGTATCGCTTTTATCCCTAGTTAGAGAAATTTTTCGTATGCTTGCTACTTTGCTACTCTATTCGTGGATCTCCCGGTTTGTAATAAGACTTATTCGTAGTAGCCTATGTTGGTATTCGTATTCATCTATTGTGGCTATACCATTTCTATGGAGGCATTGTTATTGGAATTTTGGGTTTTCTCAAGGCAAAGGTATGACACATTCACCCAAAACTCCTTGTATTGCCATATGTTGCCTCCATAGTGTGCATATGCTATATGAACATGTCAAGTATCCTTGTTGCATATGTACATGGTTTGTAGAATCTAGGGGGAGTTGTTTCTCTAGGATGTGTGTATTTGTATTCAAATGCATATTCTAACTATGCACACATCTAGGGGGAGCTCCGTCTAGCTTTTGCAAATCTAGAACCTTATCATAATATCTTATGCTATGTTGCAAATTCTTGTGTTGTCATCAAACACCAAAAAGGGGGAGATTGAAAGAGCAAGGTCTATACCTTGTGTTTTGTGCGTTTAATAACAACACTTGAATGAATTTTACCGTGTGCATAGATTGTCTTTGATAGATTTACAGGTACACGGTGCCCTCGCTGAACACATCATGATCGGAAGACTGAAGCGTAGCTTACAGGTTTTCTGGTTTTGTGTGTGTGTGTGTCGTGAGGTGACGTGGTTGGAGAGGAAAAGAGGAGATGCAGAAATCTTCCTAACCGGACCAGTAGCGGTAGTACCGCTATCCTACTGGTACCGGCCCAAGGTATCGTTCTCCGAATTGCACGCAGAAAAGCCCACAGAGTGAAGTGCGGTACCTCGACCGGAAGTACCGCTCCCAAGCGGTAGTTCCGGCATGGTACCGCTTTGGTACTGTAATTCAAGTTACGACACTACCGCTCTGATACCGCCAAGGTACCGGGTGGAGTCCGGGGCTCGCAGAGGCCATGCCGGTACCTCCGCGGTACCGGCAACGGTACTACCGTTCCGAGCCCACGTGGCGAATCTGTGAGCAGATTCGAAACCTAGAGCGGAACTACCGCTTGCCCAAGCGGTAGTACCGGTTGTGCGGGATCTGCAGATAACGGTTGGATTTTGGGGAGCCTACAGAAGGGCCCCTTCTTCTCCAGCTCGAATCTATCTCTTCTCTCTCTCCTCCCTTGTTGATGAGCTCAAATCTTGAGGATCTGCCCACCTACCCAATCAATCTTGCCTAAACTTTGAGGAGTGGTGGAGGAGGCCCCGATCTATAGTTCTACCAAGAGAGATTTCACCAATACCAGCTAGTCCTTAGTGGATCTTGGAGTTAGGGTTCCTATTGTGGGATCTTGGAGGAAGTGCTCATATAGAGGCTAGCTTGGAGTTGTGCTAACCCCATAGGGTGTTGGGAGCCTCCTTGTGTTGTGAAGCTCGCCCCAACGTTGTGAAGGAACCGCCGCCTCGACCGGCTACTTAGTGGAGAAGGGGAAGCTCCTTCGTGGGGCTTTCTCGAGGAACAAGGTGAGGCCTTCCTTCGTGGTGTGGCCGTCTAGCCTTTGTGGCTAGCACCTCCTCAACGCAGATGTACTCCCTTTTGTGGGAGAAACTGCGGGAAACAAATCTCGCCTCGTCTCCGCGTTCCCGGTTGTCCCGCTCCCTCACTTTACTATCTTGATCGGTTTCTTTACTTGTTGCACTAGCTTAGGATCATACTAGGAACACCTCTATCACCAAAGCTATCACCTTTACTTCCACATTGCACTAAAATTGAAAAAGATATAAAAATTTCCTAGCGATCATTCACCCTCCTCTTGTTCGCTACGATCCGTTCAGACCCGTTTGCGAAAAACTAGTGTGCGTTGATGGGTTTTTTCGAATCCTTTCGTGTGCCAACATCTTATTACGCCGCACGAACATTTTCCGTGTGCGTTGTGTCCGTCATTGGGACTGGCTGAAGCCCACGCACATGGTTTATGTTTTAGAGCGTCAACATTGGTCCTCACCACACAGACACGAAAATCGCTTTCTCTATGTGCCACAGATCCTTAAAAGATCCGATCATACTAGTGACTGATACGTCTCAAACGTATCTATAATTTCTTATGTTCCATGCTAGTTTTATGACAATACCTACATGTTTTATACATACTTTATATCGTTTTGATGCATTTTCCGGAACTAACCTATTAACAAGATGCCGAAGTGCCGGTTCCTGTTTTCTGTTGTTTTTGGTTCTAGAAGTCCTACAAAGGAAATATTCTCGGAATTGGACGAAATTAACGCCCAAGATCTTATTTTTCTAAGCTTCCAGAGCCGTAGAGGCGCGCAGGGAGCTGGGGGCCCCACACCACCGGCGGCGCGGGGGCGCCTATGGTCTGGTGGCCCCAGGCCCGCTCCGAGGCTGCCCTTCCGCCTATATAAAGCCTCCGTCGCAAAAACCCTAAAAAGATAAGCCACGATACGAGAAAGTTCTAGAGCCGCCGCCATCGCGAAGCCAAGATTCGGGGGGAGTCTCTGTTCCACGCACGGGACGGGAAGTGCCCCCGGAAGGCATCTCCATCGACACCACCGCCAGCTCCATCAACGCTGCTGCTTCCATGAAGAGGAGGGAGTAGTTCATCCTCGAGGCTAAGGGCTGTACCGGTAGCTATGTGGTTAATCTCTCTCTCTCTGTACGCCAATACAATGATCTCATGAATTGCTTTGCATGATTGAGATCCATATGATGAGCTTTGTATCGCTATTAGTCTATGTGCTACTCTTGTGATGTTATTAAAGTAATCTATTCCTCCTTCATGGTGTAATGGTGACAGTGTGTGCATCATGTAGTTCTTGGCGTAGGTTATGATCATAATCTCTTGTAGGTTATGGAGTTAATTATTACTATGATAGTATTGATGTGATCTATTCCCCTTCATAGTGTAATGGTGACAATGTGTATGCTATGCTTGGTTTAAATTGCAAAGATCTATTATGCTCTAAGGTTACTTAAATATGAATGCGAATGTTGTGGCGCTTGTTAACTCTGGCTTGAGGGAGCTCTTGTAGCCCTACACAATGAATGGTGTTTGTTATCAAACAAGAGTATATGTAGCACAAGTGAGGAGAAGTTATTTATTTATTATGTGATCAATGCTGAGAGTGTCCACTAGTGAAAGTATGATCCCTAGGCCTTGTTTCCAATATTGCAAACACCGCTTACTTACTGTTCTACTGCATGTTTACTCGCTGCCATATTTATTTCAGATTGTTATTACCACTCATATTCATCTATACCACCTGTATTTTACTATCTCTTCGCCGAACTAGTGCACTATACATCTGACAAGTGTATTAGGTGTGTTGGGGACACAAGAGACTTCTTGTATCTTAATTGCAGGGTTGCTTGAGGACTATCTTTGACCTCTACCTCCCTGAGTTCGATAAACCTTGGGTGATTCACTTAAGGAAAACTTGCTGCTGTTCTACAAATCTCTGCTCTTGGAGGCCCAACACTGTCTGCAAGAATAGAAGCACCCGTAGACATCAGTGACTAATATTCACCTGCCCCACGTGACTAAGGCTAGTGTCGATTGGAAGACAACTTAACTAAGGCTAGTGTCGATTGGAAGACAACTTAACTAAGGCTAGTGTCGATCGGAAGACAACTTAACGCGTTGAGATGGCACATCCCATCGTTTTGAGCTGTAGTAAAACCTCGAAATATTTATTATTTGCAACACTTTTGCTGCTGAATAATAGGCCGGAAAAACACGAGAAAGTCCATATCGTGCATGGTTTCATTTTTTCTTTTTTTTGACAACTACGTGCATGGTTTCATTAGTTCACCGCGGTTGAAACTGATTGAAACTTCATGGAATCGTGTCCCACAAATCTCAAAGCAGCATATCAATGGCTAAACCATACACGAGACAATCATCGCGTTGCGGAAGACACCATCTGTTTTGGATAGATTGGGTCAGCCATGCTGTAAGAGCATCTCTAATCGATCCCCTAAAATTTAGAGAACAGAACAATGGATAAAAATAGATGACAAAAAAATTAGTCCTCTAAACGGTGGCCGCCATATGTTCTATTGACGCAGTGGTACGAGCGATCCGTCCATTTCCTACAGATAACAGGCTCGAATCCTAGTGTAGCCATAAACGGTGGCCGCCTCCCCAGCAGAACCAAGAACACTATTTGGATAAATTTCATTTCATACGATTTCGATCGGATTTCATACGATTTCGACATAGTTGTGCCTCTTCGTAGCCGTCTAGTCGTCGAAGTCGGGGAAGTCGTCATTGTCGCCTCCTCCGCGGTACCTCTCGTACATGGCGTACGCCGCCACCACACGTTCGGGGTTTTGGCGCCGCAGGTTGGCCATGTACTCCTCGCCGGCGCGCTCGGCCTCGAGGCGTTTCCATGCCTCGCGATCCTCCCTCGCGAGCTAGGCCACGTGGCTGCGGTGGGGCGACTCTGGCACATGCTCCTTGGAGCCGAGCATGAAGTTGAGCTCGACGTAGTCGCTGTCTTGGAGGCGGACGTTCTCGATGTCGTGCCTCCATGCCGCATGCTGGTATTTTCCCCACAAGGGGGACTCGAGGGTTTATATCGAACTCTTGGGGAACTGAACAAAGAGTATTTCTCTTCTCCCTTCTTCTAGCAATCCTGCAAATAAAATAAATACCATGTGTCCCCAACTCCATCGTGTGGTTGTCAAGCACAAGGTTTCGTGTAACTAAATAAAACACAAGTAAAAATAAAACACAAGTAAAAATAAAACAAAAAAACTAGACTAGATATAATAATTAAGTAAAAATTGTATACGGGTTGATTGTTTTTTGTGTTTTGGATGCAAATAAGAAAAGTAAATATTTTTATATTTTCGGATTTAAAATAATGCAAAAAATAGAAAACAAGATAAAAGCAATATAAAGATGTTTCTTATGATAAAAAGTGGACCGGAGTTCATGGGTTCACTTGACTATTCTCTCTTTAAATTATAGTGGATAAATAATAATTCATCAATGAGATATGAGGGTGCAAATAATAGTATGCGTAAGATCAAAATTAATATGGGCATCACGTCCTAACATAGAGATGTTGCAACACATATCTCTTGTACTCCACAAGAAAGAGAAAACTCCATGCAATCTTGTATTAAGAATTAGAAAAGCATAGCTATAAGTACTTTGACATGCATGGTGTTTTAATATCAAATATGCTACCTTGAACAAATAAGATCATCACTACTATCACGTGGCGAACATAACACATGCATTCACTTTATCCCTAGTGAGGTAGCAAAAGAAAAGTAGAAGGCCATAATAGATCTTAAAAATATTGTCACTACCCAATCACTAAAACCATGCTACTCCATCTAATGCACACATCACCCCACACACACTCTTGCATAGATGTTTGATCAGAACAAGTACTTAAGAACGAGGTACATAATATGCATCTATCAATATATCTTACATATAATATGATCATATCTCATAGAACAATATCATAGATTAAGGATCCACCACATAGGTATTACAAATATGGCCATAACCATGTAAGGCAGCTCATATGACACTAAGAACTATGAAGAACATGAGAGAAATAGATCAAGCTACTGCCACAAACCCATAGTCCAGAGGTAGACTAATCTCTCTTGATCATGGTGATGATGATGAAGACGTTGGAGAAGGTGGAGATCCCTCCGGCGGTGATTCCGACGGAGTTTCCCTCTCAAGCAACCCTGCAATCACGATACAAGAAGTCTCTTGTGTCCCCAACACACCTAATACACTTGTCAGATGTATAGGTGCACTAGTTCGGCGAAGAGATAGTGAAATACAAGTAGTATGGATGTATATGAGTGGTAATAGCAATCTGAATAAAATATGGCAGCAAGTAAACATGCAACAGAACAGTAAATAAGCGGTGTTTGCAGTATTGGAAACAATGCCTAGGGATCATACTTTCACTAGTGGACACTCTCAACATTTATCGCATAATAAATAATAACTTCTCTCATTTGTGCTACATATACTCTTGTTTGATAATGAACACCATTCGTTGCGTAGGATTACACGAACCCTCAATGCCGTAGTTAACAAGCTCCACAACATTCGATATTCATGTTTAAGTAACCTTAGAGCATAATAGATCTTTGCAAAATAGACCGAGTACTAACATAGCATACACACTGTCACCTTTACACTATGAAGGGGGAATAAATCACATCAATACTATCATAGCGATAATCAACTCCATAACCTACAAGAGATTATGATCATAATCTACGACAAGAACCACACGATGCACACACTGTCACCATTACACCATGCAGGAGGAATAGACTACTTTAATAACATCACATGAGTAGCACATAACTAGTAGCGATACAAAACACATTGCAATCATAAAGGGATATAAATAAGCACTTCAATATGATATTCATAACAGTGAATAAGTATTCTGTGAAATATAGCCTAAGAGACCCACACGGTGCACACACTGTCACCTTTACACACGTGGGACAAGGAGTCTCCGGAGATCACATAAGTAAAACCACTTGACTAGCATAATGACATCTAGATTACAAGCATCATCATATGAATCTCAATCATGTAAGGCAGCTCATGAGATTATTGTATTGAAGTACATAGAGAGAGATTAACCACATAGCTACCGGTACAGCCCTTAGCCTCGATGGAGAACTATTTCCTCCTCATGGGAGACAGCGGTGATGAAGATGGTGGTGGTGTCGATGGAGAAGCCTTCCGGGGCACTTCCCGTCCCGGCGGCGTGCCGAACAGACACTCCTGTCCCCCAGATCTTGGCTTCGCGATGGCGGCGGCTCGGAAGGTTTCTCGTACCGTGGCTTATTCGTATCGAAGATTTAGGTCAGGGCTTCTTATAGGCGAAGAGGCGGAGTCGGAAGGGCTACGAGGCGGCGCACACCCCCTCTCGGCCGCGCCGCTTTAGTGTGTGGGGCCCCTATGGCCCCCCTCTGGTCCCTCTCGGGTGTTCCGGAAGCTTCGTGGATTTCTAAGATGTTGGCGTTGATTTCATCCAATTCCGAGAATATTTCCTTACTAGATTTCTGAAACCAAAAACAGCAGAAAACAGGAACCGGCACTTCGGCATCTCACAATAGGTTAGTTCCGAAACGCATCAAAACGATATAAAGTGTGAACAAAACATGTAGGTATTGTCATAAAACAAGCATGGAACATCAGAAATTATAGATACGTTGGAGACGTATCAAGCATCCCCAAGCTTAGTTCCTACTCCTCGAGTAGGTAAACGATAACACAAATAATTTCTCAAGTGACATGCTACCATCATAATCTTGATCAACATTATTGTAAAGCATATGACATGAATGGAGTGATTCAAAGCAATGATCTATAGTTTCGACAAATAGATGACATATAGCAAAACTTTTCATGAATAGTACTTTCAAGACAAGCATCAAAAAGTCTTGCATAAGAGTTAACTCATAAAGCAATAAATTCAAAGTAAAGGCATCGAAGCAACACAAAGGAAGATATAAGTTTCAGCAGCTTGCTTTCAACTTTCAACATGCATATCTCATGGATAATGGTCAACATAGAGTAATATGATGAATGCAAATAAGCAAGTATGTAAGAATCAATGCACAGTTGACACAAGTGTTTGCTTCTAAGGTGGAAGGAAATGGGTAAACTGACTCAACAATAAAGTAAGAGATAGGCCCTTCGCAGAGGGAAGCAGGGATTAAATCATGTGCTAGAGCTTTTCAAGTTTTGAAATCATATAGAGAGCATAAAAGTAAAGATTTTGAGAGGTGTTTGTTGTTGTCAACGAATGGTAGCGGGCACTCTAACTACCTCATCAACCAGACTTTCAAGAGCGGCTCCCATGAAGGACGTTATCTCTACCAGCAAGGTAGATCATCCCTCTTCTCTTTTGTTTACACATGTATTTTAGTTTTATTTATTAGATGACACCCCCAACCTTTGCTTACACAAGCCATGGCTAACCGAATCCTCCGGTGCCTTCCAACATTCACATACCATGGAGGAGTGTCTATTTGCAAATTTAAGTTGCTTACTGATAAATCGAGCAAAACATGTGAAGAGAATTATTAATGCAAGTTAATTAATTGGGGCTGGGAACCCCATTGCCGGCTCTTTTTGCAAAATTATTGGATAAGCGGATGAAGCCACTAGTCCATTATGAAAGTCTGACAAAAGTAAATGACAAGATCGAAAGATAAAACACCACATACTTCCTCATGAGCTATAAAACATTGACACAAATAAGAGATAATAGCTTTTGAATTGTTTAAAGGTAGCACATGAAGTATTTACTTGGAATGGCAGGAAATACCACATAGTAGGTAGATATGGTGGACACAAATGGCATGGGTTTTGGCTCAAGGTTTTGGATGCACGAGAAGTATTCCCTCTCAATACAAGGCTTTGGCTAGCAGGGTTGTTGAAGCAAAACAAGTATGAACCGGTACAGCAAAACTTACATAAGAACATATTGCAAGCATTATAAGACTCTACACTGTCTTCCTTGTTGCTCAAACACTTTTACCAGAAAATATCTAGACCTTAGAGAGACCAATCATGCAAACCAATTTTCAACAAGCTCTATGGTAGTTCTCCATTAGTAAGTTTAAACTACATGGTGCATGAGTAAACATGATCTATGAGAGCTCAAAACAATTGCCAAGTATCAAATTATTCAAGACCATATGAAGCATTTTCTGATTCCAACCAAATAACAACAAGTGAAGCGATCAACTTTCGCCCTTGAACATTAAAAGCATGAATGAAGAACACTAGTGTTCATATGAAAAAGCGGAGCGTGTCTCTCTCCTACACAAGGATGAAATTATTCAGAGAATGAAAATAACAAAACGAAAATAAAAGCACACAGACGCTCCAAGTAAAGTACATGAGATGTGGCGGAATAAAAATATAGTTTCACTAGAAGTGACCTGATAATGTTGTCGATGAAGATGGGGATGCCTTGGGCATCCCCAAGCTTAGATGCTTGAGTCTTCTAAAATATGCAGGGATGAACCACCGGGGCATCCCCAAGCTTAGACCTTTCACTCTTCTTGATCACATTATATCACCCTCTCCTATTGACCCTTGAAAACTTCCTCCACACCAAACTTCAAGCAAACTCATTAGAGGGTTAATGCATAATAAAAAATTCACATGTTCAGAGGTGACACAATCATTCTTAACACTTCATTGCACAAAGCTTCCGAAAGTTAATGGAACAAAGAAACTCATTCAACATAGCAAAAGCGGCAATGCGAAATAAAAGGCAGAATCTGCCAAAAACAGAACAGTCCGTAAAGACGAATTTTGCAGGGGCACTTAACTTTCTCAAATGGAAAAACTCAAAACTAATGAAAGTTGCGTATACATATGAGGATCACACACGTAAATTTGCAGATTTTTCTGAGTTACCTACAGAAACTTCTGCGCAATTCGTGACAGACAAATCTGTTTCTGCGCAATCCAAATCTAGCATCAACTTTACCATAGAGACTTTACTTGGCACAAAAACATGATAAGGAGAGGTTGCTACAGTAAAACAACTTCCAAGACTCAACAAAACAGTAGCAAAATAAATACATGGGTTATCTCCCAAGAAGTTCTTTCGTTATAGCCATTAAGATGGGCTCAAAGAATTTTAATGATCTCACAAGAAATAAGAGTTGAAGCAAAAGAGAGCATAAAGAAGCAAATTCAAAACACATTTAAGCCTAACCCACTTCCTATGAAAAGGAATCTTGTACACAAATAGATTCATGAAGAACAAAGTGACAAGCATAGGAAGGCAACACAAGCGCAATTTCAAGATTCTCAACATAAAGAGGGGAAACTTAATATTATTAAGATGCATATAACCATGTTTCCCTCTCTCATAATAACTTTTAGTAGCATCATGAACAAACTCAACAATATAACTATCACATAAAACATTATTGTCATGAGCCACATGCATAAAATTATTACTCTCCACATAAGCATAATCAATTTTATTAGTTGTAGTGGGAGCAAATTCAACAAAGTAGCTATCATTATTATTCTCATCAAGTGTAGGAGGCATAGTATAATCATAATAAAATTTACTCTCCATAGTAGGCGGCACCAAAATACCACTATCATTATAATCATCATAAATAGGAGGCAAAGTATCATCAAAGAAAAATTTTCTCCTCAATGCTTGGGGCACTAAAAATATCATGCTCATCAAAACCAGCTTCCCCAAGCTTAGAATTTTCCATATCATTAACAACAATGGTGTTCAAAGAGTTCATACAAATATCATTGCTACTAGCATGCAAATAAGATTACATAGGTTTTTTAATTTTCGCAGCAAACAATCCATGTCTTAACTCAGGAAATAGAATAAGAAGATCATTGTTACTTTCCATTATGCCTAACTAGTGTAAACAAGAAACCAAAAGATGCAATTGCAGGATCTAAAGGAAATACCTTCGAGCACTTACAACGGCAGAAAATAACTTAGTTACAGGGACCGGAGTATGAGTGCCTTTACCTTTCCTCCCCGGCAATGGCGCCAGAAAATAGCTTGATGTCTACGGTGCTTCTATTCTTGTAGCATGTTGCCCCAAGAGCAGAGGTTTGTAGAACAAGCAGCAAGTTTTCCCTTACGTGGATCACCCAAGGTTTATCAAACTCGGGAGGAAGAGGTCAAAGATATCCCTCTCAAGCAACCTTAATCACGATACAAGAAGTCTCTTGTGTTCCCAACACACCTAATACACTTGTCGGATGTATAGGTGCACTAGTTCGGCGAAGAGATAGTGAAATACAAGTAGTATGGATGTATATGAGTGGTAATAGCAATCTGAATAAAATATGGCAGCAAGTAAACATGCAACAAAACAGTAAATAAGCGGTGTTTGCAGTATTGGAAACAAGGCCTAGGGATCATACTTTCACTAGTGGACACTCTCAACATTGATCGCATAATAAATAATAACTTATCTCATTTGTGCTACATATACTCTTATTTGATAATGAACACCATTCGTAGGATTACACGAACCCTCAATGCCAGAGTTAACAAGCTCCACAACATTCGATATTCATGTTTAAGTAACCTTAGAGCATAATAGATCTTTGCAAGACCGAGTACTAACATAGCATACACACTGTCACCTTTACACTTTGAAAGGGGAATAAATCACATCAATACTATCATAGCGATAATCAACTCCATAACCTACAAGAGATTATGATCATAATCTACGACAAGAACCACACGATGTGTCACCATTACACCATGCAAGAGGAATAGACTACTTCAATAACATCACATGAGTAGCACATAACTAGTAGCGATACAAAACACATTGCAATCATAAAGGGATATAAATAAGCACTTCAATATGCTATTCATAACAGTGAATAAGTATTCTCGTGAAATATAGCCTAAGAGACCCACACGGTGCACACACTGTCACCTTTACACACGTGGGACAAGGAGTCTCCGGAGATCACATAAGTAAAATCCACTTGACTAGCATAATGACATCTAGATTACAAGCATCATCATATGAATCTCAATCATGTAAGGCAGCTCATGAGATTATTGTATTGAAGTACATAGAGAGAGATTAACCACATAGCTACCGGTACAGCCCTTAGCCTCGATGGATAACTACGCCCTCCTCATGGGAGACAACATCGGTGATGAAGATGGTGGTGGTGTCGATGGAGAAGCCTTCCGGGGGCACTTCCCCGTCCCGGCGCCGGAACAGACTCCTGTCCTCGATCTTGTCTTCGCGATGGCGGCGGCTGGAAGGTTTCTCGTACCGTGGCTTATTCGTATCAAAGATTTAGGTCGCTTATAGCGAAGAGGAGTCGGGGCTACGGGGGCCCACACAAGAGGCGCGCCCGCGCCCGCCGCGCCGACTTAGTGTGTGGGCCCTATGGCCCCCTCGTGTCCCTCTCGGTGTTCCGAAGCTTCGTGGATTTCTAAGATGTTGGGCGTTGATTTCGTCCAATTCCAAGAATATTTCCTTACTAGGATTCGAAACCAAAAACAGCAGAAAAGAACGGCACTTCATCTCGTCAATAGGTTAGTTCCGGGAAACGATCAAAACGATATAAAGTGTGAACAAAACATGTAGGTATTGTCATAAAACAAGCATGGACCATCAGAAATTATAGATACGTTGAGACGACGATTCCTGTTCTGTAGAGTTATAAACCAAATAAAGGGGATCATTGGTAAATCCTCATAAATCAATGTAAAACATGGTATTATCATCATATATGATGCAAATATGTGGGAATTCAATATGATAAAGAACAAAGTTCATGTATGCATTTTACATGCATGACCTGCGCTATCGACTGGAATGTGCTGAGCCAGCTGCACCGGCCGGTGTTCCGGTCGGTGATCTCGGCCACCATGGTAATGACTATGGGGTGGTGACGAAAGGTCAGCGGGGGCGGCAGATCGGCAACGCGGCCCGCCTCGGTTGCGGCTGGTGCTGCAGATGGGTGGTTGGGAGCGGCGGCGGGAAGATCCGACCATCTCCGGCGCAGATGCGGTGTCGGTGGTGTATTTGGCGGCGACCGAAGCTGATGCGGCGGGTGGTAGCCTATGGGAAAATTATTGTCCTCAGCTGTCAACACCCGGATTTTTAAGTCCAGGTGCCTGTTATGCCATACCTCGCAATCCGAGGAATATTGTTGTTAACAGTTGAATATCATAAGTCATCATTCATTACATACCATTGTCGTCTTACAAATAGATCACATGATTCAATATTACACAAATAGGTTATCTACTGATCAACGAACATATTACATGGCGGAAGCTTAACGGAAGTGGACTATCTAATCCACAGGCCAACGTCTGACGTCAGAAGATTCCCTAGTTGTCGTAGGCGTCCTGCTAGTCATCTCCTTGGTAGTTCTGTTCATCTTCATACTCTGGCCATTTGAATAGTCAGGGACAAAGCCGTGAGTACTTTAAAGTACTCGCAAACTAATACTAATGTAAGTGCTAACAGTTCTAGTAAAGGGTGCTAGGCTCCAGTTATTTGCATAAAGCCAATTTTAGTTTACAAGTATTTGAGAAAAGACTTATTCAAAGGGCTAACTAACTCAAGTGGGAACATTAGTGTCATTCCCACAATTCAAGTTGTGATTCAAAAAAAAGTCACCAATTCACCATTCACCTCACCAACATTTTCAAGAATCCGACAGGAAACTGTATGGCCTTTCCAACCGTCCGTAACCGTGGACACGGCTATTCGAATAGATTTACACTCGCAGAGGTTGCACACTTGTGCCACAACATTTGATTTCATCCGTCGGGATAACCCCGAATCATCATACTCAGTACGCGGATCATCAACCATAACCTTTCATTTACAAACCCTAGTATGAGCACCTCTCCCTATGAGCTTGGCCTCCCAGTGAAGACCAACTCCGTACAATTCACCTCAATTCACATCATTTCTCAACCACGGAGGCAGCCTCAGATAACCCCTATGATGTGTGTTCAGAGGGAACCCATACTAAGATGCATAAATTTCTAGTTAAGCCCTACCCATAATCAGGTATTGTGGGGGTACTCAAGAATTGGAAAGGTATCGCATCCAAACCAATATCAATTTTTAAATCAAAAATCACTATCTTCTCTTGGTCATATTTACCTTCAACATTCATTCAATAGAATGAATCATCATTTCAAAGTTTCAATTTTATTTCAAATCACATGTTCCCATCTAAAGTAGTCAAGTTTTAATATTAGCACTAGCAACTAGTCATGAGGGGTGCTAGCTACTTGTAATGCTTGTTAGGCTAAGTTTGATACTCTTGTAGTATTCTAGACTTAGACCAAAGTTAACTATAAAAGGAAACTTAAATATTCAAATTTCAAACTTGAAAAGTAAAACTTGGGATGGGTTCATGAAGCATAAGAAAAGATGAGTGTGCCTTGTTCTTGGTAGAACTTTGCACTTTGCAAGAATATTAGCTTGCAACAATAGAGCTTGCAATGGTGTTAGCTTGCCTTGGTTGTTGAGGTGGTCAAAGTTCTCTTCTTCTTCTGGGTAGAATCCTTCCTCTTCCTGGTATTCTCCCGTACTAGCGTCTATACACGAATACGAGGATACAATCACCAAACAATACTTAAGTAGCCTTAATTAGCCTTAATGGCTCACTCCAAATGATCTAGCATCATCACTTAGTATTGCTACCAAGAATTAATCTAGGGTTTTCTTACTTAGGGTTAGAGAAATAATTTCCTCTCATTACATATGTAAATGATAGTTTCCATTTAGTTCTTGAGGAATAATTTCCTCTTATTGGATCTTCTTAAGATTTAACTTCTCAAACAATCATACATGAAATCATGTTGACCTAAGTCAACCATTCATCATCATCATTTGAGAAAATGATTTAAATGAGGTAGAATACCTCATACTATTTAACAATGCCTATTATGATTTAAAATCTCCAAGTATTTCATGTGAGGGTATTTGACCAGGGGTTCAAACTTCATATGAAAGTACTTGGGACAAGATTTAAATGAAGTGAAACACTTCATATGATTTGCATAATAGTTTTGGACAATATCACTAAATTAAAATAGCCATATAGTCCTTTATTTAATTGGGCCATGATCATTCAAAGTGACCACACCATATTTTTGTAGAAACAATTAGTGTAAGTGAAATGTGAGCTATTAGAGTTGGAATCAACTTAATATCATTTTTGGTTGATTTTTAATAATTATTTGAAGTTGAAAAAGTCTCTGCCTGGTTCTTTTTGTCACATTAATTCTACCAAAGATTTCAAAGTGGGACCAGTGGGGTTGGATAGATATTTTTGCAAGCTTTCCAACAATAAAAAGTTCATCACATTTGGTTGGTAGATTTGAAACTATTTGATTTCTAAGACAGGACCAGTATTTGAATTTCTCTGAATCAATTTAAATTGAAAAGGGACTAATGGGCTAGGCGGGAAATAAACGGGCCGAAAGATTTAAAAATGCCAAAGGCCCCGTAACGCTTCACACGCCACGGCCGCTCAGAGAGGCCCGCACGCAAGACTAAGTTTGCCGAAGCGGTACCGTTTAATGTGATCGTTTGATTAGACGAAGATCGGACGGCGAGGCTCGTCGTCTCCGTCGAGGGGAGTCGCGCCGCGGTGGTGTAGGGTCGGCGGCGCTCCGGGACTCCGGAGGCGGTTGACGCGTGGCGAGGTTGTCGTCGACCGCGAGTATTCACCGACCAGGCTTGAGGTGGCCTCGTAGCGGTGGATTGGTCCGCGGTTGCTTGCGGGTCCCTGGGCGAGAAATTGGCGCTAGCGGCGGCGATGTGGAGAGGAGCGGAGGAGGTTCGAGAGAGGAGAGTGAGTTTGCTGTGGAGGTGAAGGCGCGGGGACGGCTCCTTTATAGGATGTGAGGCGGCCGTGAAGGGTGCGGCAGGGTCGACAGCAGCGCGGCGGCTCCGGCGAAGCGGGGTCGGCGACGTCAGCGCGAGGTAGGCGGCGTCCAGGCGGTGCTAGGGAGCTCGATAGCTAGGTGGGGGACGACCTGGCGTGCTCTAGCGAAGGCGAGGTCCTGGCGGCAAGGTTACGGGAATCCGGCAAGCTGGTCGTCGGCGACAGGGCTTGCGCGAGCAGGGGACCTTGTCTGGCGGGATCCTGGTACGGTGGCGAAGCTCTAGGAGGAAGATGGGGTCCAGGGGAGGCGTAGCTTGTCGGGGCGGCGCATGGCCAGTGGGCGTCCATGGCGTGCACGTGCGACGTCCACGGCATGCCTGGGCCATTCTGGGCGCGTGCATTCCGGCGCTGGTCGGCGTTCTCCTTGGCAATGGCGAGCATATGCAGTTGTAGGGAGGTGAGGTGGTGCTCTGTGGCACTAGGGCCGTGGCTGGGAAGGAAGGAGGAGAAGGGAGTGGAGACAAGGTGATACATGGCCGGCATGGCCATGTCCTTGCCATCCTAGGGCTCCTCCTAGGGTTTCTATGCAGGAAAGAGAGAGAGAGAGAGGGGACCAGGGGACAAGGTAGGGTCGAGTGGGGCAGTAGGGTTAGGCCAACACTGTTGCAACTAGTGTTTGAGATTTCTCCCTATTTGGAATTTGCCAAATCTTGCCAAATTTTGTTGAGCTCAAATGGTTTCAGAATTTGAAAATGGTGCATTTAGATAAGTTGCAAATGACCAGAGACAAATAAAAGTGGTGGTGGAATTTTAAAAATCAAAGAAATGCAACTTTGCAAAAAGTGAGATTGTTGCACATGTTAAAAAGTCTCAACTTTGCATGAGCATAGTTTTTGATCCAAAATGATTTTGGCATGGTGGTCTTTACCAAAGTTGTTCACCTTGATGTGCTCTTGGATGAAGTGCAAAGAATTGAGATTGTTTAGTTTGAAAAACTTGAAATACAAGGGCTCAAAGTGGTGACCAGAATATAAATGGCAGATTTGACCATCATCATATGTGATCACAATCTGAGTTTGAATTTGATTTGATTTGTGTTTCTTTGATTCCAAAAGTTGTAATAAGTGTTTAGTAACATAATACAACTAATGGTGAAGGCAAAAATGGTCTAGGTCAAAGATTTGTAACAATGGCATAAACCATATGTGAGGGTCTTGTGATTTTCTAACTTTTATTCTTTTATTTTTCTTTGCTTCACTTTGACAAGAGTGAGGTCTATTTGGTGTTAGATTGAGTTGGGTAAAGGGTTCGAACCAATTTGGGGCAAGGTGGGTGCCTAGGTCAAGATTTGATATTTTGGCTAAGTGCCACATATGCCTCTATGCATATGCTTTATTTGATTTTTGTTTTCTTTTTGGTTTCACCAAGATTTGAGTGGTAAGACTTAAATTATGTTTGTTGAGGTATTTCCAAATCATCTACCAAGGTAGACAAAGCAAGGTTTAGCATTTGCAAAAAGTAGCCATAGGCTTGCATATGCCTTTTTCTTATTTAAGATCTTTCCTTTTTATTTTGTTTTTCCCAGGTTGGTGACAAGAGGGATGAGGTTTAGGGTTTAGTGGGGTTCACCATGGTTCACCACCATTTAGAAAAATAAGAGAGGTAGGGTTCAAGATTTACATATTAGGGCTATATGCCCACATATGTCTTTTTATTTCATTTTAGTTTCTTCATATTTGATCCACTTTTGTTTTGAGATGGTTAGGGTTTTAGGGTTTTGGAAGTGTTTTCAAAGTAATAAACAAACACTCATGGCAAAAACACAAGGGTTATGGAGGAGTACTATGCATAGCACCCTATGTAAGAAAAGTTTTTGTTGGTTCGTTTTTCAATGGAAATTCATTTTTCTTTGTTTTAAAATTTGGGATGCTACATCAGCCCAACCGGCGCTCAAATATAGGGGGGAGACCGCTCTCGCATATATATTCCTCTAAACCGTTTTAGGTTTTCGGCTCGAGACGCCTAGGACCGTTAGCTGCCTATCTTTTCTCTTCTAGCCTCTTTGTGTTTCGGTTAGAGATGCTCTAAGGTTGAAAGAGAACACTCCATTTGAAGTTGTTGGAAGAAACTCAAAACGTCCAAATGCATTTGCAGTGTTTGGCCGCCCAAAGACACTTTATTGTCACTATTACCAAATCAAATAAAAAAGAACTAGTTTTACAGGCTTACACTCACTTGTGATCACTCCTGACTCAGTTGGGCGTGGCCACATAAGAAGAACCTACCGGTTTTTTGCCAAAGGTGTCCTACACTTATTCTTTTCTTTTTTCCATTTTTTGGGGCTGAGAAAGCGAAGCGCAAAAAAATTGTCACTAGCTTCCTGCAGGTGACGATCGATCAAGATCGGGGTCATCACTGAAGGGCCGGCAAACGGGCAATCATGCTAGTCCGACGAGCTTCTCGCTGAGCTCCCAAACCTTCCTGGCCTTCTCGGTGTCACTGGCCTCCTCGGAGAGCTGGTTCTCGAATGAGGCGGAGTTGTTGTTCCAGCTCCAGTAGACGCCGGACTTGGTGAGGCTGGGCTCGCTGACCACCTGCGCCAGCCTCTTGCCGGCCTCCTCCTCGGAGACGTAGCCCTTGGTGATGTACTTCTGGAAGGGCGGGAAGAGGAGGCGGAAGAGCGGGATGTGCTCCCGGAAGAGGCCGGTGGTGGCGATGCATCCCGGGTAGAGCGACGCGAAGGTGATCCCGGTCTCCTCGTGGTACCGGCGGTGGAACTCCTGCATGGTGAGCATGTTGCACACCTTGCTGTCCTTGTAGGCCTTGGCGCCGTCGAACTCCGCGCCGTCGATCATTGCGGCGCTGCCCGCGCCGTTCAGCCCGGACGCCAGGCCCCTCAGGTCCCCCAGGTTCGCCTTCGGCGGCACGTTGCCCGCCAGCGTGTTGGTGTTCCCTGCATGCAGAAATGACGGTTAGAGACGGCGGCGTCGATTGGATGGTCGGCCAGAAAGACGACGACAAAGAAACAGAGGATTGCGCCGTACCGGTGATGGAGCCGACGATGATGAGGCGCTTGGAGGGGTAGTCGGATGCCTTGAGGTCCTCGAGGAGCTCGCGGGCGAGGAGGAAGTGGCCGAGGTGGTTGACGCCGACGCTCATCTCGAAGCCGTCGGCGGTGAAGGACGGCTCCTTGGCGGTGGGCTGGTAGACAGCAGCGTTGCAGACGACGACGTCGATGGGCATGTCGAGCTGGCGCACGTTGTTGACGAACTGGCGGACGCTGTCGAGTGAGGCGAGGTCGAGGTGGACGATGGTGTAGCTGCCCTTGGGCATGCCGGCCGCCCTGGCGGCGCGCGCGGTCTTGAGGTAGTCGCGGCAGGCCATGATGACGTGCCACTTGCCGGACTCCGCCAGGGCCTTGGCCGTGGCGAGGCCGAGGCCGGACGACGCGCCCGTGATGACCGCGGTGCCCGTGCGGAGGGTCTTCTTGCCAGCCGGCGATGCCGGGGTTGCGGTGGGCGCCGACACCGCCGACGCCTGCGCGCGAATGGCCACCGACGACGTGTTCACTCTCTGCAGGTATTTCGTGCCACGTATAGTCAGTTCTGTCACACCTCCAAAAACAATGAAGGATATGGAGCAGAGAACGGACTTTCAGTATTTTTTCATAGATTAGCCAAAGATTGCATAATGAAGCTCAATTGGCCATTCTAATTCTAATTACTCGGGAGATACTTGTATAGGATCTCTCCATTAGGTAGGATGATAGGATCAACCCAGAAAAAACATACTTTAAACAGGCGAAAAAATCTGAAAATAATAAACAACATGCATATAGGTTGTATCTACAACTCCACAAAATTTCAGCTTAAAATCTGATCTACACTTGGAGAAACAAAAAAGACAAATTTTATTATGAATAATGTCAGATCTGGTTGAGTAGTATTTCACACTATTCACACTCAGATTTATCTTTTTTGTCTCTTCAAATGTATGTCGAATTTAAAGTTGCAAATTTTTGGCGTTGCATATATAACATAGATGTGTGTTGTGATTTTTTTTCAGATTTTTTGAACATGTTTTGCTTTGCAAAAAAAATGTTCTCATAGATCCTATCTAAGACCTGATCCTACCCAAGTCTTCCCCCTAATTACTCGCTTGCTCTTAGAATTACTGATTACTCGCAATCTAGCCCAACCCCTACTCCATTACTTTGTTATGCCAATTCCCCAAATAATGTGTAAGAGCATGTCTAACAGACCCCCTAAACCACGCCGGACTTGTATAATTCCGGCGGTATACGGGGTGCGGGCGAAAATGGCCATCTAGCAGGCCCCCTAAACGGTTCACCCCGTATCTAAAATATATAGGGCCCTGGGAATTTTCTCCCTCGCCCCTTACTTGTAGAGGGTGGAGGGGCTTATAGGGGGTGAAAACTGCACTCTGCACCACCGGACCTCGCCGCGCCGCCGCCAAACAAACTCCACTCCGGCGACCAATTCCAGCCAACGAGCTCTAAATTCTATCAAATCTCTACCAATTTCTTTCAACCCATCAAGATTTCTATCAAATAATGAAAAAACTAGATGAATTTTGAAGCAAAATTCCGCGTTCTCCCACTCGGGGCGGAGCTGGCGGGGACGGGGCGGAACTGGCGCCGGCGCGGGCAGGGCGGGTGCGCCGCGACGGGGCAGGGCCAGGGTGGCCATGGCGGCCTGAGGCGGCACAAGGCGACGGGGGCCATGGCGGCCTGAGGCGGCACAAGCGACGGGGGCTATGGTGGCCTGAGGCGGCGCAAGGCGACAGGGGCCGCCCGCGGCCTGAGAAGCGGGGCGGGGCGGCGCGGGCGGCTCGTGGCGGCATGGTGCGGGGCGGCAGGTCCGGTGGGGCGGCAGGTCCGGCGGCGGGGCTGCAGCGCGAAGAGATGAAAAAAGAAGCATATTCTTAGAATATGCTCTTTTACAGTTTTCGTATACGGGGATTGCTAGACGGGAGGCGTTTTTGTCCGGTTAAAAGTACTCGCGTTTTATATACAGGGCCCTCTACACGTGTTTTACGGGGCGGAAATTTAGGGGGTCTGTCAGACACATGCATCAACATAAAGATAAAGAATTCCATATAAAAAGCATAAAGATGAACAAAATGCAAAAAAAATATTCAGGAGGCAAGAACAGTTGCTCACCTTGGTGCGCAGTCCGAGCGAGGAGGTGTCCAATTTGAGGCCATCCGCGAGACGAACACCCAAGAACGCCGAATCCTTCACCGCTCCCTGCACCATAAAATCAGCACCACAGATAAGGAACGAAACACCAGCCATACATGAACTCGCGTGGAAGCAAACATGGAGAAATTGGCGAGCACTCACCTCCTTGCGCGCGGAGAGCGCCGACGGGAGGAAGGAGGTGGCCGTCTGGAGAGCCATCTGAGCCAGTGAGCTGAAGATACCAGTAGATATTGCGGATGGGAGTGAGCTTTACTTCACTGAAAGGCTCGGGAAAGCGAAGCAGCGGCGCCATTTAAGGTAGCGGAGGCGATAAGGAGATAGGGGGTGGCGGGCCGATGCCACATGGCGCCGACCTGGCACCGGCGCGGCCAATAGGGTTCCTCTGGCCGGATTCTCGCCACGGGGCAGCAGCTCTCGATAAAATGGAGCCGTTCGTCGCTGTTGGCGCCGATCGGGACGGTTCTAGTGAGTTGTGCCTGGATGGGCTGGTTTTGTTCCGTCTCGCCTCACCGGGGAACAGGAGCAGGACCATGTTGCTGGAGCCTGGAAGTCTGGAATGGTTCAGATCTCGCTGTTTGAGAATTTCCTTTTTCGACAGTCGACTTTCCATCATCTTTTACAAGAACCGTGCCCCTTCTGCAGCTTCTGCTCGATACACTCTTCTTCCTCCTACTTTCGTCCGCCGAGCAATAGCTCTATTTTCATTTGCCGAGGCTTCGAGGGTTCATAGTCGACTCTCCAAGATGTTGCGAGGAGTTCAATGACAACGCCAGTTTCGACTCCCGTCTTCAATGCCAGTTTTTCTGGTTGCGCATGGAGCACTCTTAGTTGGTCGCTAACCGCGTCGAGGAGGCTTTGCGCCCCCTTCGTGAAGAGGTGGAAAGTCTCAACCTGTTGTTGGCACACGCTGGTTTCCGCTGAGACGAAGTCATCGTTGCTTGAGGAAGAACATCTCTACAATTGTTTCTCTCCTCGTGGCAGTCCCTGCCAATCGTTGCGGCCTATTGTGTGTGTCGTCTCTAAGGGTGAGCTCATAGACGAGATCTTGGCTCCGGTATTGCAAATCACGCTAGAGCTACATGAGTTGGGTGGGAATTCATCCCTTGTGCCTGAGCTTCTGAAGTCACGTGATGATGTGGTTATGTGTCGTTCCATCGAGGAAGTGAGGTCCAACTTGCACGGGATCTAGGTTGTGGCTTCTCTGCCGAGTCAGGCACTTGGCTTTGAGAAGATTGGTGTTGTTGATGCTGCAGTCTCTTGCTCGTATGTGTCCTGTTTGGTTCCTATTGCTGATGGGGCTGTTAATTCAGAGTTGTCGGCAACTGAACCCGGAGCTGTCGTCGCTAGAGAGGTTTGCGATTTTCTCGCCACCTTGGTTGTTGCCTTTCCTGGATCCACAGTTGATTGGCGGATACCCCCGGTGCCATGCTGTGTCCTTGTCGGTGTGGTGTTGGAGTGTTCGTTCGTGTCGTCTTGTGGTCGTTTGTGTTGGCTAGCGTGGGTGAGGCCCGTTGTGTTGGGTCTATGATAGGCGATTATGTGTGTGCTGTTTATGTGGGTTTGCCTTTTTATTGTAGGTTTTTTCCTAAAAATTGTGAGCTCTCTTCTTAATTAATGGATGATGCAAAGCTTTTGCCTCCATTTAAAAAAAAAGTCGCCACGGCGATTCTCCCGTGCAAGATTGCGCCGTCGATCTGGTGCTCTTAGATTCGTGCGTTTGTGTACCAATATCATCAAGTTTTATTAAGGTTGTACATCGTAGAGAATAAACCGTGCACGGGAGAAAGTTAGAGTTAGGGCCAGAGCCAATACTGTAAGTTTGGTAGCCTGTGTCAAGACCCATCAGGCCCATCAGATGTTTTCCTTGTCTCTTGTGGGTCTTTTGATTTACTTGAACACGTGTAGTGTTTTGATTGATACATGTAGAATGTTTTGATCATATTTATATGCATTTTGTATTCCAATATAAAACCCTAATAATGCAAAAATCTTGGAGGAGCTTTCTTATATCCTTTAGAATACTCTCTTTTATGATACTCATAACATCTTTTGATCCATATCAATATTTTGATTTTGGAAGGCAAGCATTTTTTTATTTCCGTACTTTGTGCTATCATGAAAAACGTGGAGGGTTTGAATTGTTTGTTGTAACCTTGCTCTCTTGTTGGTAGTTTGTTATCTCATTCCATGTTATATACTTTACCGTCTTGAAGATTTCTGTATTTTAGAATGTGTGTTTTCTTTGTCCTTTATGCTCATTTCGTTTTGTCTAGTTCACTTGTTAAACTTCGTTATAAATCATGTGCGGATTTGGTCCTTTGATATAATTTGGACGGTCTTATGTGGTATCGCAATATTTTGTGTCTTCTCGTTTTACTTGGTGTTTTGTTCAAATTTCATTTCATTTTGGTTCTTGTAAGTCTTGCGCATCACGTTCTTACTAAATTTATACTAGTAAGTAACACGTGCTTTGCACGTTTGCGGTATCGAAGAAGAGTAACTTTTTTGAAAGGTAACCAATACAGACCTATTGGGCTCCACGAAGTCATAAACTGAGATCATTACATTTTTTTGGTATCGATCTAACCCCGTGGGCCGCTCCCCAGGGCGGTTCCAGGGGCGATCCGGCCATCCCGACCCTCCTTGCCGCGACTGCCGCCAGCCCCGACCACGGTGGTGGCAGGCCTAGCCGCCCAACGGTGGTCTGGGGTCGGTGGTCCCCATGGAAGGTTGCACGAGCTGCTGGGGAAGCGGCGGGAGGTGTGTCCGTGGCGAGGCGATCCGGGCGGAGTCCCGGGTCGGGGTGGCGGCGGTGGTGGCCACCGGCGGTGCGCCATGCCGGCGGCGGCGGTGCAGGAGGATGGCTGGTTGGGCACTAACTCTAGATCGGTTCAACCCTTGTCCTCTCTGCGGTGTTGTCTCCGACGGTGGAGATAAGTGACATAAATTTTGAAAAATATTAGGGGTATTTTTATGTGTATTTTTTTAATGAATTTGATCTTGGTTTAGTGAGTTCTAAATAAGAGATAAGTGATTAGAAAAACAATTTAGAAAAATATTAAGACTAAAACATATTAATTCTTTTTAATTTAACCATGACAGGTGAAACCATTTTTTATATTAAGGTTATCGTTTATAGTGTATTTCTTATTGTATTAGAAACCACGGCGTACCCTCGTTGAGCTTTCACGGGCAACGGGTGTAAGAGTATTTACTTGCTATTCCCTCCGCCGATAAATAAGTGACTTCAAATTATCTAGATTCATATATATTTACATATGTTTTACATGCATATAAATCAAGATAAATCTGAATCACCTAATTCTGGACATAGTATGTGTGAGAGAATGGTGTATTTTTCATCCAGGACATAGTATGTGTAAGAGAATCAAATTCGGTTTCGAAAAAACAAGATTTATTTGAAGGATCTAAAGAAATCATCATCACAGTACCAATGAGATGTGTGATCATCACTTTTAGTTCTTTTTACTAATATTCGATAGAAAGCAATTACGACATGAAAATAAAAATCAGGCTAAACGTAATTCAAGACAACCATGTGCATGTACGACATTTCCAGTTTCGCTCAAACTCGAATTAAAAATACATTCACACGCAGACCACCCAAGCTGCAAGTTTGCATGGATTTTTGTTCTCTAGGACATTCGGCAAGCTGCTAGGGGCCCGTTTGGTTGCTGCAAGATGGCCTCACGTGCGCGTCACGAACGGGCATATATGGGCCATAAAAGTCGGGTCGTTTGGTAGGTTGTGCAGCCTTTTGCGCGCTGGAGAAAAAACTTAGACCCCATCGTTTGGTTACATACGAGCTCAGTTCTAGCCTCACCATTTATCTCCATGGTGATCTTACCTCTTACCTCTTTGGCACGTCGACGATCACGAAAACAGACACCACCATGGCACCGCCGTCACGCCAGTCAAAACCATCACCACGTCGCCGACCACGAAGACGAAGAGCACCATGACAATGTCGGTCACGCCAGTCACAAGCATGGGCACGTCACCAACCACGAAGATGAAGGCCAGCATGACATTGTCGGTCACGCCGAGCAAAAGTACTACAGACTATACTCACACGTACGTACACATTACAGTATACTAGCGAGTAATTTATTTATTCGTCTATGTCCACCAAAACGAAAATATTTCAACATAAAAGTCATGCGGAATGGTGAGGTGAAGAGGAAATAGCAGATCACACCACTTGTTGGTGCTATTTTTGCAAAGAACCACAACAATGGTTTGTTGTTGCAAGGAACACCATATTTTGCTTTAATTGTTTGCACAGAACACATAAAAGTAATTAAGCAGCTTGATGTCCAATCCGTTAGCCAGACTTACTGTTACGCGGGCAATTCCTCTCGGTCTGCCGCATCGTCAGTTTGCACCAGCCCAACTACTGTTTTTCTGTTTCGTTTCCGATTTTCCTTTTTTATGTTTATTTT
This sequence comes from Lolium multiflorum, assembly GCA_030979885.1. NCBI lineage: Eukaryota > Viridiplantae > Streptophyta > Magnoliopsida > Poales > Poaceae > Lolium > Lolium multiflorum. Next base: position 118,090,374 of record CM061747.1, on the reverse strand, counting down.
TTCTAATTTTCAAAATCAGAATTTTTTAAAAATTACATATTTTTAAAATCCAACCATTTTTAAACATAAATTTTGTAATAGTAAACTATTTTATAAAACACTATGAACTACACATGCATTTTATCAACTCATACTACCTCCATCCCAAGGATTATGCCACCCTTTCTCATTAGATGCATGGTGACAAAGTACCTCGGGCAGTCCTCGGGGTCGTCGCCGCCGACGATGAGGCGCTGTCATCCAAGGTACTCCAATAGCTTCGCGGCCTCCTCATCGTCGTCCTCCTCCTCCTCCTCCTTCACCTCCGGCTTCGGGACCATGATGGTCCTGTCGCCGGAACCCGCACGTCTCTACTGCTGCCGCGCCGGTTCGCGGATTGTGATTGCACCGCCGCCGCGTCTCCGATTTGGGGGCGGTGTCGTGTACTCCTTCAACTTGCGCTTCGGCACGCCAACTTCAGTATCAATGCAATGGGACTTACTAAGTGGTGGAATCATAATCCGCGAACCAGCGCGGCAGCAACGGAGACGCGCGAGTTCCGGTGGCAGGACCCTCCTCGTCCCGAAGCCGGAGGTGGAGGAGGAGGAGGACGACGAGGAGGAGGCCACGAAGGCCGTGAAGGTAGCGGAGTACCTTGGACAGCAGCGCCTTATCGACAGCAGCGATGACCCCGATGACTGCCCGAGGTACTTTGTCACCATCTAGTGAGAAAGGGTGGCATAAGCCTTGGGATGGAGGTAGTATGTGTTGATAATATGCATGGGTAGTTCATAGTGTTTTATAAAATAGTTTACTATTACAAAAAAAATGTTTAAATTGGTTGGCTTTTAAAAATATGCAATTTTTAAAAATATTATGATTTTAAAAATTAGAAAAAAATAAACATAAAAAAGAAAAATCGGAAACGAAACAAAAAAAAACGGCTGTTGGGCTGGTCCAAACTGACGATGCGGCAGACCGAGAGGAATTGCCCGCGTAACAGTAAGTCTGGCTAACGGATTGGACATCAACCTGCTTAATTACTTTTATGTGTTCTGTGCAAACAATTAAAGCAAAATATGGTGTTCTTTGCAACAACAAACCATTGTTGTGGTTCTTTGCAAAAATAGTACCAACAAGTGGTGTGATCTGCTATTTCCTCTGAGGTGAACCCACCCCTCAAAGAAAATTTCAAACGCTTGAGCGTGTGCGACGAATTTGGCAAAGTTCGCGCAAAACTTCATACACGAAATTGAATGAAACTCGAAACCGATTGTGGGAATTGATTCCTATCATCAACACATATATTTTTCATGTACAACTTATTTCAATTCGGACTATGTTTGTATTGATTTGAGGAGAGGGTGTGTGGAGTAGTGTAAGGGAGAGTGAGCCTAAGCACGAACACGTGCACAGGTTGCATCGCTCGAGCCAAAGTGGCGTGAGAACGGGCCTGGCCCTGGAGAAACAGCCAATTCGGCCGTTCCTCCACATGCAGGCAAAACACTGTTTTAAGAACCGTGCGATGCAACAACGCGGCTCGACCCAGTCAACCAAACGGGCCAAAAATTGTTGGCCCGATGCGAGTCAAGGGGCATGCAGGCAACCAAACGACCCCTAGGAGGTTCAGACGTGGGACAATCGAGCTGGACTGATTGGGTGTACGGTGCAGACCAGGGACTGTAGAGGCGAATCGAGCACATCACAGTCGGTGGATTATTACCTTTGATACTTGATGGACGGCAGGTGATGGTCTTGTACTGCAAATCAACGGCTGCAATAGCTTCAGATTGTTTTGGCGGGGAACGTGAAGAGGTTGGTAAATCCAAATTCAAAACTGCCACACTATAATAGTTATTATAGATTATATGGCATACTTTATTTGTTTGATCCAACATATAGGGGTACCCGTCCAAATCAAATTATAAATTAGCTAAAATGTGCATGAAATTCATCTTATCTATAGGCACATATTTATGTGAAGTTTTCCCCCGTGTATTTAGTTTTTATAACTATTTTGGACCCAATAAGTTTAGGCATTATAGTGTACATAATGTTGTTTTAGGTAAATTGCATGCTTGTGTCGTTCATAATTAACGTGTTGTAACCACATGATAATTGGCTTTGAGGGTTTAGAGTTGGGAACACGACATTTCCCCCGTGCACGGGCCCCTGAGGCTTAGGGGTGTAAACGGATCGGATTGGATTTCGCTTATACCATATCATTTACCATACATTTTTATCGGATTCGGATCAGAGCGGATATTTACCGGTTTCATATTCGAATGCGGATATACCGGACTGCGGATTCGAGTCGGAAACGGGACAGACTCGAACTAGAAAAAAGTAGTCGAAATAAAAACAGAGGCATTAATTTTTTTTTATGCAAGCAAGCCACCTCATTAAAAATCTTCCAGTCCCCGTAGGTACTTTGGTAAGGAAAAGAATGCGTAAGAAACTTGCTGCCCCAATCAAAGTACTGTTACATCGTTTATGAGTTTGCTAGTAAGAAAGCTAGGGGCTTCATCAGGCCAATTACAAGGGAATTATTACTATAGCTAAAACTAGCAATCTTATGAGCCACTTGATTTGCTTCCTTAGGAAATGTTTAAAGGCAATTGCTCCAATCTGTGCCACGAGATCAACACAATCAGCAAAAATTGCAATGGATTCATTCCACCAAGCCTCCTCACCTATACAAGCTTCTATTGTTTCCATGGAATCTGATTCAACAATAATTCGTTTGAAGGCCCATACCATTAGCAAAAGAGAGCCCCACACGCATAGCCATTGCCTCAGCCATAGCTGGTTAAGCAACATGATCAATGTAAGCACATGTAGCTGCCATAAGGGTCCAGAAGGAAAAACCAAAGACATATTTTTTATTTTGCGTGTCACCGGTACGCGTCGCGGAGACCAGTTCACGTCCTACGATGATGATCCATTTTTTTGCCCATTAGTGGTTCATCTTACCACTGACGGACTTTCATTTTCGCGCCATGCGAGCAGTTGCGGCTATAAGCCTTTTCCCAGTAGTGGGAGATGGCAGTGGAGCATCGGTTCCCCTCTCCTCACATGTGATTTGGCGAAATGGGTCTGAGATGGCTTATTTATGTTGTCTCTCTCTTGTTTGCGGCGGCTGTGTTGATAATTATATATAGGCCCCTTCACGAAAGTTGTTCCGTTTAATGAGGGGAAGGCGGTGGCACATGGTACGGGGGTGGCGTACATGCATGCTTCCACCGTAACAGTGCTCGCCAAACTCTCAGATGCATCTCTTCGTGGCCTCTTTGACTTGGGAAAATAGACAACTTGCAAATGTTCATTAGTTGCCCTTGGTTTTGTCCATAAGATGTCCATAGAAATAAAAGAAAGGATATGCACATCTTTATAATAATTAGTCATTAATGGCAATGTGAGGGAAATATTTTCATCAATTACTTGACTAATATCAGATTTAAACATGGATAAAGATGGTGGTTTTTCATAGCCATCAATCTACTAGATTAGTATTAACAAAATGAAATTATATGCTCAAAATATGATCAAGATAGCGACTTACTCTTTCTTTTCGGGCTTAAGACGGACTTTCTCCGCCTTAGTTTTTGTTAGAGATGGGAGATATTATATCCCACGAACCCACAATCTCCTTGGCAATGACAGATTTAGGATTTTAGCTAAAAAGGTATGCCAAGTTAAAATTTTGGCGTGCTTATTGATAATGATTTTATCTTAAAATATAAAAAAGATGTGATTATTATTAAATATGATAAAATAATTAAATAAAAAGCACTTCGTTTTATAATCAAAATTCCAAATTTTTGGACACATGCACCGTTCGATGGGGCATTCAAGTATTGAACGAAATTCTCGCCACGTGTGACCGTTAATTCCGCCAACACTAAAATACAGTCAAACAGTACTAAAATAAACAAAATATGTGACTGAAAGCTACAATCGTAGATACAAAAGTTAATCATACACTTCACTATAGAAGGCTTAAGGCTAATATCAGTGGACTAAATTATCTGCTATTACTAGGCAGCTAGCCCATAGGTACTATAGTACTAAAACAGTGTAGAACCGGTCCAAACGTGCTTCAATAGCTATATATTTTCATGGTGGCCTCTTTTGTTGATGGTACTACTGCTTCATGGAAGAAAGAATTGCTCCAGGAGTATTTTCTTCCCATGGATGTTGACGTGATCATGTCTATTCCACTCGGTTCCAGGAGAATGGAGGATTGCTGGGCCTGGCACTATGAGAAGAGTGGCATCCTAACAGTTCGCTCAGTTTATCGGTTACTAGTTCAAACCAAAAAACACATAGAGGACTGGTTGGAAGGAAGGGCAGCGGGGTCTGGAACAGCTACCGAGGGTAAGGCATGACAACGGCTATGGAAGGTACATGTGCCCTCGAAGTTGTGTATCTTCCTGTGGCGACTGGCACACCAGTCCCTCCCAAGTCCCTCCCAACTGGAGACGTCGGTTGCCATAGGCACATGGCTGAAACTAGCGCATGCTCGTTATGTGGAGCGGAGGACTCATGGAGACATTCACTACTGAACTGCACCGTGGCTAGGTCGGTTTGGGCGCTTGCTGATGAAGGAGTCACGGAACACATTTGCATGAATGATTCTCTCTCAGCCAAGTAGTGGATTTTGCGTGATGGAAACATTACCAAGAGATGAATTTGCTAAAGTGGCAGTTACTCTCTAGGCTATCTGGTACGCTAGGCGAAAGATGATCCAGAAGAGGAATTTCAGAGCCCCTGTCGACCCATATGTTCATCGAGGACTATCTGAGAGATCTCTCGATCGTCAGCTCGGGATTGAAGACGAATTCCGGAAGGACTCAGCCGACCCACCCTAGATGGATTCCTCCAGTAGCTGGGTGCACGAAGCTGAACGTGGACACTTCCATGTCGAAGACGGGACCAGGGGCAATGGTTTGCAGAAGCGAGTCATGCCAGTTCTTGGGGGCCTCGACGCTGTCTATCCAGGGTATCGCTGATCCGGCGATCATGGAGGCGATTGCATGCAGGGAAGCACTGACGTTGGCCTAGGATTTGCATCTCTGGCGGATCGGTGTGGCGTCGGACTGCCTCACAGTGGTGAATGAAATGAAGATGCCTTTGGCAGGAAGCTATAGTATGATAATTGAGGAAATAAAAATCACCAGCGATATCTTCTTGGAGACGTCCTTTAGGCTTGAGAATAGAGCATCAAATACTGAGGCTCATAGACTGGCACGTTCAACAACTACTGCTGACTTTGGACGTTAGGTTTGGCTTGTAGAGCCGGTCTTTGTATCCCAAATTATGTGATTATTTAATAAAGTGTCATGTTTATCCTACAAAAAGATATATATATTTCCTTTGATTAGTCATTTTAGCTAATCAGTTTAAATCCTTTACCAAAATAGCGGCATGCATGCCTTGCCAAATGGATAAAACAACTACAGTATTTAACGGATCGACAGTCAAGCTACCAAAGCTAATCAATCGCATGTCCCTGGACGAGACTGCATGGTTGGAGGCTGCATGTATTAGCTCAGCTTCATTCTGCCAGTTAATTAAAACGAGTATGCACTTTCACAGCAGTGACGCAGGGTATGGCAGGGCATACCTACCTGGCATACCTTGTAGATCCGTCACTGCTCCTTGGCCTCCCTGACCGCTCTTCTGCTGCTCAAAAGAGGGTGCTTCCTCGTTCTCGTCTCCCGCCTCCTCCTCCTCCTCATGGTGGTGTAAATTAAAGTTACAATGCAAATTAAATATAGTGAGAAAAAAGAATAAAAGAGTGTACCTCCTCCTCGCCTTGGTGCTGCTCCTAAAAAGAACGGAGCTTCTCTCATGTTTGTGTGTATGTGTGTGTGGGTGTGTGTGTGGGGGGGGGGGGGTCCACACCCCCTCCTCCTCCTTGGAAGTTGAGGCGCCACTTGCAGGAGGGTACCTAACCATATTAGCATTTAGTAGGCATGATAGTAATTAGTACTCCCTTCGTCCCAGTTCACATGACTTACGCGTGTCTCTAGGTTGTAAATTTGACGATGATAACGTGATATATGTATTATAAAATATATATCATTAGAAAGCTTAGATGTTCTACTTTCTAATGATATAATTTTTATATTATACAAATGATACTATGTTGGTCGAATTGACAACCTAGGGATACGTGTAAGCCCTATGAACTGGGACGGAGGTAGTAGATATAGGAGCAATTAGTAGGCATAATAGTAGTTAGTACCTCACTAAGTGAGGGCATCAAAGGACGCCATCGCCGTCTACCCTCTGTGAAGCTGTAGATAGCCTCCTCACGTAGGCTAGTCCTGGGACCTCGTGTCCTCACTGAAGGTGCCACCTCCTCAACTGTGGTCCTCCAGGGTCATCTTCGTGGAGGTAGACCCTCTTCCCCTCCTCCTTCCTCATCACCGAAGCGAATAGGAGGTCTTCTACTTCGAGTAGTTGTTTCTGGCTTACTCTAGGTGTACATCCCGCTAATCACAGTTTTTATGGAATTCTTCCCATGGTTCAGTCACCTGCATTGACAACATGTAAACAATTAGTAAGAAAATTTTAAATCTTGATGCAAAGGAAGGAGCATAATACCAATTAATAAGCATGATGCCAATAAATAAGTATGGTAGCAATTAGTAGGTATAATGAAATATAGATGCAACTAAAAAGCGTACTAAAAGGAGACAGAGACCCTCAGTGTGAATCATCACTCGTTATCATTATCACTATCACTATCACGTGATAAGTAAAGTAGGCCCTTGAACAGTGCATGCTCATCATCATCACTGCCACTTTCGTCGAGATGTAACTTGGAGAGCATATCTATGTCATTTATATTCACAACTGCCTCACCACAAATTTGTGCATCGTCCTCAAGGTCCTTAAGACCACCCATAAGTACATCAAAGTCCCTACCGTCCTCTTCCTCTTGGTAGAAATATCCCTCGTATGTGATGGGGTTTATGTTGTTGTAATCGCCTTGTTTATCATGGGTACTTACCATGTGGCGATACCTTCAACACAACTTTCCAGTCCTTTAATTTCTCTTTCTAGCTAGCATGTGTCCGGCAGATAATAAACTTGTGTTGTCTGTTGAGCCACAACAAAGACATCGGACTCGCGATAGGTGGTTGAAGGAGGAACTTCCACTAAACCATTGGAGGCAATCGGGAGAATATAATGCCAATGATCTATAGATGGGGTGACACCGGATCCCACACAAAGAAGGTTATAAATGTAAGGTTGTGACTAGTTCTCAGTCGACTTAGAACTAGTTCCATTCTCAGTCAGATGATGTCATCAAATCTCAGTTGCAACCTATGTTGCAACTCATAACTAGCACGAATCACGAAGCGAATCTAACGGTCTGTAGCATTTTTCTTAGTTATATCCCCAAGTGAAAACAAATTCAGTTGCAAACCTATTTGCAACTAAAAATACTCGGTTGCAACTCGACCTATAACTCATATGCACAAATCACGATGCAATTGAACGGTGTAGGACTTAACTGAGTACATATAGTGTAGAACTTGACTGAGTACAAACAGTGTAGGACTTGACAAAACCGTAAATGTAAACGTTGGGGGAGGCTGCTTGCAAAAAGGTGGCTGATGAGGTGCTATTGAAATTCTTATATTTTTGCCAACATAATTATTTGAGAAGAAAAATTAGAATTTTGTAGTGGGAGTGTATTTCCTGCCACGGTTTCCGCTTAGCTCATGTGCCTTGAAATATTTACAGTACTGCCTAACGGAGGAGTGCTATTTATCATGTATTTCCCATTCCAACATAATTACGATTCTATGATGTTTGCGGAGTCATGATTTTAATTTTAGTAATGGACATGTGGAAATGAACGGATACCATTGTCCAAGCATAATAGCTTAATTAGCTTAGGTTTCAATCCTAACGCACGAGAAGAAAAACAAAACATCTAGTACCATGCTAGAGCCGGACCTCAATGGTCGTTTACGTGTGAAATGGGAAGTAGGGGTGGTCAACATAATCTGAGCCATGTACTTCCTCCGTCGGATATAATCAACGCGAAGTAAAGCTAGCTAGTGGAGGAAGTATGCATATCCTCCCGTCGATTAAAACAAGAACAAAGGTAGTACGTCTAACACATGGGCGTATGTGGCAGCGAGGCAAATCGTGTTTCATCAAATGTGACATGTCTTCAGATGTGAAAAATGAACCAATGAAAAGATGCAAGTTAGTGTAGTATTTACTTTGGGTACTGGATCCGTCGATCAAACTTTTTTTTTCGGCAAACTCCGCAACCCGTCATTTTTTCGATAAAGGGAATATATTAATATCAAAAGATACCAATTACATCCAGCCTCTGCAACAACGCCCACCCTAATGACAGTACGGATGCACACAACCAAAAAAAGAGTAAAGAAAACTAAGAAATAAAAGTCCCGCTATAGCCTTCTAGACCTAGCCACAGCAATACAACCACCACCGTGACAACACCTGAAATACACTCTCCAAAAGCGACGCCTCCAAGAAGGAAACAGTGCACCAGCGCCGTTGTCGCCCGACCAAAGGTCTTAGGTTTTCACCCTGAAGATAGTCCCCACTCTCAAAACAATGCCTCAAACAAGAACATTGCCAGACACAACCAGTTAAGGCCAGACCTTGGGTTTTCACCCTGAGAAGTAAGAATCTGAACTTTCCCTGTGCTGCCGCCCCACATGCATACCACTACTGCAGAGCCCAGAACGCCAAGCAGATCCCTCAACATCACGTTGACTCGAACCTCCTTTAGCCAGTCCACCAATCCTGATGAGGCCTAAGGGCTTGGGAGTGCCCAGATCCCATGATAAGGGGTTGCCCGATCTTCTCAGTAAGCACGGTGGATGGTGATGAACACACCATTTCTTCTCAGTAAGCGAGGTGGATTGTGTTGAACACGCGATGAACAAACGGATGAAATCGATGATAAGTGGATGATAACTTGTATGACACCGACGAAGTCTCTCTATTGATTCCTGTCGCCAATGCAACAACTCTCAATACTGCAAGATATTCGCGACTCCACACACTTGCACACGTAGCCGCTGACCACGAAGCGGTAAATTGCAATCTTTTAATCCCCAATGGAACAACAGATCACACAAACTTTCAGTAGCATAAAACTCCAGATCGAAACGAATTGGAGAGTGTTGGTATCAATAGTTTTGCGTAGCAAACAACTATGAACTAGGGTTTATCTTAAACGTGGTCTAAACCTAATTTTGGGGCGTCCCTGGGGCTTATATAGGCGTCCAGGACGACCAGGGGTCGAAATAGTTCGATACAAACCGACCTGAAACAAGTTCGGCCAAACTGGTGAAATCGGCCGGCATGCCGGGTGTGTCGAGACCAAGGCGGGGTGTCACGGCAGTGTCCGGTGCTCGGGTGCAAGGGCGCCGTTGCATGGCCGGCAGTGCCGCCCCTCCTTGGACGGTGATAACGCGTGAAGCACACGTCCGTTGGGAACCCCAAGAGGAAGGTGTGATGCGTACAGCAGCAAGTTTTTCCTCAGTAAGAAACCAAGGTTATCGAACCAGTAGGAGATGAAGGCCATGTGAAGGTTGTTGGTGGAGGAGTGTAGTTGTTATCACCAGATTTTGGCCAAATCAGGAGATGGGCCGTAAGTGAAGATGGGCTTGAAGGATACGCGCGTGGAGCATCTTTGAAGCGGCCTTGCACGAAGAGTTTGGGCTTAATTGCCCATGTATCTCTGTAACATAGTAGATCGCATCTTAGTTTAGAATTAAAAGATAGAGATTAGCCCTGCACGGTTAGGTGCACGCCCGAATAGAAAGTCCCTTGGACTATAAATATGTATCTAGGGTTATCGAAAAGGAGGACAATCACGTTCACAACAAACACAAATCAGGCGCATCGCCACCCCTTCTTTCGAGGGTTTCTCCGGGTAAGCATCATGCTGCCTAGATCGCATCTTGCGATCTAGGCAGCACGTTTATTCGTTTACCTTGTGCTGCTCGTGCTGAAGCGTTGTTGATGGCGAGTAGCACTACTTATCGTAGATGTTTTGGGGCTTGCATAGATGCTTTTCTTATGCATATCCGCTTAGTGTTCCATCCTCGATATCTAGCTGCCCTTACACCTATTCGGTGTAAGGGCAGCGTCTTGCTTGTTCGTTGTTTAGTAGATCCGATCCGTTATAGTTGCTCCTTGATTCCTCAAGGATTGGTTTAATATCTGTATGGTTAGGCCTTGCAAACGGGTTGAACGATCCGGTAGCGCGTTAGGTGTGGTTTGTTAGTCCTAAGAGGGATGTTCCAGGAATTAACTTAATGTTGGTTTTTAGGCCTCTTTTAGGGTTAGTTTTCCATTATCTTTCGTGTCTATTAGGCTCAAATACGCGTAGGATGTTCCGATCATATGGTGAAAACCCTAAACTGTCGTAGATTGGTTTAACTTTATATTGATCAAGCAGGAGCCCCATGTCATCGTTAATCCGACGCAAACCATGGGCGATCGGCTCTTTGAGCCGATCCACAGGGCAACCTGAGAGCCGATCGGGCTCGTATTTAATGTTTACGTGTCTGCCATGCAGGAAACTAATCGAAGCAATCCAACACCTTCCTGACCAGTATAGGTCAGGTGGCACGCCCTTGCAACCGCTAGGACGTGTGCCGGAACATTTGCGGGACGACGTCGAGGGACCAGGGCCCCAGCCTTGGAAGCCTCCCTCTTCGTGTTGTTTAACCACGCTCGCTGTGGTTTTGCAGCACACACATTCGCACGCCGGTGGGACAATCTTGCAACAACCACGTCAACATCCAAGATGGCGGAAGAACCGGTCAAGTATGAAGATCTGCTCTCTGAGCATAAGAAGAAATATGATGATCTCAAGGCCATCTTGGAAGCCGATCTCATCGGCGCTTTTGAGAAAACTCGTTCACACGGGATCAAGTTCAAAGGGTTCCAACCCGAAGGTGCGTTAGAGGACTAGATCTATCTCTCCCTTCGGACGAACGTACCAGAGCCCTGCGACAGGAAGTTAACTATGCCGTTGCTCACTCTCTTCATCGGCATTCCGAGAGCCTGGTGAACACTCTGGAGCATGTCGCGCTCAATGTGGTGCAAGAAATCATGAAGCACAAGTACTCTCCGTCAGGACCTGCTTTAGGAACTCATCAAGGAGAGATACCGCTCTATACTAGGCCACCACTGCCGTACACGATGGCAGCTCCACAGCAACAAGGTTCACCGACGTACGTTGTCTACAAGGTTGGAGGTGATCCTGACTACCAATTCCTGTATGAGCCGCCCAAGGAGATTCCACATGGATACGTGTGCACATACGTGCCGATGCAACAACTGGATGACCCAGTTACGCAGGAAGGACGCCACGGCGGGAGGGATCGCGAAGAGTAGTTCGGGAAGGAAACGTTCTAGAGCAGATGCGAGAACAGACGTGGCTAGCTAAATATGCCACCGGTACAAGTCATGAACGCTCAACTTCTGCAGCTCCTACGGTGGATGAGATCACCGCAATCATGAGAGATCAGTTCGGCATCCTGCCGAAGAAGAGAATGATCGGCTAGTCCAAGCCGTATCCCAACGACTATGACCTAATCCCACTACCGCCTAAGTATCGGCTCCCTGACTTCACAAAATTCAGTGGATCAGAAGGAACCAGCTCAATCGAGCACGTGAGCCGATATTTGGCACGTTGGGCATGGTCTCACTTGACGAGCTGCGCGTGAGGTTCTTCTCACAATCTCTCACGGTCCGGTCTTTGGATGGTACACCCGTTGCCACAGATTCGGTTGGACGTGGCTGCTGGAGAACAATTCCACGTACAATATCATTTTAACGAAGGCGGCATTGCCGATCGACCTGGTTCAGGCGAGAGAGAGACGGACGAGTACATCCAGAGGTTCGGGACCGTCAGGAACCGATGTTATTCGGTTCGCCTATACGAGAAGGAAGGGTCGAGGTGGCGATAGCGGTGTCACGCCGCTCAAAGATGTGACCTTCCAAGATGACTACAATTCATTGGCGCATATGGTTCAGAAATTGACATCGTATGAACGGCGCCACCCAGAATTGTACCAGGACAAGTTCAAGCGCGTCGCCCTGATCGAGATGGAAGAAGATGAAGATTCTGTAGGAGATCAGGAAGTCGCTGTAACTGAATGGACTCGGGGGCAAAGCCCGTGTCCTGCAAGTGGGTGAAGCAACCAGGGCCTGCAAAGGGTTTGACTTTGATTTGAGCAAACGGAGCAAATTTTTGATTTGCTGCTGAAGGAAAAAAGCTGAAGTTACCCGAAGGCCACAAAATCCCCACGTTACAAGAGATGAACGGCAGACATCGCAAATGGCATCACACGTTCACCCATGCCACCAACGACTGCAAAGTCTTGCGCGGACAGATTCAAATGGCGATAGAACAAGGCTGATTACTCTTCGGTCAGTTTGCCATGAGAGTTGACACGCAACCGTTTCCGGACGTCAACATGGTGGATCTCAGCCAGCATAAGACGCGAGCCAGGTTTCTCTTTTGGTATCAACATGGCGGGGCTTGCAGATCACCATGGCGGGATAAGCCAGAGAGCAGTCACTCCCGTGGCAAAGATGAAGAGGAGGCCAGTCCACGTGATTGGCCCCAAAAAATAAGAAGTTGTGAACCCTCGGTAAGCATTGCGATGAAAAAGGAGGCCGATTCTAGCGATCGGCTAAAGCCAGCCTCAACATGTCTTACTGCTGTTCTCAGCATGGATTTAGCAGGCGACGGAAAGCTGGGGTATGGGTTTACATCACTGATGAACTAGAAGAGATTGACATTGGTCCTGGGATAAGCCACGACCAACATTTATCAAGCAAAAAGTTGGATCCACACTGAGGAGCCAGTTGATAGCCCCTTGAAAGAGTACCCAGATTGTTTTGCATGGGATTATACAGAGATGCCTGGGTTAGACAGGAGCATTATCGAGCATCGGCTCCCTCTGAAGAAAGGATTTCGGCCGTTCCAGCAGCGAGCACGACAGATGAAGGCCGAAATCTTGGTGGAAGTCAAGAAAGAGATCCAGAAGATGTTAGACGCCGGGTTCATCAGGCCATGCGGTACGCTGAATGGATTTCCAATGTCGCACTGTGGAGAAAAGGATGGCCGATGGCGCGTCGCCATAGATTTTCGGAATCTCAACAATGCCACCCCAAAGGACGAATACCCAATGCCAGTAGTAGAGACTTTGATCAATGCAGCTGCTGGTCATAAAGTTTTAAGCTTCATGGATGGCAACGCCGGTTACAACCAAATCTTTATGGCTCCAGAAGATATAAACAAGACTGCATTCAGAGTGCCAGGCTCGGTGGGCTTGTTTGAATATGTAGTCATGACATTTGGGCTGAAGAATGCTAGCGCGACATACCAAAGAGCCATGAATTACATCTTTCACGATTTGATCGGCAAGTTGGTCGAGATTTACATCGATGACGTGGTGGTCAAGTCTGTGTCGTTGGACGGACACTTGGAAGATTTACGGCGCGTCCTGAACCGAACTAGGAAGTTCGGACTAAGAATGAATCCAAAAAAGTGTGCCTTTGGCGTGACGGCCGGTCAGTTCTTGGGTTTCTTGGTTCACGAACGCGGAATTGAGATCGGCCTGAAAAGTCAGGAGGCGGTGCGAACAATGAAGCCACCCACCACGAGAAGGAGCTCCAGTGTCTCATCGGCAAAATCAATTTCGTCGGAAGGTTTATCTCAACCTGTCGGACGAATCGAGCTGTTATCTGACTGGTCAAAATCAAGTCTCGATGAGGAGTTCTGGGGGGCAGAGCAACAGAAAGCATTTGATGATATTAAGGAATACTTGACGAAGCCACCTGTGTTGGTTCCACCACAGCAAGATAGACCCTTCTACATTTACTTATCAGTAGCTGATACCTCTATCGCGTCAGTGGTGGTGCAGGTTTATGATGGTATGGAAAAAGTGGTTTTCTACCTCAGCAGAAGGATGTTAGATGCGGAAACAAGGTACCTCGAGATCGAGAAGTTGTGCCTCTGCCTGTTCTTTACCTGCACCAAGATTCAACACATCTTGCTGAAAGCAGAAATCATCGTCATATGCAAATCGGATGTCATCAAGCACATGCTGTCGGCTCCTGTATTGAAAGGCTGACTCGGCAAATGGATGTTTGCTCTATCGGAATTTGATATCCGGTATCAACCTGCGAAAGCAGTCAAGGGACAAGCATTGGCCGACCTTATTGCTGAGCGAATTAACACGGACGTAGCGGCACTATCCGTGCGTGCATGGACCATGTTCTTCGACGGGTCGGTCTGTGAAGTGTGCATCGGCATGCTACTCGTGTCGCCTCGGGGCAACATACTCCTTCTCCATCAGGTTATCTACACCTTGCACTAACAATGTTGCTGAATATGAAGCGATATGCAAGGGAATGGAGTTGCTATTGGACGTCGGGGCGGAGGCAGTGGAGATCTTTGGGGATTCCAAATTGGTGATTTCCCAACTCACGGAGGAATACAAGTGTGAGAGCGAGTCACCTTTCCCATTATGGATGCAATGCCGTGAGCTGATGGCCCAGTTCAGGTATATCAACTTCCATTGGATCCCAAGGACGCAAAATACCGAGGCAAACGACCTTGCACAGACGGCGTCAGGATACAAGGACGTGGTCGAGGAAGCCGATTTTCAGGTGCAGCTCATGGTGATTGGAGAGCCGATATCTTCAATTACTTGAAAGATCCGGCCGGGGGGCACCTAAACGGATAAGATACAGGGCCATGAAGTACGTCCTGATTGGTGATGACATGTTCTACATGACTTTGGAAGGGTTACTTCTCAAGTGTTTGGGACCAGCCGAGTCCAATCGGCTCTTGCATGAGGTACATGAGGGTGCCTGTGGAACTCACCAATCAGCTCATAAGATGAAGTGGCTGATCAGGCGATCGGGATTTTATTGGCCCACTATGCTTGAAGATTGTTTCCAATACTATAAAGGGTGTCAAGCATGTCAGAAGTTTGGGAGCATCCAGATGGTGCCTGCATCAGCAATGAATCCTATTATCAAGCCGTGGCCATTTCGAGGGTGGGGCATGATCGGCAAGATACATCCTCCTTCAAGCAAAGGTCATGTATGGGTTCTGGCCATTACAGATTATTTCACCAAATGGGTAGAGGCCGTCCCTATGAAGGCAGTGAACGCGTCAGATGTTGTCGATTTTGTGAAGGAGCATGTTATCCACGATTTGGAATTCCCCAGACTATTACGACCGATGGAGGTTCGGTTTTTGTTTCTAAGGAGTTCGAAAATTCTGCGAGGATATGGGAATCAAGTCGATCAGATCATCCCCATACTACGCCCAAGCAAATGGACAGGCTGAAGCGTCCAACAAAAGTTTGATCAAGCTGATTAAGAGGAAGATCGACGAGAATCCTAGACGTTGGCACGAGGTATTGTCGGAAGCTTTGTGGGCTTATCGCATGTCGTGTCATGGAGCAATAAAAACCTCGCCATACCATCTGGTCTATGGACAAGAAGCTGTGTTACCCTGGGAAATCAAAGCTGGGTCGAGAAGGGTTACATTTCAGAATGATTTAACTACTGAAGAATATGCAGCCCTGATGAGCGACAGTATTGAGGATGCAACGGAACTTAGACTTTGGTCACTTGAGAAAATCAAGGAGAATAAAGCCAAGGTGGCTCGCATATAATAAGAAATTGAAGCCAAAGGAGTTCCAGGTTGGTGATCTGGTATGGGAAGCTGTATTGCCGTTGGGGACTAAGGATAAAATGTATGGAAAATGGTCTCCAAATTGGCATGGCCCGTACAAAGTCGACCAAGTTTTAAAGGGTAATGCATACATGCTAGAGCAGTTGGATGGTGTGAAGTTCCCAGTGGCTGTCAATGGCCAGCATCTCAAGAAGTACTTCCCAAGCATGTGGGATGATGAGTAGTAAGATATGGAGGCCGATACATGAATTCGGCCAGTAAATTTTTTTAAAATTCTTGGGATTTTTGGGAAACAGCCGATGCGCAATCATCGACTTTAGAATAAAAACAGGCGATGCGCAGTCATCGACTTTAGAGGAACAAAGCACCATGGTCAGGTTTTAAGTTATTGCCTAAATCTGAGGATTGTTTGCTTGAACTTGCCTAGTTGGTTATCAGATTGGCTTTATCGGCGTCTGATGGTAAAAAGCCGATACGATGCTATCGGCTCTTGGGGGCGTTGACCACCTTTGAAATTGGATGATTGGAAGTTCAATTGGAAGAACATTTTCATTGATTCAAGGGGATTTTACAATGAAGAGCTAATTGCTCTCAAAAGGGGTCATCTGAGTGCCTAATGCACTGCTACTAACCCTATACTACTCCCTAATCTAAGGGCTGTCACTGCCCTCGTCGTCGCCGTCATCGGCGCTGCTACCGACGGGCTCTTCGTCGCTGCCGATGAAGCCGCCATGCGTCTTCATCTTCCTCGTCGTCGTCATCGTCGTCTGACCAAGCCCAGCCTCGGAGGCGCTTGGGCGGGTACCCGGAGGAGGAGTCTTCTCGGACTCCTCCGCTTCTTCTTCCTCTTCGTCGGAGGAAAGATCCGCCTCCCATGAGAGGAGGTTGTCCTCGCACGCCACCTTCCAGCTCCCCATCGACGAGGAACCGGAGGTCTTCTTCCCCCGACGGTGCGGGGCTCGTCGTCCTCCGACTTGATGGTGAAGTCCCATTCTCTCGCGTCCCAATACTCGGGCGAGAGCATCGTAGATGGCCATCTGATTGACCTCCGGCTCTAGTTCACTCGAGGAAGAGGATTGGGAGGAGGAAGAGGAAGACATGGCTACAGAGGAAGAGGGTTTTTGGCTGACGGCTGGTTTGGAGCAAGGGGATGAAGAGGTGAACTGTTCGATGTGGTTAAATAAAAGGAGATATATTGGAGATTCAATGCTCGAACAGTTTCCGAGGATGTGGTGCCCAAAACTGTCAAATCGTGCAGAGAAGTTGGGAAGGCAAGGTATCATGATGAAGAATACTGCGACGGTTCTGTCCGCCACGACATGACCCTTCGAAGGAAAACAGAGTGGTTTTGAAATTATCATTACCAAAACCAGGGGGCATGTGTTATCACCAGATTTTGGCCAAATCAGGAGATGGGTCGTAAGTGAAGATGGGCTTGAAGGATACGCGCGTGGAGCATCTTTGAAGCGGCCTTGCACGAAGAGTTTGGGCTTAATTGCCCATGTATCTGTAACATAGTAGATCGCATCTTAGTTTAGAATTAAAAGATAGAGATTAGCCCGTGCACGGTTAGGCCTCAATTAGAAAGTCCCTTGGACTATAAATATGTATCTAGGGTTATCGAAAAGGAGGACAATCACGTTCACAACAAACACAAATCAGGCGCATCGCCACCCTTCTTTCGAGGGTTTCTCCCGGTAAGCATCATGCTGCCTAGATCGCATCTTGCGATCTAGGCAGCACACGTTTATTCGTTTACCTTGTGCTGCTCGTGTGAAGCGTTGTTGATGGCGAGTAGCACTACTTATCGTAGATGTTTTGGGGCTTGCATAGATGCTTTTCTTATGCATATAGCCTGTGCCGTCCCTCGATATCTAGCTGCCCTTACACCTATTCAGGTGTAAGGGCGCACCTTGCTTGTTCATTGTTTAGTAGATCCGATCCGTTATAGTTGCTCCTTGATTCCTCAAGGATTGGTTTAATATCTGTATGGTTAGGCCTTGCAAACGGGTTGAACGATCCGGTAGCGCGTTAGGTGTGGTTTGTTAGTCCTAAGAGGGATGTTCCGAGAATTAACTTAATGTTGGTTTTTAGGCCTCTTTTAGGGTTAGTTTTCCATTATCTTTCGTGTCTATTAGGCTCAACTACGCGTAGGATGTTCCGATCATACGGTGAAAACCCTAAACTATCGTAGATTGGTTTAACTTTATATTGATCAAGCAGGAGCCCCATGTCATCGTTAATCCGACGCAAACCATGGGGCGATCGGCTCTTTGAGCCGATCCATAGGGCAACCTGAGAGCCGATCGGGCTCGTATTTAATGTTTACGTGTCTACCATGCAGGAAACTAATCGAAGCAATCCAACACCTTCCCGACTGTATAGGTCGTGGCACGCCCTTGCAAAGCTAGGACGTGTGCCGGAACATTGCGGGACGACGTCGAGGGACCAGGCCCCTCGCAGCCTTGGAAGCCTCCCGACTCTTCGTGTTGCTTAACCACTGCTCGCCGGTTTTGGTGGAGGAAGTAGTGCGGCGCAACACCAAGATTCCGGCGCTAACGTGGAACCCGCACAACACAATCACAAAGTTTGCCCAAACTTAACAAAGAGGTTGTCAATCTCACCGGCTTGCTGAAAACAAAGGATTAAACATATGGTGTGGAGAATGATGTTTGTTTGCGAAGAACAACAGAGAACAGAGATTGCAGTAGATTGCATTTCAGATGTAAAAGAATGGACCGGGGTCCACGGTTCACTAGTGGTGTCTCTCCAATAAGATAAATAGCATGTTGGGTGAACAATTACAGGTGGGCAATTGACAAATAAATATTCATATACATATCATGATGATCACTATGAGATTTAATCAGGGCATTACGACAAAGAACATAGACCGCCATCCAGCATGCATCTATGCCTAAAAAGTCCACCTTCGGTTAGCATCCGCACCCCTTCCAAGATTAAGTTGTAAACAACAGACAATTGCATTAAGTATGGTGAGTAATGTAATCAACACAAATATCCTTAGACAAAGCATTGATGTTTTATCCCTAGTGGCAACAAGACATCCACAACCTTAGAACTTTCTCATGTCCAGATTAAATGGAGGCATGAACCCACTATCGAGCATAAATACTCCCTCTTGGAGTTACAAGTATCAACTCCAGAGCCTCTACTAGCAACGGAGAGCATGCAAGAACATAAACAACACATATATGATAGATCAATAATCAACTTGACATAGTATTCCATATTCATCCGATCCCACCAAACACAACATGTAGCATTACAAATAGATGATCTTGATCATGTTAGGCAGCTCACAAGATCTAAACATGATAGCACAAGAGGAGAAGACAACCATCTAGCTACCGCTATGGACCCATAGTCCAAGGATGAACTACTCACGCATCAGTCCGGAGGCGGCATGGTGATGTAGAGCCCTCCGGTGATGATTCCCCTCTCCGTGTGCCGAGGCGATCTCCCGAATCCCCGAGATGGGATTACGGCGGCGGCGTCTCCGGAACTTTTTCCGTATCGTGGCTCTCGTACTAGGGTTTTCGGACGGAGAGTTTAAGTAGGCGGAAGGGGGTCGGTGGAGGCACGAGGGCCCCACACCATAGGCGGCGCGGCCCCACCCCGGCCGTGCGGCCCGTGGTCTGGCGCCTCGTCGCCCCACCTCGTATGCTCTTCGTATTCTGGAAGCTCCGTGGAAAAATAAGACCGGGTGTTGATTTCGTCCAATTCCGAGAATATTTCCTTTGTAGGATTTCTGAAACCAAAACAGCAAAAAAAACAGGAATTCGACATCTTGTTAATAGGTTAGTGCCGGAAAATGCATCAAAACATCATAAAGTGTGAACAAAACATGTAGGTATTGTCATAAAACTAGCATGGAACATAATAAATTATAGATACGTTGGAGACGTATCAGACGGCAGTGCCGGTGGCCTATTCATTGGAAAGCCCTTGAAATTATCTTTCCAACGAGTGCTCATTTGCTTGATTCGGAGTTTGTATGAAGAAATGGTGCCCGTTTCAAAATCAGCACTTCTGTCTGTCCAAACCGAATCAGACCTGTTTTTGACTTCCTCTTGCCTTGCGCATGCCTCCCTCTCCTCCCTCGCGCATCCGTAGAATGTCTTCACGCCCAACACCATGTCCAACTGCTCCTCTCCTCCTCGTGCGATGCTTGCTCCGTCCTCATACCTGATCATACACAAGTGCATAGACTTAGGTAGTATAACGTTCTCATAAATCAAAGCATTACTATCAAGCAGGAAAGAATTCACCTTATAATAATCGTCAACTAGACTTAATATTTATTTCCAGCTCAAACATGTACAATCATCATATTCCATGAGTATGTCCTAATCATCCTCCCTTTCTTCAAGAAAAGCCGTCCTTGGCTTTAGGTAAGCTGAAAGTGGAAGGAACAAAAAGAACAACGTGTACGCACAATATATGTAGATATAACATGTTGTTTTGTTGTTGTGTACACAATTGAAAATCCCATAATTCAGAATACAACTTATCTTGCATATATGAGTGAAGCACACATAATCATGAACACAATCAAGAACAATTATATATGTAGCATTATTGTTCAGTATTAAATCCAATATCCTCACGGATGATCTATGATCAAATTTATTATGAACAAGGTCAAACCAATCCAAAATATTCAAATGTATTGATGTTGGATACCATGCTTTTACTGCGCTACTCTGATATATATAACAAATAGATATATGATCCTGACCAAAACTCATAGTGTATGATATGCAACTCAGTTTGCGAATATAAGTGAAGTATAAATCTGTAGTATATAAATGCACCATGTATTGAGACAAACACAATGAATGTTTAAAATATGATTCCATTCTAGCAAGATTAGAACAAGCCAACAAAGGTAAAATTACTCTCGTTGGTTGTAGCTTATCACATAAAACAGAATCAATATCCATACTATCATGGAAATTATGTAATATCCCGCAGCAAAAGACTCTATCACATAGCATATAGGTTTAAAACAACATGTTTTAATTCAGCCATTCTATCACAAGTAATGCATATGTGATCTACCAGAAATTTCCCATCCATGTTATAGTCACCAATAAGATTAAACATGAAAGAACATGCATAAGTGCTAGAATTCACATATGAAATTTCAGAAATCTTGTCCATAGCACTTTGCATACTCATAGGTTCATTTAACATGATATAAAACACAATATTATTAGGTGGTAGTTTAGCAAGTACTTCCTTATGAGTAATCAATACCATATGATCAAAATTCGAAATTTGCACGTCATCACATGGTTTTGAAGTATATGTGCAAATCAAATCCAATGAAGGAAGCAACAAAGGAGTAGACTCACAACATTCAGTCGTATGTACCGGCTGTAGCTCCAAATCAATACCGAATATCTCATTGGCTGGGTGCAGCCCCAAATCAGTACCATCTAAAATGTCATCCTCCTCAGATGTAGTAGGTACTGAAACATCTTTCTCACATGATGATGCACGGTCTGGTGATGCAGGTTGTAACACAAGTGGCTCCCTTTCTTCAAAAGCAACCTGCATATCACAAGAAACAACACTAGGAGTAGAGATAGTTACGTTAGTAGAAACCTCACATGTTTCCACACAACTCCTACTCTTGGTTTTTCAACTATATGATCAACTTTTGTTTTTGTGTTGGTGTGTACATGAGGACATAAGTCTCGACTCCTAATCTCCTGAAATTTCTTAATGTGTGTATGACATGTTTTTCCCATTCCAAAAGATAGTAGGATCCGGATGAACACCACCAAAAACAACTTTGAATCTATCACACCAAGTTTTTCCCAACATTAGATGACAAAAATTTAGTGTTCTAGGAAACACATTACATATAACTTCTACAGTATGGCCATAAATGGTTATTGGAACAAATGCAGTCTTAGTAATTAGCACTTGATGATCATTAGTAGTTAACATAAATGGCCAATGATTTGTAATTGTAATCAGATGCAACTTCTGCACAACGTTAATACTAATCAGGTTTGTGAAAGAACTATTGTCAATGTTAATAGCAACAGGTGTATGACCAATATCTGCGTCGAAGTGAAACAAACCAGCTTTAGGCTCCCTATCAAAATCTTGCTTGCAGAAGGTGTTGCTGCAAGAAGACTTCACACGTATCAGAACCTCCTTTTTCTGCATCACATCAAAATCACTAGAAGACATGATTAGTAGATTAGTGCAAAAATCTTTGGTGGCTCTCTCACAACTCACTAAAAAACTGATAAGAAAGGTAAATCTTACCGCTCCAAAGTGAATTAGTATTGCTTACCACTTGGATTGACAACTAGTGCACGGATGTGGCGAAACGAATATCAAGGGTATAAGAACAATCACACGGCAAAGCGGGATATATGTGGGGATGTAGGTAGGCTGTCTATTTGCACCAATAACAAGCTCTAGCGCTGACCGTAGAAAACACCCTATGAAACTCGCACAAGGCGATAAATGTGGCAATGCAACTATATGGATGAAAAGGCTGCAATGCACTCGAGAGACACTAGCAAAGCCCAACGATACAGACACAAGATTGCTCAACTACAGGTGCATAAAAGTAAACTAGGCATTCACTTGATCTTACTAACACTTCACTTTTTCTCTTCACTTTTTTTTAATTTTTTTATCACACACGCAGCTATGTAGCTCTCTTTTTTTCTTCTTTTCTATTTTCTATTTTCTCTTTTTTTATTTTATTTTTATGACTCAACTCTTTGGAACACGGCCAACAGAAATTGCAAAGCACCAAAACCCTAACGAGCAACCTGTCGAGCGGTAAAACTAGTCTCTTGTGGGAAAGTTCCTAGTCACTTATATCGAAAGGCTATGTCTATGGTTGGGAACAAGCAAACTGTACGCTATGTGGACTCGGAGTAAGAAAAACTGAAACTAGATGATAGTGGAGACACAAACCCCAACAATCTATTAGATGAAAGAAAAGATACGCAAAAACAACTACGGAAAACAACTAAAACTTGAAATTAGTGCAATCTAAGGCTATGGCAAACCCTAACCCTAACTTTTTTTTTTTTTTTTCTGGATAGGAAACACTCACAACTCAATTATGGGGTGGATTGTGGATGGCTTACCGATGCGCGTAGATGTACACGTCCGTTGGGAACCCCAAGAGGAAGGTATGATGCGCACAGCGGCAAGTTTTCCCAGAAAGAAACCGAGGTTATCGAACCAGTAGGAGCCAAGAAGCACATGAAGGTTGTTGGTGGAGGAGGTAGTGCGGCGCAACACCAGTGAAACCGCCAACGTGGAACCTGCACAACACAATCAAAGTACTTTGCCCCAACGCAATAGCGTGAGGTTGTCAATCTCACCGGCTTGCTGAAAACAAAGGATTAAACGTACGAGTGGAAGATGGTGTTTGTTTGCAAAGAACAAGTAAACAGAGAATGTATTCAGATGTAAAAGAATGGACCGGGGTCCACAGTTCCAGTGGTGTCTCTCCAATAAGATAACTAACATGCTGGGTGAACAAATTACAGGCGGGCAATTGACAAATAAAGATTCAATACATACCAATGATGATTACTATATGATTTAATCAGGGCATTACGACAAAGTACATAGACCGCTATCCAGCATGCATCTATGCCTAAATAATCCACCTTCAGGTTATCACCCGAACCCTTCCAGTATTAAGTTGTAAACAACAGATAATTGCATTAAGTATGGTGCATAATATAATCAACACAAATATCCTTAGACAAAGCATCGATGTTTTATCCCTAGTAGCAACAGCACATCCACAACCTTAGAACTTTCTGTCACTGTCCCAGATTCAATGGAGGCATGAACCCACTATCGAGCATAATTACTCCCTCTTGGAGTTACAAGTATCAACTTGGCCAGAGCCTCTACTAGCTAGCAACGGAGAGCATGCAAGAACATAAACAACACTCTATATTCATCGGATCCCGCCAAACACAACATGTAGCATTACAAATAGATGATCTTGATCATGTTAGGCAGCTCACAAGATCTAAACAATGATAGCACAAGCGGAGAAGACAACCATCTAGCTACTGCTATGGACCCATAGTCCAAGGATGAACTACTCACGCATCAATCCGGAGGCGGGCATGATGATGTAGAGCCCCTCCGGTGATGATTCCCCTCTCCGCAGGGTGCCGGAGGCGATCTCCGAATCCCCCGAGATGGGATTGGCGGCGGCGTCTCTGAAAGGTTTTCCGTATCGTGGCTCTCGGTACAGGGTATTCGCGACGAAGGCTATATGTAGGCGAGGGTAGGTCGGGGCGACGCGAGGGCCGGACCATAGGCCGCGGCGCGGGGGCTTGGCCGCGTCGCGCCTGTTGTCCGCCACCTCGTGGCCCCACTTCGTTATCCCTCCGGTCTTCGGAAGCTTCGTGGAAAAATAGGACCCTAGACGTTGATTTCGTCCAATTAGAGAATATTTCCTTACTAGGATTTCTGAAACCAAAAACAGCAGAAAACAGTGGCACTTCGGCATCTTGTTAATAGGTTAGTGCCGGAAAATGTATAATAATGCTGTAAAATATGTATAAAACATTCAAGTATTGTCATAAAAGTAGCATGGAACATAAGAAATTATAGATACGTTTGAGACGTATCACTTACCGAGGAAACGCTGAAATCTGATACCAAGATGATAAGGGGTTGCCCGATCTTCTCAGTAAGCACGGTGGATGGTGATGAACACACCATAGCTTTTCAGTAAGCGAGGTGGATTGTGTTGAACACGCGATGAACACAACGGATGATATCGATGATAAGTGGATGATAACTTGTATGATGCCAACGAAGTCTCTCGATTGATTCCTGTCGCCAATGCAACAGTTGTCAACCCTGCAAGATATTCGCAACTCCACACTGATGCGCGTAGATGTACACGTCCGTTGGGAACCCCAAGAGGAAGGTGTGATGCGCACAAGCAAGTTTTCCTCAGAAAGAAACCAAGGTTATCGAACCAGTAGGAGCCAAGAAGCACGTGAAGGTTGTTGGTGGAGGAGTGTAGTGCGGCGCAACACCAGTGAAACCGGCGCCAACGTGGAACCTGCACAACACAATCAAAGTACTTTGCCCCAACGTAACAGTGAGGTTGTCAATCTCACCGGCTTGCTGAAAACAAAGGATTAAGCGTATCGAGTGGAAGATGGTGTTTGTTTGCAAAGAACAGTAAAAGCAGTAGAATGTATTCAAATGTAAAAGAATGGACCGGGGTCCACAGTTCACTAGAGGTGTCTCTCCAATAAGATAACTAACATGCTGGGTGAACAAATTACAGGTGGGCAATTGACAAATAAAGATTCAATACATATCAACGATGATTACTATGTGATTTAATCAAGGCATTACGACAAAGTACATAGACCGCTATCCAGCATGCATCTATGCCTAAATAATCCACCTTCAGGTTATCATCCGAACCCCTTCCAGTATTAAGTTGTAAACAACAGATAATTGCATTAAGTATGGTGCGTAATGTAATCAACACAAATATCCTTAGACAAAGCATCAATGTTTTATCCCTAGTAGCAACAAGACATCCACAACCTTAGAACTTTCTGTCACTGTCCCAGATTAAATGGAGGCATGAACCCACTATCGAGCATAATTACTCCCTCTTGGAGTTACAAGTATCAACTTGGCCAGAGCCTCTACTAGCAACGGAGAGCATGCAAGAACATAAACAACACATATATGATAGATTGATAATCAACTTAACATAATATTCTATATTCATCGGATCCCGCCAAACACAACATGTAGCATTACAAATAGATGATCTTGATCATGTTAGGCAGCTCACAAGATCTAAACAATGATAGCACAAGCGGAGAAGACAACCATCTAGCTACCGCTATGGACCCATAGTCCAAGGATGAACTACTCACGCATCAATCCGGAGGCGGGCATGATGATGTAGAGCCCTCCGGTGATGATTCCTCCGGCAGGGTGCCGAGGCGATCTCCTGAATCCCCCGAGATGGGATTCGCGACGGCGGCGTCTCTGGAAGGTTTTCCGTATCGTGGTTCTCGGTACGGGGTTTCGCGACGAAGGCTATTTGTAGGCGGAAGGGTAGGTCAAGGCGTCACGAGGCCCACACAATATGCCGGCGTGCCGGGCTTGGGCCGCGCCGCCCGGTGTGTCCCCACCTCGTGGCCCCACTTCGCCTCCCCTTCGGTCTTCTCGAAGCTTCGTGCAAAAATAGGACCCTAGGCGTTGATTTCGTCCAATTCCGAGAATATTTCCTTACTAGGATTTCTGAAACCAAAAACAAAAAAAAAAATGGCACTTCGGCATCTTGTTAATAGGTTAGTGTCGGAAAATGTATAATAATGATGTAAAGTATGTATAAAACATTCAAGTATTGTAATAAAAGTAGCATGGAACATAAGAAATTATAGATACGTTTGAGACGTATCAAGCATCCCCAAGCTTAGTTCCTACTCGTCCTCGAGTAGGTAAACGATAACACAAATAATTTCTGAAGTGACATGCTACCAATATAATCTTGATCAACATTATTGTAAAGCATATGAGATGAATGGAGTGATCTGAACAAAAGATTGCTAACAAAGATAATGACTAAGCAAATGAATCATATAGCAAAACTTTTCATGAATAATACTTTCAAGACAAGTATCAATAAGAGTTGCATAAGAGCTAACTCATAAGCAATAAATTCTAAGTAGAATGAATTGAAGCAACACAAAGGATGATTAAGTTTCAGCGAATGCTTTCAACTTGTAACATGTATATCTCATGGGTATTTGTCAACATAGAGTAATATAACAGGTGCAATAAGTAAACATGTAAGAATCAATGCACACAGTTAACACAAGTGTTTGCTTCTAAGATAGAAAGAAGTAGGTAAACTGACTCAACATAAAGTAAAAGATTGGCCCTTCGCAGAGGGAAGCATTGATTACTATTTTTGTGCTAGAGCTTTTGTTTTGAAAACATAGAAACAATTTTGTCAACGGTAGTAATAATTCATATGTGCTATGCATAATACTTCCTACAAGTTGCATGTCTCATGCATAGAGTACTAATAGTGCTCGCACCTTGTCCTACTTAGCTCGGAAGACACGGATTATCATCACATGACATATGTTTCAACCAAGTGTCACAAAGGGGTACCTCTATGCCGCCCGTACAAGTGTCTAAGGAGAAAGCACGCATTGGATTTCTCGCTTTTGATTATTCTCAACTTAGACATCCATACCGGGACAACATAGACAACAGATAATGGACTCCTCTTTTAATGCTTAAGCATTCAACAACAGTTAATATTCTTATAAGAGATTGAGGTTGTATGTCCAAACTAAAACTTCCACCATGATACATGGCTTTAGTTAGCGGCCCAATGTTCTTCTCTAACATATGCACACTCAAACCATTTGATCATGAAATCGCACTTACTTCAGACAAGACGAACATGCATAGCATCTCACATGATATCCAACAAAGATAAAGAGTTGATGGCGTCCCCAGAAACATGGTTACCGCTCAACAAGCAACTTATAAGAATTAAGACACATAACTACATATTCATCACCACAATAGTTTTTAAGCTATTTGTCCCATGAGCTATATATTGTAAAGGTAGAGGAATGAAATTTTAAAGGTAGCACTCAAGTAATTTACTTTGGAATGGCAGAAAAATACCACATAGTAGGTAGATATGGTGGACACAAATGGCATGGGTTTTGGCTCAAGGTGTTTGGATGCACGAGAAGCATTTCCTCTCAATACAAGGTTTGGGCTAGCAAGGTTGTTTGAAGCAAACACAAGTATGAACAGGTACATCAAAACTCACACAAGAACATATTGCAAGCATTATAAGGCTCTACACTGTCTTCCTTGTTGTTCAAACACTTTACCCGAAAATATCTAGACTTAGAGAGACCAATCATGCAAACCAAATTAAACAAGCTCTACGGTAGTTCTTCATTAATAGATTAAACTACATGATGCAAGAGCTTAAACATGATCTATGAGAGCTCAAACAATTGCCAAATTTACCAAACCATATGCAGCATTTTCCGATTCCAACCAAATAGCAATTTAACGAAGCAATTTAGACTTCGCCATGAACATTAAAGTACAATTAAGAACACAAGTGTTCCATATGAAAAAGCGGAGCGTAATATCTCCAATATAAGGAATGGTGGGATCCAACTTTATTCAAAACAAAACAAAAATAAAAACAAACCGACGCTCCAAGTAAAGAACATAGGATGTGATGGAATAAAAATATAGTTTCACTAGAAGTGACCTGATAATGTTGTTGATGAAGAAGGGGATGCCTTGGGCATCCCCAAGCTTAGATGCTTGAGTCTTCTTAAAATATGCAGGGATGAACCACGGGGCATCCCCAAGCTTAGACCTTTCACTCTTCTTGATCATAGTATATCATCCTCTTCTCTTGGCCCTTGAAAACTTCCTTCACACAAACTTCAAGCAAACTCATTAGAGGGTTAGTGCATAACCAAAAATTCACATATTCAGAGGTGACACAATCATTATTAACACTTCTGGACATTGCACAAAGCTTCTGAAAGTTAATGGAACAAAGAAACTCATTCAACATAGCAAAAGCGGCAATGCGAAATAAAAGACAGAACTGTCAAAAACAGAACAGTCCGTAAAGATGAATCTGGCAGGGGCACTTAACTTGCTCAAATGGAAAAACTCAAAACTAATGAAAGTTGCGTACATATATGAGGATCACGCTCGTAAATTTGCAGATTTGTTCGATTTTTTACAGAGACTTATGCGAGAATTCGTGACAGACAGCAATGCTGTTTCTGCGCAGCGATCCAAATTTATCATCAACTTTAACATAAAAAATTTACTTGGCACAAAAACATGATAAGGAGAGGTTTCTACAGTAGTAAACAACTTCCAAGACTCAACAATATAGTAAATAAAATGAAACATGGGTTATCTCCCAAGAAGTGCTTTTCTTTAACGCCTTCAGCTAGGCGCAGAAAGTGCAAATCAAGTAACATCAAGAGAAGAAGCATCAACATCATAACTTGTTCTAATAATAGAATCAAAAGGCAACTTCATTCTCTTTCTAGGGAAGTGTTCCATACCTTTCTTGAGAGGAAATTGATATTTAATATTACCTTCTCTCATATCAATAACAGCACCAACGGTTCGAAGAAAAGATCTTCCCAACACAATAGGACAAGATGCATTGCATTCAATATCCAAGACAACAAAATCAACGGGGACAAGGTTATTGTTAACCGTAATGCGAACATTATAAATCCTCCCCAAAGGTTTCTTTTTAACATTATCGGCAAGATTAACATCCAAATAACAATTCTTCAATGGTGGCAAGTCAAGCATATCATAAATCTTTTTAGGCATAACAGAAATACTTGCACCAAGATCACATAAAGCATTACATTCAAAATCATTGAATTTCATTTTAATGATGGGCTCCCAACCATCTTCTAACTTTCTAGGGATAGAAGCTTCAAGTTTTAATTTCTCTTCCTAGCTTTAATGAGAGCATTTGTAATATGTTTTGTAAAGGCTAAATTTATAGCACTAGCATTAGGACTTCTAGCAAGTTTTTGTAAGAACTTTATAACTTCAGTAATATGACAATCATCAAAATCTAAACCATTATGTTCTACAGCAATGGAATCATTGTCACCAATATTTTGAAAAATTTCAGCAGTTTTATCACAAACAGCAGTTTCAGGCAATTTTGTACGCTTTGCACTAGGAGTAGAAACATTGCCAACACCAATTATTTTACCATTGATAGTAGGAGGTGCAGCAACATGTGAAGAATCAATATTACTAGTGGTGGTAATAGTCCATACTTTAGCTACATTATTTTCTTTAGCAAGTTTTTCTTTTTCTTCTCTATCCCACCTAGCATGCAATTCAGCCAACAATCTAATATTATCATTAATTCTAACTTGTATGGCATTTGTTTTAGAAAACCTATAATCTTCAACTTTCTTAGGCATAACTTTCAATTTTAAAAGATCAACATCAAGAGCAAGACTATCAACCTTAGAAGCAAGAAAATCAATTTTACCAAGCTTTTCTTCAACAGTTTTATTAAAAGCAGTTTGTGTACTAATAAATTCTTTAAGCATCACTTCAAGACCAGAGGGTACACTCTTATTATTGTTGTAAGAATTACCATAACCATTACCATTATTAGAAGGATATGGCCTATAGTTGTTGTTACCATAATTATTCCTATAAGCATTGTTGTTGAAATTATTATTCTTAATGAAATTCACATCAACATTTTCTTCTTGAGCAACCAATGAAGCTAAAGGAACATTATTAGGATCAATATGAGATCTACCATTTGCAAGCATAGACATAATAGCATCAATCTTATCACCCAAAGAAGAGGTTTCTTCAACAGAATTTACCTTCTTACCTTGAGGAGTTCTTTCAGTGTGCCATTCAGAGTAATTGATCATCATATCATCAAGTAATTTAGTTGCGGCGCCCAGAGTGATGGACATAAAAGTACCTCCAGCAGCTGAATCCAATAGGTTCCTTGAGGAAAAATTCAATCCTGCATAAAAGGTTTGGATGATCATCCAAGTAGTCAGTCCATGGGTTGGGCAATTCTTTACCAAAGATTTCATTCTCTCCCATGCTTGAGCAACATGTTCATTATCAAATTGTTTAAAATTCATTATGCTACTTCTCAAAGATATAATCTTAGCAGGAGGATAATATTTACTAATAAAAGCATCTTTACATTTAGTCCATGAATGATAATATTTACTAATAAAAGCATCTTTACATTTAGTCCATGAATCAATACTATTTTTAGGCAAAGAAAGCAACCAATCTTTAGCTCTTCCTCTTAATGAGAAAGGAAACAATTTCAGTTTTATAATATCACCATCTATATCCTTATACTTTTGCATTTCACAAAGTTCAACAAAATTATTAAGATGGGCAGCAGCATCATCAGTACTAACACCAGAAAATTGCTCTCTCATAACAAGATTCAGTAAAGCAGGTTTAATTTCATAGAATTCTGCTGTAGCAGGTGGAGCAATAGGAGTACATATAAAATCATTATTATTTGTGCTAGTGAAATCACACAACTTAGTATTTTCAGGAGTACCCATTATAACAGTAATAAAGTAAACTAAGCAAGTAGATAAAGACAAGTAACTAATTTTTTTGTGTTTTGATATAGAACAAGTAAATAAGACAGTAAGTAAAGTAACTAATTTTTTGTGTTTTTAATATGAAGCAAACAAGACAATAAATAAAATAAAGTAAAGCAAGACAAAAACAAAGTAAAGAGATTGGAAGTGGAGACTCCCCTTGCAGCGTGTCTTGATCTCCCCGGCAACGGCGCCTAAAAGAGCTTGATGCGCGTAGATGTACACGTCCGTTGGGAACCCCAAGAGGAAGGTGTGATGCGCACAGCAGCAAGTTTTCCCTCAGAAAGAAACCAAGGTTATCGAACCAGTAGGAGCCAAGAAGCACGTGAAGGTTGTTGGTGGAGGAGCGTAGTGCGGCGCAACACCAGTGAAACCGGCGCCAACGTGGAACCTACAACACAATCAAAGTACTTTGCCCCAACGTAACATTGAGGTTGTCAATCTCACCGGCTTGCGAAAACAAAGGATTAAGCGTATCGAGTGGAAGATGGTGTTTGTTTGTAAAGAACAGTAAAAAACAGTAGAATGTATTCAAATGTAAAAGAATGGACCGGGGTCCACAGTTCACTAGAGGTGTCTCTCCAATAAGATAACTAACATGCTGGGTGAACAAATTACAGGCGGGCAATTGACAAATAAAGATTCAATACATATCAATGATGATTACTATGTGATTTAATCAGGGCATTACGACAAAGTACATAGACCGCTATCCAGCATGCATCTATGCCTAAATAATCCACCTTCAGGTTATCATCCGAACCCCTTCCGGTATTAAGTTGTAAACAACAGATAATTGCATTAAGTATGGTGCGTAATGTAATCAACACAAATATCCTTAGACAAAGCATCAATGTTTTATCCCTAGTAGCAACAGCACATCCACAACCTTAGAACTTTCTCTCACTGTCCCAGATTAAATGGAGGCATGAACCCACTATCGAGCATAATTACTCCCTCTTGGAGTTACAAGTATCAACTTGGCCAGAGCCTCTACTAGCAACGGAGAGCATGCTAGAACATAAACAACACATATATGATAGATTGATAATCAACTTAACATAATATTCTATATTCATCGGATCCCGCCAAACACAACATGTAGCATTACAAATAGATGATCTTGATCATGTTAGGCAGCTCACAAGATCTAAACAATGATAGCACAAGTGGAGAAGACAACCATCTAGCTACTGCTATGGACCCATAGTCCAAGGATGAACTACTCACGCATCAATCCGGAGGCGGACATGATGATGTAGAGCCCCTTCCCGTGATGATTCCCCTCTCCGGGTGCCGGAGGCGATCTCCCGAATCCCCCGAGATGGGATCGCGACGGCGGCGTCTATGGAAGGTTTTCCGTATCGTGGTTCTCGGTATGGGGTTTCGCGACGAAGGCTATTTGTAGGCGGAAGGGTAGGTCAGGGCGCCACGAGGGGCCCACACAACAGGCCGGCGCGGCCAGGGCTTGGGCCGCGCCGCCCTGGTGTGTCCCCACCTCGTGGCCCCACTTCGTCTCTTCGGTCTTGTGGAAGCTTCGTGCAAAAAAAGGACTCGGGCGTTGATTTCGTCCAATTCCTAGAATATTTCCTTACTAGGATTTCTGAAACCAAAAACAGAAAACAACAACTTGCACTTCGGCATCTTGTTAATAGGTTAGTGCCGGAAAATGTATAATAATGCTGTAAAGTATGTATAAAACATTCAAGTATTGTAATAAAAGTAGCATGGAACATAAGAAATTATAGATACGTTTGAGACGTATCACACACACTTGCGCACGTAGCCGCCGACCACGAAGCGGTAAATTGCAATCTTCTAATCCCCAATGGAACAACAGATCACACAAACTTTCAGTAGCATAAAACTCCAGATCAAAACGAATTGGAGTGTTGGATCAATAGTTTTGCTTAGCAAACAACTATGAACTAGGGTTTATCTTAAACATGGTCTAAACCTAATTTGGGGCGTCCCTGGGGCTTATATAGGCGTCCGGACGACAGGGGTCGAAATAGTTCGACACAAACCGACCGAAACATGTTCGGCCAAAACAGGTCGAAATCGGGCAAGGCCAGCAGGCGGGTGTCGAGGCCGGCTTGCGGTGTGGCCAGCAGTGCCGGGGTGTCACGGCCGGCAGTGCCGGGGTGCTCTAGCGGGCAGTGCTTCCCTTGCATGGCAGGCAGTGCCGACCCTCCTTGGCCGGTAGTGCCGGTGGCCTATTCATTGGAAAGCCCTTGAAATTATCTTTCTTTGCTTGATTCGGAGTTTGTATGAAGAAATGGCGTTCATTTCAAAATCAGCACTTCTGTCTGTCCAAACCGAATCAGACTTGTTTTTGACTTCCTCTTGTCTTGCACATGCCTCCCTCTCGTCCCACGCGCATCCGTGGAATGTCTTCACGCCCAACACCATGTCCAGCTGCTCCTCTCCTACTCGTGCGATGCTTGCTCCCTCCTCATACCTGATCATACACAAGTGCATAGACTTAGGTAGTATAACGTTCTCATAAATCAAAGCATTACCATCAACCAGGAAAGAATTCACCTTATAGTAATCGTCAACTAGACTTAATATTTCTTTCCAGCTCAAGCATGTACAATCATCATATTCCATGAGTATGTCCTCATCATCCCACGAATTTGACCAAGTGGGTGGATTGAAAGGAGGGGAAAGGGGAAGAACACACACAAAACCCAAATCAAAACACACACAACCCAACACAAACCACATTTACTCCCTTGGTAGGTTAGACCAAGCCAATAGAATCACTTCTTAGAAAGACCCTTGGGTAGAATCTAAGAAGTGAGAGATTGGTGATGGAGATCCAACTAGAACTTGGATGAAAGAGGGGGAAACCTTGAATCATCCATGAAGAGTAGAATCTCACAAGAGTGCCTTGATACAAAGAACATAGTTCTAGGGAGACAAAGCTCAAGTCTAATCTCAAATCTTGTCTAAACCCTAATTGAGGTGGGGGATGAGATGCATATAGGTCCAGATTCGTCTAGGGGTAAAATGGGCATTACAATAAAGTATTTCTGACCATAGATGATAAATAAACGGTTGAGATGAAGTCAACGCGGGTGGGGCCGGCAGTGCCGGGGTGATCTACCGGCAGTGCCGGCCAGGCTCGCGTAGCGTCTTCAGGATGCTTTGGGCGGCAGAGTGCCGGGGTGTCGAGGCCGGCAGTGCTGGGGTGTTGAGGCCGGCAGTGCCGGCCTGGGTGGTGACCTCTGGCTGAAGCTCGTCTTCTCCTCCTTCCTTGTCCGGCGTTGGGCCACCCGTGACGTACTCCTCTCGAGGCTCGTACCTGATGACACAAAGTACATTGGCATGAGGTAGCATTCCATCCAAAGTAGTTCCAAGGTCGAGCGTCGAGAGGATTGAGTTCACCTTTTCATGTAGAGCTTTCACTCGGGCTCGAGTCATCGGTCCACTTGGGGGACTAGTTGGTCTTGGTGTAGTGTCGTCCTTAGGCGGGGCTACATCATCTCCCCCCTGGGAGAGAGTCGTCCTCGAGTGATACGTCTCCAACGTATCGATAATTTCTTATGTTCCATGCTACATTATTGATGATATCTACATGTTTTATGCACATTATATGTCGTATTTACGCATTTTCCGGAACTAACCTATTAACAAGATGCCGAAGAGCCAGTTGCTCTTGTTTTTGGTTTCAGAAATCCTAGTAAGGAAATATTCTCGGAATTGGACGAAATCAACGCCCTGTTCCTATTTTGCCCGGAAGCATCCAACACCCGAGAGCGTCGGAGAAGAGCCACGTGGGGCCCACATGGTGGCGGCGCGTCGGGCCCCTGCACGCCTAGTGTCCGGCCCCACTGCACCCTTCCGAGGCTGCCCTTTCGCCTACAAATAGCCTCCGTCGCGAAACCCCGCACCGAGAGCCACGATACGGAAACCTTCCGGAGACGCGCCGCCGCGAATCCCATCTGGGATTCAGGAGATCGCCTCCGGCACCCTGCCGGAGAGGGGATTCATCTCCCGTAGGACTCTTCATCGCCATGATCGCCTCCGGAGTGATGAGTGAGTAGTTCACCCCTGGACTATGGGTCCATAGCAGTAGCTAGATGGTCGTCTTCTCCTTATGTGCTTCATTGTTGGATCTTGTGAGCTGCCTAACATGATCAAGATCATCTATCTGTAATACTATATGTTGTGTTTGTCGATCCGATGGATAGAGAATACTATGTTATGGTGATTATCAATCTATTGTTTATGCGTTGTTTATGATCTTGCATGCTCTCCGTTATTAGTAGAGGCTCTGGCCAAGTTTTTACTCTTAACTCCAAGAGGGAGTATTTATGCTCGATAGTGGGTTCATGCCTCCCTGACACCTGGGACAGTGACAAAAAGTTCTAAGGTTGTGGCTGTTGCCACTAGGGATAAAACATTGATTCTATGTCTAAGGATGTAGTTGTCGATAACATTACGCACCATACTTAATGCAATTGTCTGTTGCTTGCAACTTAATACTGAAAGGGGTTCGGATGATAACCTGAAGGTGGACTTTTTAGGCATAGATGCAGTTGGATGGTGGTCTATGTACTTTGTCGTAATGCCCAATTAAATCTCACTATATTTATCATGTCATGTATATGCATTGTTATGCCCTTTTCTATTTGTCAATTGCCCGACTGTAATTTGTTCACCCAACATGCTTTTATCTTATGGGAGAGACACCTCTAGTGAACTGGACCCCGGTCCCATTCTTTACATCGCATACAATCTACTGCAATACTTGTTTTACCGTTTTCTTGCAAACAATCATCTTCCACACAATACGGTTAATCCTTTGTGTACAGCAAGCCAGTGAGATTGACAACCTCACTGCTTTCGTTGGGGCAAAGTACTTGGGTTGTGTTGTGCAGGTTCCACGTTGGCCGGAATCCCTGGTGTTGCGCCGCATCACATTTCGCCACCATCAACCTTCAACGTGCTTCTTGGCTCCTCCGGGTTCGATAAACCTTGGTTTCTTTCTGAGGGAAAACTTGCTACTGTGCGCATCATACCTTCCTCTTGCGGTTCCCAACGAACGTGTGAGTTACACGCCATCAAGCTCTTTTTCCGGCGCCGTTGCCGGAGATCAAGACACGCCCAAGGAGTCTCCACTTCCCAATCTCTTTACTTTGTTTTTGTCTTGCTTTATTTTATTTACTACTTTGTTTGCTGCACCTAAACAAAACACACAAAAAATTAGTTGCTAGTTTTACTTTATTTACTGTCTTGTTCTCTATATCAAAAACACAAAAAAATTAGTTACTTGCATTTAATTTATTTTGTTATCATGTCTAGTCCTGTACTTGTTTTTATTTTCACTAGTTAGGCTTAATGGAAAACAACAAAAAAATTAGAGATCTTTATGAACTATATCTTGAATTAGGACATGATGTGTTTGAAGAGAAAATTAAAAAACCCATGGAACTTTATTTACA
Source organism: Lolium multiflorum (assembly GCA_030979885.1). Lineage (NCBI taxonomy): Eukaryota > Viridiplantae > Streptophyta > Magnoliopsida > Poales > Poaceae > Lolium > Lolium multiflorum. The sequence goes on along the minus strand of CM061747.1, from coordinate 118,053,967 downwards.
AAATAGTTGTAGCAATGTTATTAGCATGAACTCTTTGAACACTATTATTGCTAAAGCTATGGAAGAATTTAAGCTTGGGGAAGCTGGTTGTGATATTTTTAGTCCCCCAAGCATGGAGGAGAAAATTTACTTTGATGATACTTTACCTCCTATATATGATGCTTGCAATGATGAATATGATATTTTCAGTCCACCTACTATTGAGGAGAAAATTAATTATAATTACAATATGCCTCCTATATATGATGATTATGGTGATGAGAATAATAGTGATAGCTATTTTGTTGAATTTGCTCCCACTACAACTAATAAAATTGATTATGCTTATGTGGAGAGTAATAATTTTATGTATGTGGCTCATGACAAGAATGTTTTATGTGATAGTTATATTGTTGAGTTTGTTCATGATGCTACTGAAAATTATTATGAGAGAGGGAAACATGGTTATATGCATCTTAATAATATTAAGTTTCCCCTCTTTATGTTGAGAATCTTGAAATTGCACTTGTGTTGCTTTTCTATGCTTGTCACTTTGTTCTTCATGAATTTATTTGTATACAAGATTCCTTTTCATAGGAAGTGGGTTAGACTTAAATGTGTTTTGCATTTGCTCCTTGATGCTCTCTTTTGCTTCAACTCTTATTTCTTGCGAGAGTATTATTAAAATTGCTGAGCCCATCTTAATGGCTATAAAGAAAGAACTTCTTGGGAGATAACCCATGTGTTTATTTTACTACAGGACTTTGTTTTATATTTGAGTCTTGGAAGTTTTTTACTACTGTAGCAACCTCTCCTTATCATGTTTTTGTGCCAAGTAAAGTTTCTATGTTAAAGTTGATGTTATATTTGGGATCGCTGCGCAGAAACAGCATTGCTGTCTGTCACGAATTCTGGCATAAGTCTCTGTAAAAAATTCGAAAAAATCTGCAAAATTACGAGCGTGATCCTCAGATATGTACGCAACTTTCATTAGTTTTGAGTTTTTCCATTTGAGCAAGTCTAGTGCCCCTTTCAGGTTCGTCTTTACGGACTGTTCTGTTTTTGACAGATTCTGCCTTTTATTTCGCATTGCCGTATTTGCTATGTAGGATGAATTTCTTTGATCCATTAATGTCCAGTAGCTTTATGCAATGTCCAGAAGTGTAAATAATGATTGTGTCACCTCTGAATATGTGAATTATTTGTGCACTAACCCTCTAATGAGTTTGCTTGAAGTTTGGTGTGAAGGAAGTTTTCAAGGGTCAAGAGAGGAGTATGATATACTATGATCAAGAGGAGTGAAAGCTCTAAGCTTGGGGATGCCCCGTGGTTCACCCCTGCATATGTTAAGAAGACTCAAGCGTCTAAGCTTGGGGATGCCCAAGTCATCCCCTTCTTCATCGACAACATCATCAGGTTCCTCCCCTGAAACTATATTTTTATTCAGTCACATCTTGTGTTTTTTACTTGGAGCGTCGGTTTGTTTTTGTTTTTTGTTTTGTTTGAATAAAGTTGGATCCTAGCATTCACTGTGTGGGAGAGAGACACGCTCCACTGTTGCATATGGACAAATATGTCCTTAGGCTTTACTCATAATGTTCAAGGCGAAGTTTCTTCTTCGTTAAATTGTTATATGGTTGGAATTGGAAAATGCTACATGTAGTAATTCTAAAATGTCTTGGATAATGTGATACTTGGCAATTGTTGTGCTCATGTTTAAGCTCTTGCATCATATACTTTGCACCCATTAATGAAGAAATACATAGAGCTTGCTAAAATTTGGTTTGCATATTTGGTCTCTCTAAGGTCTAGATAATTTCTAGTATTGAGTTTTGAACAACAAGGAAGACTGTAGAGTCTTATAATGTTTATAATATGTCTTTTATGTGAGTTTTGCTGCACCGGTTCATCCTTGAGTTTGCTTCAAATAACCTTGCTAGCCTAAACCTTGTATCGAGAGGGAATACTTCTCATGCATCCAAAATCCTTGAGCCAACCACTATGCCATTTGTGTCCACCATACCTACCTACTACATGGTATTTCTGCCATTCCAAAGTAAATTGCTTGAGTGCTACCTTTAAAATTTCATCATTCACCTTTGCAATATATAGCTCATGGGACAAAATAGCCTTAAAAACTATCGTAGTATTGAATATGTACTTATGCACTTTATCTCTTATTAAGTTGCTTGTTGTGCGATAACCATGCTTTTGGGACGCCATCAACTACTCTTTGTGTTGAATGTGAGTTGCTATGCATGTCCGTCTTGTCTGTAAGAGGATCTACCACCTTAATGGTTGGAGCATGCATATTGTTAGAGAAGAACATTGGGCCGCTAACTAAAGCCATGAATCATGGTGGAAGTTTCAGTTTGGACATATATCCTCAATCTCATATGAGAATAATAATTGTTGCTACATGCTTATGCATTTAAGAGGAGTCCATTATCTGTTGTCCATGTTGTCCCGGTATGGATGTCTAAGTTGAGAATAATCAAAAGCGAGAAATCCAAAATGCGAGCTTTCTCCTTAGACCTTTGTACAGGCGGCATGGAGGTACCCCTTTGTGACACTTGGTTGAAACATGTGCATTGCGAAGATCCGGTAGTCCAAGCTAAGTAGGACAAGGTGCGGGCACTATTAGTATACTATGCATGAGGCGTGCAACTTGTAAGATATAATTTACATAACTCATATGCTTTATTACTACCGTTGACAAAATTGTTTCATGTTTTCAAAATAAAAGCTCTAGCACAAATACAGCAATCGATGCTTTCCTCTTTGAAGGACCTTTCTTTTACTTTTATTGTTGAGTCAGTTCACCTATCTCTCTCCACCTTAAGAAGCAAACACTTGTGTGAACTGTGCATTGATTCCTACATACTTGCATATTGCACTTGTTATATTACTTTGCATTGACAATATCCATGAGATATACATGTTATAAGTTGAAAGCAACCGCTAAAACTTAATCTTCCTTTGTGTTGCTTCAATACCTTTACTTTGATTTATTGCTTTATGAGTTAACTCTTATGCAAGACTTATTGATGCTTGTCTTGAAGTACTATTCATGAAAAGTCTTTGCTTTATGATTCACTTGTTTACTCATGTCATTACCATTGTTTTGATCGCTGCATTCATTACATATGTTTACAAATAGTATGATCAAGATTATGATGGCATGTCACTTCAGAAATTATCTTTGTTATCGTTTTACCTGCTCGGGACGAGCAGAACTAAGCTTGGGGATGCTGATACGTCTCCAACGTATCGATAATTTCTTATGTTCCATGCTACATTATTGATGATATCTACATGTTTTATGCACATTATATGTCGTATTTACGCATTTTCTGGAACTAACCTATTAACAAGATGCCGAAGAGCCAGTTGTTGTTTTCTGTTTTTGGTTTCAGAAATCCTAGTAAGGAAATATTCTCGGAATTGGACGAAATCAACGCCTGTGTTCCTATTTTGCGGAAGCATCCCAACACCCGAGAGCCGCCGAGAAGAGCCACGTGGGGCCCACACATGGTGGCGGCGCGGCCCAGGCCCTGGCCGCGCCGCCCTAGTGTCTGGCCCCACCCCCTCCGAGGCTGCCCTTTCGCCTACAAATAGCCTCCGTCGCGAAACCCCGCACGAGAGCCACGATACGGAAAACCTTCCAGAGACGCCGCCGCCGCGAATCCCATCTCGGGGATTCAGGAGATCGCCTCCGGCACCCTGCCGGAGAGGGGATTCATCTCCCGGAGGACTCTTCATCGCCATGATCGCCTCCGGAGTGATGAGTGAGTAGTTCACCCCTGGACTATGGGTCCATAGCAGTAGCTAGATGGTCGTCTTCTCCTTATGTGCTTCATTGTTGGATCTTGTGAGCTGCCTAACATGATCAAGATCATCTATCTGTAATACTATATGTTGTGTTTGTCGGGATCCGATGGATAGAGAATACTATGTTATGGTGATTATCAATCTATTGTTTATGTGTTGTTTATGATCTTGCATGCTCTCCGTTATTAGTAGAGGCTCTGGCCAAGTTTTTACTCTTAACTCCAAGAGGGAGTATTTATGCTCGATAGTGGGTTCATGCCTTCATTGACACCTGGGACAGTGACAGAAAGTTCTAAGGTTGTGATGTGCTGTTGCCACTAGGGATAAAACATTGATTCTATGTCTAAGGATGTAGTTGTCGATTACATTACGCACCATAGTTAATGCAATTGTCTGTTGCTTGCAACTTAATACTGAAAGGGGTTCGGATGATAACCTGAAGGTGGACTTTTTAGGCATAGATGCAGTTGGATGGTGGTCTATGTACTTTGTCGTAATGCCCAATTAAATCTCACTATATTTATCATGTCATGTATATGCATTGTTATGCCCTTTTCTATTTGTCAATTGCCCGACTGTAATTTGTTCACCCAACATGCTTTTATCTTATGGGAGAGACACCTCTAGTGAACTGTGGACCCCGGTCCTATTCTTTACATCGCATACAATCTACTGCAATACTTGTTTTACTGTTTTCTTGCAAACAATCATCTTCCACACAATACGGTTAATCCTTTGTTACAGCAAGCCGGTGAGATTGACAACCTCACTGTTTCGTTGGGGCAAAGTACTTGGGTTGTGTTGTGCAGGTTCCACGTTGGCGCCGGAATCCCTGGTGTTGCGCCGCATCACATTTCGCCACCATCAACCTTCAACGTGCTTCTTGGCTCCTCCTGGTTCGATAAACCTTGGTTTCTTTCTGAGGGAAAACTTGCTGCTGTGCGCATCATACCTTCCTCTTGGGGTTCCCAACGAACGTGTGAGTTACACGCCATCAAGCTCTTTTTCTGGCGCCGTTGCCGGGGAGATCAAGACACGCTGCAAGGGGAGTCTCCACTTCCCAATCTCTTTACTTTGTTTTTGTCTTGCTTTATTTTATTTACTACTTTGTTTGCTGCACCTAAACAAAACACACACAAAATTAGTTGCTAGTTTTACTTTATTTACTGTCTTGTTCTCTATATCAAAAACACAAAAAAATTAGTTACTTGCATTTAATTTATTTTGTTATCATGTCTAGTCCTGTACTTGTTTTTATTTTCACTAGTTAGGCTTAATGGAAAACAACAAAAAAAATTAGAGATCTTTATGAACTATATCTTGAATTAGGACATGATGTGTTTGAAGAGAAAATTAAAAAACCCATGGAACTTTGTTTACAAAATAGTTGTAGCAATGTTATTAGCATGAACTCTTTGAACACTATTATTGCTAAAGCTATGGAAGAATTTAAGCTTGGGGAAGCTGGTTGTGATATTTTTAGTCCCCCAAGCATGGAGGAGAAAATTTACTTTGATGATACTTTACCTCCTATATATGATGCTTGCAATGATGAATATGATATTTTCAGTCCACCTACTATTGAGGAGAAAATTAATTATGATTACAATATGCCTCCTATATATGATGATTATGGTGATGAGAATAATAGTGATAGCTATTTTGTTGAATTTGCTCCCACTACAACTAATAAAATTGATTATGCTTATGTGGAGAGTAATAATTTTATGCATGTGGCTCATGACAAGAATGTTTTATGTGATAGTTATATTGTTGAGTTTGTTCATGATGCTACTGAAAATTATTATGAGAGAGGAAACATGGTTATATGCATCTTAATAATATTAAGTTTCCCCTCTTTATGTTGAGAATCTTGAAATTGCACTTGTGTTGCTTTTCTATGCTTGTCACTTTGTTCTTCATGAATTTATTTGTGTACAAGATTCCTTTTCATAGGAAGTGGGTTAGACTTAAATGTGTTTTGCATTTGCTCCTTGATGCTCTCTTTTGCTTCAACTCTTATTTCTTGCGAGAGTATTATTAAAATTGATGAGCCCATCTTAATGGCTATAAAGAAAGAACTTCTTGGGAGATAACCCATGTGTTTATTTTACTACAGGACTTTGTTTTATATTTGAGTCTTGGAAGTTTTTTACTACTGTAGCAACCTCTCCTTATCATGTTTTTGTGCCAAGTAAAGTTTCTATGTTAAAGTTGATGTTATATTTGGGATCGCTGCGCAGAAACAGCATTGCTGTCTGTCACGAATTCTGGCATAAGTCTCTGTAAAAATTTCGAAAAAATCTGAAAAATTACGAGCGTGATCCTCAGATATGTACGCAACTTTCATTAGTTTTGAGTTTTTCCATTTGAGCAAGTCTAGTGCCCCTTTCAGGTTCGTCTTTACGGACTGTTCTGTTTTTGACAGATTCTGCCTTTTATTTCGCATTGCCGTATTTGCTATGTTGGATGAATTTCTTTGATCCATTAATGTCCAGTAGCTTTATGCAATGTCCAGAAGTGTAAATAATGATTGTGTCACCTCTGAATATGTGAATTATTTGTGCACTAACCCTCTAATGAGTTTGCTTGAAGTTTGGTGTGAAGGAAGTTTTCAAGGGTCAAGAGAGGAGTATGATATACTATGATCAAGAGGAGTGAAAGCTCTAAGCTTGGGGATGCCCCGTGGTTCACCCCTGCATATTTTAAGAAGACTCAAGCGTCTAAGCTTGGGGATGCCCAAGGCATCCCCTTCTTCATCGACAACATCATCAGGTTCCTCCCCTGAAACTATATTTTTATTCAGTCACATCTTGTGTTCTTTACTTGGAGCGTCGGTTTGTTTTTGTTTTTTGTTTTGTTTGAATAAAGTTGGATCCTAGCATTCATTTGTGGGAGAGAGACACGCTCCGCTGTTGCATATGGACAAATATGTCCTTAGGCTTTACTCATAATGTTCAAGGCGAAGTTTCTTCTTCGTTAAATTGTTATATGGTTGGAATTGGAAAATGCTACATGTAGTAATTCTAAAATGTCTTGGATAATGTGATACTTGGCAATTGTTGTGCTCATGTTTAAGCTCTTGCATCATATACTTTGCAACCATTAATGAAGAAATACATAGAGCTTGCTAAAATTTGGTTTGCATATTTGGTCTCTCTAAGGTCTAGATAATTTCTAGTATTGAGTTTTGAACAACAAGGAAGACGGTGTAGAGTCTTATAATGTTTATAATATGTCTTTTATGTGAGTTTTGCTGCACCGGTTCATCCTTGAGTTTGCTTCAAATAACCTTGCTAGCCTAAACCTTGTATCGAGAGGGAATACTTCTCATGCATCCAAAATCCTTGAGCCAACCACTATGCCATTTGTGTCCACCATACCTACCTACTACATGGTATTTCTCCGCCATTCCAAAGTAAATTGCTTGAGTGCTACCTTTAAAATTCCATCATTCGCCTTTGCAATATATAGCTCATGGGACAAAATAGCCTTAAAAACTATCGTAGTATTGAATATGTACTTATGCACTTTATCTCTTATTAAGTTGCTTGTTGTGCGATAACCATGCTTGGGGACGCCATCAACTACTCTTTGTTGAATATCATGTGAGTTGCTATGCATGTCCGTCTTGTCTGAAGTAAGAGAGGATCTACCACCTTAATGGTTGGAGCATGCATATTGTTAGAGAAGAACATTGGGCCGCTAACTAAAGCCATGAATCATGGTGGAAGTTTCAGTTTGGACATATATCCTCAATCTCATATGAGAATAATAATTGTTGCTACATGCTTATGCATTTAAGAGGAGTCCATTATCTGTTGTCCATGTTGTCCCGGTATGGATGTCTAAGTTGAGAATAATCAAAAGCGAGAAATCCAAAATGCGAGCTTTCTCCTTAGACCTTTGTACAGGCGGCATGGAGGTACCCCTTTGTGACACTTGGTTGAAACATGTGCATTGCGAAGATCCGGTAGTCCAAGCTAAGTAGGACAAGGTGCGGGCACTATTAGTATACTATGCATGAGGCTTGCAACTTGTAAGATATAATTTACATAACTCATATGCTTTATTACTACCGTTGACAAAATTGTTTCATGTTTTCAAAATAAAAGCTCTAGCACAAATACAACAATCGATGCTTTCCTCTTTGAAGGACCTTTCTTTTACTTTTATTGTTGAGTCAGTTCACCTATCTCTCTCCACCTTAAGAAGCAAACACTTGTGTGAACTGTGCATTGATTCCTACATACTTGCATATTGCACTTGTTATATTACTTTGCATTGACAATATCCATGAGATATACATGTTATAAGTTGAAAGCAACCGCTGAAACTTAATCTTCCTTTGTGTTGCTTCAATACCTTTACTTTGATTTATTGCTTTATGAGTTAACTCTTATGCAAGACTTATTGATGCTTGTCTTGAAGTACTATTCATGAAAAGTCTTTGCTTTATGATTCACTTGTTTACTCATGTCATTACCATTGTTTGATCGCTGCATTCATTACATATGTTTACAAATAGTATGATCAAGATTATGATGGCATGTCACTTAAAATTATCTTTGTTATCGTTTTACCTGCTCGGGACGAGCAGAACTAAGCTTGGGGATGCTGATACGTCTCCAACGTATCGATAATTTCTTATGTTCCATGCTACATTATTGATGATATCTACATGTTTTATGCACATTATATGTCGTATTTACGCATTTTTTGGAACTAACCTATTAACAAGATGCCGAAGAGCCGGTTGTTGTTTTCTGCTGTTTTTGGTTTCAGAAATCCTAGTAAGGAAATATTCTCGGAATTGGACGAAATCAACGCCAGGTTCCTATTTTGCCCGGAAGCATCCAGAACACCCGAGAGCCGTCAGAGAGGAGCCACGTGGGGCCCACACATGGCGGGCCAGCCCCGGCCGCGCCGCCTAGTGTCTGCCCCCGCGACCTTCCGAGGCTGCCCTTTCGCTACAAATAGCCTCCGTCGCGAAACCCCAAAGAGAGCCACGATACGGAAAACCTTCCGGAGACGCCGCCGCGAATCCCATCTCGGGGATTCGGGAGATCGCCTCCGGCACCTGGAGAGGGGATTCATCTCCGGAGGACTCTTCATCGCCATGATCGCCTCCGGAGTGATGAGTGAGTAGTTCACCCCTGGACTATGGGTCCATAGCAGCTAGATGGTCGTCTTCTCCTTATGTGCTTCATTGTTGGATCTTGTGAGCTGCCTAACATGATCAAGATCATCTATCTGTAATACTATATGTTGTGTTTGTCGGGATCCGATGGATAGAGAATACTATGTTATGGTGATTATCAATCTATTGTTTATGCGTTGTTTATGATCTTGCATGCTCTCCGTTATTAGTAGAGGCTCTGGCCAAGTTTTTACTCTTAACTCCAAGAGGGAGTATTTATGCTCGATAGTGGGTTCATGCCTTCATTGACACCTGGGACAGTGACAGAAAGTTCTAAGGTTGTGATGTGCTGTTGCCACTAGGGATAAAACATTGATTCTATGTCTAAGGATGTAGTTGTCGATTACATTACGCACCATACTTAATGCAATTGTCTGTTGCTTGCAACTTAATACTGAAAGGGGTTCGGATGATAACCTGAAGGTGGACTTTTTAGGCATAGATGCAGTTGGATGGTGGTCTATGTACTTTGTCGTAATGCCCAATTAAATCTCACTATATTTATCATGTCATGTATATGCATTGTTATGCCCTTTTCTATTTGTCAATTGCCCGACCGTAATTTGTTCACCCAACATGCTTTTATCTTATGGGAGAGACACCTCTAGTGAACTGTGGACCCCGGTCCTATTCTTTACATCGCATACAATCTACTGCAATACTTGTTTTACTGTTTTCTTGCAAACAATCATCTTCCACACAATACGGTTAATCCTTTGTGTACAGCAAGCCGGTGAGATTGACAACCTCACTGTTTCGTTGGGGCAAAGTACTTGGGTTGTGTTGTGCAGGTTCCACGTTGGCGCCGGAATCCCTGGTGTTGCGCCGCATCACATTTCGCCACCATCAACCTTCAACGTGCTTCTTGGCTCCTCCTGGTTCGATAAACCTTGGTTTCTTTCTGAGGGAAAACTTGCTACTGTGCGCATCATACCTTCCTCTTGGGGTTCCCAACGAACGTGTGAGTTACACGCCATCAAGCTCTTTTTGGCGCCGTTGCCGGGGAGATCAAGACACGCTGCAAGGGGAGTCTCCACTTCCCAATCTCTTTACTTTGTTTTTGTCTTGCTTTATTTTATTTACTACTTTGTTTGCTGCACCTAAACAAAACACACACAAAATTAGTTGCTAGTTTTACTTTATTTATTGTCTTGTTCTCTATATCAAAAACACAAAAAAATTAGTTACTTGCATTTAATTTATTTTGTTATCATGTCTAGTCCTGTACTTGTTTTTATTTTCACTAGTTAGGCTTAATGGAAAACAACAAAAAAAATAGAGATCTTTATGAACTATATCTTGAATTAGGACATGATGTGTTTGAAGAGAAAATTAAAAAACCCATGGAACTTTATTTACAAAATAGTTGTAGCAATGTTATTAGCATGAACTCTTTGAACACTATTATTGCTAAAGCTATGGAAGAATTTAAGCTTGGGGAAGCTGGTTGTGATATTTTTAGTCCCCCAAGCATGGAGGAGAAAATTTACTTTGATGATACTTTACCTCCTATATATGATGCTTGCAATGATGAATATGATATTTTCAGTCCACCTACTATTGAGGAGAAAATTAATTATGATTACAATATGCCTCCTATATATGATGATTATGGTGATGAGAATAATAGTGATAGCTATTTTGTTGAATTTGCTCCCACTACAACTAATAAAATTGATTATGCTTATGTGGAGAGTAATAATTTTATGTATGTGGCTCATGACAAGAATGTTTTATGTGATAGTTATATTGTTGAGTTTGTTCATGATGCTACTGAAAATTATTATGAGAGAGGGAAACATGGTTATATGCATCTTAATAATATTAAGTTTCCCCTCTTTATGTTGAGAATCTTGAAATTGCACTTGTGTTGCTTTTCTATGCTTGTCACTTTGTTCTTCATGAATTTATTTGTATACAAGATTCCTTTTCATAGGAAGTGGGTTAGACTTAAATGTGTTTTGCATTTGCTCCTTGATGCTCTCTTTTGCTTCAACTCTTATTTCTTGCGAGTATCATTAAAATTGCTGAGCCCATCTTAATGGCTATAAAGAAAGAACTTCTTGGGAGATAACCCATGTGTTTATTTTACTACAGTACTTTGTTTTATATTTGAGTCTTGGAAGTTTTTTACTACTGTAGCAACCTCTCCTTATCATGTTTTTGTGCCAAGTAAAGTTTCTATGTTAAAGTTGATGTTATATTTGGGATCGCTGCGCAGAAACAGCATTGCTGTCTGTCACGAATTCTGGCATAAGTCTCTGTAAAAAATTCGAAAAAATCTGCAAAATTACGAGCGTGATCCTCAGATATGTACGCAACTTTCATTAGTTTTGAGTTTTTCCATTTGAGCAAGTCTAGTGCCCCTTTCAGGTTCGTCTTTACGGACTGTTCTGTTTTTGACAGATTCTGCCTTTTATTTCGCATTGCCGTATTTGCTATGTTGGATGAATTTCTTTGATCCATTAATGTCCAGTAGCTTTATGCAATGTCCAGAAGTGTAAATAATGATTGTGTCACCTCTGAATATGTGAATTATTTGTGCACTAACCCTCTAATGAGTTTGCTTGAAGTTTGGTGTGAAGGAAGTTTTCAAGGGTCAAGAGAGGAGTATGATATACTATGATCAAGAGGAGTGAAAGCTCTAAGCTTGGGGATGCCCCCGTGGTTCACCCCTGCATATGTTAAGAAGACTCAAGCGTCTAAGCTTGGGGATGCCCAAGGCATCCCCTTCTTCATCGACAACATCATCAGGTTCCTCCCCTGAAACTATATTTTTATTCAGTCACATCTTGTGTTCTTTACTTGGAGCGTCGGTTTGTTTTTGTTTTTTGTTTTGTTTGAATAAAGTTGGATCCTAGCATTCACTGTGTGGGAGAGAGACACGCTCCACTGTTGCATATGGACAAATATGTCCTTAGGCTTTACTCATAATGTTCAAGGCGAAGTTTCTTCTTCGTTAAATTGTTATATGGTTGGAATTGGAAAATGCTACATGTAGTAATTCTAAAATGTCTTGGATAATGTGATACTTGGCAATTGTTGTGCTCATGTTTAAGCTCTTGCATCATATACTTTGCAACCATTAATGAAGAAATACATAGAGCTTGCTAAAATTTGGTTTGCATATTTGGTCTCTCTAAGGTCTAGATAATTTCTAGTATTGAGTTTTGAACAACAAGGAAGACGGTGTAGAGTCTTATAATGTTTATAATATGTCTTTTATGTGAGTTTTGCTGCACCGGTTCATCCTTGAGTTTGCTTCAAATAACCTTGCTAGCCTAAACCTTGTATCGAGAGGGAATACTTCTCATGCATCCAAAATCCTTGAGCCAACCACTATGCCATTTGTGTCCACCATACCTACCTACTACATGGTATTTCTCCGCCATTCCAAAGTAAATTGCTTGAGTGCTACCTTTAAAATTCCATCATTCGCCTTTGCAATATATAGCTCATGGGACAAAATAGCCTTAAAAACTATCGTAGTATTGAATATGTACTTATGCACTTTATCTCTTATTAAGTTGCTTGTTGTGCGATAACCATGCTTCTGGGGACGCCATCAACTACTCTTTGTTGAATATCATGTGAGTTGCTATGCATGTCCGTCTTGTCTGAAGTAAGAGGGATCTACCACCTTAATGGTTGGAGCATGCATATTGTTAGAGAAGAACATTGGGCCGCTAACTAAAGCCATGAATCATGGTGGAAGTTTCAGTTTGGACATATATCCTCAATCTCATATGAGAATAATAATTGTTGCTACATGCTTATGCATTTAAGAGGAGTCCATTATCTGTTGTCCATGTTGTCCCGGTATGGATGTCTAAGTTGAGAATAATCAAAAGCGAGAAATCCAAAATGCGAGCTTTCTCCTTAGACCTTTGTACAGGCGGCATGGAGGTACCCCTTTGTGACACTTGGTTGAAACATGTGCATTGCGAAGATCCGGTAGTCCAAGCTAAGTAGGACAAGGTGCGGGCACTATTAGTATACTATGCATGAGGCGTGCAACTTGTAAGATATAATTTACATAACTCATATGCTTTATTACTACCGTTGACAAAATTGTTTCATGTTTTCAAAATAAAAGCTCTAGCACAAATACAACAATCGATGCTTTCCTCTTTGAAGGACCTTTCTTTTACTTTTATTGTTGAGTCAGTTCACCTATCTCTCTCCACCTTAAGAAGCAAATACTTGTGTGAACTGTGCATTGATTCCTACATACTAGCATATTGCACTTGTTATATTACTTTGCATTGACAATATCCATGAGATATACATGTTATAAGTTGAAAGCAACCGCTGAAACTTAATCTTCCTTTGTATTGCTTCAATACCTTTACTTTGATTTATTGCTTTATGAGTTAACTCTTATGCAAGACTTATTGATGCTTGTCTTGAAGTACTATTCATGAAAAGTCTTTGCTTTATGATTCACTTGTTTACTCATGTCATTACCACTGTTTTGATCGCTGCATTCATTACATATGTTTACAAATAGTATGATCAAGATTATGATGGCATGTCACTTCAGAAATTATCTTTGTTATCGTTTTACCTGCTCGGGACGAGCAGAACTAAGCTTGGGGATGCTGATACGTCTCCAACGTATCGATAATTTCTTATGTTCCATGCTACATTATTGATGATATCTACATGTTTTATGCACATTATATGTCGTATTTATTTTTCGGAACTAACCTATTAACAAGATGCCGAAGAGCCGATTGCTGTTTTCTGCTGTTTTTGGTTTCAGAAATCCTAGTAAGGAAATATTCTCGGAATTGGACGAAATCAACGCCCAGGTTCCTATTTTGCCGGAAGCATCCAGAACACCCGAGAGCCGTCAGAGAGGAGCCACGTGGGGCCCACACATGGTGGCGGCGCGCCCAGCCCGGCCGCCGCCCCTAGTGTCTGGCCCCACGACCCCTTCCGAGGCTGCCCTTTCGTCTACAAATAGCCTCCGTCGCGAAACCCCGCATCAGAGCCACGATACAAAACCTTCCAGAGACGCCGCCGCCGCGAATCCCATCTCGGGATTCAGGAGATCGCCTCCGGCACCCTGCCGGAGAGGGGATTCATCTCCGGAGGACTCTTCATCGCCATGATCGCCTCCGGAGTGATGAGTGAGTAGTTCACCCCTGGACTATGGGTCCATAGCGGTAGCTAGATGGTCGTCTTCTCCTTATGTGCTTCATTGTTGGATCTTGTGAGCTGCCTAACATGATCAAGATCATCTATCTGTAATACTATATGTTGTGTTTGTCGGGATCCGATGGATAGAGAATACTATGTTATGGTGATTATCAATCTATTGTTTATGTGTTGTTTATGATCTTGCATGCTCTCCGTTATTAGTAGAGGCTCTGGCCAAGTTTTTACTCTTAACTCCAAGAGGGAGTATTTATGCTCGATAGTGGGTTCATGCCTTCATTGACACCTGGGACAGTGACAGAAAGTTCTAAGGTTGTGATGTGCTGTTGCCACTAGGGATAAAACATTGATTCTATGTCTAAGGATGTAGTTGTCGATTACATTACGCACCATACTTAATGCAATTGTCTGTTGCTTGCAACTTAATACGAAGGGGTTCGGATGATAACCTGAAGGTGGACTTTTTAGGCATAGATGCAGTTGGATGGCGGTCTATGTACTTTGTCGTAATGCCCAATTAAATCTCACTATATTTATCATGTCATGTATATGCATTGTTATGCCCTTTTCTATTTGTCAATTGCCCGACTGTAATTTGTTCACCCAACATGCTTTTATCTTATGGGAGAGACACCTCTAGTGAACTGTGGACCCCGGTCCTATTCTTTACATCGCATACAATCTACTGCAATACTTGTTTTACTGTTTTCTTGCAAACAATCATCTTCCACACAATACGGTTAATCCTTTGTTACAGAAGCGGTGAGATTGACAACCTCACTGTTTCGTTGGGGCAAAGTACTTGGGTTGTGTTGTGCAGGTTCCACGTTGGCGCCGGAATCCCTGGTGTTGCGCCGCATCACATTTTGCCACCATCAACCTTCAACGTGCTTCTTGGCTCCTCCTGGTTCGATAAACCTTGGTTTCTTTCTGAGGGAAAACTTGCTGCTGTGCGCATCATACCTTCCTCTTGGGGTTCCCAACGAACGTGTGAGTTACACGCCATCAACTCTTGTTCCTCCTCATCTCCATGATAGGGTGAGAGATCCGACATGTTGAATGTGTTGCTCACCAAGTACTTGGAGGTTGGTATGTCGATGATGTAGGCGTTGTTGTTGATGTGCTTGAGGACCTTGAAGGGCCCATCTCCTCTTGGCTTAAGCTTGGAGTTGCGTTCATGACGGAATGTTTCTTTTCGAAGGTGAATCCAAACGAGGTCTCCTTCTTCAAATATCATTTCATTCTTCTTGGCGTTGAGGCGGGTAGCTTGGTGAAGCACATGCTCTTGTATGGTGGCTCTTGTGTCTTCATGTAGTTTTTTCATGGCGGTGGTGCGCTTGTCGAAGTCCATGTTCGTCCTCTCATGAAGAGGTAGTGGGAGGTTGTCGAGTGCCGTAGGAGGTTCGAATCCATAGACGATCATGAACGGACTCCGTGATGTTGTGGAGTGCTTGGCTCTATTGTAGGCGAACTCCGCGTGGGGGAGGCACTCTTCCCATGACTTCAAATTTTTCTTCACGAGCGTGCGTAGGAGCGTTGAGAGGCTTCGATTCACCACTTCCGTTTGTCCGTTGATGTCTACGTGTGCTTCTATTCTTGTAGACAGTGTTGGGCCTCCAAGAGCAGAGGTTTGTAGAACAGCAACAAGTTTCCCTTAAGTGAATCACCCAAGGTTTATCGAACTCGGGGAGGTAGAGGTCAAAGATAGTCCTCTCAAGCAACCCTGCAATTAAGATACAAGAAGTCTCTTGTGTCCCCAACACACCTAATACACTTGTCAGATGTATAGGTGCACTAGTTCGGCGAAGAGATAGTAAAACACAGGTGGTATAGATGGTAGTAAACAGTAATTGCGATATGAAGTAAATATTGCAGCAAGCGAACATGTAGCAGAACTTGTTGGAAACGGTGTTTCAATGCTTAGAAACAAGGCCTAGGGATCATACTTTCACTAGTGGACACTCTCAACAATGCAATCATAATTGAATATAAATATAAGCACTTCACTATGCTATTCTGAATTACTCTCTGGCTGGATAACGAACACTAATTCACCATGTAGGGATGCAAAAGCAAACCTTAAAGATGCATTCCCAAGTACTAATAAACACCCCACGCTGTCACTTTGAGCATTCATAGGAGGTACTAACACACCACAATTTCATAGAGACATCCAACTCAAATCATAATCCAGTGAACAAGTATTCTGTGAAATATAGCCTAAGAGACCCACACGGTGCACACACTGTCACCTTTACACACGTGGGACAAGGAGTCTACGGAGATCACATAAGTAAAATCCACTTGAATAACATAACTACATCTAGATTACAAAGCTCATCATATGGATCTCAATCATGCAACGCAATTCATGAGATCATTGTATTGAAGTACGAGAGAGAGATTAACCACATAGCACGGTACAACCCTTAGCCTCGAGGGAGAACTACTCCCTCCTCATCATGGGAGACAGCAGCGTTGATGGAGATGGCGGTGGTGTCGATGGACATGCCTTCCGGCAATTCCCCGTCCCGGCGGCGTGCCGGAACAGAGACTTCTGTCCCCGAATCTTGGCTTCGCGATGGCGGCGGCTCGGAACTTTTCTCGTATCGTGGCTTTTGTTTTTAGGGTTTTCGCGAAGGCTTTAGGAGGCGGCAGCTCGGAGGAGCCTGGTGGGCCACACCATAGGGGCGCCCCCCTTGGCCGCGCCGCTTGTGGGGTGGGGCCCCCCTCCCCTCTCGGCCCCTCTTCGGTGTTGGAAGCTTCCGGGAAAAATAAGATATCGTTGATTTCGTCCAATTCCGAGAATATTTCCTTTGTAGGATTTCTGAACCAAAAACAGCAGAAAATAGGAACTGGCACTTCGGCATCTTGTTAATAGGTTAGTTTCGGAAAATGCATCAAAACATCATAAAGTGTGAACAAAACATGTAGGTATTGTCATAAAACTAGCATGGAACATAAGAAATTATAGATACGTTGGAGACGTATCATCCGTCCGTTTGCGGATGCGAGGATGACAAAAACAAGAGCTTGACTCCAAACTTCGCCATGAGCGACTTCCATAGATAACTCATAAACTTGACGTCTCGATCCGACACAATGTTTGCCGGTATTCCGTGTAGGCGAACGACTTCCCTGAAAAACAACGAAGCAATGTGTGAAGCATCATCGGTCTTATGGCATGGTATGAAATGAGCCATTTTAGAGAACCTATCCACTACCAAAAATATTGAGTCATGACCATGTTTTGTTCTTGGTAAGCCTAATACAAAGTCCATGCTTATATCCGACCAAGGAGCATATGGAATCGGTAAAGGCATATAAAGACCGTAAGGGTTGGTGGTAGACTTAGCTTGTAAGCATGTGGTGCATCGGTTGCATAGGCGCTCCACATTTCGCTTCATCTTCGGCCAATATTAATGGGTTGATAGCATCGAGAGTGTCTTGTCGCGTCCAAAGTGTCCCATGAGACCACCTCCATGTGACTCTTGCAAAAGAAACTTACGAAGAGAATACTCGGGTATGCAAATTTTGTTAGATTTAAACAAGTAGCCATTTTGCAAATAGAAATCATCAAATCCTCTTTCAACGGAACACTTTGCAACAATGGGTCCAAAGAAAATGTCGGAAGTGTAAAGTTCTTTGATCTCTTCAAGACCCAAAATATGAAAGTCCAAGCGAGTGAGTAAAAGGTTATTCTTGCGGGAAAGAGCATCCGCGACCACATTTTCCTTACCCTTTTTGTATTTGATAACATAAGGGAAGGACTCTATAAACTCAACCCACTTAGCATGTCTCTTGTTCAAATTGGTTTGACTTTTCAAGTACTTCAAAGACTCATGATCGGAGTGAATAACAAATTCTTTTGGCCAAAGGTAGTGTTGCAAAATTTCAAGAACAAGAACCAAAGCATAAAGTTCCTTGTCATAAAAAGGATAGTTGAGGCGTGCGTCGTCCAACTTCTCGCTATAGTATGCCACGGGTTTTCCATCTTGCATGAGGACTCCACCAATACCGAGTCCACTCGCATCACACTCAATCTCAAAAGTTTTTGCAAAGTTTGGAAGAACGAGAAGTGGTGCCTCGGTAAGGCGCTTTTTCAACTCATCGAAAGCATTTTGTTGGGCCTTGCCCCACACAAATGGAACATTCTTCTTTGTAAGCTCGTTTAAAGGGCAAGCAATGGTGCTAAAATCTTTGACGAAACGTCGATAGAAGCCGGCGAGTCCATGGAAACTTCGAACTTGACCAACGGTGGTAGGTGTGGGCCAATTATGGATGGCGTCAACCTTCGAAGAGTCCACTTCAATGTCCTTGGTGGAAACCACAAATCCAAGAAAAACCAATTTGTTTTGTGCAAATGTGCATTTGGGAAGATTGACATAAAGCTTCTCGTGGCGTAAGATGCATAATACTTCTCTCACATGTTGAACATGGTCCTCGAGGTTTTTGCTATAAATGAGAATATCATCAAAGTAGACAACCACACTCTTGCAAATGAGAGGTCTCAAGATATGGTTCATAAGACGCATAAAAGTTGATGGAGCATTTGAAAGACCAAATGGCATGACAAGCCATTCATAGAGACCAAGTTTGGTCTTGAAGGCCGTCTTCCATTCATCACCAATTGCCATGCGGATTTGGTGATAGCCACTACGCAAATCTACCTTAGAGAAAATCGTGGCACCATTTAATTCATCAAGCATGTCATCTAAACGCGGAATGGGATGGCGGTATCGAACGGTAATGGCATTGATGGGGCGACAATCCATACACATTCGTTGCGTCTCATCCGGTTTAGGAACGAGAATCACCGGGACCGCACAAGGACTAAGGCTTTCACGCACGTACCCTTTAGCGAGGGGATCTTGTATTTGGCATTGAATCTCCTTTGTGTCTTCGGGGTTGGTGCGGTAGGCGGCGCGGTTTGGAAGGGGAGCGCCGGGTGTGAGGTCGATGCGGTGTTCAATGCCCCGAAGCGGTGGTAGCCCATAAGGTAGCTCGTCGGGGAAGACATCTTGAAACTCCTTCAAAAGAGACAACAAAGACGAAGGAATGTTGGTTAAGTCGTTAGTCGTCGACGATGCCCCCTTGCAAATGAGCACATAGTGCAAAGTGTTGGATGGGTTTTCTAGCACTTATCTCCACTCACTTTTTGTGGCTAGGAGGACACTCTTTATCTCACTCATGTATGGCTTGTGGCACTCACTCTCTTTTTGGTGGGTCGCTCCCTCTCCTCTCAAGTCACTATGGTGGATGTGTTGTTGTGCCCTCGCTCAAACCTTCGCATTGTCCGTGATGATTTGGCTAGAAGTCATTGGGCGAAGCTCGAACTTCTTGTCCTTGGCCTTGAAGGTGTAGACATTTGAGTGTCCATCATGTATTGCCTTGTTGTCGTATTGCCAAGGGTGGCCAAGCAACATGTGGCACACCGTCATGGGCACCACATCACACTCAACGGTGTCTTCATAAGGGCCTATCTTGAAGTTGATGGTGACGGTGTGTTGTATCTTGACATTGCCCTTGTTGCTTAACCATTGGACATGGTATGGGTGTGGGTGCTTGTGGAGTGTGAGGTTGATCTTATCACACATCTCGGTACTTGCTAAGTTGTGACAACTTCCTCCATCTATGATGACCTTGATTGACTTCCCTCCGATACCGGCACGGGTTTGGAATATGTTGCACTGTTGGTCTTCTATAGCTTGTGGTTGAGTCGTGAGCACCCTTGTGACCACAAGTGAGGGACTTGTGTCATGTACGCATAGGAGAGGGTCTTCTCCACTTTCTTCATCGTAATCTTCTTCATTAGCAACGGCGGCTTGCACAAGGGCTTCATATTCGCCTTCACTTAGCGTCTCTATGTCGCCATTCTCCATAGTGATCATGACCTTGGTATTCTTGCACTCGAAGGACTTGTGGCCTTGTGTGCCACACTTGAAGCAAGTGACATTGGATGGTCCCGTAGAGGCCTTTGAGGAGGCGGTGGAAGTCACCGGTTGCTTCATGCGAGTTTGGATAGTCGTTTGCTTTGAAGGTGTCGAGGAAACGGAAGGCTTGGCACTTGTTGTAGGATCGGTTGTGGCGAGCTTGGATGCAAAGTAGGATTTGGACTTGGAGTACTTGATGTCCTCCTTCACTTGACGCTCGGCCTTGGAAGCTTGGTGTACCAACTCAACCATGTTGGAGTATGGTTGGAATTCAACGATCCTCTTGATTGGGTAATTGAGGCCATTGAAGAACCTAGCAATAGTTTGGTTCTCGGATTCTTGGATGTTGGCTCGCATCATAGTCAACTCCATCTCCTTGTAGAACTCCTCAACAGTCTTGGTGTCTTGCTTCAATTTTTGGAGTTTGTTGAAGAGGTCGGTCTTGTAGTGGACGGGCACAAAGCGAGCTTGCATCTCTTCCTTCATCTCTTCCCAAGTGTCAATTGGGTCTTCACCCTTTTCTTCCCTTAGAGTGACCACTTGTTCCCACCATGTGTTCGCATAATCTTCAAACTCAAGAGATGCCATGTCCACATTCTTAGCACCGGAGTAGTTGTGTATGCGGAAGATCTTGTCAACCTTGAGTGACCATGATAGATAAGCCTCGGCGTCGTCTTCACCTTTGAACTTGGGCATGTTGAACTTGAGCTTGCCATACATGTTCTCTTCATCTTCCAAGTTCCGTCGGCGAGGGCGGATGCCTTCATCTCTTGCGGCTTGAGGTGGGTGAGGAGGTCTTCCACGGCCAACCATAGCATTGGGTTGGTGTTGGAGATGAACACTAGCTTCACTTGGTGCGCGACGACGGTGTTGTCGAAGGTCTTGACGAGGTTGTGGAGGATGTTGACGATGTCCATTGTTGGCGACCTCCTCTTGAGCCATCTCCGAGTCTCCTCTTCCATGTTGTTGTTGACGTGGATGATTTCGGAGATCACGCCTCGGTTGAGCTTGATGACCTTGGTCTTGAGCATCAACATGTGGCTCACGATGAGGTGCCGGTTCCATGTTGTGGATGACGTTGTCGTGGGGTTGGTCGTCACGCCCATGGTGGGCATGGCGATCATGTTGAGGGCGGTCATGATGTAGTGCTTCTTCTTGTGGAGGGCGTTCATGGGGACGAGCATGGCGATGAAACTCTCCTCGCCTCGACTTGGAGCGTGAGTCTTCATGGCGATCATGTGGTCGGTGAAGTCGATGATGGTCTCCTTGCCTTGAGTTGGAGCTTGAGGACATATGACGATCATGAGAGTAGTAATCTTGTGACGAGCTTGATGAGGAGGAAGTAGAGCGGTGTCGGCGATGATGACCCAAGTTGTTGATGGCGCGCTCAAGGCTATCGATGCGCTGCTCCATGTTCGCATCATTTGCCGCCACTTGATCATTCAAGTTGTCCGTAGCTTCACGAAGTAGAGACATATCTTGGTTCACAAGGGTGAAGTTGTGCGCCACTTCTTCATATTGCTCGTTGATGCGCATCTCAAACAAGGTGAGTTGCTCCTTGAACTCTTGGCGTTGAGTCCATAGGTTGTGTTGTGTAACCAACCTCTCATTGTTGTGGAGGACTCCATCTTCTTTCGCTTTATCTCCATTCCTATCCATGATATCAAAGCAAGAGCTATATGGTGGTGGTTAGTGGAGGAAACTACCTTCGAGTCTCACCTTGAAGTGATGGAATTGGGTCAACTAACGATACCGAGAGCAAAACGATTTGTGTTGGGGTACTCACACAAAAACACAAGCAAAAGTTAGCAAATATGGTGGTAGGTGAGGATGGTGGAAAACCAAATGATGAAATCCGAGATCAAGTGTATTGTTAAATGTGGGTAAGTTCCAAAAAATCAAATGTTCAAATGGTGATCACGGAAACACGAATGATGAGGAACACACACGAGATGATTGGGGTTAGTGCGACCAAGGAACGAACGGAAAAACAAGAAGGTCTATGAAGACCGGCTCGGTGTGATGGCGTGTAACTCACACGTTCGTTGGGAACCCCAAGAGGAAGGTATGATGCGCACAGTAGCAAGTTTTCCCTCAGAAAGAAACCAAGGTTTAATCGAACCAGAGGAGCCAAGAAGCACGTTGAAGGTTGATGGTGGCGAAATGTGATGCGGCGCAACAACAGGGATTCCGGCGCCAACGTGGAACTGCACAACACAACCCAAGTACTTTGTCCCAACGAAACATGAGGTTGTCAATCTCACCGGCTTGTTGTAACAAAGGATTAAGCGTATCGAGTGGAAGATGTTTGCAAAGAAAATAGTAAAACACAAGTAGATTGTATGCTATGTAAAGAATAGGACCGGGGTCCACAGTTCACTAGAGATGTCTCTCCCATAAGATAAAAGCATGTTGGGTGAACAAATTACAGTCGGGCAATTGACAAATAGAGAAAGGCATAACAATGCATATACATGATATGATAAATATAGTGAGATTTAATTGGGCATTACGACAAAGTACATAGACCGCCATCCAACCGCATCTATGCCTAAAAAGTCCACCTTCAAGTTATCATCCGAACCCCATTCAGTATTAAGTTGCTAAGCAACAGACAATTGCATTAAGTATGGTGCGTAATGTAATCGACAACTACATCCTTAGACATAGAATCAATGTTTTATCCCTAGTGGCAACAGCACATCACAACCTTAGAACTTTCTGTCACTGTCCCAGGTGTCAATGAAGGCATGAACCCACTATCGAGCATAAATACTCCCTCTTGGAGTTAAGAGTACAAACTTGGCCAGAGCCTCTACTAGTAACGGAGAGCATGCAAGATCATAAACAACACATAAACAATAGATTGATAATCACCATAATCATAGTACTCTCTATCCATCGGATCCCGACAAACACAACATATAGTATTACAGATAGATGATCTTGATCATGTTAGGCAGCTCACAAGATCCAACAATGAAGCACAACAAGGAGAAGACGACCATCTAGCTACTGCTATGGACCCATGGTCCAGGGGTGAACTACTCACTCATCACTCCGGAGGCGATCATGGCGATGAAGAATCCTCCGGGAGATGAATCCCCTCCTCGGCAGGTGCCGGAGGCGATCTCCTGAATCCCCCGAGATGGGATTCGCGGCGGCGGCGTCTCCGGAAGGTTTTCCGTATCGTGGCTCTCGGTACTGGGGGTTTCGCGACGGAGGCTTTAAGTAGGCGAAAGGGCAACGCGGGGGCCACACGAGGGCCCAGGGGGCAGGCCGGCGCGGGCCCTGGCCGCGCCGCCCTATGCCATGGCTGCCTCGTGCCCCACTTCGTTATCTCTTCGGTCTTCCTGAAGCTTCGTGCAAAAATAGGACCCCCGCGAAGATTTCGTCCAATTCCGAGAATATTTCCTTACTAGGATTTCTGAAACCAAAAAAGCAGAAACAAGCAACTGGCTCTTCGGCATCTTGTTAATAGGTTAGTTCCGTAAAATGCATAAATATGACATATAATGTGCATAAAAAATGTAGGTATCATCAATAAAGTAGCATGGAACATAAGAAATTATCGATACGTTGGAGACGTATCAGCATCCCCAAGCTTAGTTCTGCTCGTCCCGAGCAAACGATAACAAAGATAATTTCTGAAGTGACATGCCATCATAATCTTGATCATACTATTTGTAAACATATGTAATGAATGCAGCGATCAAAACAAAGGTAATGACATGAGTAAACAACTGAATCATATAGCAAAGACTTTTCATGAATAGTACTTCAAGACAAGCATCAATAAGTCTTGCATAAGAGTTAACTCGTAAAGCAATAAATCAAAGTAAAGGTATTGAAGCAACACAAAGGAAGATTAAGTTTCAGCGGTTGCTTTCAACTTATAACATGTATATCTCATGGATATTGTCAATATAAAGTAATATAACAAGTGCAATATGCAAGTATGTAGGAATCAATGCACAGTTCACACAAGTGTTTGCTTCTTAAGGTGGAAGGAGATAGGTAAACTGACTCAACAATAAAAGTAAAAGAAAGGTCCTTCAAAGAGGAAAGCATCGATTGCTGTATTTGTGCTAGAGCTTTTATTTTGAAAACATGAAACAATTTTGTCAACGGTAGTAATAAAGCATATGAGTTATGTAAATTATATCTTATAAGTTGCAAGCCTCATGCATAGTATACTAATAGTGCCCGCACCTCGTCCTACTTAGCTTGGACTACAGGATCTTTGCATGCCATGTTTCAACCAAGTGTCACAAAGGGGTACCTCCATGCCGCCTGTACAAGGGTCTAAGGAGAAAGCTCGCATTTTGGATTTCTCGCTTTTGATTATTCTCAACTTAGACATCCATACCGGGACAACATGGACAACAGATAATGGACTCCTCTTAAATGCATAAGCATGTAGCAATGATTATTATTCTCATATGAGATTGAGGATATATGTCCAAAAACTTCCACCATGATTCATGGCTTTAGTTAGCGGCCCAATGTTCTTCTCTAACAATTTTGCATGCTCCAACCACTAAAATGATAGATCCTTCAGACAAGACGGACATGCATAGCAACTCACATGATATTCAACAATAGTTGATGGCGTTCCCCAGAAGCATGGTTATCGCACAACAAGCAACTTAATAAAAGATAAAGTGCATAAGTACATATTCAATACTACGATAGTTTTTAAGGCTATTTTGTCCCATGAGCTATATATTGCAAAGGTGAATGATGGAATTTTAAAGGTAGCACTCAAGCAATTTACTTTGGAATGGCGGAGAAATACCATGTAGTAGGTAGTTATGGTGGACACAAATGGCATAGTAATTGGCTCAAGGATTTTGGATGCATGAGAAGTATTCCCTCTCGATACAAGGTTTAGGCTAGCAAGGTTATTTGAAGCAAACTCAAGGATGAACAGGTGCAGCAAAACTCACATAAAAGACATATTGTAAACATTATAAGACTCTACACCGTCTTCCTTGTTGTTCAAAACTCAATACTAGATATTATCTAGACCTTAGAGAGACCAAATATGCAAATCAAATTTTAGCAAGCTCTATGTATTTCTTCATTAATGGGTGCAAAGCATATGATGCAAGAGCTTAAACATGAGCACAACAATTGCCAAGTATCACATTATCCAAGACATTTTAGAATTACTACATGTAGCATTTTCCAATTCCAACCATGTAACAATTTAACGAAGAAGAAACTTCGCCTTGAACATTATGAGTAAAGCCTAAGGACACATGTGTCCATATGCAACAGCGGAGCGTGTCTCTCTCCCACAAAGTGAATGCTAGGATCCATCTTATTCAAACAAAAACAAAAACGAAAACAAACCGACGCTCCAAGTAAAGAACACAAGATGTGACCGAATAAAAATATAGTTTCAGGAGGAACCTGATGATGTTGTCGATGAAGAAGGGGATGCCTTGGGCATCCCCAAGCTTAGACGCTTGAGTCTTCTTAAAATATGCAGGGGTGAACCACGGGGGCATCCCCAAGCTTAGAGCTTTCACTCCTCTTGATCATAGTATATCATTCTCCTCTCTTGACCCTTGAAAACTTCCTTCACACCAAACTTCAAGCAAACTCATTAGAGGGTTAGTGCACAATTAATAATTCACATGTTCAGAGGTGACACAATCATTCTTTTCACTTCTGGACATTGCATAAAGCTACCGGACATTAATGGATCAAAGAAATAAATCCAACATAGCAAAAGAGGCAATGCGAAATAAAAGGCAGAATCACAAAACAGAACAGTCCGTAAAGACGAATTTAAAGCTGGCACCATACTTGCTCAAATGGAAAAACTCAAAACTAATGAAAGTTGCGTACATATATCTGAGGATCTCGTAAATTGGCAGATTTTTTCGAATTTTTACAGAGAACTGTGCCAGATTCGTGATGACAGACAGCAATGCTGTTTCTGCGCAGCGATCCCAAATATAACATCAACTTTGACATAGAAACTTTACTTGGCACAAAAACATGATAAGGAGAGGTTGCTACAGTAGTAAACAACTTCCAAGACTCAACAAAACAAAAAATTGCTGTAGTAAAAAAACATGGGTTGTCTCCCATAAGCGCTTTTCTTTAACGCCTTTCAGCTAGGCGCAGAAAGTGCAAATCAAGTAACATCGAGAGACGGTGTGTCAACCTTACCTTGGGCTTTATCCTTACCTTTCTTATTGTTTTTCTTTCCTTTGGTTTAGGAAATATATGATTTCCCCCGGTATAGAGGTGAATTTCAGAGTGCCTTCTCCCACATCAATGACTGCTCCCAATAGTTTCAGCAAGGATCTTCCGAGTATGATTTTTCCTGTGTCAATAACAAGATAATCAATGGATATTGTTCTTCCAAGAATGGTTGTATGCACACCTGCAGCTATTCCCTTAGGAATTATAGTAGAGTTATCAATGAGAGTTATTTCTTCTCCTCCTTCATCGACTCCCCAAAGTTTCAAAGATTTATAAATGCTTTCAGGCATAAGGCAAAATTCATACATAATATCACAATAGGCATGAAGAGTTCGATCACCGATAACAATTTTAACAGCAGGATCCCATAATGAAGGTTTAGGATTCTCTAAGACTTGTTCAAGACGATTACGAACACAGTGATAATTGTCATTCAAGCGAGATGTACTTATCTCGAGATTGTTCAATCTATTATAAATGCTAATAAGGGCTGAATCAAAGTTATTAGCTGAATCATGTGATGCAACCAATTTCTTTATGGCATTAAAAGCTTGATCCCCATTACAATGAAGGAAATCTCCTCCTACTAAAGTGTCCAAAGCGTATCTATAGCGAACCATAAGACCAAAATAAAAATTACTAAGGAGCAAACTTAGAGTCATTTGAGGTTCAGTTTTACGATAAGAAGTAAAAATTCTAGACCAAGCATCCTTAAAACTCTCCTCATCCCCTTGTTTAAAAGTAAAAACTAATTCCTCAGGTGAAGAAGTAACAGGTTCAGAGCTAGACATGGTAACAAAAGTAACTAAATTTTTTTTTGTATTTTTAATATAGAGAGCAAGACAATAAATAAAGCAAACTAGATAAAGTAAATGCAAGTAACTAATTTTTTTGTGTTTTTGATATAGAGAGCAAGACAGTAAATAAAGTAAAACTAGCAACTAATTTTTTTGTGTTTTGATTTAGTGCAGCAAAAAAGTAGTAAATAAAATAAAGCAAGACAAAAACAAAGTAAAGAGATTGAGAAGTGGAGACTCCCCTTGCAGCGTGTCTTGATCTCCCCGGCAACGGCGCCCGAAAAAGAGCTTGATGGCGTGTAACTCACACGTTCGTTGGGAACCCCAAGAGGAAGGTATGATGCGCACGGTAGCAAGTTTTCCCTCGAAAGAAACCAAGGTTTAATCGAACCAGAGGAGCCAAGAAGCACGTTGAAGGTTGATGGTGGCGAAATGTGATGCGGCGCAACAACAGGGATTCCGGCGCCAACGTGGAACCCGCACAACACAACCCAAGTACTTTGTCCCAACGAAACAGTGAGGTTGTCAATCTCACCGGCTTGCGTAACAAAGGATTAAGCGTATCGAGTGGAAGATGTTTGCAAAGAAAATAGTAAAACACAATTGTAGATTGTATGCTATGTAAAGAATAGGACCGGGGTCCACAGTTCACTAGAGGTGTCTCTCCCATAAGATAAAAGCATGTTGGGTGAACAAATTACAGTCGGGCAATTGACAAATAGAGAAAGGCATAACAATGCATATACATGATATGATAAATATAGTGAGATTTAATTGGGCATTACGACAAAGTACATAGACCGCCATCCAACCGCATCTATGCCTAAAAAGTCCACCTTCAAGTTATCATCCGAACCCCATTCGTATTAAGTTGCTAAGCAACAGATAATTGCATTAAGTATGGTGCGTAATGTAATCGACAACTACATCCTTAGACATAGAATCAATGTTTTATCCCTAGTGGCAACAGCACATCACAACCTTAGAACTTTCTCTCACTGTCCCATGTGTCAATGAAGGCATGAACCCACTATCGAGCATAAATACTCCCTCTTGGAGTTAAGAGTACAAACTTGGCCGAGCCTCTACTAGTAACGGAGAGCATGCAAGATCATAAACAACACATAAACAATAGATTGATAATCACCATAATCATAGTACTCTCTATCCATCGGATCCCGACAAACACAACATATAGTATTACAGATAGATGATCTTGATCATGTTAGGCAGCTCACAAGATCCAACAATGAAGCACAACAAGGAGAAGACGACCATCTAGCTACCGCTATGGACCCATGGTCCAGGGTGAACTACTCACTCATCACTCCGGAGGCGATCATGGCGATGAAGAATCCTCCGGGAGATGAATCCCCTCTCCGCAGGGTGCCGGAGGCGATCTCCGAATCCCGAGATGGGATTCGCGGCGGCGGCGTCTCTCGGAAGGTTTTCCGTATCGTGGCTCTCGCACTGGGGGTTTCGCGACGGAGGCTTTAAGTAGGCGAAAGGGCAACGCGGGGGGCCACACGAGGGGCCCAGGGGGCAGGCCGGCGCGGCCGGGGCCGCGCCGCCCTATGCCCTGGCTGCCTCGTGGCCCCACTTCGTTATCTCTTCGGTCTTCCGGAAGCTTGCAAAAATAGGACCCCGGGCGAAGATTTCGTCCAATTCCGAGAATATTTCCTTACTAGGATTTCTGAAACCAAAAACAGCAGAAAACAACAACTGGCTCTTCGGCATCTTGTTAATAGGTTAGTTCCAGAAAATGCATAAATATGACATATAATGTGCATAAAACATGTAGGTATCATCAATAAAGTAGCATGGAACATAAGAAATTATCGATACGTTGGAGACGTATCACACTAACACAAGAGGAGATCAAAGCTTTGGTTGCAAATTGAGAGACAACAAGATTCACACGCGGCCTCTCTTCTCTTCTCTCTTTTGCTTAAAAGCTTTCAACTCTTTTGTATATGGTGGCACTTTCACTATTTTGCTCTTTTTGTGTTTTTCCGGCTTTGCTCACACTACGCTTGGGTAGCCTTGCTTTTGCTATATTTCCGCACTACACACACAACCTCACGATCGGGGCCACGTGCAATGTCTCGGAACACTTGATAAGCAATGCTCGATAGGATAGGTCGCAAAAGGAAGAGGGGATATAAGGCTGTGCAAGTTATACCTAATGGGTTGTAGGCGGTGATGCTCACTCAACTTGCGATGGTGCTGGTGGTGGTGGGTGTCAAAGTACGTTTGGGGATCCGGGTGCCGAGGTTGTCTTCGCTTTTGCGTCTACGTTGCGGTGTTAGGGTATACAACTAAGGCACTCAAAACCAGAAACCAAACACAAATGTGAAGCCATGGTCGAAATGGAGCTGGGTGAGCAGTGCTAGCTCTTGGCGGCAGTGCCGGCCTTGGTGGGGCGGCAGTGCCGTCCTTGAGGTGGCGGCAGTGCCGGCCTGGCAGGGGCAGCAGTGCCGGTCCCCGATGAACAACTCGAACGGTTCTTCGCGAAAAACAGACCTAATTCGACAAAATCGACGAAAATCGATGGAATTGGGGGCTAGAAAGTGTGGGAAACGTAGATCAACCGTAGGAACATGAAATCCATGGACCAAAACCACTCAAAACTCAACAAAATTGCAGATCTGACCAAAGGCAATTTAGGACTATTATTGGGGAATTTTTTGGAATTTTTTTTGGGTGAAATTGGATGGGTGGAGGGTCAAATCCGTGCTAACCAAGATCTGCTGATACCATTTGATGAGGCCTAAGGGCTAGGGAGTGCCCAGATCCCACAAATTTGACCAAGGGGGTGGAGGGAAAGGATGGAAAAGGGGAAGAACACACACAAAACCCAAATCAAAACACACACAACCCAACACAAACTAGATTGTAGGTTAGACCAAGCCAATAGAATCACTTCTTAGAAAGACCCTTGGGTAGAATCTAAGAAGTGAGAGATGATGGAGATCCAAACTAGAACTTGGATGAAAGAGGGGGAAGCCTTGAATCATCCATGAAGAGTAGAATCTCTCAAGAGTGCCTTGATACAAAGAACATAGTTCTAGGGAGACAAAGCTCAAGTCTAATCTCAAATCTTGTCTAAACCCTAATTGAGGTGGGGGATGAGATACATATAGGTCCAGATTCGTCCAGGGGTAAAAGGGGCATTACAATAAAGTATTTCTGACCATAGATGATAAATAAACGGTTGAGATGAAGTCAACGGGGGTGGGGCCGGCAGTGCCGGTCAGGCCTGCTGTAGCGTCTGCCGGCCTGTTTGGGGCGGCAGTGCCGGGGTGGCCGGCAGTGCTGGGGTGTTGAGGTCGGCAGTGCCGACCCTGGGTGGTGACCTCCGGCTGAAGCTCGTCTTCTCCTCCTTCCTTGTCCGGCGTTGGGCCACCCGTGACGTACTCCTCTCGAGGCTCGTACCTGATGACACAAAGTACATTGGCATGAGGTAGCATTCCATCCAAAGTAGTTCCAAGGTCGAGCGTCGAGAGGATTGAGTTCACCTTTTCATGTAGAGCTTTCACTCGGGCTCGAGTCATCGGTCTACTTGGGGGACTAGTTGGTCTTGGTGTAGTGTCGTCCTTAGGCGGGGCTACATGAAATCCGGCCTTCATGATATTCCTTCTTCTGACTTCACCATGAACCAAAAAGTCACCTGATGTCAACACGGAATATAGCTTTGCGGCGCTCCCTCCGGAACTAAACGGTCGGAATAAAAAACATGGGTACGCGCGACCGAATACCACCCGATCCAGCAAACTGCAGCAAAATATGCACTGTTCCATTCGCCAATGAGCTTTCCGAACTCATCTCTCCAGCCAGATCAAAGCAAACTGACCTCCGGTAGATCTTCATCTTCGCCAGAAACCCGAGGACCGCCACAAAAAACAAAGCAAGACCACCAGCCCCCACGCTGCCAGTCCCTCCTGCCGGATCACCAGGAAAGTGGACGGCGGCGTGGATCATGCGTACCACTGCTGAACCGTCACCGGGGCGGAGGCCGCCACCGCTCCACCGAATGCTCCATGGCTACCGACGGAGAGCATCAGGCCCCGGCCAAGTAGCCGCGCCGCCCGGCTTCCTCCACCGGCGCTTCATCACCTCCAATGAAACGCCACCGTGGAAACCCTCTCCTCCCCCTCGTCGTTCGACGAAAGGGGCGCCGCCACCGCCACCGTGGCCGGGGCCGGGGCCGGAGCCAGGGCCAAGGCCAGGACCGGGGCCGAGGCCGGCAGCGGTGGCGGCTGAGGTGCGGCAGTCCGGAGGTGGCTGCTCGGAGCGGAGCGGACAGATCCTCCGCCGCCGCCCGAGAGGGGGGCGGGAGAGGAGGAGGAGGCGGCAACCCGACATGGTCTGTGCAGCAACTTTGTTCGGCCGGCCGCAAGAGACATGGCGCTCGTACTCGTTTTGTGATTTACTATAGATCGCGAGGACGTGCGTGGCGCGACGTGACAAACTCGAACAAACGCACGACTCAGGAGTCCCGCTCGGTTTCATGGTAATCATACCTTACCTGGCTGGTTCTAGTATTCCGGTTTTCTATATACTACAGCAGACTAGTCCTGTTATATAGGGCTCTTCTTTCGTCGTCGAAAAACTATGACCTCGTGCATGAAGCGCTAGTTTTCGACATTCATAGAACGAGATGTCATCGAACAACGAGAATTCGATTCGCCGCGGCGTTTGTGCTCCTGCCGTCTCGGTCACGGGCCTGTCTGTCGCCGATAATACGGACAAGTTCTTCAAGGCGAGGTAATCTTCTTCGTTCTAACCCTGGCCCCTATACTTCATCTAGTCTTCTACTAGTACTTGCATGCTGCTTTAGATCATACTGTATACTTTACTACGTGCACGATAGCATGTAACCAACTATAGATCATTGTAAAAATTAGACAGAAGATGATATTTGTTAACGAGTCAATGCTTAAACCCCGAGGCACGCCTAATAGACTCTCCTCCAGCTCTCCCCATGTACTAATCATAGTATCACCGATGATAAGCCCGCCGAGGACGACACACACATCATTGTTACCCACGGTCTAGTCACCCCTGCAATGGGGTGCTGGATCACCTCTACCATGGGCGCTCGATTGTCCTTGCTTAATCTCTTATCTATCCTATCAGCTTGTGTATAGTTTAATTTAGCTATCCTCAATGCTTTTACATAATAGGCCTAGGTTACACTGTTTGATTCGGTAATCCAAGTTTTGTTATAACCTACACACATACTTAACACAACTTCATCATGCATACAAAGTGTATCAAAATCTTGTATGCTTACGAAAAGAAAAGAATTTAAACAGTTATGCATGTGTCTAAAATCTCGCAAACAGAAGAGTCAATGTTTAGAAGCATGGATAATCAATCTTTGGGGTAGGAAAAGAAAATCTATGTTTTATAATTTCAAAAACCAAATATATCATATTTCGGTCGTGTGGGTTTAATGAACCAGACTGCGCATTTGTACTTGTCGGCCCGGATTTTCGCCGGGTCGGGGTACGGGGCCAGCTGGACTTCGTCCACGGTGGGGCCCACTGCTTCGTGGCCCTGCCACGTCACGTAGGTACGGAACAAACGGTGGGCAGAAGCGGTTACGCTACAGCAGAAATTCTACCTCGCCGAGCCGAACAAACCCAAGGGACCGACGACTCACGGACTCAGGTCAGAAAGGGAGCGAGAGACAGAGGAGGGAGGCGACGCAGGGCAGGGCAGGGGAGGAGCTAAACCCACCGGGCCGGTGCGGCGGGCGGAGACTCGAAGCCAGGCCGTACGCCGCGTGGGCGCGATGGCGGGCAGGGTGGCGGGTCGGGGCGGGAGGCCGCTGCTGGGCGGCGGCGGCGGCGGGGGAGGGGGCGGGAGGCGCGGGAAGCCGTCCAAGGCGATCCTGGCCGCGCTGCTGCTGGCGTCGGCGGCGCTGCTGCTCCTCCTCGCGCTCGGCGCGCTCTCGCTGCCCGCCGGCTCCGACGGCGCGGGCGGCGGCGGCGCCGTGCTCTCGCTCCACCGCCCGCGCATCCGCAGATCCGCCTCCGAGTCGTGCGTCACGTCCCGTTCCTCTCGCTCCACGATCTGGCCTCGCGTACGCTGTGCCCTCTCCGAGATTGACCTGGGTGTTTGTATTTGCTGTGCAGGATACTGAAGAAGCACGGGGAGAAAGGGGAGCCCTGGACGGAGGTGCTGTCGTGGGAGCCGCGGGCGTTCGTCTACCACAACTTCCTCGTGAGTCTCTTGCATCATTCTCTCTTTTTTGGTTTGCGGCGCAAAAGAATGAATCTTTACGTTATTATCAGTTGGCTATTAGGATTGTGGTTTATTAGATCTCGAGAAATGCATCGGGAATTTTAGCTGATTGTTGAATCCCCAGTAGGTGCTGAAGAGCTCAGCGTTAGCATTGCCGCGCCCACATCAGTACAGGATTAGTAGATTGCATTTAGCAAAATTCGAAATCTTTGTACTTAATAAGTTGCAGTAATGCAGAATGATATTTAGTTACGCGGTGAATTAGATGCCAAATTTTTAGCTTTAAAGACTACATTCCAGATGCGGGCACTACCCCTCTGCCATTTTACTAAATTGACTTTACTCTTGTTCCCAGTCCAAGGAAGAATGTGAGCATTTGATTTCACTGGCAAAGCCTCACATGAAGAAGTCCACAGTAGTTGATTCAGCAACTGGAGGGAGTAAAGATAGCAGGTTTGGGCATTTGGAATTTTTTCTATCGTTAAGACATGCTACCGTGGCTGTGGCACACACTTATGCTTGACTAAATGTGTTCAGGGTGAGAACGAGTTCAGGAACGTTTCTTAGAAGAGGCCAGGACAAAATCGTCCGCGCCATTGAGAAAAGAATATCAGATTTCACCTTCGTACCTATAGGTATGAAATACTTACCATGCATAAGTCAGACTTGAAGAGTGTTTAGGTATTCCATCTTTTTGCTAGTATATACCACAGTTTGAAACGGCTGTTTACACTTCAAACACCATTTTAGGAGCTTCCCAACTTTAATTCAACATAACCGAGATTAACCACCATCCCAAATATCAGAGTATCGTTCTGTTTAGCTCAAATGATGCTCAGCCAAAGCTGAATTCTAACATTGTAAACTTAAGTTTTAGGTCTACATGAAACAGCTGTCTACACTATTGTATAACTCGAAAGTTTTCATCATCATGCAGTGCTAAGTGTCAATGAATCACCAAAAGTGCAAACTTTACATTGCCTCGTGCCACTACATGGTGGCGCTCATTTTTGCTAGTATGCCACAATATGAAACAACTTTACATATAGGCTATTCTACATACTAAATTGCACTCTGCTATGTTTTGTACATCCTCGGAATTTTTTTAGGTTTTCAAAAGGTAGTACATTGTGTTTTTTAAATTAATTTTGGGTAGTTCATCATAATGTACATTTAAATGAAGAAGTACATGTACATGCCTAACAAGATAAGGTACATGCATGATGGTTCTTAAATCCAGTTTGGGGAACATGAAACATATTAGTCCATTGCAGCACAATGCCACAATCCCTGTAAGAGTTGCAAAAAAAATTAAGCACAAATAAATTATGGATTCTACTTCCACTTTTGAGCTCTTCTAAGTTTTAAGGTGAGACGTGGAAGCACTACTCTTTGTGTACCATAGCTGCCTTATATTTTCCAGTGGAGGTTCATTTCAAACGTGATTTCTATTTCATTTTGTCATTACCTCATAATTTGCGCAGAGAATGGAGAGGGCCTTCAAGTTCTCCACTATGAAGTTGGACAGAAGTATGAACCTCACTTTGATTACTTCCATGATGATGTCAACACCAAAAATGGGGGACAGCGTATAGCAACTCTTCTTATGTATCTGTATGTATTATAATATATGTTTTTTTTATGTATATGCAAATGCAACATAGGATCCGATTGACATTTTTTTGTGATAACTCCAGTTCGGATGTTGAAGAGGGTGGCGAGACTGTATTTCCTTCTGCTAAAGTCAATAGCAGCTCAATTCCAGATTATGATAAGCTGTCGGAATGTGCAAAGAGGGGTATATCTGTCAAGCCGAAGATGGGAGATGCCTTGCTTTTCTGGAGCATGATGCCTGATGGTACCCTGGATCCGGCAAGTCTCCATGGTGAGATTTTGATACTTGATTTAACATCTTTTCCGCATTAAAAGGTTATATGCCACAATGTTGCTCACTCTTGTCACCTGCATTTACCTTTAGGTGGATGCGCAGTGATAAAAGGTGACAAATGGTCATCTACGAAATGGATTCGTGTTCATGAGTACAAAGTTTAGGCATAACAACACTAGCACTTAAGGTACTAGTCAACTTTTGCTTTGTATACGTTTTTAGTTTGCCAACTGTAAGAGTAGTGGACCTCTACTCTGTACCATCCTCCTTTTCCAGTAGTTTAACGTCTGAGGTCAACTCTGAAGATATCAGTGATTTATCGAACTTTTTTTTTCAGCTATTTGCAGGTTATGCACCAATTCTTGAATTTCTGGACGTTATAGCACATGATGAGCACTTCAGTTTTCCATAGAGGGCCGCTTACATTTTTTTTCTTCTAGCTTAACCAAAGGCTTGGCCTTGGTCGCTTTGTTGTACATTAACTTGTTAACTAGGCTATGAACTATGATCATTCAGAGAAGATGTATTTGTTGAGTGTATAAATAATATATAATTGCCCTGCTAATGCAAATCGATATTTATTCTCTGATAGACTGGTGTGAAAAGATCAATCATGTTCGATTTATACCAAGGTTTTAACCCAGGTGAACTTTTCTGATGCAATCATGAAAATATGCTAATATTTGAATCTTATAGAAACTCCATTAAAGTTTCTGCGTTTACAACTTATTTGGTGTCTATGAATTATATAAATTAGAAATCCTTCCTTTTAGCCTCCGTGTAGGAAATGAAAAAAATGCAGGAATTAGGATGTCATATATTCAAAATTTGTACATGAACCGAAACAAGATGAAAACATCAAAACTAAGAAAATATAAGCTGTTTCATTTCCTGCCAAATTCCTATGAATGATCTAGGAATTTAGAAAGAATAGGAATCATATCCTCTAATATTTATTTGTTCCCCTTTATTTCAGACACTTCCTCGTAGGGTTTATGTCTACAAGCAGGAGAGTGTAGAACTTCAATTATCATATGATTGAGAATTAGCTTAATTTGTGGTTATTCTTGATCAGATGGTATCACTGAGGTGTCTTAATAGATTGGGGGTATGGGGTTGGGCCAAAACATAAAACTGCTGCATTCACTTAATCTCCATGCTAGATCAGGAACCAAAAAATAAATCTAACGCTGCCTCCACCTCCGCCTTCTTCTTAGGCTGGCCTCATCAGCATTAGAAGGGGTGAGGAACCTGATCTATGCGTCGGGCTTTTTGTAGAAAACACAAATGATTAGATTGGGTTTTGGTAGCCGTTTTTTTTAGCATCCGCCTCAAAGAAGATGACATTGTGTACAATAAATGACATTCGGCCTTTCATTCGATGTCTAGATCTCCTTCGTTCTGTCAATAATGGTGTTGGAAGATTATAATCCTCTAGCTACGGCCTTCAACTTTTACTTGGTCCGGACGATGTTAGATCTTTTCACATGATTGTCTCCTTGCAATATTTATTCTGGCTTATACATCTTTAAAAATAGTGATTCATCCTTTCGGCTCCCTAGCTACTTCGACCAAGCTACCCGGTTGTTTTTATTGGCATACCGGTGTTGGTATAGTTGACGACGTTGATTGACTACCTAATGGTTACGCGCATGCATGTAGCCTTGCTATTGTCGCTCACATTAACATTCGTCAACATGTACAGCTGTGAGGTTTAATATCTATGTTATTTTTTCTTCGGTTGCCTTCACAAAAGTAAAAGATTGTGTAATCGAAAAAGTTTGAAGAACTCGAAAATTTTCTTGTTTTCTTTTAGACTTTATTTTATGCAATCGTTCAAGACAACTGTTGTATCTGTATCATGTACTATTATTTTTTGCTACTATATACTTATACATGGTATTGATTATCAACAAAAGTAAAGCTATCATCATGAAAATAATTAAATGGGATAAAACATGACACACCGTTATTTTGGGGAAACATGGCATACAAGTTAAATGAAGTATAAACTACAAAAAATACAAATACAGTAATAAGTTTAAAGTTGGAATTTACTTTTGTAAATTTGTTCTTACAAATGTTGGACTGCACCAGACATTCGAGGCGGTGAGCGGCTAGTCACCAGAAGAAAGTGACAGCAACTCGGCACGTGTACGAGCTCAGGACAGACGTGCCAGCGTCGCCGAAGAGCCCAGCAAAAGATTATGGGAAATGGCAATGGCGACAAGGTGGGAGGCCTCCACGCCCGAGAGCCACCGCACGGCGAGACTTCGTCCTCCTCCCCCCACGCCACGAAGCGGCGACGCGCGCAGGGTGGGGCAGCATCCATGGCCGACCGCTTCTTCCCCAACGACCTCCCCGACTTCGTCGCCGAGGCCCCCGACGGCGGCGACCCTCCCGCCGCCGGCCTCCGCGGCCTGCTCTCCCTCCCCTACCCTAAGCTCTCTCACCGGCTCCTCCACGCCGCCCTTCGGCTCAAAGACAAGGCACGTCACGCCGTGTTTGCTCGTGGTATTGTTTGATCCCGTGGCGCGCGGCGCGCGCGCGAGGTGCTCGACTGATTGACTGTGTCCTGCATGCAGGTCGTGGCAGAGACATGGACCAGGACGGGGGGCCAGGTGACGGACTACACGCTCTACACGGGCGCGCTCGGGACGGCGCTCCTCCTCTTCAAGTCCTTCCAGGTCACCGGCGACCGCCGGGATCTCGCCCTCGCCGGTGACATCGTCCGAGCCTGCGACGCCGCGTCAACTGGCCTGCCGCAAGTTTCTTGTCTCCCTTTCGCACTACTCTTTGGTTAGATTGTTCTGGTTCATGTTCATTGATACGAGCTGGTCTCATGGGTAAAAGGTGCAGGTTCTTGACTTTCATATGCGGGAGGGCCGGCGTCTGCGCTCTCGGAGCCGTGATCGCCAAGCACTGCAATGACCAGCTGTTGCTCACCCACTACCTGAGCTCGTTTGATGAGGTGAGGCTTCTGGTTAGTGTAACTTTTGTTCTGGATAGTGTGTGTAGAGAACAACGGATAGAATTATTGGTATTCTTAACGTTTTAGGCAGAATTGTCTTACATTGTTCTTCATTTTATAGATAACCGTCACAGAGAAAGTTCCAAATGAGTTGCTGTATGGAAGGGCGGGATATCTGTGGGCTTGTTTGTTCTTGAATGAGCATCTTAGTGACAAGACGATTCCCGCCGAACACATTGTATGTCGACCCCGGTGATCATGTTCCTCCCTTTTCAAAGTATTTGTTTTTCTGTTGAGCTATATGAAAGGTACTGCTTATCTACTAATTGTGCAAAACCACTGCAACTATGCAGACTTCTGTGGCAAAGGACATCATCAAGGAGGGAAGGAAGCTGTCGAACAAGGGGAGGTGTCCGCTGATGTATGAGTGGCATGGGAAGAAGTACTGGGGTGCTGCCCATGGACTTGCTGGAATCATGCATGTCCTCATGCACACTGAACTGAAGCTGGATGAGCAGGATGACGTGAAGAATACTCTGCGCTACATGATCAGTAACAGGTTTCCTAGTGGAAACTATCCCTCGAGTGAAGACATCGAATCTGATCGCCTGGTGCACTGGTGCCATGGCGCCCCTGGTGTTGCTCTTACGCTGGTTAAAGCATATCAGGTATCGCTGCATCTGTTCAGAGTTGCTCTCTAGCACCTTATAGTGTGTATGCATTTTTTTTGAGAGTACGCGACCGCGTACCTTAATTTTATAGAAGAGAGCAAACAATTTACAAGAAGATCTTGCCCTTGCGAACAAAGGCAAAGACCAACACCACTCCACCGAAAACACCTAGGGCTACTCTCTCACCCCTGTCTCTCTCTCTCCTTCTCCTACACTCACACTCCTCCACACAACAAACTCCTCGCAAACATGCTGTGCTAAGAGAGCAGCCGTGTGTTGTAGCCGGACGTTGTTGAACACGTGAGCGTTTCTATGCTTCCAGAGCTTCCAGCATGTGAGGATGACGAAGAGTCGAAGCTCTTCCTCGCCTTGCTCCTGAAACGTGTCCTGGTAGTCCCCCACCACGCCTCCAAGGTGGATCCAAGCTGTGGCTCCTGAACCTGTATCTCTAGTCCTTGTAAACTCCTAAACCACACTTCCCTGGCGAAAGGACATTGCATGAGCAGGTGTTCCACAGTATCCTCCTCCTGTAAGCAGACGAAGCACGG
This sequence comes from Lolium multiflorum, assembly GCA_030979885.1. NCBI lineage: Eukaryota > Viridiplantae > Streptophyta > Magnoliopsida > Poales > Poaceae > Lolium > Lolium multiflorum. The sequence goes on along the minus strand of CM061747.1, from coordinate 118,014,512 downwards.
CGAGGTTTGATCTTGGAGGCCATGGCGTGTTCTCCTATCGGCTGTCCATAGCCTGTGCTGAATGGCAAGCCAGGCAAAAATCTTGCACTTGGTCGGGGCCCAAGGCGACCAAATCCACTCCGCAGCCGCAAAACGCTCCCTGCCCTGACACAGATAGTAGTATGTGTCCTTGGCTGAATACTCCCCCGATCTAGAACCTTTCCAGGCAAAATGGTCCGGCACCGTGGCGTCTCTCGGAACTTCGGCGATCTCTCCTTGCAGCAATACGCATTGTAGAATACAGGCCGGGGACAGCTCACCCTGGAGATCCTCTGTCCATGCGTTTCCCAAGAGCGCCTCGTCCACCGTTCGAGTCTTCCGCTTCCTCAACGGCACCAGCTCCCACACCTCCGCGCTATCTCTTGGGCTGTTAGACCATTGATCCACCGATCCATCCAAAATAGCACGGATTTCCCATCTCCGACTGTGATGCGTGTGAAGCTCTGGAAGATCTGATGTGCTCCGGCATCCTTCACTATTGGGAGTCCTATCCATGGCCTATTCCCATCAGTCCGATTGAGCCACTCCCAACGTGCCCTGAGGGCAACTCCCTGCAGCTGTAGGTTTTTGATCCCCAGCCCTCCAAACATGTATGGCCAGCAGATTTTCTTCCAAGAGACCAGGCAGCATCCTCCCTGAACCTTGTCCTTCCCAGCCCAGAAAAATGCGCGCAGCCATCCATTGAGCTCGTCTAGCAGCCAGGCCGGGGCCTCCGAGACTAGGAGGTGGTGAACAGGCCGGGAGGAGATCACATGCTTAACCAAGATCAACCTTCCTGCCCTTGGGATCAGGCCTCTCTGCCAGTGTATGCATATTATTCATGGCGTATATGCATACACATCTGGGAAGTTTGTGCATGCATGTCCACATAGGCAAGTGCCAGCTCAGGATTCAGCACAAGTTTAAGACTGATGAGTTGCCATTTGCCATGTAACCATGTCTATTAAATATTAACTTCAGCATATTCCTTTGGCCGCAACGATAAACCAACATTTGTGTTTCAGGTCTTCCAGGACGACCACTTCAAGCAGTCAGCCGCAGAGGCTGCCGAAGTTGTATGGAACCGTGGTCTTCTCAAGCGAGTCGGAATATGCCATGGTGTGAGCGGGAATGCGTATGTATTCCTCTCGCTCTACAGGCTAACTGCCAATGTCGAGTACCTCTACCGGGCTAAGGCTTTTGCTTGCTTTCTGCTTGAAAATGCTGATCGATTAATAGCCGAGGAGGCCATGCATGGTGGTGAACGTCCATTCTCATTGTTTGAAGGAAAGGCTGGAATGGCATACCTCCTTTTAGACATGGTTAATCCCTATGAATCTAGGTTCCCGGCCTATGAACTTTGAGTGCCCGGTCAGCAAATCCATCAATCCAATAAATCTGTGTGATGTACTTAATGTTTGTATCTACGCTGTAATATGTACCTCGGTGAGCTTGGCATCGTTGTAAAGCTTAGTGTTTCTGACTAGAAACTTGGACCTTTGTGAAATGTATGTATGTGGGGGTTCTGGTAAATTTGCTCATCTTTGTGTTAAATAATGTCGCATTATTGCTGGATAAGTGGCACTGCAAAAGTGGGATGCTTCCGGTGTTTTGGGATGTACTCCCTTCTTTCAATTTTGTAAGACATTTTAACAATCCAATTAAGCCTGCTAAAACGTCTTGAACAGAGGATGTAAGTGATACCAGAAATTTCTTTCAGGTTCTCCAGAGAGATTTGTCCCTACCGTTGTTGTGGACTTGAATGATGAGGAATATTGGCATCTCAAACCATTCGCCCTCCAACATGTGAGCGTCTCTAATTTACTTGGAAAGTACCTCTACAACTACTCGTATCGGACGGCTAACTATGTGTGGTTCCTGCCGGTACCCGTACTAATCCGTAGGACGAAACATCCAGTCTTTAGTAAGCCTAACCATGTAATCGAGTAGGTATTCAGATAATTGAAGGGCAGAAATATTTATCCCCATTATATTTAATCGAGTAACTGGGGAGACACTTTTCCCATCCTAATCGCGTTCGGAGCCGGATCGGGTTCCCCAATAAAAAAATTAAAATGATCCTCTTCTAATTCTTTTTCATGATTTTACATTTTTGACACATGAAAATAAATAGAAAATAAATAATATTCATAGTACGACTATACGATAAAATAACAACAAATTAGTATCATATGCTAAATAGTATTAAAATATACTAGACTAGACACAATATTACAACATATTACATATAAAAAGCATACAAATTTATATTTATATAGAAGTATACAATGGGGAGGCCTTTTAATCCCATATACCCATTTTAGATGGCGGAAATCAAAGTTCCCGTACATAAATCCTCCCTCTGATAAGATAAATTTTTCCATGGGTTTGTGGAGACCCATTGTCATTGCTAGTTGAACCCATGTCCACCACGGGCACCTAACCCACACCGAATGCACAAAACTTTGTGCCTTTTATGCAAACTTCAAAGTTACATAATTATATGAATACTTAAGAAATTTAAAACTAGTAGTAGATCATTAAATAAATTAAAGTAAACCTTAAATAAATTAAAGTAAACCTTAATCAGTATGAGCATCAGGATTTAATTCCTGGCAGTTTTGGCTAATTCCTGGTCATTTTCCTGGCATCGACGTGTCGAACGCTTGAACATACGGCTACCAGGTTAACGACTCCTACTGCACTGTTTTAAGCACCATGTGTAAGAGATATGCGTTGTGGGTGCACTAAGCACCGGTGTGGGCATTGGCGCATGTGCCACCATCTGGGAGGCTAGGATGGCCTCCACTAGGCCCGACCATTTCTCCTCAACAAGCAGCATTGGCGGGGGAGGAAGCAATGGTGCTACGATGCCCATGTCCAGCTGGCGCACATACATCTTGTTGGGGATTCGTAGCAGAAAACAAAAATTCCAACTAACAGAGAAACTTTTGGCGATGTACCCTCGTAGACCGGAAGTGGTTAACGTTCCGCCGGAACATGGATGGTGTAGTCGTACTCGTCGCCGACCTCAGGGTCGTGATGAAGTCCTCTCGTACGATGTCCAGCGCCGCAAGTGCATCACCTCGTAGTTTCGCACACATATGGTGCTCAAGGACGCTCCCGTCTCCGTTCCAGCGGAGGTGTGGAAGTAGATCTTCTGGATCCTGATCCCGGCAGCGCCGCGCACCGGGTGGAGTACTCCCTCCGTGCGCAGCTCTTCGAGGAACCACGCATGGGAGAGAGAACAAGAGAGAGACAGAGAGGAGGCACCCAAAGGGGCTCTCCTCTTCTCAAGAGAGGGAATTGTGTGCCCTCCTCATCCCAATGCCTACACCTTATATAGGGGGAGGGGCATGGGTGCGCTCCAAAACCCTAAAAGGGTGGCCGACTAGGTCACCAAGGGCCCATGCACCCCTACCCTCAAAACCCTAGCCACCCCCACCACAAAGCCTGGGGGATCGACCGGCCCCTTAATGGGCTCTCCTCCGGGCGGGTCCCTTTTAAGGTGGGTTGCACATTTTCTATTAAATAGTTACATATATTGAATATTAATTCACTTAATTAATACATAATACATCCTTCAGACCACTTAATTAATACATATTTAGTATTATTTAATTCCAGATGATCTGAGACACCTCTCGAACCACTCCGAACATCCTTTGGATTCTCCTCGAACCCTTTCCGGTTCTCACTTCTATATTCTCCGGTGTTTCAAATAAATCCAAAATTATCTTAAGTTTCATTGAACCCTTAAGTGTGTTTTCCTACAGTTCGAGAATGACACAGACATGATCGAGATAATCTCCGATCAATGATCGCCACGGTGTTCTGGAGAACAATAATCACCCCTATGTATTCTACGAAGATGTGATTGTCGTTTGAAACATTATGTATAATTTCATTCCCTTCGTTACTTCGATATTGGCACTCTTCCTAGACTTGATCATCGATATCATTATACCTAGTTTGATCTCATTACCGACAAGGCTATTTAACTCGTTCTATTCGATTCCATCCTCATGGCCTAGTCATGTGTTGCAACTTCGATGTAATCTCACCGAGTAATCCCTTAGTATCTTCCGTCACGCGGATGAACAAATCCCGCCATTGACACATACGCTTCAAACCATCTCATTGGAATACCTGAGCAACACCTTTATGACCACCCTGTTACGGTGTGGCGATTGAGGATGTCTAAGTGGCCACCGGTGATAGTGATTAGATACGGTCTCACGGTCTAAGGATTAGGTTACTAGACTTTCATAAATATCACAACGTAAACTTCGTACTTAATCGTGTTACAATACTTATATTTCGGAATGTCCATCATATCATTTACTCAATGATATGACTCCATTGTTAATGATGTGTTTGTCCATGATCGGGAAACCTCCATCATCGATTGACCTCAATGAACTAGTTTGCGAATGCTCACTAGGGACCCTTGGTTTGTTTACAATACCCTACGTGTATCAAAGTTTCCGATTAATACAGTTATAGCATGACACGAAATTATTATAAACTATTGATATATAATAATAAATACTTTTTATTATTTGCCTCTAGGGCACCATATCTAGCACATCTCTGAGTCGTAATTTGTGTTGTTGGGGTCATCGTTGGTGATCATATCTTCATCGGAGTCAAACCAAGATTTTGGCGGTATAGCCGAAGAATGAGTTGCCCTGGATTTCGTGCTCAGTTTTCAAGAGCCTCCACGACGCTGGCGAGCTCACATCATAGCGTGGGTCCACGTGCAGCTCCAACGGCAGAAAAGGCCACCGGCTATAGATCTTGTGGAGATGGTTGGCAGCGGTAGCACTGAAACCCCATTAGGACCCCATTAGGGTTCAAAGTTCCAACCATGCAAGAGGCGCTGAAGTAATGCATATTTTTTTGGGCATTCACCGCACATGCAGCGATCCAATCCCATGCGGAGATGATGGTGAATACATATGAGGCTGGTATATAGCTTTTGGTTGCTAATCTCTAGCAACTTCTTTTGTTGTAATCTTTACACACTTAGGAGCTGGGAGGTTTGGTAGTGAAAAATCTTTTGTTGCAAGGGCTTGTCCTTAGGGCTCGATGGGAATAGCTATGACGTACGGATCCATCTTGACCTTGGGAAGGGTTGCCAATGTTGAGAGACACTGAGGCCGGGCAGGTGTTCCAGAGTTGCGCAAAGATCTAGATTGGCAACGGCCTCGATGTGATGTTTTGGCGGGACATATGGATTGATGGTCAATCGGTCCCAGAGATTGCCCCTTGGTGGTCATGTAGGTGCCCACTAGAATCAAGAACAAGAGAAGAGCCACGGAGGCATTGCCTCATAATGGGTGGGTACAACATATATTCAGGGACACTGACGGCGGAAGGGTGCGCACAGTGTGCCAGGCTTTGGATCGCCCTGAACAGCTTGGATCGAGTTGACTAGACCGCTGACAAGTTTACTTGGTTGGGCTTGGGGTCTGGTGTTTACTCCGCAAAGGCGACGTATGCCATCCTTTGCCAAGGGAGAATGCGATTTGCCATAGCGAGCCCCATCTGGAGATTGTTTGCGCCTTTAAAGTGCAAAATCTTTGTGTGGCTAGCAGTGCAGTACATGCTTTGTACCTCTGATCGTAGGCAGAGGCACATGCTGCAGGAGACGACGGACGATTGTTTCACTTGCCTTCAGGAGATTGACGGTGGAGCATGTCCTCGTCAGGTGCAGTTATGCAAGGGTGGTCTGGCATGGATGTCTCAATAGGGCTCGTCTTCCTTAGCGAAAGCAGGTACCTCGTTAGGAAGGAGGATAGAAGAAAATTTGATTCCTTGGTGATCCTGACGGCTTGGATGATCTGGAAGCAAAGGAATGCCCGCGTTTTCGGAAATAGGAGGGATCAATGTGACACTGAACAGCTTATTGCTAGGAATAGGATCCATGATGAGTTCCATCTGTGGGAAAGTGCAAGAGTAGGAGGGAGTGAAAACCTAGCGCGAGAGTAGGCTTAGGTGTCGTCTGGAGTTTCTGGTGTGTGCTGCATAGGTTGTTAGCAACCTATTCTGGCATTCTCTTGTAATTTTTTTGCTTCCTTCTATAAAAATATGGCACGCGTTTTGCGTGCTCTAAAAAAAAATCTTTACACACTTTCAAAATTTAATGAATAAACCTAAAGTGGTGAAATCCACTGATCAGCTTAAAAAAAACACATATGAGGCTGGTCTTATTGTTTTGCTTGGCTTACAACTCTTCCTTCAAAACTATCCATGCCGTTCAGGAACAGTGTCGTGGAAGACATGATGCTATAAAGAAGGGTTGTTTTGTGGTACCCTCAAATAAATAATAGCCATTAATTTTCATCCATCCAATGGCCCAAAAATTTTCATACCACTGTTGAAAACGAGAGAGGTATGTTACATACCTCTCACAATTTTCGCACCTCAAAAAAAAACATCGGCGGGCCGGCCCAATTGACGGGCCCAGCCCAGAGATTGGTCCAGCCCCATTAGCTTCCGACCAGATCAGCTGTGGGTGGGATTCCTGTTCGTTCTTCCACGACGAGAGAGGTTCCGCCGCCGCCGCCGCTATGTCCATCCCCAACTCCGGCGCCATGATACGTCTCAAACGTATCTATAATTTCTTATGTTCCATGCTACTTTTATTATAATACTTGAATGTTTTATACATACTTTACAACGTTATTTTACATTTTCCGGCACTAACCTATTAACAAGATGCCGAAGTGCCAGTTGCTGTTTTTCTGCTGTTTTTGGTTTCAGAAATCCTAGTAAGGAAATATTCTCGGAATTGGACAAAATCAACGCCCAGGGTCCTATTTTTGCACGAAGCTTCCAGAAGACCGAAGAGGAGACGAAGTGGGGCCACGAGGTGGGGACACACCAAGGCGGCGCGGCCCAAGCCCTGGCCGCGCCGCCCTAGTGTGTGGGCCCCCGTGACGCCCTTTGACCTACCCTTCCGCCTACTTAAAGCCTCCGTCGCGAAACCCCGTACCGAGAGCCACGATACGGAAAACATTACCGAGAGGCCGCCGCCGCCAATCCCATCTCGGGGGATTCAGGAGATCGCCTCCGGCACCCCGCCGGAGAGGGGAATCATCACCGGAGGGGCTCTACATCATCATGCCCGCCTCCGGATTGATGCGTGAGTAGTTCATCCTTGGACTATGGGTCCATAGCAGTAGCTAGATGGTTGTCTTCTCCGCTTGTGCTTTCATTGTTATAGATCTTGTGAGCTGCCTAACATGATCAAGATCATCTATTTGTAATGCTACATGTTGTGTTTGGTGAGATCCGATGAATAGAGAATACTATGTTAAGTTGATTATCAATCTATCATATATGTGTTGTTTATGTTCTTGCATGCTCTCGTTGCTAGTAGAGGCTCTGGCCAAGTTGATACTTGTAACTCCAAGAGGGAGTAATTATGCTCGATAGTGGGTTCATGCCTCCATTAAATCTGGGATCGTGACAGAGGTTCTAAGGTTGTGGATGTGTGTTGCTACTAGAGATAAAACATTGATACTTTGTCTAAGGATATTTGTGTTGATTACATTACGCACCATACTTAATGCAATTATCTGTTGTTCGCAACTTAATACTGGAAGGGGTTCGGATGATAACCTGAAGGTAGGCATAGATGCATGCTGGATAGCGGTCTATGTACTTTGTCGTAATGCCCTGATTAAATCACATAGTAATCATCGTTGATATGTATTGAATCTTTATTTGTAAATTGCTCACCTGTAATTTGTTCACCCCAGCATGCTAGTTATCTTATTGGAGAGACACCACTAGTGAACTGTGGACCCCGGTCCATTCTTTACATCTGAATACATTCTACTGCTTTTACTGTTCTTTGCAAACAAACACCATCTTCCACTCGATACGTTTAATCCTTTGTTTTCAGCAAGCGGTGAGATTGACAACCTCACTGTTACGTTGGGGCAAAGTACTTTGATTGTGTTGTGCAGGTTCCACGTTGGCGCCGGTTTCACTGGTGTTGCGCCGCACTACATTCCTCCACCAACAACCTTCACGTGCTTCTTGGCTCCTACTGGTTCGATAACCTTGGTTTTTCTGAGGGAAAACTTGCGTCGTGCGCATCATACCTTCCTCTTGGGGTTCCCAACGGACGTGTACATCTACGCGCATCAAGCTCTTTTTCTGGCGCCGTTGCCAGGGAGATCAAGACACGCTGCAAGGGGAGTCTCCACTTCCAATCTCTTTACTTTGTTTTTTTCTTGCTTTATTTTATTTACTACTTTGTTTGCTGCACTTAAACAAAACACAAAAAAATTAGTTGCTAGTTTTACTTTATTTACTGTCTTGTTCTCTATATCAAAAACACAAAAAAATTTAGTTACTTGTCTTTACTCTATTTGCCTAGTTTACTTTACTACTGTTATAATGGGTACTCCTGAGAATACTAAGTTGTGTGACTTCACTAGCACAAATAATAATGATTTTATATGTACTCCTATTGCTCCACCTGCTACTATAGCAGAATTCTATGAAATTAAACCTGCTTTACTGAATCTTGTTATGAGAGAGCAATTTTTTGGTGTTAGTACTGATGATGCTGCTGCCCATCTTAATAATTTTGTTGAACTTTGTGAAATGCAAAAGTATAAGGATATACATGGTGATATTATAAAACTGAAATTGTTTCCTTTCTCATTAAGAGGAAGAGCTAAAGATTGGTTGCTATCTTTGCCTAATAATAGTATTGATTCATGGACTAAATGTAAAGATGCTTTTATTAGTAAATATTATCCTCCTGCTAAGATTATATCTTTGAGAAGTAGCATTATGAACTTTAAACAATTTGATAATGAACATGTTGCTCAAGCATGGGAGAGAATGAAATCTTTGGTAAAGAATTGCCCAACCCATGGACTGACTACTTGGATGATCATCCAAACCTTTTATGCAGGATTGAATTTTTCCTCAAGGAACCTATTGGATTCAGCTGCTGGAGGTACTTTTATGTCCATCACTCTGGGCGCCGCAACCAAATTACTTGATGATATGATGATCAATTACTCTGAATGGCACACTGAAAGAACTCCTCAAGGTAAGAAGGTAAATTCTGTTGAAGAAACCTCTTCTTTGGGTGATAAAATTGATGCTATTATGTCTATGCTTGCAAATGGTAGATCTCATATTGATCCTAATAATGTTCCTTTAGCTTCATTAGTTGCTCAAGAAGAAAATGTTGATGTGAATTTCATAAAGAGTAATAATTTCAACAACAATGCTTATAGGAATAATTATGGTAACAACAACTTTAGGCCATATCCTTCTAATAATAGTAATGGTTATGGTAATTCTTACAATAATAATAAGAGTGTACCCTATGGTCTTGAAGTGATGCTTAAAGAATTTATTAGTACACAAACTGCTTTCAATAAAACTGTTGAAGAAAAGCTTAGTAAAATTGATATTCTTGCTTCTAAGGTTGATAGTCTTGCTCTTGATGTTGATCTTTTAAAATTGAAAGTTATGCCTGAGAAAGTTGAAGATGCTAGGTTTGCTAAAACAAATGCCATCCAAGTTAGAATTAATGATAATATTAGATTGTTGGCTGAATTGCATGCTAGGTGGGATAGAGAAGAAAAAGAAAAACTTGCTAAAGAAAATAATGTAGCTAAAGTATGGACTATTACCACCACTAGTAATGTTGATTCTTCACATGTTGCTGCACCTCCTACTATTAATGATAGAATAATAGGTGTTGGCAATGTTTCTACTCCTAGTGCAAAACGTACAAAATTGCCCGAAACTGCTGAAACTGCTGTTTCTGATAAAACTGCTGAAATTTTTCAAAATATTGGTAACAATGATTCCATTGCTGTAGAACATAATGGTTTAGACTTTGATGATTGTCATATTACTGAAGTTATAAAGTTCTTACAAAAACTTGCTAGAAGTCCCAATGCTAGTGCTATAAATTTAGCCTTTACAAAACACATTACAAATGCTCTCATTAAAGCTCGGGAAGAGAAATTGAAACTTGAAGCTTCTATTCCTAGGAAGTTAGAAGATGGTTGGGAGCCCATCATTAAAATGAAATTCAATGATTTTGAGTGTAATGCTTTATGTGATCTTGGTGCAAGTATTTCTGTTATGCCTAAAAAGATTTATGATATGCTTGACTTGCCACCATTGAAGAATTGTTATTTGGATGTTAATCTTGCTGATAATGTTAAAAAGAAAACTTTGGGGAGGATTGATAATGTGCGCATTACGGTTAACAATAACCTTGTCCCCGTTGATTTTGTTGTCTTGGATATCGAATGCAATGCATCTTGTCCTATTGTGTTGGGAAGACCTTTTCTTCGAACCGTTGGTGCTGTTATTGATATGAGGGAAGGTAATATTAAATATCAATTTCCTCTCAAGAAAGGTATGGAACACTTCCCTAGAAAGAGAATGAAGTTGCCTTTTGATTCTATTATTAGAACAAGCTATGATGTTGATGCTTCTACTCTTGATGTTACTTGATTTGCACTTTCTGCGCCTAGCTGAAAGGCGTTAAAGAAAAGCACTTCTTGGGAGATAACCCATGTGTTTATTTTACTACAGCAATTTTTGTTTTGTTGAGTCTTGGAAGTTGTTTACTACTGTAGCAACCTCTCCTTATCATGTTTTTGTGCCAAGTAAAGTTTCTACGCTAAAGTTGATGTTATATTTGGGATCTGCGCAGAAACAGCATTGCTGTCTGTCACGAATTCTGGCATAAGTCTCTGTAAGAAATTCTAAAAAATCTGCAAAATTACGAGCGTGATCCTCAGATATGTACGCAGCTTTCATTAGTTTTGAGTTTTTCCATTTGAGCAAGTTAAGTGCCCAGTCCAGATGCATCTTTACGGACTGTTCTGCTTTTGACAGATTCTGTCTTTTATTTCGCATTGCCGCTTTTGCTATGTTGAATGAGTTTCTTTGTTCCATCAACTTTCAGAAGCTTTGTGCAATGTCCAGAAGTGTTAAGAATGATTGTGTCACCTCTGAATATGTGAATTTGTGGTTATGCACTAACCCTCTCATGAGTTTGCTTGAAGTTTGTGTGAAGGAAGTTTTCAAGGGTCAAGAGAAGAGGATGATATACTATGATCAAGAAGAGTGAAAGGTCTAAGCTTGGGGATGCCCCGGTGGTTCATCCCTGCATATTTTAAGAAGACTCAAGCATCTAAGCTTGGGGATGCCCAAGGCATCCCCTTCTTCATCGACAACATTATCAGGTCACTTCTAGTGAAACTATATTTTTATTCCGTCACATTCTTATGTTCTTTACTTGGAGCGTTGATACGTCTCCGACGTATCGATAATTTCTTATGTTCCATGCTACATTATTGATGATATCTACATGTTTTATACACATTATATGTCGTATTTACGCATTTTCCGGCACTAACCTATTAACAAGATGCCGAAGAGCCAGTTGCTGTCTGCTGTTTTTGGTTTCAGAAATCCTAGTAAGGAAATATTCTCGGAATTGGACGAAATCAACGCCCAGGGTCCTATTTTTGCACGAAGCTTCCAGAAGACCGAGGGGGAAAGGAAGTGGGGCCACGAGGCGCCGCCACACTAGGCGGCGCGCCCGGCCTTGGCCGCGCGGCCCTAGCGTGTGGGGCCCTCGTGTGGCCCCCGCGTTGCCCTTCCGCCTACTTAAAGTCTTCGCGAAACCCTCTGTACCGAGAGCCACGATACGGAAAACCTTCCAGAGACGCGCCGCCGCCAATCCCATCTCGGGGATTCAGGAGATCGCCTCCGGCACTCTGCCGGAGAGGGGAATCATCTCCCGGAGGACTCTTCATCGCCATGATCGCCTCCGGAGTGATGAGTGAGTAGTTCACCCCTGGACTATGGGTCCATAGCAGTAGATGGTCGTCTTCTCCTTATGTGCTTCATTGTTGGATCTTGTGAGCTGCCTAACATGATCAAGATCATCTATCTGTAATACTATATGTTGTGTTTGTCGGGATCCGATGGATAGAGAATACTATGTTATGGTGATTATCAATCTATTACCTATGTGTTGTTTATGATCTTGCATGCTCTCCGTTATTAGTAGAGGCTCTGGCCAAGTTTTTGCTCTTAACTCCAAGAGGGAGTATTTATGCTCGATAGTGGGTTCATGCCTCCATTAAATCTGGGACAGTGACAGAAAGTTCTAAGGTTGTGGATGTGCTGTTGCCACTAGGGATAAAACATTGATGCTATGTCTAAGGATGTAGTTGTTGATTACATTACGCACCATACTTAATGCAATTGTCTGTTGCTTGCAACTTAATACTGGAAGGGGTTCGGATGATAACCCGAAGGTGGACTTTTTAGGCATAGATGCATGCTGGATAGCGGTCTATGTACTTTGTCGTAATGCCCAATTAAATCTCACTATATTTATCATATCATGTATATGCATTGCTATGCCCTTTTCTATTTGTCAATTGCCCGACTGTAATTTGTTCACCCAACATGCTTTTATCTTATGGGAGAGACACCTCTAGTGAACTGTGGACCCCGGTCCTATTCTTTACATCGCATACAATCTACTAATTGTTCTTTACTATTTTCTTCGCAAACAATCATCTTCCACACAATACGGTTAATCCTTTTTTACAGCAAGCCGGTGAGATTGACAACCTCACTGTTTCGTTGGGGCAAAGTACTTTGGTTGTGTTGTGCAGGTTCCACGTTGGCGCCGAATCCTGGTGTTGCGCCGCATCACATTTCGCCACCATCAACCTTCAACGTGCTTTGACTCCTACTGGTCCGATTAAACCTTGGTTTCTTCCTGGGAAACTTGCCACTGTGCGCATCATACCTTCCTCTTGGGGTTCCCAACGGACGTGTACATCTACGCGCATCGCAATTTCTGGCGCCGTTGCCGGGGATCTGAAGAAAAGTTACATCACAAAGATTTCTATCTCCCACGTCAACTGCACGCCATCAAGCAAATTTCTGGCGCTGTTGCCGTGGAGATCAAGACATGCTGCAAGGGGAGTCTCCACTTCCCAATCTCTTTACTTTGTTTTTGTCTTGCTTTATTTTATTTACTAATTTGTTTGCTGCACCTAAACAAAACACAAAAAATTAGTTGCTAGTTTTACTTTATTTACTGTCTTGTTCTCTATATCAAAAACACACAAAAATTAGTTACTTGCATTTACTTTATCTTGTTTGCTTTATTTACTGTTGCTAAAATGAATACCCCTGAAAATACTAAGTTGTGTGACTTCACAAACACAAATAATAATGATTTCCTATGCACACCTATTGCTCCACTTGCTACTACAGCAGAATTCTTTGAAATTAAACCTGCTTTACTGAACCTTGTTATGAGAGATCAATTTTCTGGTGTTAGTTCTGATGATGCTGCCCATCTTAATAATTTTGTTGAACTTTGTGAAATGCAAAAATATAAGGATGTAGATGGTGATATTATTAAATTGAAATTGTTTCCTTTCTCATTAAGAGGAAGAGCTAAAGATTGGTTGCTATCCTTGCCTAAGAATAGTATTGATTCATGGACTAAATGTAAGGATGCTTTTATTGGTAGATATTATCCTCCCGCTAAAATTATATCTTTGAGAAGTAGCATAATGAATTTTAAGCAATTAGATACTGAACATGTTGCTCAAGCATGGGAGAGAATGAAATCTTTGGTAAAGAATTGCCCAACCCATGGACTGACTACTTGGATGATCATCCAAACCATCTATGCAGGACTAAATTTTTCTTCGCGGAATTTATTGGATTCAGCTGCTGGAGGTACTTTTATGTCCATCACTTTGGGGCGGCTACAAAGCTTCTTGATGATATGATGATAAATTACTCTGAATGGCACACGGAAAGAGCTCCACAAGGTAAGAAGGTAAATTCTGTTGAAGAAACCTCTTCCTTGAGTGATAAGATTGATGTGATTATGTCTATGCTTGTGAATGGTAGATCTAATGTTGATCCAAATAATGTTCCTTTAGCTTCATTGGTTTCTCAAGAAGAAAATGTTGATGTGAATTTCATTAAAAACAATAATTTCAACAACAATGCTTATAGGAACAACTCTGGTAATAACTATAGGCCATATCCTTCTGCTCATGGTAATGGTTATGGTAATTCTTATGGGAATTCTTACAACAATAATAGGAGTGTACCCCCTGGTCTTGAAGCCATGATTAAAGAATTTATTAGTACACAAACTGCTTTTAACAAATCTGTTGAGGAAAAGCTTTATAAAATTGATATTATTGCTTCTAGAGTTGATAGACTTGCCTCATATGTTGATCTATTAAAATTGAAAGTTATGCCTAATGAGGATATTGATAATAAGATTACTACTACAGCAAATGCCATCCAAGTTAGAATTTATGAGAATATAAGATTAATGGCTGAATTGCGTGCTAGGTGGGATAGAGAAGAAAATGAAAAACTAGCTAAAGAGAATAATATAGCTAAAGTTTGGACTATTACCACCATTAGTAATGATAATGATTCACATGTTGCTGCACCTCCTACTATCAATGGTAAAATAATTGGTGTTGGCAATGTTTCTACTCCTAGTGCAAAGCGTACAAAACTGCCTGAAATTGCTAAAACTGCTGAAACTGCTTGTGATAAAACTGCTGAAATTTTTTCCAACCTTGGGGACAATGATCCCATTGCTGTAGCTCATAATGATTTAGATTTTAATGATTGCCACATCTCTGAAGTAATAAAGTTCTTACAAAAACTTGCTAAAAGTCCTAATGCTAGTGCTATAAATTTGGCCTTTACAAAACATATTACGAATGCTCTCATAAAAGCTAGAGAAGAGAAACTAAAACTTGAAACTTCTATTCCTAGAAAGTTAGAAGATGGTTGGGAGCCCATCATTAAAATGAAATTCAATGACTTTGAATGTAATGCTTTATGTGATCTTGGTGCAAGTATTTCTGTTATGCCTAAAAAGATTTATGATATGCTTGACTTGCCACCATTGAAGAATTGTTATTTGGATGTTAATCTTGCCGATAATGTTAAAAAGAAACCTTTGGGGAGGATTGATAATGTGCGCATTACGGTTAACAATAACCTTGTCCCCGTTGATTTTGTTGTCTTGGATATCGAATGCAATGCATCTTGTCCTATTGTGTTGGGAAGACCTTTTCTTCGAACCGTTGGTGCTACCATTGATATGAAGGAAGGTAATATTAAATATCAATTTCCTCTCAAGAAAGGTATGGAACACTTCCCTAGAAAGAGAATGAAGTTATCTTTTGATTCTATTATTAGAACAAGTTATGATGTTGATGCTTCTACTCTTGATGTTACTTGATTTGCACTTTCTGCGCCTAGCTGAAAGGCGTTAAAGAAAAGCGCTTATGGGAGACAACCCATGTTTTTACTACAGTACTTTGTTTTATATTTGAGTCTTGGAAGTTGTTTACTACTGTAGCAACCTCTTCTTATCATGTTTTTGTGCCAAGTAAAGTTTCTATGCTAAAGTTGATGTTATATTTGGGATCGCTGCGCAGAAACAGCATTGCTGTCTGTCACGAATTCTGGCATAAGTCTCTGTAAAAAATTCAAAAAAATCTGCAAAATTACAAGCGTGATCATTAGATATGTACGCAACTTTCATTAGTTTTGAGTTTTTCCATTTGAGCAAGTCTAGTGCCCCTTTCAGGTTCGTCTTTACGGACTGTTCTGTTTTGACAGATTCTGCCTTTTATTTCGCATTGCCGTATTTGCTATGTTGGTTGAATTCCTTTGATCCATTAATGTCCAGTAGCTTTGTGCAATGTCCAGAAGTGTTAAGAACGATTGTGTCACCTCTGAATATGTGAATTTTAATTGTGCACTAACCCTCTAATGAGTTTGCTTGAAGTTTGGTGTGAAGGAAGTTTTCAAGGGTCAAGAGAGGAGTATGATATACTATGATCAAGAGGAGTGAAAGCTCTAGCTTGGGGATGCCCCCGTGGTTCATCCCTGCATATTTTAAGAAGACTCAAGCGTCTAAGCTTGGGGATGCCCAAGGCATCCCCTTCTTCATCGACAACATCATCAGGTTCCTCCCCTGAAACTATATTTTTATTCAGTCACATCTTATGTGCTTTACTTGGAGCGTCGGTTTGTTTCGTTTTTGTTTTTGTTTGAATAAAATGGATCCTAGCATTCACTGTGTGGGAGAGAGACACGCTCCGCTGTTGCATATGGACAAATATGTCCTTAGGATTTACTCATAATGTTCAAGGCGAAGGTTGAAACTTCTTCGTTAAATTGTTATATGGTTGGAATCGGGAAACGCTACATGTAGTAATTCTAAAATGTCTTGGATAATGTGATACTTGGCAATTGTTGTGCTCATGTTTAAGCTCTTGCATCATATACTTTGCACCCATTAATGAAGAAATACATAGAGCTTGCTAAAATTTGGTTTGCATATTTGGTCTCTCTAAGGTCTAGATAATTTCTAGTATTGAGTTTTGAACAACAAGGAAGACGGTGTAGAGTCTTATAATGTTTACAATATGTCTTTTATGTGAGTTTTGCTGCACCGGTTCATCCTTGAGTTTGCTTCAAATAACCTTGCTAGCCTAAACCTTGTATCGAGAGGGAATACTTCTCATGCATCCAAAATCCTTGAGCCAACCACTATGCCATTTGTGTCCACCATACCTACCTACTACATGGTATTTCTCCGCCATTCCAAAGTAAATTGCTTGAGTGCTACCTTTAAAATTCCATCATTCACCTTTGCAATATATAGCTCATGGGACAAAATAGCCTTAAAAACTATTGTGGTATTGAATATGTACTTATGCACTTTATCTCTTATTAAGTTGCTTGTTGTGCGATAACCATGCTTCTGGGGACGCCATCAACTATTCTTTGTTGAATATCATGTGAGTTGCTATGCATGTCCGTCTTGTCTGAAGTAAGAGAGATCTACCACCTTAATGGTTGGAGCATGCATATTGTTAGAGAAGAACATTGGGCCGCTAACTAAAGCCATGAATCATGGTGAAAGTTTCAGTTTTGGACATATATCCTCAATCTCATATGAGAACACTAATTGTTGCCACATGCTTATGCATTAAAGAGGAGTCCATTATCTGTTGTCTATGTTGTCCCGGTATGGATGTCTAAGTTGAGAATAATCAAAAGCGAGAAATCCAAAATGCGAGCTTTCTCCTTAGACCTTTGTACATGCGGCATGGAAGTACCCCTTTGTGACACTTGGTTGAAACATGTGTATTGCGATGATCCGGTAGTCCAAGCTGATTAGGACAAGGTGCGGGCACTATTAGTATACTATGCATGAGGCTTGCAACTTGTAAGATATAATTTACATAACTCATATGCTTTATTACTACCGTTGACAAAATTGTTTCATGTTTTCAAAATAAAAGCTCTAGCACAAATATAGCAATCGATGCTTTCCTCTTTGAAGGACCTTTCTTTTACTTTTATGTTGAGTCAGTTTACCTATCTCTCTCCACCTTAAGAAGCAAACACTTGTGTGAACTGTGCATTGATTCCTACATACTTGCATATTGCACTTGTTATATTACTTTACATTGACACTATCCATGAGATATACATGTTATAAGTTGAAAGCAACCGCTGAAACTTAATCTTCCTTTGTGTTGCTTCAATACCTTTACTTTGATTTATTGCTTTATGAGTTAACTCTTATGCAAGACTTATTGATGCTTGTCTTGAAGTACTATTCATGAAAAGTCTTTGCTTTATGATTCATTTGTTTACTCATGTCATTACCATTGTTTTGATCGCTGCATTCATTACATATGTTTACAATAGTATGATCAAGATTATGATGGCATGTCACTCCAGAAATTATCCTTGTTATCGTTTACCTGCTCGGGACGAGCAGAACTAAGCTTGGGGATGCTGATACGTCTCCGACGTATCGATAATTTCTTATGTTCCATGCTACATTATTGATGATATCTACATGTTTTATACACATTATATGTCGTATTTACGCATTTTCCGGCACTAACCTATTAACAAGATGCCGAAGAGCCAGCTATTTTCTCTTTTTGGTTTCAGAAATCCTAGTAAGGAAATATTCTCGGAATTGGACGAAATAAACGCCTAGGGTCCTATTTTTGCACGAAGCTTCCAGAAGACCGAGGGGAAAGGAAGTGGGCCACGAGGCGCCGCCACACTAGGGCGGCGCGACCTAGGCCTTGGCCGTGCGGCCCTAGCGTGTGGGGCCCTCGTGTGGCCCCCCGCGTTGCCCTTCCGCCTACTTAAAGTCTTCATCGCGAAACCTCCGTACCGAGAGCCACGATACGAAAACCTTCCAGAGACGCGCCGCCGAATCCCATCTCGGGGATTCAGGAGATCTCCTCCGGCACCCTGCCGGAGAGGGGAATCACCTCCCGGAGGACTCTTCATCGCCATGATCGCCTCCGGAGTGATGAGTGAGTAGTTCACCCCTGGACTATGGGTCCATAGCAGTAGCTAGATGGTCGTCTTCTCCTTATGTGCTTCATTGTTGGATCTTGTGAGCTGCCTAACATGATCAAGATCATCTATCTGTAATACTATATGTTGTGTTTGTCGGGATCCGATGGATAGAGAATACTATGTTATGGTGATTATCAATCTATTACCTATGTGTTGTTTATGATCTTGCATGCTCTCCGTTATTAGTAGAGGCTCTGGCCAAGTTTTTGCTCTTAACTCCAAGAGGGAGTATTTATGCTCGATAGTGGGTTCATGCCTCCATTAAATCTGGGACAGTGACAGAAAGTTCTAAGGTTGTGGATGTGCTGTTGCCACTAGGGATAAAACATTGATGCTATGTCTAAGGATGTAGTTGTTGATTACATTACGCACCATACTTAATGCAATTGTCTGTTGCTTGCAACTTAATACTGGAAGGGGTTCGGATGATAACCTGAAGGTGGACTTTTTAGGCATAGATGCATGGATAGCGGTCTATGTACTTTGTCGTAATGCCCAATTAAATCTCACTATATTTATCATATCATGTATATGCATTGCTATGCCCTTTTCTATTTGTCAATTGCCCGACTGTAATTTGTTCACCCAACATGCTTTTATCTTATGGGAGAGACACCTCTAGTGAACTGTGGACCCCGGTCCTATTCTTTAAATCGCATACAATCTACTGCAATTGTTCTTTACTGTTTTCTTCGCAAACAATCATCTTCCACACAATACGGTTAATCCTTTGTTACAACAAGCCGGTGAGATTGACAACCTCACTGTTTCGTTGGGGCAAAGTACTTTGGTTGTGTTGTGCAGGTTCCACGTTGGCGCCGGAATCCCTGGTGTTGCGCCGCATCACATTTCGCCACCATCAACCTTCAACGTGCTTCTTGACTCCTACTGGTCCGATTAAACCTTGGTTTCTTACTGAGGGAAACTTGCCACTGTGCGCATCATATCTTCCTCTTGGGGTTCCCAACGGACGTGTACATCTACGCGCATCAAGCGTCGGTTTGTTTTTATTTTTGTTTTGTTTTGAATAAAGTTGGATCTCGCCATTCTTATATTGGAGATATTACGCTCCGCTTTTTCATATGGAACACTTGTGTTCTTAATTGTGCTTTAATGTTCATGGCGAAAGCTTATTGCTTCGTTAGATTGCTATATGGTTGGAATTGGAAAATGATGCATATGGTTTGACAATTTGGCAATTGTTTGAGCTCTCTTAGATCATGTTTAAGCTCTTGCATCATGTAGTTTAATCCATTAATGAAGAACTACTGTAGAGCTTGTTTAATTTGGTTTGCATGATTGATCTCTCTAAGTCTAGATATTTTCGGGTAAAGTGTTTGAACAACAAGGAAGACAGTGTAGAGCCTTATAATGCTTGCAATATGTTCTTGTGTGAGTTTTGCTGTACCTGTTCATACTTGTGTTTGCTTCAAACAACCTTGCTAGCCCAAACCTTGTACTGAGAGGAAATGCTTCTCGTGCATCCAAACACCTTGAGCCAAACTCCATGCCATTTGTGTCCACCATATCTACCTATTATGTGGTATTTTTCTGCCATTCCAAAGTAAATTACTTGAGTGCTACCTTTAAATTTCATTCCTCTACCTTTACAATATATAGCTCATGGGACAAATAGCTTAAAAACTATATGATGAATATGTAGTTATGTGTCTTAATTTTTATAAGTTGCTTGTTGAGCGGTAACCATGTTTTCTGGGGACGCCATCAACTTTATCTTTGTTGGATATCATGTGAGATGCTATGCATGTTCGTCTTGTCTGAAGTAGTGGATTTCATGATCAAATGGTTTGAGTATGCATATGTTAGAGAAGAACATTGGGCCGCTAACTAAAGCCATGTATCATGGTGGAAGTTTCAGTTTGGACATACAACCTCAATCTCTTATGAGAATATTAACTATTGTTGAATGCTTAAGCATTAAAAAGAGGAGTCCATTATCTGTTGTCTATGTTGTCCCGGTATGGATGTCTAAGTTGAGAATAATCAAAAGCGAGAAATCCAATGCGTGCTTTCTCCTTAGACACTTGTACAGGCGGCATAGAGGTACCCCTTTGTGACACTTGGTTGAAGCATATGTTATGCGATGAGAATCCGTGTTTTCCGAGATAGTAGGACAAGGTGCGAGCACTATTGGTACTCTATGCATGAGGCATGCAACTTGTAGGAAGTATTATGCATAGCACATATGAATTATTACTACCGTTGACAAAATTGTTTCTATGTTTTCAAAACAAAAG
Organism: Lolium multiflorum; assembly: GCA_030979885.1. Taxonomy (NCBI): domain Eukaryota; kingdom Viridiplantae; phylum Streptophyta; class Magnoliopsida; order Poales; family Poaceae; genus Lolium; species Lolium multiflorum. The sequence continues at coordinate 117,993,747 of CM061747.1, read as the reverse complement.
CTCTAGCACAAAAATAGTAATCAATGCTTCCCTCTGCGAAGGGCCAATCTTTTACTTTATTGTTGAGTCAGTTTACCCATTCCCTTCTATCTTAGAAGCAAACACTTGTGTTAACTGTGTGCATTGATTCTTACATGTTTACTTATTGCACCTGTTATATTACTCTATGTTGACAAATATCCATGAGATATACATGTTACAAGTTGAAAGCATCCGCTGAAACTTAATCATCCTTTGTGTTGCTTCAATGCATTCTACTATGAATTTATTGCTTATGAGTTAACTCTTATGCAAGTCTTATTGATACTTGTCTTGAAAGTATTATTCATGAAAAGTTTTGCTATATGATTCATTTGCTTAGTCATTATCTTTGTTAGCAATCTTTTGTTCAGATCACTCCATTCATCTCATATGCTTTACAATAATGTTGATCAAGATTATGTTGGTAGCATGTCACTTCAGAAATTATTTGTGTTATCGTTTACCTACTCGAGGACGAGTAGGAACTAAGCTTGGGGATGCTTGATACGTCTCAAACGTATCTATGATTTCTTATGTTCCATGCTACTTTTATTACAATACTTGAATGTTTTATACATACTTTACAACGTTATTTTACATTTTCCGGCACTAACCTATTAACAAGATGTCGAAGTGCCAGTTGCTGTTTTTCTGCTGTTTTTGGTTTCAGAAATCCTAGTAAGGAAATATTCTCTAATTGGACGAAATCAACGCCCAGGTCCTATTTTTGCACGAAGCTTCCGAAGACCGAAGAGGAGACGGTGGGGCCACGAGGTGGGGACACACAGGCGGCGCGGCCCAAGCCCTGGCCGCGCCGCCCTAGTGTGGCGCCCCGTGACGCCCTTTGACCTACCCTTCCGCCTACTTAAAGCCTCCGTCGCGAAACCCCCACCGAGAGCCATGATACGAAAAACATTACCGAGAGGCCGCCGCCGCCAATCCCATCTCGGGGGATTCAGGAGATCGCCTCCGGCACCCTGCCGAGAGGGGAATCATCACCGGAGGGGCTCTACATCATCATGCCCGCCTCCGGATTGATGCGTGAGTAGTTCATCCTTGGACTATAGGTCCATAGCAGTAGCTAGATGGTTGTCTTCTCCGCTTGTGCTTTCATTGTTATAGATCTTGTGAGCTGCCTAACATGATCAAGATCATCTATTTGTAATGCTACATGTTGTGTTTGGTGAGATCCGATGAATAGAGAATACTATGTTAAGTTGATTATCAATCTATCATATATGTGTTGTTTATGTTCTTGCATGCTCTCCGTTGCTAGTAGAGGCTCTGGCCAAGTTGATACTTGTAACTCCAAGAGGGAGTAATTATGCTCGATAGTGGGTTCATGCCTCCATTAAATCTGGGATCGTGACAGTAGGTTCTAAGGTTGTGGATGTGCTGTTGCTACTAGGGATAAAACATTGATGCTTTGTCTAAGGATATTTGTGTTGATTACATTACGCACCATACTTAATGCAATTATCTGTTGTTCGCAACTTAATACTGGAAGGGGTTCGGATGATAACCTGAAGGTGGATTATTTAGGCATAGATGCATGCTGGATAGCGGTCTATGTACTTTGTCGTAATGCCCTGATTAAATCACATAGTAATCATCGTTGATATGTATTGAATCTTTATTTGTCAATTGCTCACCTGTAATTTGTTCACCCAGCATGCTAGTTATCTTATTGGAGAGACACCACTAGTGAACTGTGGACCCCGGTCCATTCTTTTACATCTGAATACATTCTACTGCTTTTACTGTTCTTTGCAAAGAAACACCATCTTCCACTCGATACGTTTAATCCTTTGTTTTCAGCAAGCCGGTGAGATTGACAACCTCACTGTTACGTTGGGGCAAAGTACTTTGATTGTGTTGTGCAGGTTCCACGTTGGCGCCGGTTTCACTGGTGTTGCGCCGCACTACATTCCTCCACCAACAACCTTCACGTGCTTCTTGGCTCCTACTGGTTCGATAACCTTGGTTTCTTTCTGAGGGAAAACTTGCTGCTGTGCGCATCATACCTTCCTCTTGGGGTTCCCAACGGACGTGTACATCTACGCGCATCACGCCACGACGGTGGACAACGGCTCCTCGGCCTCCATCCTCACCATTGCCGCGGAGGATCTCGGCCTCTCCATCCCCATTCCCATCCCGACTCCGCCGTCTGCGCCGCGGTCGGCGTCCGGGTCGTCCTCGACATGGACATGGACATGGACGTGGCCGACTGCTGCACCCTGTCGTTGACCGTTCGGCGCCCTCCACCGCTCCCTCTCGCACGGGGCCTCGCGCCCTCGCTGGGCGATGGTCTACAGCAGGGCAGCGTTGGACGCGTCGGGGGTGTCGTCGCCGGGCGTGCGCGCGTCCATGGACCTCGACGCGGCCCCGTACGTCTCCCACATCTCCGTCCCCGCCCACCTCGCCGACGGCATGGACTTCGCCGCAAGCGTACGCGCCACGAGCTCCGATGGCCTCCTCCTCTCGACCTGGCGGAGACCCGCCACCTGTTCCCCCGGACCTCCGGGCGCCCGTGAGTCCCTGGACAGAAATAACCACAGGCGAGCTCTGCATGGTCCAGGAGCACTCGACAATGAGGAAGGCGCGGGCCACTGCCGGTGCCCTTCTCCTCTTCCTGCTACGGAGAGCGACCCGTGCCGACCGAGCCGACGGACCGGAGCGAGCGTTCCGAGATAAGGGAAGGCCAGAGCTCGACGGGTGCTCCTATTGTCCTCTGGGGAGGAGCAAGGCTGCTCGACGGTGTCTCCCGGCGACGGCCACCGCGGCCGGCCATGTTCAATGCCCTAGCACACCGGTGAGGTGCTTCCGGCCGGCGGCGACGCGAGCCACGGAGATGCATCCGGCACAACGCCTGGGCTACCTCCTGCACGTCTCCCGCCACGGCAAACACTATGCCGGTACTGAATCTTTCTCTGAATATCCTCTTGTACCTCGCGTGAGCTGAGAGGAGGGAGTGAGATCCTAGGCTACATTCAGCAATAGTTCATTTTGACAACGACTGTTGCTGCCATTTCCTTTGTGTCAAGCATGAAATAACAGAGATTGTTCCTGCCATGTTGTGTGCTTGCGCTCTATTTATTCATATGTTTATGTTTACACTCATTAATCTGGGAGGTAAATCTATTTTATAGAAGACAACAAATCATGCTTAGTGCGTCTGTTATCTGCAATTTTTGCGACCAGAATATCTGAAGTCTTATGTGATCTTTCAGTTTCTGAATTCATGTGATGTATGCATTTTTGCTCTATCATGCGTATACAGTTACACACCCCTTACTGAAGTTATCATATTTTATGGATTTAGCCTTTGAGGCAAATACAGTTGAACAGTGTTGCTCTATTTGAAGGTTTTCTTCTAGCTTTCAACGTATGTTAGATTTTTCTCAATTATCTGAAAAGCAATGCTTATTATAATAGAGAGAAAGAGTGGAATCATTTGCACAGCTTGGGTCTGATTAGTCATGAAGAAACATGACATAAGAAAGATTGTATTTCCATGTGGTTGCAAGACTTCGATTGTTTGTACTATTCCTCTTCAGACCTGAATAAGAAGACTAGGTCATCAAATACTATAGACGAGTATCCAGTAGTAACCAAATAATTCAAAGTCCACAACATCTTTCTGTAAACCATCTGCCAAGGACAGGATTACCAATGGCAAGGCTGATTGCCTCCAAGACCAGGAGTATGTCCTTACTTATGAAGACAAGGACGACGACTGGATGCTTGTTGCTCACCTTCGGTGGGAGTACGTTCCTTTGATTGTTACATGTAAATCTGTCTGCCAGTTCAAGGCTTAATTCCCTTGTCAGTACTATTTGTGCATGTGTATTAGATACAAATATCGTGGAACTGAATCTCCATCTGTTGTTGCTTCTATCTCTCTGAATTCTAGAGTACTAGGGCCAGGTTTCGCTATATTAACATGCCGGATTATGCAGCCCCTTGCAACCATTTGAGGCAATCTCACATAGATGTTCACTAGGCTACAACCACTGGATAGCAAACTGACATTTCCTCATATGCCGCTAATAAGGAAATTTAGTTACATTAGGATTCATAACTTATGAATCTTATGTTTTAGTGAAGTCTACTAAAATGTTTTCAATAAATTGTCTGAATTGGTTACTATGTCATATTGCTGTAGCTTTAATTTACCTATAGGTTATAAACTGAATAAGTGATAGTTCCAGTAATTCCTCCACCTCAATATTTTTCCTTGCAGTATCTTTACTACTATCTGCCGGAAACTGAAAAGCATGAGAGGATCTGATGCTGCTGGTGATGGGGTTCGTTGCATAGAAAACAAAAATTTTCCTACCGCAAAGCGAATAAAACCAACAGATCTAATCTATGGAACACCCAAGATCCAATCTACTAGATCTAAGCAACGAGATGGAGATGAGACTAACCCTCGAAGATTCCAAAGCCTACGAGATTAATCTCGTTGTTGGTGTAGACGATCGTCCCCGGTGCTGCAATCCGGCAGCACTTCCGTACTCGGTCGCGCGTACGGTGTCGATGAAGCTCCTTCCTCTCCCGTTCCAGCGGGCAGCGGAGGTGTGGTAGATCTCCTCCAACGTCCAGCAGCACGACGGCGTGGTGGTGGTGGTGGAGGAAGAAAACTGCAGGGCTTCGCCTAAGCCCGGACAGCGTATGGTGGAGGGAGAGGCGGCCAGAGGAGGAGGCAATGGTGGGGTGCCTTGGCCGGCCACCCCCTCCCCTCTTTATATAGGTGGGGGGTCGGCCTAGGGTTTCCCCTAGGGCCCACCTACCCTCTTTGGCCGGCCACATGGGGGGGCAAACTCCTCCCCCAAGTTTTCCCCTTATCTCCTAATTTAAACCATTTATTTTAGGAGATAGATCTTATCTCTAGATTTAAACCATTTAAACTAGAGATAGATCTTATCTCTAAGGGGGGCCGGCCTAGGCCCACATGTCATGGTGGGTAGGACCCACTATGCCATGTGGCGCCTATGTGGCCTCTCCCGGGGTGGTGGGCCCACTGGTGGCCCTCTAGAACCTTCTAGAAGCTCCGGTCAAAACACCGGACTTTTTCCCGAACCCCGGAAATTGACTTCCCATATATGAATCTTATTCTCCGGACCATTCCAGACCTCCTCGTGATGTCCTGGATCCCATCCGAGACTCCGAACAAAAACTTCGAACTCCAACTCATATTCTGAATCTACTTATGCGACATCGAACCTTAAGCGCGTCACCTAGGTTCGCGAACTATGCAGACATGGTCGAGACTCCTCTCCGAGCAATAACCAATAGCGAGACTGGAGATCCATAATGGCTCCCACATATTCAACGATGACTTAGTGATCGATTGAACCATTTACATACGATAATTCCCTTTGTCTCGCGATATTTTACTTGTCCGAGGTTTGACATCGGTATCTCCATACCTTGTTCAACCTCGCTACCGACAAGTACTCTTTACTCGTACCGTGGTATGTGATCTCTTATGAACTATTCATATGCTTGCAAGCTAATCAGATGACATTCCACCAGAGGGCCAGAGTATATCTATCCGTCATCGGATGGACAAATCCCATGTTGATCCATATGCCTCAACTCACACTTTCCAGATACTTAATCCCACCTTTATTGTCACCCATTTACGCAATGACGTTTGATGTAATCAAAGTACCCTTTCGTGTAAGTGATTTAAATGATCTCATGGTCGAAGGATTAAGACAACTATGTATTGAAAGCTTATAGCAAATGAACTTAATGACTTGATCTTATGCTACGCTCATTTGGGTGTGTGTCCATTATATCATTCAACTAATGACATAACCTTGTTATTAATAACATCCAATGTTCATGATCACGAAACCATGATCATCTATTAATCAACAAGCTAGTTATACAAGAGGCTTACTAGGGACTCCTTGTTGTTTACATAACACACATGTATCAATGTTTCGGTTAATACAATTATAGCATGGTATATAAACATTTATCATAAACACAAAGATATTACAATAACCACTTTATTATTGCCTCTTGGGCATATCTCCAACAGTCTCCCACTTGCACTAGAGTCAATAATCTAGATTACATTGTAAGGTACCTAACACCCATGGCATTCTGGTGTTGGTCATGCTTTGCCCTTGGGAGAGCTTTAGTCAACGGATTCAACATTCAGATCCGTGTGTACTTTGCAAATCTACTTCACCATCTTCGATGTACTCGCGAATCGAATGAAAACGCAGCTTGATATGCTTCAGCTTCTTGTGTGACCTTGGTTCCTTTGCATTGGCGATGGCACCCGTGTTGTCACAATAAATGACTAGCGGGTCCAATGCACTAGGAACCACACCAAGCTCAACAATGAACCTCTTCATCCATACCGCTTCCGATGAAGCCTCGAAGCCGCTATATATTCAGATTCTGTTGAAGATTTCGCCACCGTGCATTGCTTGGAACTGCTCCAGCTTACTGCCGCACCATTCAATATAAACACGTACCCAGACTGAGACTTAGAGTCATCAGGTCGGTGTTCCAACTTGCATCGGTGTAACTGGTTACAACGAGCTCTTGGTCACCGCCATAACAAAGAAACATATCCTTAGTCCTTTTCAAGTACTTCAGGATATTCTTGACCGCTGTCCAGTGTTCCCCTGGATCACTTTGATATCTGCTGGTCAAACTAACAGCATGTGCGATATCCGGTCTAGTACACAGCATGGCGTACATGATAGCCTACTGCCGAAGCATAGGGGATCTTGCTCATCCTCTCTCTTTCATCTGCCGTAGCCGGACCTTGAGTCTTACTCAAGACCTTACCTGGCAACATAGGCAAGAACCCTTTCTTGCTTTCATCCATTCTAAACTTCTTTAGAATCTTGTCCAGATATGTACTTTGTGAAAGGCCTATTAGGCGTCTTGATCTATCTCTATAAATCTTGATGCCTAAAATGTATGCTGCTTCACCAAGGTCTTTCATTGAAAAAGACTTATTCAAATAACCTTTAATGCTGCTTAAAAGTTCTATATCATTCCCAATCAATAATATGTCATCTCAGGAACGCTACAGAGCTCCCACTCACTTTCTTGTAAATACATGCCTCACCATGAGTCCGTATAAAACCAAAGTCTTTGATCACTCTATCAAAGCGTAGGTTCCAACTCCGGGATGCTTGCTTCAGTCCATAATGGAACTGAAGTTTGCATACCTTGTCAAGATTTTTAGGATCAACAAAACCTTTGGGTTGTACCATATACAACTCTTCCTCAATGTCTCCATTAAGGAACGCCGTTTTACATCCATCTGCCAAATTCATAATCGAAAAATGCAGCTATTGCTAACAAAATTACTTTAGCTTCGCTACAGGTGAGAAAGTCTCATCGTAGTCAACTCCTTGAATTTGTCGGAAACCTTTGCGACAAGTCGAGCTTTATAGACAGTAATATTACCATCGCATCTGTTTTTCTCTTGAAGATCCATTTATTTTCGACAGCCTTGCGGCTATCAGGTAAGTCTACCAAAGTCCATACTTTGTTATCATACATGGATCCCATTTCGATTTCATGGCTTCTTGCCATTTGTTGGAATCTGGGCTCATCATCGCTTCTTCATACGTCGCAGGGTCCTCATCATTGTCGTCCACAATCATGACATTCAGACAGGGATCATACCAATCAGGAGTGGTACGTTCCCTCGTCGATCTGCGAGGTTCAGTAGCTTCCTCGTTGAAGTTTCATGATCATCATCATTTGCTTCCTCTCCTATCGGTGCAGGCTGCACAGGAACTTCTTCCGGCACTGCGCTACTCTGATCTATGAGAGAAGGTTCATCAACCTCGTCGAGTTCTACTTTTCTTCCAGTCACTTCTTTAGTGAGAAACTCCTTCTCAAGAAAGGATCCGTTCTTGGCAACAAAGATTTTGCCTTCGGATCTGTGATAGAAAGTATACCCAATTGTTTCTTTAGGGTATCCTATGAAGACGCATTTCTCCGCTTTGGGTTCTAGCTTGTCAGGTTGTAACTTCTTTACATAAGCATCGCAACCCCAAACTTTAAGGAACGACAGCTTAGGTTTCTTCCCAAACCATAATTCATACGGTGTCGTTTCAACGGATTTAGATGGTGCCCTAGTGAATGCGGCTGTCTCTAAAGCATAACCCCAAAACGATAGTGGCAAATCGGTAAGAGACATCATAGAACGAACCATATCTAAAAGAGTTCGATTACGACGTTCGGACACACCATTGCGCTGTGGTGTTCCCGGCGGTGTCAATTGTGAAAGTATTCCGCATTTCTTTAAATGCATGCCAAACTCATAACTCAGATATTCGCCTCCGCGATCAGAACGCAGAAACTTAATCTTCTTGTTACGTTGATTTTCTACTTCACTTTGGAATTCCTTGAACTTCTCAAAAGTCTCGGACTTGTGTTTCATAAAGTAAATATACCCATATCTACTCAGATCATCCGTGAAGGTTAGAACATAATGATAACCACCGCGCGATGCTACACTCATTGGTCCGCACACATCGGTATGTATGATTTCCAATAAGTCAGTAGCTCGCTCCATTGTACCAGAAAATGGAGTCTTAGTCATTTTTCCCATTAGACATGCTTCGCATCTGTCAAGTGACTCAAAGTCAAGTGACTCAAGAAGTCCATCGGAATGGAGTTTCTTCATGCGCTTCACTCCAATATGACCAAGACGACAGTGCCACATATAAGTAGAATTATCATTCAATTTAATTCGCTTAGCATCAATGTTATGAACATGTGTATCACTACTATCGAGATTTAACAAGAATAAACCATTCATCTCAGGTGCATGGCCATAAAAGACATTACTCATATAAATCGAACAACCATTATTCTCAGACTTAAACGAATAACCGTCTTGCATCAAACAAGATCCAGATATAATGTTCATGCTCAACGCAGGTACCAAATAACAATTATTAAGGTTTAAAACTAATCCCGAAGGTAGATGTAGGGGAGCGTGCCGACGGCGATCACATCGACCTTGGATCCATTTCCAACGCGCATCGTCACCTCGTAAAGTGTACTCTCAAGTTCAGTGTGCCATCCTATGCAGCCTAGAGGCAGAGCTCCAAAAGCGTTTTGAGCACCACGACCCTTGTGATATGATGCGTGAGCTCAAAGTTATCTTTGAAACTCATGCGGCCGTGGAAAGCTATGAGGCCTCGAAGCAGTTCTTTGGCTGCATGATGGAAGAGGGCAGCTCCGTTAGTGAGCACATGTTCGCTATGTCCGGACATGCGAGGAAGCTCAGTGACTTGGGGATTGTGATCCCTAACCAGCTGGGTATTCATCGTGTTCTCCAATCACTGCCACCAAGTTACAAGAACTTCGTGATGAACTACAATATGCAGAACATGAACAAGGAGTTACCTGAACTCTTCTCCATGCTGAAATCTGCTGAGGTTGAGATACAGAAAGAGCACCAAGTGTTGATGGTCAATAAGACCACCAAGTTCAAGAAACAGGGCAAACCTAAGAAGGACCTCAAGAAGGGTGGCAAGAAAGCTGCCGCTCATCCTGAGAAGCCTAAGGGTGGCCCTAAACCTGATACTGACTGCTATTACTGCAATGGGAAGGGGCACTGGAAGCGGAATTGCTCCAAGTATCTGGCTGATCTGAAGAGCGGCCTTGTCAAGAAGAAGAAAGGTATATCTGATATACATGTTATAGATGTTTATCTCACTGGTTCTCGTACTAGTGCCTGGGTATTTGATACTGGTTCGGTTGCTCACATTTGTAACTCGAAACAGGAACTACGGAATAAACGAAGCCTAGCGAGGGATGAAGTGACGATGCGCGTTGGAAATGGATCCAAGGTCGATGTGATCGCTGTCGGCACGCTCCCTCTACATCTACCATCGGGATTAGTTTTAGACCTTAATAATTGTTATTTGGTGCCTGCGTTGAGCATGAACATTATATCTGGATCGTGTTTAATGCAAGACGGTTATTCATTCAAGTCTGAGAATAATGGTTGTTCTATTTTTATGAATAATATCTTTTATGGTCATGCACCTGAGAAGAATGGTTTATTTCTATTAAATCTCGATAGTAGCGATACACATGTTCATAACATTGATGCTAAACGAATTAAATTGAATGATAATTCTACTTATATGTGGCACTGTCGTCTTGGTCATATTGGAGTGAAACGCATGAAGAAACTCCATGCAGATGGACTACTTGAGTCACTTGACTTTCAGTCACTTGACAGATGCGAAGCATGTCTAATGGGAAAAATGACTAAGACTCCATTTTCTGGTATTATGGAGCGAGCTACAGACTTATTGGAAATCATACATACCGATGTGTGCGGACCAATGAGTGTAGCCTCGCGTGGTGGTTATCGTTATGTTCTAACCTTCACAGATGATCTGAGTAGATATGGGTATATCTATTTCATGAAACATAAATCCGAGACTTTCCAGAAGTTCAAGGAATTCCAAAGTGAAGTAGAAAATCAACGTAACAAGAAGATCAAGTTTCTGCGTTCTGATCGCGGAGGCGAATATCTGAGTTATGAGTTTGGCATGCATTTAAAGAAATGCGGAATACTTTCACAGTTGACACCGCCGGGAACACCACAGCGCAATGGTGTGTCCGAACGTCGTAATCGAACTCTCTTAGATATGGTTCGTTCTATGATGTCTCTTACTGATTTGCCGTTATCATTTTGGGGTTATGCATTAGAGACAGCAGCATTCACTTTAAATAGGGCACCATCGAAATCCGTTGCAACGACACCGTATGAATTATGGTTTAATAAGAAACCTAAGTTGTCGTTCCTTAAAGTTTGGGGTTGCGAAGCCTATGTAAAAAAGTTACAACCGGACAAGCTAGAACCCAAAGCGGAGAAATGCGTCTTCATAGGATACCCTAAGGAAACTATAGGGTATACTTTCTATCACAGATCCGAAGGCAAAATATTTGTTGCTAAGAACGGAACCTTTCTTGAGAAAGAATTTCTCACTAAAGAAGTGACTGGAAGAAAAGTAGAACTCGACGAGGTTACTGAACCTTCTCTCGTTGATCAGAGTAGCGCAGTACCGGAAGATGTTCCTGTGCCGCCCGCACCGGTAACAGAGGAAGCTAATGATAATGATCATGAAACTTCGAGCGAGGTAGCTACTGAACCTCGCAGGTCGACAAGAGAACGTACCACTCCTGATTGGTATGATCCTTGTCTAAATCTCATGATTGTGGACAACAATGATGAGGACCCTGCAACGTATGAAGAAGCGATGATGAGCCCAGATTCCAACAAATGGCAAGAAGCCATGAAATCCGAAATGGGATCCATGTATGATAACAAAGTATGGACTTTGGTAGATCTACCTGATAGCCGCAAGGCTGTTGAGAATAAATGGATCTTCAAGAGAAAAACAGATGCTGATGGTAATGTTACTGTCTATAAAGCTCGACTTGTCGCAAAGGGTTTCCGACAAATTCAAGGTGTTGACTACGATGAGACTTTCTCACCTGTAGCGAAGCTAAAGTCTGTGAGGATTTTGTTAGCAATAGCTGCATTTTTCGATTATGAGATTTGGCAGATGGATGTCAAAACGGCGTTCCTTAATGGTGACATTGAGGAAGAGTTGTATATGGTACAACCCAAAGGTTTTGTCGATCCTAAAAATGCTGACATGGTATGCAAACTTCAGCGTTCCATTTATGGACTGAAGCAAGCATCCAGGAGTTGGAACCGACGCTTTGATAAGGTGATCAAAGACTTCGGGTTTATACAGTGCCATGGAGAGGCCTGTATTTACAAGAAAGTGAGTGGGAGCTCTGTAGCATTCCTGATATTATATGTAGATGACATATTATTGATTGGGAATGATATAGAACTATTAAGCAGTGTAAAAGGTTATTTGAATAAGTGTTTTTCAATGAAGGACCTTGGTGAAGCAGCGTACATTTTAGGCATCAAGATTTATCGAGATAGATCAAGACGCCTAATAGGGCTTTCACAGAGTACATACCTGGACAAGATTCTAAAGAAGTTTAGAATGGATGAAAGTAAGAAAGGATTCTTACCGATGTTGCCAGGTAAGGTCTTGAGCAAGACTCAAGGTCCAGCTACGGCAGAAGAAAGAGAGAGGATGAATCAGATCCCCTATGCCTCGGCAGTAGGCTCTATCATGTATGCCATGCTGTGTACTAGACCGGATATAGCACATGCTGTTAGTTTGACTAGCAGATATCAAAGTGATCCAGGAATGGAACACTGGACAGCGGTCAAGAATATCCTGAAGTACTTGAAAAGAACTAAGGATATGTTTCTTTGTTATGGCGGTGACCAAGAGCTCGTTGTAACAAGTTACACCGATGCAAGTTGGAACACTGATCCTGATGACTCTAAGTCTCAGTCTGGGTACGTGTTTATATTGAATGGTGCTGCAGTAAGCTGGTGCAGCTCCAAGCAGTGCACGGTGGCGAAGTCTTCAACAGAATCGGAATACATAGCGGCTTCGGAGGCTTCATCGGAAGCGGTATGGATGAAGAGGTTCATTGTTGAGCTCGGTGTGGTTCCTAGTGCATTGGACCCACTAGTCATTTATTGTGACAACATGGGTGCCATCGCCAATGCACAAGAACCAAGGTCACACAAGAAGCTGAAGCATATCAAGCTGCGTTTTCATTCGATTCGCGAGTACATCGAAGATGGAGAAGTAAAGATTTGCAAAGTACACACTGATCTGAATGTAGCAGATCCGTTGACTAAAGCTCTCCCTAGGGCAAAGCATGACCAACACCAGAATGCCATGGGTGTTAGGTACCTTACAATGTAATCTAGATTATTGACTCTAGTGCAAGTGGGAGACTGTTGGAGATATGCCCAAGAGGCAATAATAAATTGGTTATTATATATCTTTGTGTTTATGATAAATGTTTATATACCATGCTATAATTGTATTGACCGAAACATTGATACATGTGTGTTATGTAAACAACAAGAAGTCCCTAGTAAAGCCTCTTGTATAACTAGCTTGTTGATTAATAGATGATCATCGTTTCGTGATCATGAACATTGGATGTTATTAATGACAAGGTTATATCATTATGTGAATGATGTAATGGACACACCCAATTAAGCGTAGCATAAGATCACGTCATTAAGTTCATTTGCTATAAGCTTTCGATACATAGTTACCAAGTCCTTTCGACCATGAGATCATATAAATCAGTTATGCCGGAAGGGTACTTTGATTACATCAAACGCCACTGCGTAAATGGGTGGTTATAAAGGTGGGATTAGGTATCCGGAAAGTATAAGCTTGAGGCATATGGATCAACAGTGGGATTTGTCCATCCCGATGACGGATAGATATACTCTGGGCCCTCTCGGTGGAATGTCGTCTAATTAGCTTGCAAGCATATGAATGGTTCATAAGAGACCACATACCACGGTACGAGTAAAGAGTACTTGTCAGGAGACGAGGTTGAACAAGGTATCGTGATACCGATGATCAAACCTCGGACAAGTAATATATCGTGAGACAAAGGGAATCGGTATCGTATGTAAATGGTTCGTTCGATCACTAAGTCATCGTTGAATATGTGGGAGCCATTATGGATCTCCAGATCCCGCTATTGGTTATTGGTCGGAGAGAAGTCTCAACCATGTCTGCATAGTTCGCGAACCGTAGGGTGACACACTTAAGGTTTGATGTCGTTTTAAGTAGATATGGAATATGGAATGGAGCTCGAATGTTGTTCGGAGTCTCGGATGGGATCCGAGACATCACGAGGAGGTTCGGAATGGTCCGAAGAATAAGATTCATATATGGGAAGTCATTTTCCGGGGTTCGGAAAAAGTCCGGTGTTTTGACCGGAGCTTCTAGAAGGTTCTGGAAGGACCGGAATAGTCCGGAATATTATGGAAGGTTCCGGAAGTGTCCGGGACGACCCGGGATGTCTAAGGAAGTCCGGAGGGTTCCATAATAGGTGCAACCACGTTGCCTTAAGGGAAAAGGAGTCTTTCCTTAATGCAATTTCGGAATTGGCAAAAGAGTCCGAGTAGGACTAGGTTTTCGGAACCGGAAACCTATCGGAACTCAGTCAAACTTGGGGGCAGGTTTTTGGACGACCCAAGGGGCTTGGCCACCTATTTAAAGAGGCCAAGGGGCACCCCAAGGGCACCACAAGTCGCAGCCCTAGCTCCCCAAGTCGCAGCACCACCCTGCGCCCAAACCCTAGCTATTCCCTCCTCCTTCTTCTCCCGCAGCGCTTGCGGCGAAGCCCTGCCGGAGATCTGATACGTCTCCAACGTATCGATAATTTCTTATGTTCCATGCCACTTTATTGATGATACCTACATGTTTTATGCACATTATATGTCATATTTATGCATTTTCTGGAACTAACCTATTAACAAGATGCCGAAGAGCCAGTTGCTGTTTTCTGCTGTTTTTGGTTTCAGAAATCCTAGTAAAGAAATATTCTCGGAATTGGACGAAACTTTCGCCCAGGGTCCTATTTTGCACGAAGCTTCCAGAAGACCGAAGACCTAACGAAGTGGGGCCACGAGGCAGCCAGTGGCGGCGCGGCCCCAGCCCTGGCCGCGCCGACCTATCCCCCGGGCCCTCGTGTGGCCCCCGCGTTGACCCTCCGCCTACTTAAAGCTTCCGTCGCGAAACCCCCAGTACCGAGAGCCACGATACGGAAAACCTTACAGAGACGCCGCCGCCGCGAATCCCATCTCGGGGGATTCGGAGATCGCCTCCGGCACCCTGCCGGAGAGGGGATTCATCTCCCGGAGGACTCTACACCGCCATGGTCGCCTCCGGAGTGATGAGTGAGTAGTTCACCCCTGGACCATGGGTCCATAGCAGTAGCTAGATGGTCGTCTTCTCCTTGTTGTGCTTCATTGTTGGATCTTGTGAGCTGCCTAACATGATCAAGATCATCTATATGTAATTCTATATGTTGTGTTTGTCGGGATCCGATGGATAGAGAGTACTATGATTATGGTGATTATCAATCTATTGTTCATGTGTTGTTTATGATCTTGCATGCTCTCCGTTATTAGTAGAGGCTCTGGCCAAGTTTTTACTCTTAACTCCAAGAGGGAGTATTTATGCTCGATAGTGGGTTCATGCCTCCATTGAATCTGGGACAGTGACAGAAAGTTCTAAGGTTGTGGATGTGCTGTTGCCACTAGGGATAAAACATTGATGCTATGTCTAAGGATGTAGTTGTTGATTACATTACGCACCATACTTAATGCAATTGTCTGTTGCTTTGCAACTTAATACCGGAGGGGGTTCGGATGATAACTGAAGGTGGACTTTTTAGGCATAGATGCAGTTGGATGGCGGTCTATGTACTTTGTCGTAATGCCCAATTAAATCTCACTATATTTATCATGTCATGTATATGCATTGTTATGCCTTTCTCTATTTGTCAATTGCCCGACTGTAATTTGTTCACCCAACATGCTTTTATCTTATGGGAGAGACACCTCTAGTGAACTGTGGACCCCGGTCCTATTCTTTACATAGCATACAATCTACTGCAATTGTGTTTACTGTTTTCTTTGCAAACATCTTCCACTCGATACGTTTAATCCTTTGTTACAGCAAGCCGGTGAGATTGACAACCTCACTGTTTCGTTGGGGCAAAGTACTTTGGTTGTGTTGTGCAGGTTCCGTTGGCGCCGGAATCCCTGGTGTTGCGCCGCATCACATTTCGCGACCATCAACCTTCAACGTGCTTCTTGGCTCCTGGTTCGATTAAACCTTGGTTTCTTTCTGAGGGAAAACTTGCTACCGTGCGCATCATACCTTCCTCTTGGGGTTCCCAACGAACGTGTGAGTTACACGCCATCAAGCTCTTTTTCTGGCGCCGTTGCCGGGGAGATCAAGACACGCTGCAAGGGGAGTCTCCACTTCTCAATCTCTTTACTTTGTTTTTGTCTTGCTTTATTTTATTTACTACTTTGTTTGCTGCACCTAAACAAAACACAAAAAAATTAGTTGCTAGTTTTACTTTATTTACTGTCTTGCTCTCTATATCAAAAACACAAAAAAATTAGTTACTCGCATTTACTTTATCTAGTTTGTTTTATTTACTGTTGCTAAAATGAATACCCCTGAAAATACTAAGTTGTGTGACTTCACAAATGCAAATAATAATGATTTCCTATGCACACCTATTGCTCCACCTGCTACTACAGCAGAATTCTTTGAAATTAAACCTGCTTTACTGAACTTGGTTATGAGAGATCAATTTTCTGGTGCTAGTTCTGATGATGCTGCTGCCCATCTCAATAATTTTGTTGAACTTTGTGAAATGCAAAAGTATAAAGATGTAGATGGTGATATTATTAAATTGAAAGTGTTTCCTTTCTCATTAAGAGGAAGAGCTAAAGATTGGTTGCTATCTTTGCCTAAGAATAGTATTGATTCATGGACTAAATGCAAGGATGCTTTTATTGGTAGATATTATCCTCCCGCTAAAATTATATCTTTGAGAAGTAGCATAATGAATTTTAAACAATTAGATACTGAACATGTTGCTCAAGCATGGGAGAGAATGAAAACTTTGGTAAAGAATTGCCCAACCCATGGACTGACTACTTGGATGATCATCCAAACCTTCTATGCAGGACTAAATTTTTCTTCGCGGAATTTATTGGATTCAGCTGCTGGAGGTACCTTTATGTCCATCACTTTGGGGGCGGCTACAAAACTTCTTGATGATATGATGATAAATTACTCTGAATGGCACACGGAAAGAGCTCCACAAGGTAAGAAGGTAAATTCTGTTGAGGAAACCTCTTCCTTGAATGATAAGATTGATGTGATTATGTCTATGCTTGTGAATGGTAGATCTAATGTTGATCCAAATAATGTTCCTTTAGCTTCATTGGTTGCTCAAGAAGAAAATGTTGATGTGAATTTCATTAAAAATAATAATTTCAACAACAATGCTTATAGGAACAACTCTGGTAATAACTATAGGCCATATCCTTCTGCTAATGGTAATGGTTATGGTAATTCTTATGGGAATTCTTACAATAATAATAGGAGTGTACCCTCTGGTCTTGAAGCTATGCTTAAAGAATTTATTAGTACACAAACTGCTTTTAACAAATCTGTTGAGGAAAAGCTTGATAAAATTGATACTATCGCTTCTAGAGTTGATAGGCTTGCCTCCGATGTTAATCTTTTAAAATTGAAAGTTATGCCTAATAATGATATTGATAATAAGATTACTACTACAGCAAATGCCATCCAAGTTAGAATTAATGAGAATATAAGATTAATGGCTGAACTGCGTGCTAGGTGGGATAGAGAAGAAAATGAAAAACTAGCTAAAGAGAATAATGTAGCTAAAGTTTGGACTATTACCACCACTAGTAATGCTAATTCTTCACATGTTGCTGCACCTCCTACTATCAATGGTAAAATAATTGGTGTTGGCAATGTTTCTACTCCTAGTGCAAAGCGTACAAAACTGCCTGAAATTGCTAAAACTGATGAAACTGCTGAAATTTTTTCCAACCTTGGGAACAATGATCCCATTGCTGTAGCTCATAATGATTTAGATTTTGATGATTGCCACATCTCTGAAGTTATAAAGTTCTTACAAAAACTTGCTAAAAGTCCTAATGCTAGTGCTATAAATTTAGCCTTTACAAAACATATTACAAATGCTCTCATAAAAGCTAGAGAAGAGAAACTAAAACTTGAAACTTCTATTCCTAGAAAGTTAGAGGATGGTTGGGAGCCCATCATTAAAATGAAATTCAATGACTTTGAATGTAATGCTTTATGTGATCTTGGTGCAAGTATTTCTGTTATGCCTAAAAAGATTTATGATATGCTTGACTTGCCACCATTGAAGAATTGTTATTTGGATGTTAATCTTGCCGATAATGTTAAAAAGAAACCTTTGGGGAGGATTGATAATGTGCATATTACGGTTAATAATAACCTTGTCCCCGTTGATTTTGTTGTCTTGGATATCGAATGCAATGCATCTTGTCCAATTGTGTTGGGAAGACCTTTTCTTCGAACTGTTGGTGCTGTTATTGATATGAGGGAAGGTAATATTAAATACCAATTTCCTCTCAAGAAAGGTATGGAACACTTCCCTAGAAAGAGAATGAAGTTGCCTTTTGATTCTATTATTAGAACAAGCTATGATGTTGATGCTTCTACTCTCGATGTTACTTGATTTGCACTTTCTGCGCCTAGCTGAAAGGCGTTAAAGAAAAGCGCTTATGGGAGACAACCCATGTTTTTACCTACAGCAATTTTTTGTTTTGTTGAGTCTTGGAAGTTGTTTACTACTGTAGCAACCTCTCCTTATCAAGTTTTTGTGCCAAGTAAAGTTTCTATGTCAAAGTTGATGTTATATTTGGGATTGCTGCGCAGAAACAGCATTGCTGTCTGTCACGAATCTGGGCACAATTCTCTGTAGAAAATTCGAAAAAATCTGCCAATTTACGAGCATGATCCTCAGATATGTACGCAACTTTCATTAGTTTTGAGTTTTTCCATTTGAGCAAGTCTGGTGCCATTTCTAAATTCGTCTTTACGGACTGTTCTGTTTTTGACAGATTCTGCCTTTTATTTCGCATTGCCTCTTTTGCTATGTTGGATTTATTTCTTTGATCCACTAATGTCCAGTAGCATTATGCAATGTCCAGAAGTGAAAATAATGATTGTGTCACCTCTGAATGAGTGAATTATTAATTGTGCACTAACCCTCTAATGAGTTTGCTTGAAGTTTGGTGTGAAGGAAGTTTTCAAGGGTCAAGAGAGGAGAATGATATACTATGATCAAGAGGAGTGAAAGCTCTAAGCTTGGGGATGCCCCCGTGGTTCACCCCTGCATATTTTAAGAAGACTCAAGCGTCTAAGCTTGGGGATGCCCAAGGCATCCCCTTCTTCATCGACAACATCATCAGGTTCCTCCCCTGAAACTATATTTTTATTCAATCACATCTTGTGTTCTTTACTTGGAGCGTCGGTTTGTTTTCGTTTTTGTTTTTGTTTGAATAAGATGGATCCTAGCATTCACTTTGTGGGAGAGAGACACGCTCCGCTGTTGCATATGGACACATGTGTCCTTAGGCTTTACTCATAATGTTCAAGGCGAAGTTTCTTCTTCGTTAAATTGTTATATGGTTGGAATTGGAAAATGCTACATGTAGTAATTCTAAAATGTCTTGGATAATGTGATACTTGGCAATTGTTGTGCTCATGTTTAAGCTCTTGCATCATATGCTTTGCACCCATTAATGAAGAAATACATAGAGCTTGCTAAAATTTGATTTGCATATTTGGTTTCTCTAAGGTCTAGATAATATCTAGTATTGAGTTTTGAACAACAAGGAAGACAGTGTAGAGTCTTATAATGTTTACAATATGTCTTTTATGTGAGTTTTGCTGCACTTGTTCATCCTTGAGTTTGCTTCAAATAACCTTGCTAGCCTAAACCTTGTATCGAGAGGGAATACTTCTCATGCATCCAAAATCCTTGAGCCAACTACTATGCCATTTGTGTCCACCATACCTACCTACTACATGGTATTTCTCCGCCATTCCAAAGTAAATTGCTTGAGTGCTACCTTTAAAATTCCATCATTCACCTTTGCAATATATAGCTCATGGGACAAAATAGCCTTAAAAACTATCGTAGTATTGAATATGTACTTATGCACTTTATATTTTATTAAGTTGCTTGTTGTGCGATAACCATGCTTCTGGGGAACGCCATCAACTATTGTTGAATATCATGTGAGTTGCTATGCATGTCCGTCTTGTCTGAAGGTCTATCATTTTAGTGGTTGGAGCATGCAAAATTGTTAGAGAAGAACATTGGGCCGCTAACTAAAGCCATGAACCATGGTTGAAGTTTCAGTTTTGGACATGTATCCTCAATCTCATATGAGAACAATAATCATTGCTACATGCTTATGCATTTAAGAGGAGTCCATTATCTGTTGTCCATGTTGTCCCGGTATGGATGTCTAAGTTGAGAATAATCAAAAGCGAGAAATCCGAAATGCGAGCATTCTCCTTAGACCTTTGTACAGGCGGCATGGAGGTACCCCTTTGTGACACTTGGTTGAAACATGGCATGCGAAGACCCGGTAGTCCAAGTTAAGTAGGACGAGGTGCGGGCACTATTAGTATACTATGCGTGAGGCTTGCAACTTGTAAGATATAATTTACATAACTCATATGCTTTATTACTACCGTTGACAAAATTGTTTCATGTTTTCAAAATAAAAGCTCTAGCACAAATACAGCAATCGATGCTTTCCTCTTTGAAGGACCTTTCTTTTACTTTTATTGTTGAGTCAGTTTACCTATCTCCTTCCACCTTAAGAAGCAAACACTTGTGTGAACTGTGCATTGATTCCTACATACTTGCATATTGCACTTATTATATTACTTTATGTTGACAATATCCATGAGATATACATGTTATAAGTTGAAAGCAACCGCTGAAACTTAATCTTCCTTTGTGTTGCTTCAATACCTTTACTTTGATTTATTGCTTTATGAGTTAACTCTTATGCAAGACTTATTGATGCTTGTCTTGAAGTACTATTCATGAAAAGTCTTTGCTTTATGATTCAGTTGTTTACTCATGTCATTACCTTTGCTTTGATCGCTGCATTCATTACATATGTTTACAAATAGTATGATCAAGATTATGATGGCATGTCACTTCAGAAATTATCTTTGTTATCGTTTTACCTGCTCGGGACGAGCAGAACTAAGCTTGGGGATGCTGATACGTCTCCAACGTATCGATAATTTCTTATGTTCCATGCCACTTTATTGATGATACCTACATGTTTTATGCACATTATATGTCATATTTATGCATTTTCTGGAACTAACCTATTAACAAGATGCCGAAGAGCCAGTTGCTGTTTTCTGCTGTTTTTGGTTTCAGAAATCCTAGTAAAGAAATATTCTCGGAATTGGACGAAACTTTCGCCCAGGGTCCTATTTTTGCACGAAGCTTCCAGAAGACCGAAGACCTAACGAAGTGGGGCCACGAGGCAGCCAGGGGCCGGCGCGGCCCAGGCCCTGGCCGCGCCGACCTATCCCCTGGGCCCCTCGTGTGGCCCCCGCGTTGACCCTCCGCCTACTTAAAGCTTCCGTCGCGAAACCCCCAGTACCGAGAGCACGATACGGAAAACCTTCCAGAGACGCCGCCGCCGCGAATCCCATCTCGGGGATTCTGGAGATCGCCTCCACCCTGCCGGAGAGGGGATTCATCTCCCGGAGGACTCTACACCGCCATGGTCGCCTCCGGAGTGATGAGTGAGTAGTTCACCCCTGGACCATGGGTCCATAGCAGTAGCTAGATGGTCGTCTTCTCCTTGTTGTGCTTCATTGTTGGATCTTGTGAGCTGCCTAACATGATCAAGATCATCTATATGTAATTCTATATGTTGTGTTTGTCGGGATCCGATGGATAGAGAGTACTATGATTATGGTGATTATCAATCTATTGTTCATGTGTTGTTTATGATCTTGCATGCTCTCCGTTATTAGTAGAGGCTCTGGCCAAGTTTTTACTCTTAACTCCAAGAGGGAGTATTTATGCTCGATAGTGGGTTCATGCCTCCATTGAATCTGGGACAGTGACAGAAAGTTCTAAGGTTGTGGATGTGCTGTTGCCACTAGGGATAAAACATTGATGCTATGTCTAAGGATGTAGTTGTTGATTACATTACGCACCATACTTAATGCAATTGTCTGTTGCTTTGCAACTTAATACTGGAGGGGGTTCGGATGATAACCTGAAGGTGGACTTTTTAGGCATAGATGCAGTTGGATGGCGATCTATGTACTTTGTCGTAATGCCCAATTAAATCTCACTATATTTATCATGTCATGTATATGCATTGTTATGCCTTTCTCTATTTGTCAATTGCCCGACTGTAATTTGTTCACCCAACATGCTTTTATCTTATGGGAGAGACACCTCTAGTGAACTGTGGACCCCGGTCCTATTCTTTACATAGCATACAATCTACTGCAATTGTGTTTTACTGTTTTCTTTGCAAACATCTTCCACTCGATACGTTTAATCCTTTGTTACAGCAAGCCGGTGAGATTGACAACCTCACTGTTTCGTTGGGGCAAAGTACTTTGGTTGTGTTGTGCAGGTTCCACGTTGGCACCGGAATCCCTGGTGTTGCGCCGCATCACATTTCGCGACCATCAACCTTCAACGTGCTTCTTGGCTCCTCCTGGTTCGATTAAACCTTGGTTTCTTTCTGAGGGAAAACTTGCTACTGTGCGCATCATACCTTCCTCTTGGGGTTCCCAACGAACGTGTGAGTTACACGCCATCAATCTCCACCACCACCGTCACCACGCCGTCGTGCTGCCGGGATTCCGAGGAGGATCTACTACTTCCGCTGCCCGCTGGAACGGGGAGAAGGACGTCGTCTTCATCAACACCGAACGTGTGACCGAGTACGGAGGTGCTGCCCGATTGTGGCACCGTCAAGATCAAGATCTTCTACACGCTTTTGCAAGCGGCAAGTGATCGTCTACATCCACCCCGAGATCTAATCTCGTTAAGCTTTGCGAATCTTCGAGGGTTAGTCTCATCATCTCCTCGTTGCTACCGTCTACTAGATTAGATCTTGGCTTGGTTTTCGTTCTTGCGGTAGGAAATTTTTTGTTTTCTATGCTACGAATCCCATCAGTGGTATCAGAGCCGTGTCTATGCATAGATTGGTTGCACGAGTAGAACACAATTGTTTTGTGGGCGTTGATGCTTTTGTTGTCTTTAGTTCGTGTACTTTGCATCTTGCGGCATAGTGGGATGAAGCGGCTCGGGCTAACTTTACATGACCGCGTTCATGAGACTTGCCCCACGTTCGACATGCAACTTGTATTGCATAAGTGGCTTTGCGGGTGTCTGTCTCTCCCACTATAGTGAAGATCCAATTTACTCTTTCTATTGACAACATTAGTATCACCGTTGTGGTTCATGTTCGTAGGTAGATTGGATCTTATGCGAAAACCCTAAACCACGTAAAATATGCAAACCAATTAGAGGCGTCTAACTTGTTTTTGCAGGGTTTGGTGATGTGATATGGCCATAATGTGATGATGTATATGTATGAGATGATCATTATTGTATTGTGGCAACCGGCAGGAGCCTTATGGTTGTCTTTAAATTTCATGTTGAGTAGTATTTCAAAGTAGTTGTAATAGTTGCTACATGGAGGACAATCATGAAGACGGCGCCATTGACCTTGGTGCTACGCCGACGATGATGGAGATCATGCTCTTTGATGATGGAGGATCATGTCCGTGCTTTGGAGATGAAGATCAAAGGCGCAAAGACAAAAGGGCCATATCATATCACATATGAATTGCATGTGATGTTAATCCTTTTTATGCATCTTATATTGCTTAGATCGCGACGGTAGCATTATAAGATGATCCCTCTCACTAAATATCAAGATAATAAAGTGTTCATCCTTAGTATGCACCGTTGCTAAGACTTGTCGTTTCGAAGCATCTCGTGATGATCGGGTGTGATAGATTCTACATGTGCATACAACGGGTACAAGCCAGTTTTGTACACGCGGGTACTAAGGTTGCCTTGACGAGCCTAGCATGTACAGACATGGTCTCGGAACACGGGATACCGAAAGGTAGAGCATGAGTCATATGATTGATATGATGAACACTTGGGGTGTTCGCCATTGAAATTACATCTTGTTCGTGATGATCGGGCTTGGTGTGGTGGATTTGGTTCGTGTGATCACTAAGACAATGCGAGGGATATTGTTTTGAGTGGGAGTTCACCTAGTTTTTAATTTTGTTAAATTAAAATTTGAACTCAATTTGTCATAAACCTAGTCTAAACTATTGCAAATAATTGTTGTAGATCATGGCGTCCCCATCAATCAATTTTAACCAGTTCCTAGAGAAAGAAAAGCTTAAAAGCAACGGTAGCAACTTCACCGACTGGTTCCGTCATGTGAGGATCTTCCTCAATGGCGGAAATCTGCAATATGTGCTTGATGCACCGCTAGGTCCTACACCACCTCCTGTAGTATCCGAGGAAGAAAAAATGTTTTCGAAGCTCGGGCTAAAGTGTACTCTCAAGTTCAGTGTGCCATCCTATGCAGCCTAGAGGCAGAGCTCCAAAAGCGTTTTGAGCACCACGACCCTTGTGATATGATGCGTGAGCTCAAAGTTATCTTTGAAACTCATGCGGCCGTGGAAAGCTATGAGGCCTCGAAGCAGTTCTTTGGCTGCATGATGGAAGAGGGCAGCTCCGTTAGTGAGCACATGTTCGCTATGTCCGGACATGCGAGGAAGCTCAGTGACTTGGGGATTGTGATCCCTAACCAGCTGGGTATTCATCGTGTTCTCCAATCACTGCCACCAAGTTACAAGAACTTCGTGATGAACTACAATATGCAGAACATGAACAAGGAGTTACCTGAACTCTTCTCCATGCTGAAATCTGCTGAGGTTGAGATACAGAAAGAGCACCAAGTGTTGATGGTCAATAAGACCACCAAGTTCAAGAAACAGGGCAAACCTAAGAAGGACCTCAAGAAGGGTGGCAAGAAAGCTGCCGCTCATCCTGAGAAGCCTAAGGGTGGCCCTAAACCTGATACTGACTGCTATTACTGCAATGGGAAGGGGCACTGGAAGCGGAATTGCTCCAAGTATCTGGCTGATCTGAAGAGCGGCCTTGTCAAGAAGAAGAAAGGTATATCTGATATACATGTTATAGATGTTTATCTCACTGGTTCTCGTACTAGTGCCTGGGTATTTGATACTGGTTCGGTTGCTCACATTTGTAACTCGAAACAGGAACTACGGAATAAACGAAGCCTAGCGAGGGATGAAGTGACGATGCGCGTTGGAAATGGATCCAAGGTCGATGTGATCGCTGTCGGCACGCTCCCTCTACATCTACCATCGGGATTAGTTTTAGACCTTAATAATTGTTATTTGGTGCCTGCGTTGAGCATGAACATTATATCTGGATCGTGTTTAATGCAAGACGGTTATTCATTCAAGTCTGAGAATAATGGTTGTTCTATTTTTATGAATAATATCTTTTATGGTCATGCACCTGAGAAGAATGGTTTATTTCTATTAAATCTCGATAGTAGCGATACACATGTTCATAACATTGATGCTAAACGAATTAAATTGAATGATAATTCTACTTATATGTGGCACTGTCGTCTTGGTCATATTGGAGTGAAACGCATGAAGAAACTCCATGCAGATGGACTACTTGAGTCACTTGACTTTCAGTCACTTGACAGATGCGAAGCATGTCTAATGGGAAAAATGACTAAGACTCCATTTTCTGGTATTATGGAGCGAGCTACAGACTTATTGGAAATCATACATACCGATGTGTGCGGACCAATGAGTGTAGCCTCGCGCGGTGGTTATCGTTATGTTCTAACCTTCACAGATGATCTGAGTAGATATGGGTATATCTATTTCATGAAACATAAATCCGAGACTTTCCAGAAGTTCAAGGAATTCCAAAGTGAAGTAGAAAATCAACGTAACAAGAAGATCAAGTTTCTGCGTTCTGATCGCGGAGGCGAATATCTGAGTTATGAGTTTGGCATGCATTTAAAGAAATGCGGAATACTTTCACAGTTGACACCGCCGGGAACACCACAGCGCAATGGTGTGTCCGAACGTCGTAATCGAACTCTCTTAGATATGGTTCGTTCTATGATGTCTCTTACCGATTTGCCGTTATCATTTTGGGGTTATGCATTAGAGACAGCAGCATTCACTTTAAATAGGGCACCATCGAAATCCGTTGCAACGACACCGTATGAATTATGGTTTAATAAGAAACCTAAGCTGTCGTTCCTTAAAGTTTGGGGTTGCGAAGCCTATGTAAAAAAGTTACAACCGGACAAGCTAGAACCCAAAGCGGAGAAATGCGTCTTCATAGGATACCCTAAGGAAACTATAGGGTATACTTTCTATCACAGATCCGAAGGCAAAATATTTGTTGCTAAGAACGGAACCTTTCTTGAGAAAGAATTTCTCACTAAAGAAGTGACTGGAAGAAAAGTAGAACTCGACGAGGTTACTGAACCTTCTCTGTTGATCAGAGTAGCGCAGTACCGGAAGATGTTCCAGTGCCGCCTGCGCCGATAACAGAGGAAGCTAATGATAATGATCATGAAACTTCGAGCGAGGTATGATCCTTGTCTAAATCTCATGATTGTGGACAACAATGATGAGGACCCTGCAACGTATGAAGAAGCGATGATGAGCCCAGATTCCAACAAATGGCAAGAAGCCATGAAATCCGAAATGGGATCCATGTATGATAACAAAGTATGGACTTTGGTAGATCTACCTGATAGCCGCAAGGCTGTTGAGAATAAATGGATCTTCAAGAGAAAAACAGATGCTGACGGTAATGTTACTGTCTATAAAGCTCGACTTGTCGCAAAGGGTTTCCGACAAATTCAAGGTGTTGACTACGATGAGACTTTCTCACCTGTAGCGAAGCTAAAGTCTGTGAGGATTTTGTTAGCAATAGCTGCATTTTTCGATTATGAGATTTGGCAGATGGATGTCAAAACGGCGTTCCTTAATGGTGACATTGAGGAAGAGTTGTATATGGTACAACCCAAAGGTTTTGTCGATCCTAAAAATGCTGACATGGTATGCAAACTTCAGCGTTCCATTTATGGACTGAAGCAAGCATCCAGGAGTTGGAACCGACGCTTTGATAAGGTGATCAAAGACTTCGGGTTTATACAGTGCCATGGAGAGGCCTGTATTTACAAGAAAGTGAGTGGGAGCTCTGTAGCATTCCTGATATTATATGTAGATGACATATTATTGATTGGGAATGATATAGAACTATTAAGCAGTGTAAAAGGTTATTTGAATAAGTGTTTTTCAATGAAGGACCTTGGTGAAGCAGCGTACATTTTAGGCATCAAGATTTATCGAGATAGATCAAGACGCCTAATAGGGCTTTCACAGAGTACATACCTGGACAAGATTCTAAAGAAGTTTAGAATGGATGAAAGTAAGAAAGGATTCTTACCGATGTTGCCAGGTAAGGTCTTGAGCAAGACTCAAGGTCCAGCTACAGCAGAAGAAAGAGAGAGGATGAATCAGATCCCCTATGCCTCGGCAGTAGGCTCTATCATGTATGCCATGCTGTGTACTAGACCGGATATAGCACATGCTGTTAGTTTGACTAGCAGATATCAAAGTGATCCAGGAATGGAACACTGGACAGCGGTCAAGAATATCCTGAAGTACTTGAAAAGAACTAAGGATATGTTTCTTTGTTATGGCGGTGACCAAGAGCTCGTTGTAACAAGTTACACCGATGCAAGTTGGAACACCGATCCTGATGACTCTAAGTCTCAGTCTGGGTACGTGTTTATATTGAATGGTGCTGCAGTAAGCTGGTGCAGCTCCAAGCAGTGCACGGTGGCGAAGTCTTCAACAGAATCGGAATACATAGCGGCTTCGGAGGCTTCATCAGAAGCGGTATGGATGAAGAGGTTCATTGTTGAGCTCGGTGTGGTTCCTAGTGCATTGGACCCACTAGTCATTTATTGTGACAACATGGGTGCCATCGCCAATGCACAAGAACCAAGGTCACACAAGAGGCTGAAGCATATCAAGCTGCGTTTTCATTCGATTCGCGAGTACATCGAAGATGGAGAAGTAAAGATTTGCAAAGTACACACTGATCTGAATGTAGCAGATCCGTTGACTAAAGCTCTCCCTAGGGCAAAGCATGACCAACACCAGAATGCCATGGGTGTTAGGTACCTTACAATGTAATCTAGATTATTGACTCTAGTGCAAGTGGGAGACTGTTGGAGATATGCCCAAGAGGCAATAATAAATTGGTTATTATATATCTTTGTGTTTATGATAAATGTTTATATACCATTCTATAATTGTATTAACCGAAACATTGATACATGTGTGTTATGTAAACAACAAGAAGTCCCTAGTAAGCCTCTTGTATAACTAGCTTGTTGATTAATAGATGATCATCGTTTCGTGATCATGAACATTGGATGTTATTAATGACAAGGTTATATCATTATGTGAATGATGTAATGGACACACCCAATTAAGCGTAGCATAAGATCACGTCATTAAGTTCATTTGCTATAAGCTTTCGATACATAGTTACCAAGTCCTTTCGACCATGAGATCATATAAATCAGTTATGCCGGAAGGGTACTTTGATTACATCAAACGCCCACTGCGTAAATGGGTGGTTATAAAGGTGGGATTAGGTATCCGGAAAGTATAAGCTTGAGGCATATGGATCAACAGTGGGATTTGTCCATCCCGATGACGGATAGATATACTCTGGGCCCTCTCGGTGGAATGTCGTCTAATTAGCTTGCAAGCATATGAATGGTTCATAAGAGACCACATACCACGGTACGAGTAAAGAGTACTTGTCGGAGACGAGGTTGAACAAGGTATCGTGATACCGATGATCAAACCTCGGACAAGTAATATATCGTGAGACAAAGGGAATCGGTATCGTATGTAAATGGTTCGTTCGATCACTAAGTCATCGTTGAATATGTGGGAGCCATTATGGATCTCCAGATCCCGCTATTGGTTATTGGTCGGAGAGAAGTCTCAACCATGTCCGCATAGTTCGCGAACCGTAGGGTGACACACTTAAGGTTTGATGTCGTTTTAAGTAGATATGGAATATGGAATGGAGCTCGAATGTTGTTCGGAGTCTCGGATGGGATCCGAGACATCACGAGGAGGTTCGGAATGGTCCGAAGAATAAGATTCATATATGGGAAGTCATTTTCCGGGGTTCGGAAAAAGTCCGGTGTTTTGACCGGAGCTTCTAGAAGGTTCTAGAAGGACCGGAATAGTCCGGAATATTATGGAAGGTTCCGGAAGTGTCCGGGACGACCCGGGATGTCTAAGGAAGTCCGGAGGGTTCCATAATAGGTGCAACCACGTTGCCTTAAGGGAAAAGGAGTCTTTCCTTAATGCAATTTCGGAATTGGCAAAAGAGTCCGAGTAGGACTAGGTTTTCGGAACCGGAAACCTATCGGAACTCAGTCAAACTTGGGGGCAGGTTTTTGGACGACCCAAGGGGCTTGGCCACCTATTTAAAGAGGCCAAGGGGCACCCCAAGGGCACCACAAGTCGCAGCCCTAGCTCCCCAAGTCGCAGCACCACCCTGCGCCCAAACCCTAGCTATTCCCTCCTCCTTCTTCTCCCGCAGCGCTTGCGGCGAAGCCCTGCCGGAGATCTCCACCACCACCGTCACCACGCCGTCGTGCTGCCGGGATTCCGAGGAGGATCTACTACTTCCGCTGCCCGCTGGAACGGGGAGAAGGACGTCGTCTTCATCAACACCGAACGTGTGACCGAGTACGGAGGTGCTGCCCGATTGTGGCACCGTCAAGATCAAGATCTTCTACGCGCTTTTGCAAGCGGCAAGTGATCGTCTACATCCACCCCGAGATCTAATCTCGTTAAGCTTTGCGAATCTTCGAGGGTTAGTCTCATCATCTCCTCGTTGCTACCGTCTACTAGATTAGATCTTGGCTTGGTTTTCGTTCTTGCGGTAGGAAATTTTTTGTTTTCTATGCTACGAATCCCATCATGTACATGCTAGGCTCGTCAAGGCAACCTTAGTATCCGCGTGTGCAAATCTGGCTTGCACCCGTTGTATGCACATGTAGAGTCTATCACACCCGATCATCACGAGATGCTTCGAAACGACAAGTCTTAGCAACGGTGCATACTAAGGATGAACACTTTATTATCTTGATATTTAGTGAGAGGGATCATCTTATAATGCTACCGTCGCGATCTAAGCAAAATAAGATGCATAAAAGGATTAACATCACATGCAATTCATAATGTGTGATATGATATGGCCTTTCTTCTTGTGCTTTTGATCTCCATCTCCAAAGCACGGACATGATCTCCATCATCACCAGCATGGCGTCAAGGTCAGTGGCGCCGCTTCATGGTTGTCCATCACTTATAGCTACTATAACAACTACTTGAAATAAAGCTATTACATGATGAATAGACACGCAGGTCTTTAACAAAAATTAAAGACAACCATTAGGCTCCTGCCGGTTGCCATAATACAACAATGAACATCTCATACATCAAATATAATCATCATCACATTATGGCCATATCACATCACCAAACCCTGCAAAAACAAGTTAGACGCCTCTAATTTGGTTTGCATATTTTACGTGGTTTAGGGTTTTCGAGTAAGATCCAATCTACCTACGAACATGAACCACAACGGTGATACTAGTGTTGACAATAGAAGTGCAAATTACAATCTTCACTATGGTGGGAGAGACAGACACCCGCAAAGCCACTTATGCAATACAAGTTGCATGTCAAGCGTGGAGCAAGTCTCATGAGACGCGGTCATGTAAAGTTAGCCCGGCCGCTTCATCCCACCATCCCGCAAGAAGCAAAGTACACAAACTAAAGCAACAAAAGCATCACCGCCCACAAACCATTGTGTTCTACTCGTGCAACAGATCTATGCATAGACGTGGCTCTGATACCACTGATGGGGTTCGTTGCATAGAAAACAAAAATTTTCCTACCGCAAAGCGAATAAAACCAACAGATCTAATCTATGGAACACCCAAGATCCAATCTACTAGATCTAAGCAACGAGATGGAGATGAGACTAACCCTCGAAGATTCCAAAGCCTACGAGATTAATCTCGTTGTTGGTGTAGACGATCGTCCCCGATGCTGCAATCCGGCAGCACTTCCGTACTCGGTCGCGCGTACGGTGTCGATGAAGCTCCTTCCTCTCCCGTTCCAGCGGGCAGCGGAGGTGTGGTAGATCTCCTCCAACGTCCAGCAGCACGACGGCGTGGTGGTGGTGGTGGAGGAAGAAAACTGCAGGGCTTCGCCTAAGCCCGGACAGCGTATGGTGGAGGGAGAGGCGGCCGGGAGGAGGCAATGGATGGGGTGCCTTGGCCGGCCACCCCCTCCCCTCTTTATATAGGTGGGGGGTCGGCCTAGGGTTTCCCCTAGGGCCCACCTACCCCCTTTGGCCGGCCACATGGGGGGGCAAACTCCTCCCCCAAGTTTTCCCCCTTATCTCCTAATTTAAACCATTTATTTTAGGAGATAGATCTTATCTCTAGATTTAAACCATTTAAACTAGAGATAGATCTTATCTCTAAGGGGGGCCGGCCTAGGCCCACATGTCATGGTGGGTAGGACCCACTATGCCATGTGGCGCCTATGTGGCCTCTCCCGGGGTGGTGGGCCCACTGGTGGCCCTCTAGAACCTTCTAGAAGCTCCGGTCAAAACACCGGACTTTTTCCCGAACCCCGGAAATTGACTTCCCATATATGAATCTTATTCTCCGGACATTCCGGACCTCCGCGTGATGTCCTGGATCCCATCCGAGACTCCGAACAAAAACTTCGGACTCCAACCCATATTCCGAATCTACTTATGCGACATCGAACCTTAAGCGCGTCACCCTACGGTTCGCGAACTATGCAGACATGGTCGAGACTCCTCTCCGAGCAATAACCAATAGCGGGATCTGGAGATCCATAATGGCTCCCACATATTCAACGATGACTTAGTAATCGATTGAACCATTTACATACGATGTCAATTCCCTTTGTCTCGCGATATTTTACTTGTCCGAGGTTTGATCATCGGTATCTCCATACCTTGTTCAACCTCGTTACCGACAAGTACTCTTTACTCGTACCGTGGTATGTGATCTCTTATGAACTATTCATATGCTTGCAAGCTAATCAGATGACATTCCACCGAGAGGGCCCAGAGTATATCTATCCGTCATCGGGATGGACAAATCCCACTGTTGATCCATATGCCTCAACTCGCACTTTCCAGATACTTAATCCCACCTTTATTGTCACCCATTTACGCAATGACGTTTGATGTAATCAAAGTACCCTTTCGGTGTAAGTGATTTACATGATCTCATGGTCGAAGGATTAAGACAACTATGTATTGAAAGCTTATAGCAAATGAACTTAATGACTTGATCTTATGCTACGCTCATTTGGGTGTGTGTCCATTATATCATTCAACTAATGACATAACCTTGTTATTAATAACATCCAATGTTCATGATCACGAAACCATGATCATCTATTAATCAACAAGCTAGTTATACAAGAGGCTTACTAGGGACTCCTTGTTGTTTACATAACACACATGTATCAATGTTTCGGTTAATACAATTATAGCATGGTATATAAACATTTATCATAAACACAAAGATATTATAATAACCACTTTATTATTGCCTCTTGGGCATATCTCCAACAGCTGGAATAGGGGCTTTTGATCTTTATATATTACAGAACATAAAGAAGATCAGCAAAGGATCAAAAGCTGACATAAAATATTTGTTGTATTTCAGAGTTTGCTAAAGCAAGGTGATTCTGAAAAGGTATGGTCTGTTTTCAAATTCTAATCATAATATATTTGTCATGTTTCAGCTGCGACCGGACATGGGCCACATCGTCCTCGCATGCACGGCAGGTATGGCGGAGCGGGAGAAGCAGTACTACGGCCGCGCCCTATTCATCAATATCGCCGCAACGTGCGCGTCACGCCGAGGATTTGGTGGCGTCTCCGGAGCAGCACTGCGAACTTCGGCCTAGGTCGGCGACGGCGGAGGTTACAAGCCCACCATACCACTTCTTCGTCCGATTCGCCCGGACGGGGCCTGCACGCGTGTGGTGAACTTCTACCTGGCAGTGCGCTGCTGTGGCACACAAGTGAGTATTCGCCGGTGGAGCCGTTGTGCGCGTGGTACGCCGGGCAAGATGGAGTTCCATACCAGGCTCAACATCGAGGGTCTTCCAGAGGAGGCGCAGGAGCCGCAAGCCGTGAACCTTGTGCTGGCTGGTCTCGACGGCGTGCTCGACGAGATGTTACCGGTGACTGACCTCTGTCTTGTGCATGTCACCGCGTGGCAAGATCGATGGCACAGGTCCCGGTCTTTATGGCGAGGCATGATCGAAATTTGCTATGATCCTTTTCTTCGGTGTTTACTTTAGTTTACAATGTTCCGAACTAGAGTTTCATACTACAAAGTGTTTACTTTAGTTTATAATGTTCCGAACTAGAGTTTCGTACTACAAAGTGTTTACTTTAGTTTATAATGTTCCGAACTAGAGTTTCGTACTACAAAGTCTTTACTTTAGTTTATAATGTTTCGAACAGAGTTTGTCATTTTGTCTGATCGAGAAATCTGGCGTGTTATAATCTTTATCTTGTATGATTCAAAATACTCTTTATGCTACTTCTCAAATAGTTCAGTTGCACTCTCAAACTCAGCCGTCGTAGACAAAAGAAATTCCTCGCTCTAGTGTATAGTTAGTTACAAACGAGAGACTGCTAGATTTACAAACGTTTAGCTCTTTGAGACTTACTCATAGCATTGGTCTGAAATTGTGAAAGTACTCATGAATAGCATACACAGGTCAGATTTGGCCCAGTTAATAGATCTAACCTTCTGCACACTATCGGCTAAGGTACTTGGAGTTCACCGTTACACCTGTGGTAGGGCATAATATTTTCCCTATAGTGTACAACACAAAGCATTGTAAAAATTGTTTTCCGATTCCCATGTTCACAGAACTTGACAGGAATACTACACAACAACAAGCAAACTTAGAACGCCAATATCACTGGTTAAAGCTGCTCCTTTGTCTACACATTCTCAGGCTCTCAGCCCTGATACTTTGTACCCAGTAGCCCACAAAGCAAAGCTATAATACTAAACCAGTTGCACAAGGAAATGAGAAAACGGAAAGTCAGAGCAGAGTTCATCTATACTGGCGTATGTCATAAAAACTGTCTACTGCAAGTAGCATCGCATCAGGAAGCACCGCCACCTTCAGAGTTTCAGACAACCATTGCATCAGATAAAAACCCTTTTTTGTTTGTAGGTATCATATTACAGAGAAGAATTGACACTGAACTATGTAACTGACATTCCAAATAAGCAAATAAGCAAATGTGTTTCGTGTTTCAGAGCTAAGCCTAAAACCTTATCAGAACATCGCCACATCCATATACCAGAATCATCACACGTTGGAAAGAGAACCACCTTCGGAAGACGACACAGCAGCACCTTTTGCTTCAAATCATATACCACCTGGTATATGTTTAAACAAAAGAAACAGTAAATAATACATATCGTATACCAGAAATAATATTGGCGGAAAAATATAGATACAATGAAGATAACATGACTTATCATGTTGCGAATTTATCTGCAAAAGAAATGATGTGAATTTGGTGCTTGCAGGCTACATAACAGCTTAATTAACATCCAATAATCTGCCAACACCACATAACTAAGGAAGCAGTGTATGCATCACACTCGCAAATCAATGAAATAGAGGTAACGAATTTGCAGGATAAACAAATTTTTTTGAATTGAGGAGCTCCCGCCTCCTGATTTCATTAAAAATGAAACCAAGTATCACTTGCGCCCATTACAACTTCATCCCACACCTTTCCTCCAAACTCCTAAAGTTTGACTAAATAGAACCAGACATCATACATGTATCTCTCTAAGTAAATTTCGATAAACTCAGAAAGCCTTTACAGTACAACAAGGATTTGAATCTAAAACAAACTTTATCACAGAACAATGTCTTTTCTTTTGGAACATCTCTTAACATTTTTCCTCCACCTTTTTTCTATATGTGATAAACTGATTACGAATAAAAGCAACATGTACAAAGGATGGCATTAGACTCAACAATCAGACTACTATGTCATGATAATTGTAGTTTCACAAGCCACAACATGCACACCTGCACATGTGGAGCTAGCAATCTGAGGCACATCACCATACATAATGTCTCTAAAACAGAATATCATCTATTTACTTCATGATCTGGCCAATACCCACAGCACATGAACAGCACACTCATGGCTCAAATAGCGACATGGCAAGCATCCACAATACGGTGTTCGTCAGAAATAGGATACCTGGTGCCGGCGATGCAGGACCGGGATTCGCTGGTGGCGGCGGCCGCCCACGATGCAGGATGGCGTGGAGTCGATGGCGGCGGTCGCCCTAGATGCAGGAGGACGGGGTGTCGATGGCGGCAGCGGTCTCCGGATGCGGGACGACGGGAGGCTGGCGAGGGTGTCGACGGAGGCGGCGGTTGCGCTCCGCGCAGGACGACGCCGACGGGACGATGGCGGCGGCGGTTACGCTCCAGGGAGAACGCAATGTTGAGGGAGGCCGGTGACTTCTCTCGTGACGGAGAGACTTCTCTCCTGCTGGGCCAATTGTTGGGCCCGTTTCGGGAGAGCTAATTTTATTTTTTTTCCATGGTGTACTTGTTGATGGGCTGTCGGGCCGTTTAATCCTGACCGTTGACTAATCATACCTCTCCCCTTACCAATTGTGTGTAAAAGATCAGTAAAAGATGCCATAAAGAAGTGAGCACTCAAGTACGCCGGCAGAGTAGTACCAATAACAAGATTACAAAATCCATGTCATATTGTTCGAAATGGTCTTTTAAGGCACTGCTGCTATGATGCCGCTCCAGGGATTTCAGGGTATCTGTGTGATATGCTAGTCCTTGGATTCCAAGGGTTGCTGTGTTTGTCTTGACTACAGGAAGACAAAGAGTAACATGAAGCCAAAACGGCAGGGTCAACAACATGGGCGGACCTACAAATATGGCATGGTGCGGCATCAGCCATAGCTTATTCTGGCCGGCCGATAACCACTTCTTCCCCACTCATATCGTGTTAGTATACACAAGCTTGAAGATGTCAATTACATCTATCTAGCATCAATGCATTATGCGTGGGGCAGCAAGAAAGACCAGAGGTTGTGCATGGTCGTTTGTGCTGAATGCATGCATCCTTTTAAATTTGAAGCGTCTCCTACTTGATGGATCGATTTTGGTCATCATGGAATTGAGTAACCTACAATATAAGTGGTGTGAGATTTTTTCGAGAATTTCCAAAAGTGCCCACTTGATTTCATGTGTGATGGACAAAAAGTTATACAGTACTAGTTTCGGATGACACTTTTCGGCTTGTGCCACCGAGTCGACTCCTCCGCACCTAAACTTTAGTTGGAGTATCTTTTTTGTTTTGTTTCTCTTGACATGTATTCTAGTGCCACCGCACCTTATGGTGCTACAGACCGGGCAACCACCCGAGTTGCAGTCCATAACAATTCTTCTTCCCTGTTTCCCTATCAGGCTTTCACTTTCGGAATTAAGCAGTCCCTGCTCCTATATAAAGTGAACCATCACAACCTCAGTGATCAGGGACTCGACCAGGACAATGGCGCAAGAGATAGAGCACACCCACCTCCCCATCCGTGGGCTCAACCTCCACGTTGCTCAAGTAGGCAAAGGTGACCACTTTCTTCTTCGTCCTAATGTTTGGCCATTGCCGTGTGGCGAGTGGAGCTCGGGGCAAGCAGACCCAGTAGCTCTTTGTCATGTGTTTGATCTGTTGTTACTCATGTCTCCGTGTTGTTCGCAGATGAGCTTGGGACGGTGGTGTTCTTGCACGGCTTCCCGGAGATATGGTACACGTGGCGCCACCAGATGCTGGCCGTCGCCGCCGCCGGGTACCGCGCCATCGCGCCGGACAGCCGCGGCTACGGTCTTTCGGACCAGCCGCCGGAGGACGAGGTGGCCACCTGGGAGAACCTCGTCGCCGACGTGCTCGGCATCCTCGACGCCCTTTCCATCCCAAAGGTAACAACACAACACAACACAACACAGCATCCGGTTCAGTGAGGGACAGACGAGAATCCAATCTGAATGCATGCATTCACCGTTCCATGACATGACCACATCTTGTCACCTCCGTACGTACGTGCAGGCCTTCATGGTGGGCAAGGACTTCGGCGCCATGCCGGCGTACGATTTCGCGCTGCGCCACCCGGACCGCACCCGCGGCGTGATGTGTCTGGGGATCCCCTTCAGCCCCGTGCCCATCACAATCGACACCATGCCGGAGGGCTTCTACATCCTGCGGTGGCGCGAGCCTGGGAGGGCGGAGGCCGACTTCGGACGGCACGACGTCCGCCGCGTGGTGCGCACCATCTACATCCTCTTCTCCCGCAGCGAGATCCCCGTGGCGGACGAAGGACAGGAGATCATGGACCTCGCCGACCTCTCCACGCCGCTGCCGCCGTGGTTCACCGAGGAGGACCTCGACGCCTACGCCGCGCTCTACGAGAAGTCCGGCTTCCGCTACCCTCTCCAGATACCATACAGGTAACAAGCTGAAGTTTCTTCATGCATGGTTCATGCCCCCGGCCATTTCACAACGAACAAGAAGAAAAGGATGGGCCTGAACCTGAACTGCTTCCATATGTAATCTCGCGCGCAGGGGTCTGCACCGGATGACGAAGCACGGGGACGCCAAGTTCCAGGTGCCGGTGTTCATGGTGATGGGGGAGAAAGACTACTGCTTCAAGTTCCCCGGGTTCGAGGACGCCATGAGGAGCGGCATCATGAACACCTTCGCTCCTGACCTCAAGATCACCTACATCCCGGAAGGGACCCACTTCGTGCAGGAGCAGTTCCCGGACCAGGTCAACGACCTGCTCCTCGGCTTCCTCAAGGACCATCCCTGATCCATCGACCAGAGCGAGATTGGAGATCCCCATGAATGAAAAAGGAAGCTTCCGGCAGCACTCTGAATTTTCTATGTGGTTAAAAATGGTTTCCGATTATGTAATACTCTAGTAGTATAATCGACTTTGTGTGGCTTTTCTTCCCATCGGTTCAAATAAGATGGGAAGATGTATCATTTACCCTGGTCAATGCGTGTGACACTTCAGATTATTTATTTATCGCCTAAAAGCATATAAAGCACGAACTAGGAAATTATGCGGTATATGTCACCATGACACGGTACACATGAAAAACGAACACGAACGTGTACTTAACAATACGAATTAAATTCGCAAAAAAACAATACGGATTAATTATTTATTTGGTTTTTCTTCTACGAATTAATTCTGCATTTAGTCAGAAGGTGTGAAGTCTGTCCTAAAATCTTCAAAATGACACTAGTGGTTGCTAGGCAGTGCAGGGCCGAAGCCAGAAAAAAGATCGCCGGGTGAACACAAACAAGTAGGGGGAACATGTGTGTACAAAACTATATGTGTATAGCTCGCACCGCTAGATGCACGTGCAAAATTACCCTACAATATCCTTCTTGTTAGGTTACCTGATATTGTGTTGGGGGCGATTTGATGCCTAATCTGGATTCTCTAATCCACGTGATCAATGTCATCAATGTCTCACTGATTACCCAAATCCCACCCAAACCTTGAAGCAATTAAAAAATTAACCCCAAATCCCACCCAAACCTTCAAGCAATTTAAAAAAATTAACACACCACAAACCCTAAGATACTTCTAGAATTGGCAATTGGAAAATCCTTGGGATAAATTAGAATGTGGCCTTGATCATAACGTTGTCGAGCATGTTGACTCGTGTGGTTTTCCAAATCTTTAGCTTGCATCGATTTGCAATCTTTACCGGTTCTTTCGTTGGAGGCTTTTGGAAGAACGCCTACATACTAAAAAAATTGTATAAGTAAATGGTGATTTTGATGCTACTTCGTAGTTTTATCCAAGGTTTTTTGTTGTTTGTTTTTTAGTTTTTTTCAATCTAGTCTGCTAGTATGTTTGTTTTATCAATCACCAATAATCGCTCTCTTCCTCCTCTCGCCTCTCTATCCCCTTGAGAGTCGACGCCCCCTCTCCGGCCCCTCTCCTCTCTCTCTCCGGCGGCTCTGCCGGCCGGAGTAGAGGGGAGAGAGGGTGCCCGGGCCTTCTGTACATAGTAAATAGGTCTAGTTTTGGCGAGCTGCCAGTAGTTAGGAGTAGGGCACCGGTGATTTTGGGCAAGATCTGGTGCAGCCTGGTGGGATTTCTTCCTCTGCTCCGATGGCAGGAGTGGGTGAGAGGCGTCCTCTATCCAGGGATCTCCATCAATAAGCTCAGCGTTCTCCAGATCTGCAGTGATGCGGTGCTATTTCTCCATCTCCTGGCCGGCCGTGGAGGCGAGGGAGAGATGGAGTACAGTGATGCAAAGGTGGAGCAAGGATGCGGGGGTTTTCTCTCCGATTTGGTGCGGTGGCGCGGTGCCAATCGGTCGTCCAAGAAGCCCTCTGCAGTTCTTCCGAGGTGGAAGACTGCGAGGTTGCTTCCGTGACGGGCCCTCTCGATAAGCGTCGATGTGGTCGTCTCCAAGGTCGTTGTTCTGTCTCTGCTCTCTTGGCCGGCCGTGGTGGCGGGGGAGATGAGCTCCGCAACATGGTGCATCTTCGAGCTCGACGACAGCTTCGGGAGATTTCGGAGTTTGTTCTCCCTTCGGCGGTTCCTCAGCGACGGCGTGGTGTCACCGCCGCTATCTTTGGCCAGAAGACTGGCCCCGTGTAAGGGTATATTGCCCCTATGTGTGGTTTTGGTAATTAATGACAACCCCTATGGACTAATGTTTTCATTGAGTTTATATGAAGGAATATTCCATAGGTACAACTTGTACTCCATGTATTGGATTCAAGTATGGATGCCATGAAGATAAAGATATACCTTGTGTATTGGCATCAAGATCATCGATTTGAAGATAGATATATATCTATATGTGATATGATCAAGAAGAAGAAATGAAGATGGAGTTCTTATGTGGAACTCAATATTAGCCATGCTCTATCCTATATGATAAGCAATGAATGACCAAGATCTTGAGAGCTTGATTCCAAGTGAAGAATTCTTTATACACCTCAAGATAGTACGATAGAGTATGAGAAGATACAAGGTTGAGTCGTGCAAGTTCAAGATGAGCATCTCAAGTGGATCACATACTTGAAGCTTGCCGTCCATGTGGCGATGATGGACATGTGAAGATGTGCATCAATGGAGCTTTCCCATCATGGTGTATGGGGGAGCATTTGTGAGTCTTCACGAAGCAACGATGATCAAGTGAGGCATTCCGGCTTGTGTGGAGCTTGAAGAGCTATCATCAAGATCAAGCGGGATGCGCAAGGCAAAGGTATGGCCTTGCTAGGTTTTCCTTTTACCGGTCTCAAGGTGGTTGTTGGGAGACCGGATTATAGGATAGATAGCCGCACTATCAAGAGGGGCTTTCGGTTGGGTAACTTGATCACACCATCTTAGGGAGCTCAATCCTTTGCATACTTTGCATATCCCTATTGCTTCTTGGTGTTTCTCTGTGAGAAGTTCTTGAGCCTGTTGCTAGCTTTTCAACAAGCCCAAGTTCATCGAAAACGGAATCCGCATGCATCTTCTATTGCGTTTTCGAGTTTGGACGTCTTCACCGTTTCTTGACGGTGGGAGACTCCCTCTCTAAAAACATCTAAAAATATCCTGTGAGGAGTCTCCATTTTTGTTGGGGTTCTATTCGTCGTTATCTTTCCAACAAAATTGGTTTCATGTCAATCGGGGTCCGGACACAAAAGTTATCACAGTTTTAGTAAAACATGTTTTCCTGCTCACCCGGTCAGGGACCCGGTCGGACCTTGATGACCCACAAGTATAGGGGATCGCAACAGTCTTCGAGGGAAGTATTACCCAATTTATTGATTCGACACAAGGGGAGACAAAGAATACTTGTAAGCCTTAACAGCGGAGTTGTCAATTCAGCTGCACCTGGAAACAGACTTGCTCGCAAGAGTTTATCAGAGTAACAGTTTATGGCAGTGGAAATAGTGAAATAACAAAGCGGTGAAATAAAGACAGCGTGGTGATTATAGTAAACAACAGGATTAAAATACTGTAGGCACAGACGGATTTAACGGGCGCTGCATGGATGAGAGAAACTCATGTAACAATCAAAGCATGGGCATTTGCAGATAATAATAAAACGGTATCCAAGTACTAATCAATCAATAGGCATGTGTTCCATATTTAGTCGTACGTGCTCGCAATGAGAAACTTGCACAACATCTTCTGTCCTACCAGCCGGTGGCAGCCGGGCCTCTAGGGAAACTATCGGATATTAAGGTACTCCTTTTAATAGAGTACCGGAGCAAAGCATTAACACTCCGTGAACACATGTGATCCTCACGTCACTACCATCCCCTCCGGTTGTCCCGATTTCTGTCACTTCGGGGCCATTGGTTCCCGACACGACATGTGTATACAACTTGCAGGTAAGATCATAAACAACGAATATCTTCATGAATAAATAACATGTTCAGATCTGAGATCATGGCACTCGGGCCCTAGTGACAAGCATTAAGCATAACAAGTTGCAACAATATCATAAAAGTGACATCTACGGATACTAGGCACTATGCCCTAACAATCTCATGACTATTACATGACCAATCTCATCCAATCCCTACCATCCCCTTCAGCCTACGGGGAATTACTCACACATGGATGGGGGAAACATTGCTGGTTGATGGAGAGGCGTTGGCGGTGATGGCGGTGAAGATCTCCTCCAATTCCCGTCCCGGCGGAGTGCCAGAACGGAGACTTCTGGCTCCCGCGACGGAGTTTCGCGATGTGGCGGCGTTCTGGAGGGTTTCTGGCGACTTCCACTTCTCCCCGTGCGTTTTTAGGTCGAACCCGATAAGTAGTCCAAAGGGGGGCGTCGGAGGCCAGCCGAGGGGGCCAGACCACATGGCCGCGCGGGCCCCCTGGGCCGCGCCGCCATGTGGTGTGGGGCCCTCGGGCCTCCACCTCCTTTGCCCTTCTGGCTCCGTCAATATTTTGGTAAAATAGGGCCATCTGAAGAAATTCCGAGGATTTTCCCGAAAGTTGGATTTCTGCACAAAAACGAGACACCAGAGCAGTTCTGCTGAAAAACAGCGTTAGTCCGTGTTAGTTGTATCCAAAATACACAAATTAGAGGCAAAACAATAGCAAAAGTGTTCGGGAAAGTAGATACGTTTTGGACGTATCAACTCCCCCCAAGCTTAGCTTATTGCTTGTCCTCAAGCAATTCAGTTAACAACTGAGCGATAAAAGAACTTTCACGAACACATTTGCTCATATGATGTATATATTCTCATGCTATGGCTAATACTCAAGTAGTTCATAATGAGATACATGCAAATAAGATCATCCAACAGCTATGTCAATCATGGAGAGGTACCAACAATCAATAATAAGCACCATGAATCATGTATATAAGCAGGATTGCAATGTTCATAAGAGAATATGATAAAGTGGTATCTCGCTTGCCTGTATTTGATCGGCAAAACATAAATGCCGAGGCACCTCTTGAGTTCATAGAAAGACTAGAAATAGTGATTGTCAAAGATAAAAGCATCAAAGTTATACCACAATTAATCATATTTTGAGACAAGCATATTATACTAAGAATGACAATTGTGCTCTCAAGACAGTGCTCAAAGAAAGAATGGAGACACAACATAAAAGTAAAAGATTGACCCTTCGCAGAGGGAAGCAGGGATTAACATGCGCTAGAGCTTTTCATTTGTAAAGCAGGAGTAAAATTATTTTGAGAGGTGTTTGTTGTTGTCAACGAATGGTAATGGGTACACTAACTACCTCATCAACCGGACTCACAAGAGCGGCTCCCATTTATTTATTTTTGGTTGGCACTCCTTCCAACCTTTCTTTCACAAACCATGGCTAACCGAATCCTCGGGTGCCTGCCAACAATCACATACCATGAAGGAGTGCCTTTTTATTTAAGTTTTATTATTGTGATGACACTCCCCCCAACCTTTGCTTACACAAGCCATGGCTAACCGAATCCTTCGGGTGCCGTCCAACAATCACAAACCATGGAGGAGTGTCTATTTAAGTTAATTAATTTGGGACTGGGAATCCCATTGCCAGCTCTTTTGCAAAATTATTGGATAAGCGGATGTGCCACTAGTCCATATGAGAGTCCGTCAAAAGTAAATGACAAGGTTGAAAGCTAAACACCACATACTTCTTCATGAGCTATGAAACATTAACACAAATTGAGAAGCATTTTGAAAGTTTTAAAGGTAGCGCATGAGAATTTACTTGGAATGGTTTGAAATGCCATGCATAGGTATTTATGGTGGACACTTATGGAACAACTTGGTTTTCAGGTGTTTGGAAGCACGAGCGGATCCCGCTCAGTACAAGTGAAGGCTAGCAAAAGACTAGGGAGCGACAAATCAAGAGAGCAAGTAATGTCATAATCATGCTTGCGGCAAAATAAATTAACGGAGGCATAAAAGTGATACAATAACTCTGAAGCAATATAAATCATCGAGGCTTAATTGACTTTTTGTTCAGTCATATGCATGCGTGAGCATGTGCCAAGTCGATATAAATGAATTATTCAGAGGAGGATACCACAATGCCATACTTACTTATGAATAAAACAATGCAAGCAAACATACATGACATGCTACTCATATTAATAAATTGGAACTAAACATGAGAGATCATGAGCTACTAGACTTTCTCAAATAACATATACCTCACATGAACCAACTAAGCATGCTCATATGGATGAGTATATGTACAAAAATGAAAGCAAATAGAGTTCATACCAGCCTCTCACCACAATCAGATTGTCGTAGATCGTCATTATTGCCCTTTTCACTTGTGTAGCTTGGATAATATGAAATGAAAACCACGCTCCAGCCACCGAAGACCATTGAACTCATGATGAACTTTACAAACCAAAGAAGAACAGCAAATATTTTTGGTGTTTTTTGAATTAGAAACAAGCACGAAAGAAAACAAGCAAACAAAGCAAA
Source organism: Lolium multiflorum (assembly GCA_030979885.1). Taxonomy (NCBI): domain Eukaryota; kingdom Viridiplantae; phylum Streptophyta; class Magnoliopsida; order Poales; family Poaceae; genus Lolium; species Lolium multiflorum. The sequence continues at coordinate 117,949,908 of CM061747.1, read as the reverse complement.
ATCTTTTTGGGTTTTCTTATAGCAAACTAACGATAGCAAATAAAGCAAACTAAGAGCAAGGTACCAAATAAACAAATGGTGAAGAGAAACAACAGAAATATTTTTGTTCTTTTTGTGTTTTAGGAAAGAAACAAAGCGAAAACAAAAGAATGCAAACTAACAGAAACACAGAAAAGCAGGATGACAGAAATCTGCCAAATCCTGACAGCAGTACAGAAATCGAATTTAACAAAAATCTTCCATTGCTCAGACCAAAAAGTGTTCAACTAATGAAAGTTAGATAACAACCTGGGGAACATGCTCAAAAATTGGCAACTCAAAATAACGTTCTGGCTGTGCGTACGAATTTTTTTGGTAACAGCACAGAATCTGTTTTTGGACAGCACTTCCCCAAATATCATCTCCCTCTCATTAGAAAGCCACTCTAGAGACTAAACAAGTATGTACAAGTATCCAGCAATCAAAATATGTAAAGAATGAGTGATGCCGGTATACCTCCCCCCAAGCTTAGGCTTTTGGCCTAAGTGGAGTTCATTCCCAACGAGGGTCGGAGTTCCACGCCGGTGGATCATACATGGAGTGGTAATAGGGCCCCTGTGCAGAAGAATATCGTGGAGGCTCCACATGACCATGATGTTGATATGAGGAGCTTGCTGCATCGGATGAAGAGTCGGGATGCTCCTCGGTCTCCTCCACATCTTCCCTCGCACGACGGCTTTCTCTTTCTATGTATGCGTTTAGCTCATTTTCTGTGATCGACCACCCGTCCCTCCAGTCCTTCACCATCATTGGAGAGGCTCCTCCCATTACAAATCCTTGTATAAAGATCTGAGAGCTCCCGCGGTGTTCCCCTGATCTTCTCGCAGGATCCCCATTGCGGTACTCCAATTGCTGCACAAAAAACACTAAATGACAAGTTGACAGCTTTATTGTAAATTTTATACTGGACCATGGGGTCAGATCGCGACCAATTGAACTTGAAGTCCTGCACAAAAGACATAGTTAATTTTGCATATTGTCTTGGCTCTCCTTCAACAAAACCACTCAGCCCTGCACGAGAGATTAGAGTTTGCACATCTTGTAAAATCCCCGCACTTCTCATAAAGTCCACGCATGGGTAGTAAGAGGGGTATACTCCCTCCTCACGATTGACTCTCGTAACTTGCTGGACTTCCAATTCTTCTTGGTTCAATTGGGGCACACCTCCTTCCATTTTCTGAAATTTTCAACAATCATTATAAAATTTGATTTCAAGGTGTGTAATTGAAGGGAACTACTATAGGAACTTGCTAGAGTACTACACATGCATCAAAACTAATTTCTACCACTTAGAACAAGCATGCAAGCTCACTAAACATGTTATCTACAGTAGCAAAATATTCAAGATATACTCAACCAAATGAAATTCTAATTGGACAATCAAAGGAGTCACATACCAAGGAGTAAATGTGCCAAATTTCAGACAAAATCTGGGCTGAGCAAGGAGATCGAAAATCGCGAGTTCTTGAGCAGAAACACGAGTGAGAGAAACTTGGTACGAGTTTTTTCGGGAGAGAGAAGGTGCTGGGAGGAAGAGATGGTGTAGTGGGGCAAGGGGTGGCCCACACCACATGGTGGCCCACAGGTCATCCTCTGGTGCTCCCAGGTGCCTCGTCGAAAAATAGGACCAATGGTGTAATTTTTGTAATTTTTAGAGAACTTTGAAAAATGCACATTTCTGGGTATTAAATTAATGATTACTGCGCAGGAAAATGATTTCTAAAATCTTAAATGACTAAAGCATATTGCAAAATAAAAGTGCTACAGCAAATAAAATAGGTGGAAGGAGAAAGAAAGAAAGAAGTGTTGTTTAGCTCTTTTATGCAATAAAATATACTTGTTAACAAGGTTGATCAAGTCTTGCTACCAAATAAATTTTATATGACATAAGAAGAAATAAACCTCAAATCAATCATGTTACCTTATATTGAATTGATATGGATCCAATCACAAGAGTTTGATATTCTTCTTTAGGCTCATATATAGGACAATCAATGGATCCCACTTTGATAGTTTTCACATTAAAAATTGTATTGACTCCACATACTTTATCAATCCTCTTGGGAAAATAGACAGTGTGTTCTTTATCATCAACATTGAAAGTAACCATGCCTTTATTGCAATCAATAACAGCCCCTGCAGTATTAAGAAAGGGTCTTCCAAGAATAATGGACATATTATCATCTTCAGGCATTTCCAACACAACGAAATCAGTTAATATCAAGCAATGCTGAGTAACTTGAACAGGAACATTTTCACATAAACCAACAGGAATAGCAGTAGATTTATCAGCCATTTGCAAAGATATATCAGTTGGTATCAATTTATCTAAATCAAGTCTCTTATAAAGAGAAAAAGGCATCACACTCACACCTGCTCCCAAATCACATAGAGCAGTTCTAACATAATTATTCTTGATGGAACAAGGAATAGTCGGTATACATGGGTCGCCCAACTTCTTTGGAATCTTACCATTGAAGGAGTAATTAGCAAGCATAGTAGAAATTTCCTCATTGGGGATTTTCCTTTTGTTAGTAACAATATCTTTCATATACTTTGAATAAGGAGGCAATTTAATAGCATCAGTCAAAGGGATTTGCAAAAATAAAGGTTTCATCCAATCACAAAATTTATTATAATGTTCCTCCTCCTTTGATTTTAGTTTCTTAGCAGGAAAAGGCATTTGCTTTTGAACCCAAGGTTCTCTTTCATTACCATGCTTCTCAGTAATAAAGTCTTCTTTAGTGTACTTTTTATTTTTAGCAGGCTTTTCAGGTTCTTTTTCAATTTCTTCTTTATCGGGAGTATCATTCTTATCATTATCTTCCTCATGTTCATTACCACTTTCAGTTTCAGCATCAGAAATAGAAATACTATTAGGATCATTAACAGGTTCAGAGGATTCTACAACATTCTTATGTTTCTTTTTCTTTTTCTTAGATGGAGCACTAGTTTTAATTAGTTGAGAATCTTGTTCAATTCTTTTGGGATGCCCTTCAGGATATAGAGGATCCTGGGTAGAAACACCACCTCTAGTTGTTACTTCATAAGCATGTTTTTCTTTAGAATTATTTCCCAACAAGTCATTTTGCACTTTAGTAAGTTGATCAATTTGAGTTTGAACCATTTGAAAATGTTTAACAAGTATCTTAACATCATTGGAGGTTCTCTCCACAATACCATGCAATTCACTAATAGCTCGGGAATTTTCCATTAAATGATTCTCTACTCTCATATTAAAGTTTTCTTGCTTAACAATATAATTATCAAATTCATCTAAGCATTGAGCAGGAGATTTTGAATACGGAATATCTTCCCTAGTAAAGTGTTGAAGCGAGTGTACCTCAATCATGGGTGAAGGGGGAATTGTCTCACATATATCTTCTATAGGAGGTAAATTCTTCACATCTTCAGGTTTAATACCCTTCTCCTTAAGAGACTTCTTGGCTTCCCTCATATCTTCATCATTTAATTTAATCATACCCCTCTTCTTCACTATCGGTGTCGGGGTTGGTTCATGTGTAGACCAATCATCATGATTCCGGCCTATTTTAGCCAATAATTCTTCAGCGTCGTCTGGAGTTCTTTTCCTGAAAACACAACCAGCACAACTATCCAGGTATGCCCTAGACTCAATAGTTAGTCCACTATAAAATATATCAAGTAAATCATGCTTTTCTAAATCATGGTCAGGCTGAGCTCTAATAAGAGAACAAAATCTAGCCCAAGCCTCAGGCAATTTCTCTCCATCTTCCTGGTCAAAATTATAAATTCTCTCCAGCGCATGTTGAGCACTAGCAGGAAAGTATTTGCGGAAGAAAACATCAAGCAATTCTTTGGACTTTTAATAGAACCAGGAGGCAAATTATTATACCAAGTTTTAGCATCATCCTTTAATGAGAAAGGAAAAATTTTAGCGACAAAATAAGTACGCATCTTAATATCATCGGAAAACAAGCCACTAAGAGTAGATAACTCAGTCATGTGTTCAACAGCACTTTCTTTTTCAGTACCACAAAAGGGTGTTTTCTCAACAATAGCTATATAAGATAGATCAAGAGAAAAATCATAATCTTTATCCCTAATGTTTATAGGAGATGTGGCAAATTTAGGATCAGGAGATGGTGTATATCTAACAGCATGTTCTGCAAGCAACTTTTTAATTTTTCTTGCATCAGTAGTAGCCTTGCATTTTTCAATAAAATCATTATCAAGCTCTACATAATCTTCATCAAGATCATCACTAGAATATTCAACAGACTCAGGTGAATTAACAGGTGTAGCAACATTTTCATTAGGAGTTTCAGTATTTTCAATTTGTCTAGACTTAGCAATTGTAGCATCTAGAAAAGATCCCAATGAACCACTATCATCAAGCACAGCAGAAACATTATCAATATTATGAGAATTTTCAGATTCAGCAGAAGTACCAGCACGCGAAGCATGTGGCGGTGAAACAAGTTTATCAATCACAGAGGGTGAATCAAGAGCAGCAGAGGTACTCAGAGTTGTACCTTTTCTTGTAGTGGATGGTAATATGGCGATCTTAGTATCGCGAGGTTTACCCATAATGGAGAATTTGCAGCGAACAATATCAATCCAAGTGAACTTCCAAATAAAGCTATGCTCCCCGGCAACGGCGCCAGAAAATAGTCTTGATGACCCACAAGTATAGGGGATCGCAACAGTCATCGAGGGAAGTATTACCCAATTTATTGATTCGACACAAGGGGAGACAAAGAATACTTGTAAGCCTTAACAGCGGAGTTGTCAATTCAGCTGCACCTGGAAACAGACTTGCTCGCAAGAGTTTATCAGTAGTAACAGTTTTATGGCAGTGGAAATAGTGAAATAACAACAGCGGTGAAATAAAGACAGAGTGGTGATTATAGTAAACAGCAGGATTAAAATACCGTAGGCACAGGGACGGATTTAACGGGCGTTGCATGGATGAGAGAAACTCATGTAACAATCAAAGCATGGGCATTTGCAGATAATAATAAAACGGTATCCAAGTACTAATCAATCAATAGGCATGTGTTCCATATTTAGTCGTACGTGCTCGCAATGAGAAACTTGCACAACATCTTCTGTCCTACCACCGGTGGCAGCCGGGCCTCTAGGGAAACTACTGGATATTAAGGTACTCCTTTTAATAGAGTACCGGAGCAAAGCATTAACACTCCGTGAACACATGTGATCCTCACGTCACTACCATCCCCTCCGGTTGTCCCGATTTCTGTCACTTCGGGGCCATTGGTTCCGGACAGCGACATGTGTATACAACTTGCAGGTAAGATCATAAACAACGAATATCTTCATGAATAAATAACATGTTCAGATCTGAGATCATGGCACTCGGGCCCTAGTGACAAGCATTAAGCATAACAAGTTGCAACAATATCATAAAAGTGACATCTACGGATACTAGGCACTATGCCCTAACAATCTCATGACTATTACATGACCAATCTCATCCAATCCCTACCATCCCCTTCAGCCTACAGCGGGGGAATTACTCACACATGGATGGGGGAAACATTGCTGGTTGATGGAGAGGCGTTGGCGGTGATGGCGGTGAAGATCTCCTCCAATTCCCCGTCCAGTGCCGTAACGGAGACTTCTCGGCTCCCGCGACGGAGTTTCGATGCGGCGGCGTTCGGAGGGTTTCGCGACCACTCCCGTGCGTTTTTAGGTCGAACCCGATAAGTAGTCCAAAGGGGGGCGTCGGAGGCCAGCCGAGGGGGCCAGACCACATGGCCGCGCGGGCCCCCCGGCCGCGCCGCCATGTGGTGTGGGGCCCTCGGGCCTCCACCTCCTTTGCCCTTCTAGCTCCGTCAATATTTTGGTAAAATAGGGCCATCTGAAGAAATTCCGAGGATTTTCCCGAAAGTTGGATTTCTGCACAAAAACGAGACACCAGAGCAGTTCTGAAAACAGCGTTAGTCCGTGTTAGTTGTATCCAAAATACACAAATTAGAGGCAAAACAATAGCAAAAGTGTTCGGGAAAGTAGATACGTTTGGACGTTCGGACCTGCCCATGCGCCGGCCGGTTCCGGTCTGCCGCCCGGTCAGCGGGGCCCACAGACCGGCGGGTCTTCCAGGCCCACCACCGGTCGCCAACCGTCGCCAACCGGCGCCATCCGGAGGAGCTCCCGGACGACGCAAAGTGACCCCGGTCGGGTCCGGCTCGCCGACCGGTTTGGACCGGCTGGTCCGTCTGTGGTCTGCCTGGGCACTGGACGGACGGCCCGGCCTCAGCCCGGCTGACTGCCTCCTCGATGGTTGACTCAGCCCAACTTTTCCCCAACGGTTATATTTTCTCTTGGGCTATAAATAGCCCTTCTTCCACCTTGGCTGAGTTAGTTCTTCCATTTCTCTCCTCCATTGTTGCCTTTGAAGAACTTGCTCTCTCTCTTGATTCCCCCATGATTCTTGCTCATTCTTGAGGGATCTAAGAGAGGAGATCTAGATCTACAACTTCCACCAATCCATTTCTCCTCTAAGTGAGGGGAACTCTTGTGATCTAGATCTTGGAGTCTTTTGTTGACTTTCCCCATTGTTCTTCCTCTCCAATATCATCCTAGCATTTGTTGTTTCGGTGGGATTTGAGAGTGAAGGACTTGAACACCTCTAGTGTTCTTGCTTTGCATCATTGCATAGTGTTGAGCTCTCCACCACGATTAGTTCGAGTGAGAGACCGTGAGCTTGTTACTCTTGGAGGGAGACCTCCTAGTTGGCTTGGCGGTTGGTGCTCCGGTGATCTCTTCAAGAAGATTGTGAAGAGGCCCGGGCTTCTCCTTCGTGGAGCTTGTGAAGCTTGCCATCTCCGGAGCGGAGGAAAAGCTAACCATAAGGAAAGGGCCATTATCCTTCGTGGGTGTGGTTCGGAGAATAGGGTGAGCCTTCGTAGCGCGGGGAATCCTTCGTGGGACCTCCACTCCTCCAAACGTGACGTACCTTGTTGCAAAGCAAGGGAACACGGGAATACATCCTCGTCTCCGCGTGCCTCGGTTATTTCTATACCCGAGCTCTCTTACCTTGTGATAGCCGTCGTGCTTGAAGTACATATATCTTGCTATCACTTGTGCTACATATATCTTGTGCCCATCTTTCTTAGCTCTAGTTGATATTGTTACACTTAGTTGAGCCTAGCATATTTAGGGTCTGTGCTTGTAAACTAAACGTTAGTTTAATTCCGCATTCCTACAAGACAAATCCGCAAGAGTTTTTAATTGCCTATTTACCCCCCCCCCCTCTAGGCGACATCTCGATCTTTCACCCCGGCGTGCTCAGCAGTGGTTGCTGCTGCAGCGCTTTCTTCCTCCAGCGGAGGATCTTCTTCAACTTCGATGCGGCCGTTCAAGCTCCCTCTCTTCCAAGTGGTTTCGTCCCCGGCGGAGTGGCGGCATCCGGAGGCTGCTCATCGCCGGCGTGCTCCAAGGATTTGATTGCGTTTTTGCAATCTTTGTTAGGTGTTCTGTGTTAATCTGCGGGGCCTTGATGTACTTTCCTTGTAAGGTCTGCTACAAAAATGTACACCCACCGTCGTAATACAGATTCCAGGCCTTCGAGGCCTTTCCTGTTAAAAAAAAATCAATCACCAATAAAATCAAGTCGTTTTCCCCAAAATAAAATAAAACTACTCCTCTCCTGGGCATGTAGTTCTCCTGCATGGCTAAAAAAAAACTAGCGTTGCTGGTCACCCAGCCGACACGCTTGGCACGACGGACCGGACGGGGCAGAGAGCATGTTCGTTCTCGGGCCGTCACTATCCTGATCTTGATGCACCCTGTGCAAGCTCGTATAGTACGCGGCACACAAATCTGTTCGTCTCTGTGTTATTGCACATCACCTGCGGACTACCATGGCTACGGCGGAGCAGCCGCAGATCGAGCACAGCCACCTCGCCATCAGAGGCCTCAACCTCCACGTAGCCCAAGCAGGGACAGGTCCGTAGGCCTGCCCCTCCGTTCAGGGCCGGTCCATACATATTCAGGGCCCCGGGGCGAGACACAAAAAAGGTCGTTATTGACCAATTTTTTTTTTATAATGCATTGTATTTGAGAAGCAACACATTAAATATATATCATTATAGCGATTGTTTTTTAAACTACAAAACTCACACAGGAACAAAAGCATCCAGACATGGGCACATGGCTCGATGCCAAATTGTTCATGCAGATTCCTTGACCTGCAGCCTGCAACACTCAGTCGTCCCCTCTTCTTCTCCTAATGTGCTCGCCCACGTTCACATCCAATCAGGGAGGAACTCAAGAGCAGACCTAAGAAGAGAAGAATTGGAGATGTGGAGCAATCAGAGACAGGGATCCGTGCTATTTAACAGAAATGAGACAAGATTAGGGGAGGGAGGGAGACGTGCCATCTCTCATCTCTAATGCGGTAATGTCTCAAACATCTAGAACGACTAGAGAGGTGATTGAGGAACAAAAGTGCACCATCGGTCTCCATTAAAGGCTGCGGCCACTTCAGAATTGGAAAGGGTCTGCTGGGATTGGAGAAATTTGGGGAGCCAGGAAGGAGACGAGTCGACCACGCGAGTAACAGAGGAGCAAGCGGAGAACGATATGATCGGGGATTTTTAAAGCATACTGCTCCACGTTTTGGTAACCTCACGTGGTGGTCTTGGGCTTGCTCGTTCTCCTTTTTCCAATTCTTTCTGTTGTTTTCTTGGGCCTACTCCTCTGATACAAGATATTCTTGTGCTGAAATACTACCTGGGCCAGGGCCCCTACCTTGTGAGGGCCTACTCCTCTGATACAAGATATCCTTGTGCTGAAATACTGCCTCCGTTCCTTCCCTCCTCGAACAAGAATGCACACGCACATCGGTCGTGACTGACTGACCGTCGCTCTTCTTGCTTCGAGGTGAGCTCAAGACGGTGTTGTTCCTGCACGGCTTCCCGGAGCTATGGTACTCGTGGCGTCACCAGATGTTGGCCGTGGCCGCCGCCGGGTACCGCGCCGTCGCGCCGGACTGGCGAGGGTACGGGCTATCCGACCAGCCGCCGGAGCCGGAGACGGCGTCCTACCAAGACCCGCAGGAGGATCTCCTCGCCATCCTGGATGTGCTCTCCATTCCCATGGTATTAGCATATCCAGCCCTCAATTTTCGAATATTTTGGGAAAGTTATTAGGCTGGTTATAGTGGGGAGTACCTTAGATTAGTAACATATGTCATATTACTAGTCTAGGTTATTACCTTCATAGTGGGTAGTAATTTATATATGGTGTCATACATTGTATCATTTATTATGTTGTAGACTCATCTTGCCTTGAGATGTGTGATGTTATGGTAACATAGCTAGTTACCACCTCACTCTCTTTCTTTATTTATTAGCATGCCATGTCACCAAAATGCCTTGAGATATTTTTGTTACGGTTGGATAATTAGGCACAATTTCCATGATTAATTTCAGAATATTAAGCATGACGACAGTAACTACTAACATGTGAAACTCGAACATAATAGTGCATTAATCAACATGAATAGTAGCATGGCCAACTGTACAACATCCATCGCTAAGTAGATCTATGGCAAAGTTGTACAACAAAACTCACAAGGCTGCCACTATGTGGGCTTTGAGATTTATGGCAAAGCTAAAATACTACATGGACCAAATGATTTAGCCCATTTATTTCAACAATCCCCCACCAGATCTCAAATCCACATTTAGATATTTACCAATACTCGCTGCTGGTTTATATACCAGTGTTTTAGCGGAGACTGTTAAGTTAAACTTCCGCCTACAACCTTGAGCTACATCCATTCACACTTGAACAATGGACTAAGCCTTGAATTGCAAGTTTTGCGTGAACATGGTTTCACTCAAAGTCATAACCAGTACATGGCTGCCAGTAGCCTACCCCGCGGGTGAAGCATATGCGTCATACTTCGTGGTCTCTTCATGAGTTTACTAGAGATCACCAAAATCTCATAGATTGTTATATGTGTGTTATTTCAAAAATGCTCTGTAGGACAACATCTTTGCTAAAATAGCCAACATAAACACATTAAGGCTTGTTGCCAACCTGCCTTACAACAATTGAGAGTTGTGCATCTTCACATAGAGAGGGTTACATAATACTCTCCTCAATTAAACCACTAGTTTGTTCTTCCCAGGTCCTAATTCACGGGATCTCCGATCACAAAGGTTGGGTTACCACTATGGTGTAACATCAACGGGTCTCAAACCCATCTCCCTCGATGCACTTTCTATCACATTACGTGATAGTCCCTTTGTAAAGGGATCTGCCAGGTTTTTGTCTGTTTGAATATATGTAACAGTTATTACTCCGGAGTTTCGCAATTTCCCGACCGACTTCAAACGTCTCTTGACGTGTCTTGATGACTTCGCGTTATCCTTAGATTTTCTCAACACCACTCTGTTGTGATTCAAAAACAAGTCACCATTCACTATTCACTTTCACCAACATTTTCAAGAATCTGACACCGGAAACTGTATGGCCTTTCCAACCGTCCGTAACCGTGGACACGGCTATTCGAATAGTTTTACACTCTGCAGAGGTTGCACACTTGTGCCACAACATTTGATTCCATCCGTCGGGATAACCCCGAATCATCGTAACACAGTACGCGGATCATCAACCATAACCTTTCATTTACAAACCCTAGTATGAGCACCTCTCCCCATGAGCTTGGCCTCCCAGTGAAGACAACCTGTCAACCTGGGAACTTTTTTTTTTTGAATAACAGCAGGAGAACTGCTGTGTTCATTGCATTAGAAGAAAAAGGTACGGAGACCCGAACTGCTCAGTTTATTGAAGGAAAACCGGGCGAAAACCTTTACATCAACAAGAGCACCGCTAGACATAAAGAACGCCGGGAAGGCTAGGAGCGGCACAAACATAGAAGCACACCACCGGGGCAAGCAGCGTCACCGAACATCATCCCTCGTGCTTACGGTGGGACGTCTTCGACTTCATTGCAACAGCCCCAAGGTCACTCCAAACATGTTGAATCGATCACCATTGCCACGAGCTTGTTCGCCGTCTTCAACAACATCGGAGAGAGAAGACATAACCGAAGGGAGGCGGCATGTGCCGCTCCGATCTTGAGAGGGCGGGAAACAGGACTCGTCTGGCGCCGCCTGCATGTCGAGAGTGCTCCTGCTACCACCACCACGGGGCAACCCCACGAGACCTAGCACCACAGACCCAAGAACACTCGCCATTGATAGTGCCCGACCAGCCGCTTGACCACAGCCCAGGTGCTCCCATCAGTACCATGTCTCAAAACGATGCTTCCACCGAAGTAACGACATTGAGGATGCCGCCATCGCCAATCCGACATGCGGATTTAGGTTTTCACCCAAAGACAAGAACCGAGAGCGGGAGAAGTGATTGATCTCCTCGGTAATGCCTTCAACAAGGCAAACGACACACAGAAGTGACGTCATCACCGGCATCGACGGAAGTCGAGCAAGATTTTCATCCGGAGAACTGCACACCTCGCTGGAACCTGAGTTCCCGGCACACCTCAGTCACACCCAACCTCTCCACACGTACCTCGCCGGAGCAACATCAAGGGCGGCTTCATGACTAGCACCCCCGCTGGCCACCAAGAATCTGTGTGCACCCCACCTTCCTCCAGCCTTCAACTAGGCAGCCTCCAAACTGCCCGAGCCGCCAGGTCCCCGGAGCAAGGCCGCTTGGCCATTCGCTCGGCCTGTCCGCTGCCCTGGCCAGCAAAGGAAGCAGCGCCGCCACATCAAGACTGGAGAGCAGCCGGAGCAGGGCGTCGTGCCACCGCGAAGGACGCGGCCCGCGCGGCCCAGATTCGGCCCAATCGGACCCGCGCAGCCAGGCGCGATGCAGCACGCCAGCGCCGCACCTGCCGGCCTTCGCCGCCCCGCCAAGAACCGCCGCACCTCGGTCCACCACCGCGCCAACGCCGCCGCTTGGGCGAGGCCGACTCACCGCGCCGACGCTTGAGCGCCGCCGGCCTCAACTGCACCCCGTCCGGCCGCAGCCGTCTGCCCAGATCGGCCCCGTGAGGCGCCAGATCGAGCCCGCCAGGGCGCGGCCGCCTCCCACGCGAGCCCACCCCCTCCGCCGACGCACAACATGCCACGCCTGCTCGGAAACCACCTCGCTCGCCGCGCCCGCCGCCAGGTCGCCGCCCACGCCGCGCCAGTCGCCGCCTCTCCGCGCGCAGAGGAGACACCGGGGCGCGCCCACCACTCCCTTCCGCCTTCGGCAGCAGGGCGCCGCCACCGCCGCCGGTGCCGGCGGCGGCGGCCAGGGGAGGTGGCTGTGTGGGGGGTGATTGGCCTTAGAGTTTGGGCTCTCCGGAGTCGCCCCCGCGCGAGAGCGACCCGGGAGAGAAGTGAACTCCGTCCCCAATCGTAATAGTGGTAGAGTAGATATGTAGAATTTTTTTTTTGAACAAGTAGAAATGTAGAATAGGTATGTCCTTCTCCGTCAACCTGGGAACTGCACAGGGCTTGGCCGTACAATTCACCTCAATTCACATCATTTCTCAACAACGGAGGCAGCCTCGGCATAACCCCTATGATGTGTGTTCAGAGGGAACCCATACTAAGATGCATAAATTTCTAGTTAAGCCCTACCCATAATCAGGTATTGTGGGGGTACTCAAGAATTGGAAAGGTATCACATCCAAACCAATATCAGTTTTAAATCAAAAATCACTATCTTCTCTGAATCATATTCACCTTGAAAAGTCATTCAATGGAATGAATCATCATTCCAAGGTTTCAATTTCATTTCAAGTCACATGTTCCCATCTAGAGTAGTCATATTTTAGTATGAGCACTAGCAACTAGTCATGAGGGGTGCTAACTACTTGTAATGCTTGCTAGGCTAAGTTTGATACTCTTGTAGTACTCTAGACTTAGACCAAAGTTAACTATAAAAGGAAGCTTAAATATTCAAAGTGAAACTTGTAAGAATAAACTTGGGATGGGTTCATGAAGCATAAGAAAAGATGAGTGTGCCTTGTTCTTGGTAGAACTTTGCACTTTGCAAGAGTATTAGCTTGCCTTGGTAGTGGTCAAAGTTCTCCTCTTCCTCCTCTTGGTAGCAACCTTCCTCTTCCTGGTATTCTCCGGTACTAGCGTCTAAATTTGAATACGAGGTATAATCACTTAACAGATCAAGAGCTATACTAAGCACACACATAAATCACACACACTATTCTAGCATTATCACATTGCCATCATGTTGGTTGATATTGTTTTATTCTTAAGAAAAATAATTTCCTCTCATTACAAATATTGATTTAATTCATGAAGAAATAATTTCCTCTCATTATATATGTAAATGATAGTTTTCTTTTAGTTCTTGAGGAATAATTTCCTCTCATTGAATCTTCTTAAGATTTAACTTCTCAAACAATCATACATGAATCCATGTTGACCTAAGTCAACCATTCATCATCATCATTTGAGAAAATGATTTAAATGAGGTAGAGTACCTCATACTATTTAATAATTCTCAATATGATTTAATATCACCAAGTATTTCATGTTAGAGTATTTGACCAGTGGTCCAAACTTCATATTAAAGTACTTGGGACAAGCTTTAAATGAAGTATAACACTCCATATAATTTGCATAATAGTTTTGGACAATATCACTTAAATAAACTAGCCATATAGTCCTTTATTCAAACTAGGGCATGATCATCCAAAGTGACCACACCATATCTTTGCAGAAACAATTAGTGTAAGTGAAATGTGGGCTATTAGAGTTGGAATCAACTAAATATCCTTTTTGGTTGATTTTTAAGATTTATTTGAATGTGCAAAAGTCCCTGACTTAATCTTTTTGTCACATTATTTCTACAAAGAATCTCAAAGTGAGACCAGTGGCAAGTTGTAGATCTTTTCAGTAGCTTTTCAACAACATAAAGTTTGCTAAATTTGTCCTAGCCAAACAGATTCTATTTAATTTCAAATTCACGGCCAGTATTGAATTTAAAAGAATTTGGAAATTCGAATTTGAATAAAATGGGCCTGGCGGGAAAACTAACTGGGCCGAAACGAATTAAACGGCACAAGGCCAGCCCACCACGCATCCACGCACGCGTGGGCTGCCTGACAGGGGGCTCCACCTGTCAGTGGCTATTAAACGGCGAAGGGGTACGGGCTGCTCTGGGTCGTTGGATTAGACGACGATCAGACGACTCACGCTCGTCGTCGTCGACGGCGAGAGAGGAGCTCACCGGCGGCGCAGGTAGGGGGTGGGAGAGCTCACCGTGGCTCCAACAAGGGTTGGCAATATGCTCGACGAAGGTGTAGACGACGGCGGTCCTCCTGGTAGCAGCGGCGTCTCCGGGGAGGGCTCCAATCGGCGGTGAGCTTCCGCGGCGGCACACGGCAGTGATGGAGCAATTGGGCGGCGGTGGTGGCTAATGTCGATGGGCGAGTGGTTGAGGAGGTCGAGGGAGGTGAGGTGAGTGCGATGGTGTGAAGGAATCGGAGCGGAGAGGTCTCCTTTTATAGGCGAGGAAGGGTACCGAGGTGCGGCGGCAAGGTCGACCACGGCGCAGGCTCTTCGGCGAGCTAGCGAGCTAGGCGAGGGTGGCGTCCTGTTCAGCATGTCCAGGCAGTCCTCTGGGCGGCGCTGGCTAGGCTAGGCGGTGCCTAACGCGGTCGGGGGCAAGTCGTGTACTGCGCGGCAATGGCGCGATGCGGTCGTCGTCTCCGGCAGCGGCGGGCGCGGGTCGGTGTCGTGAGAATGTTTGGCGGTGTCGTGGTGGCGCGGTGATGCTCAACGCGTCGAGAGGGGGTCCAGGGCGTGGTCGAGGTGGTGGCGCGGCGCGTGGCCAGTGGTGCCCGTGGGCGTGCCCATGCCGTCTTCGGCATGCGCAGGGCGTCGTGGGCGCGCGCGTGTCTGGCGCCTGTCGGCCTCCTCTCCGGCAATGGCACGCACCATGATGCTCAGGGGACCAAGGAGGTTCAGTGGGACATGGTTGCAGGGTTTAGAGGTGAGAGGAGAGAGGGGAGGCATGGTGACATGGGAGGTGGCCGGCATGGCTAGGGTTTGGCCATGCTTGGCTCTCCTCTAGGGTTGCTATGCTGGGTGAGAGAGAGAGGGGACCGGGGGACAGGTTAGAGTGAAGTGGGGCAGTAGGTTTGGGTAGATCATTATTTGAAATAGTGTTTGCATTTATTCCATAATTGCCCAATTCAAATTCTTGCCAAATTTGATTGAGTTCATATGGTTGCAAAAATTGAGAGTGATTGGTTTGGTTGAGTTGTAAATGACCAGAGACAACCATGTGTGGTGGTGGAATTTTAAAAATTCAAAGAATTGCAAATTGGCACAAAGTGAGATTGTTGCACAAGTTAAAAAGTCTCAACTTTGCATGAGCATAGTTTGATATTCAAGATGAATTTGGCATGGTGGTATTTACAAAAGGTGTTCACCTTGATGTACTCTTGGATGACATGTAAAGAATTGAGAAAGCTTAGTTTGGAAAATTTGAGATACAAGGGCTCAAAGTAGTGACCAGAATGTAAATGGCAGATTTGACCATTATCCCATGTGATCACAATTTGAGTTTGAATTTGATTTGATTTGTGTTTCTTTGATTCCAAAAGTTGTAATAAGTGTTTAGTAACATAATACCACTAATGGTGAAGACCAAAATGGTCTAGGGCAAAGATTTGCAAAAATGGCATAAAGCCTATGTGAGGGTTTTAGGGTTTTTCTTATTTGATTTCTTTCTCTTTTCTTTTATTTGGTTGGTGATCTTCACTTGATCAATTTAGGGTTTTAGGGTTTAGCACAATAACACAATAACAAACATCATGGCATATCACTCAAATGCACAAGTCCTATGCATGGCACTATATGCAAAATAAAAGTTTTTGTTGGTTCTGAATTTTGGATCTCTGGAATTCTTCTGCTTCTTCTTATACAAATTTGGGATGTTACAGAATTGTTCACTTTGACAATTACAGTTTGATTGTCACAATTCAAAAGGATTGCCGGAACATGTTTTTCAACCACAGGCAAGTCCATCAAAGCTCACGCAACCCATTCAACAGTGGTTGTGTCTAAAGCAGTAAGTTCTGCTTCCATAGTTGACCTCGTCAATATGGTTTGCTTGCAAGATCTCCATGACACTGCGCCACCTCCAAAGGTAAATACATACCCACTAGTGGCGTAGAGATCAGCTACATCAGAGATCCAATTTGAATCACTATATCCTTCAAGCACAGCTGGGTGTCCTGAATAGTGACCCATAACTCATTGTACCACATAGGTAGGGCATGACCCTATCAAGTGCATGCCAATAA
Source organism: Lolium multiflorum (assembly GCA_030979885.1). Classification (NCBI taxonomy): domain Eukaryota; kingdom Viridiplantae; phylum Streptophyta; class Magnoliopsida; order Poales; family Poaceae; genus Lolium; species Lolium multiflorum. The sequence goes on along the minus strand of CM061747.1, from coordinate 117,933,557 downwards.
TCAGTACCCGGGTTTGACATGAACCTACGCAACTTGCCAACAACAAAAGAGATGTCAGGTCTAGTCGCGCTCGCTAAGTACATGAGTGAGCCAACGATCTGAGAATATCTCAATTGATCTATGGCAATCCTCCGGTTCTTGCGTAATGTCACACTGGGATCATAAGGTGTTGGAGAAGACTTGCTATCAATATAGCCGAACAGGCTCAAGATCTTCTCAACATAATGGGATTGCGTAGTAATCCCACTATCGTTCTTAATCAGCTTGATGTTCAGAATCACATCAGCTTCTCCGAGATCTTTCATATCAAAGCACTTTGACAAGAAAGACTTGACATCGTGTATTACTTTCATGTTTGTACCAAAGATCAGAATATCATCCACATACAAACATAGTATAACACCTTCGCCCCCACCATGACGATAGTAAACGCACTTGTCAGCCTCATTAACAACAAAGCCTACAGAAGTTAAAGTTCTGTCAAACTTCTCATGCCATTGCTTAGGTGCTTGTTTGAGGCCATATAAAGATTTCAGCAATTTGCACACCTTTCTTTCTTCACCTTTTACTACAAACCCATCAGGCTGATCCATATAGATTTCCTCTTCCAACTCTCCATTAAGAAAAGTTGTCTTTACGTCCATTTGATGAACGATAAGACCATAAGAGGCAGCCATGGACAGTAGTACTCGGATGGTGGTAAGTCTAGCGACAGGTGAATAGGTGTCGAAGTAATCTTCACCTTCTCTCTGTGTGTAGCCTTTCGCTACAAACCGTGCCTTGTACTTCTCAATAGTACCATCAGGTCTTAGCGTCTTCTTGAACACCCATTTGCAGCCCACAGGCTTGCATCCATGGGGTCGTTCTGATAGCTCCCAAGTTCCATTAGAAAGAATCGAGTCCATCTCATTATGGACAACTTCTTTCCAGTCATCTGCATCTGGAGATGCATATGCCTCTGCAATGGACGTGGGAGTATCATCCACAAGGTACACAATGAAATCATCACCAAAGGATTTTTCAACCCTCCGTCTCTTGCTCCGTTTAGGAGCTTCATTGTCATCCTTCTCAATAACATCCTCATGTGATTGTTCAAAGTACTCATTAGATGTACTAGATTCAGGAACTATCTCAGTAGAAATGCTAGCAATGATATGCATATCTTTCATAGGAAACATATTCTCAAAGAATGTTGCATCACGAGATTTCATAATAGTATCAACATGCATATCAGAAACTTCAGACTGAACTACTAAAAATCTATAGCCTATACTCCGCGGAGCATAACCTAGAAAGATACAATCCACTGTCTTTGGTCCGAGTTTCGCTTCTTAGTAATTGGAATATTGACTTTCACCAAACATCCCCATGTGCGCAAATACGAAAGTGATGGTTTTCTCCCAGCCCACTCCTCGTAAGGGGTTTTATCTTTGTTCTTGTTAGGAACTCTATTCAGGACATGACATGAAGTCAACAAAGCCTCCCCCCACCATGCCTTTGATAAACCAGCAGTGGCTAACATGGAATTCACCAAGTCAGTCAGCGTGCGGTTTTTCCTCTCGGCAACCCCGTTTGATTGGGGCGAATAGGGAGGCGTCCTCTCATGAATAATACCATGTTCCTCATAGAATTCATCAAAGATTTTAGGAAAATATTCACCACCACGATCCGACCTAAGACGCTTGATCTTTCTCTCTAGTTGATTTTCAACTTCGGCCTTATAAATTTTAAAGTAGTCTAAAGCTTCATCTTTAGTTCGCAACAAATAAACATAGCAAAATCTAGTCGCATCATCAATCAATGTCATGAAATATCTTTTTCCACCTTTTGTCAACACACCATTCATCTCGCATAGATCAGAATGTATGAGTTCTAGAGGTTCCAAGTTTCTCTCCTCGGCCGCCTTGTGAGGCTTCCGAGGTTGCTTTGATTGCACACAACTATGGCACTTAGAACCTTTGGCAATGGTGAAATTCGGAATTAAACTCAAACTGGATAGCCGAGACATTAAACCAAAATTAATGTGACATAAACGAGAATGCCAAACACTGGTATCATCACTAACATTGCCACAAATATGGTTCACAGACTTATTACTGAAATCAGAAAGCGAAAAGCGGAACAAGCCTCCGCACTCATAGCCTTTACCAATAAATTGTCCAAACTTGGAAACAACTACTTTATTCGACTCTAAAACAACCTTAAACCCATCTCTGCATAGAAGGGAGCCGCTAACGAGATTCTTGTTCATAGTAGGGACATGTTGCACGTTCCTCAGCTGCACGATCTTCCCCGAAGTGAACTTCAGATCTACCGTGCCAACACCATGAACAGAAGCATGTGACCCATTCCCCATCAAGACGGAAGAATCCCGGGCGACCTGGTAAGAAGTGAACATGGATATGTCAGCACACACATGAACATTAGCACCTGTATCAATCCACCAACATGGAGATTGAAATACCGAAAGAACAGTAAAGAGATTGTCGTACCCATCAGTATTGCTAGCGGTCACCGTGTTTACTTGCCTCGCCTTTTTCTTGTGGTCTGCCCTCTCTGGACAGTCCTTAGAAAAGTGGCCAGTCTCTTCATAGGTGAAGCAGCTCAGATCTTCTTTGTTTATCATCTTCTTCTTCTTGAAGGTTGTAGTCTTCATAGGCTTATTGAAGGAGGGCTTGTTATTCTCTTTGTTCTTGCTGTAGGGTTTCTTCTGCACCATGTTCGCACTAGACTGACCCTCTCCTTTCTTAGTAGTATCCTTAGCCCGAGCTTTCTCCTCAACATCAAGAGACGCTATCATATTTTCAACTGATATCTCTTGTCTCTTGTGTTTCAGAGTTGTGGCAAAGTTCCTCCATGAAGGGGGTAACTTGGCAATAATGCACCCAACCACAAACTTGTCAGGTAAGACACACTTAAGGAGTTCAAGCTCTTTCGCAATCCATTGTATCTCATGAGCTTGTTCGACTACAAAACGGTTGTTCACCATCCTGATGTCATGGAAGCTCTCCATGATGTACAGTTCACTGCCTGCATCGGTTGCACCAAATTTAGCATTCAGTGCATCCCAGAGCTCTTTACCGTCTACTATGTGCATATACACATCACATAGACGATCAGGAAGAATACTCAGTACGCATCCGACAAAGAGGGTATTGTCTTCCTTGAACTTGTTCTGATCTTGGTCAGATATAGTTACTTCAGGAAGACCATTACTAACTTGGAACACTTTCAGATGAGTAAGCCTGAACGTGGCCTTAATCCGCCACCTCTTAAAGTGTACACCGGTAAACTTATCCGGCCTCAGTGCATCAGCAAAACCAGCAATTGTTAACTCAGGAAATTTCCTACGATTAGGTTTTTGGATTGTTGGATAATTAGGCATAATTTCCATGATTAATTTCAGAATATTAAGCATGACGACAGTAACTACTAACATGTGAAACTCGAACATACTAGATGCATTAATCAACATGAATAGTAGCATGTCAAATGGTACAACATCCATCGCTAAATAGATCGAGATATGTCGCACGTACCGATCTGGTGGAGGTGTAGCAGATGATGTCGCAGCATTAATGTTGTTGATGACGGGAACGACGGGTCGAAGTAGACGGCGTTGAAGACGACGGTAAGCAGCACCGCCCGACTTGGACGGAAGGCGACCCGTGATGAAGAACTTGAGCAGTCGCGTAGAGCGCTTCCCAAAAACCTAATTCGCCCTCTCCCGTACAGGATCGCAAAGACGAACGGTTCTGGAGAGCTGCTCTCCTGTTTGTCGGTGCACGCCGGCGAGCGGGATGGAGTAGGCTACGATGGCGGCGTAAGCAGAGAGAGGTGGAAACCCTAACTCGTGTATATCATATGTTTTTGCGGTAGCCGGGCAAGAGATTATCTAGGACTCTGTTCGTTTTCCTGAACTGCAAAAAGAAAGGAAAGTCTCGGCCCGAGGCTCAATCCACTCACCACGAGCGCGGCGCATGTCGAGTCGAGACGAGCGAGGAGTAGGAGGAGCGCGCGTGTATCACTCTTATTCTTATTCACTTACTAGTGGTGGAACAACCCACCTTATAAGGTGGTCTAACTTCTTCCCAACTTTCCATGTGGGACTAAACTTCCCACCTCTTGCCACTCCCTAGTGAGCTGCCACCAACTTAGCCTCAAACTCACAAGGCTGCCACTATGTAGGCTTTGAGATTTATGACAAAGCTGAAATACTACATGAGCCAAACGATTTAGTCCATTTATTAGTTACTAGCTATGTTACTCCCACTATAAGCAGTCTTAGTTTCTCCTAACCCCGGGGTCGGGGTCTCCTGGAAGCAATCAATCTGTGGATCCCTGACTCGCTGTGACCTCCTCCGTTCCAACAATGACAAGAGTAACAATCTGCACGCATCAATCGATGCAGGCCAAAGGCAGCTCCTCCTTTTTTTTCTGAATAAAAACAGGTGGACTGAATATTTAAAGGATTTGACATGAGTCCCAATGAAACCACATAAACATGTGGAATCATTCAGCCACAGAAGGTTTTTCCTCTAGGAAATTGCTTCACACACGGCATTTCTTGTCCGACAACTATACGATGATAGCCCAAACCCAAACCGTACGTGAAGCAATTTGGTGTGAACACGAATCTGATATTCTAGCATCTTAAGCTGAGGTGATTTCCTTCTATGCATGTGCTCTAAGCCTTCCATCTATGGTATGTGAGAAAATGACTCAGAGGAATTATGCAATGTACTTTGATTTGCTAGGTTTGTTCACTTGTTGACAGACCATCTTGGGTGTATTACTCTATTTCCAGAAGTCCAGCCTAACTGTGAAGCTAGTGTATTTTTTTAGAAACAGGTCAAATATCTTGGTAAATTAACTCTCTGTATGTTGTTTGGAAGTGTTTTATCACACTTTAAAATTTTAATATGCATATCACTTTTGCTGTGAAATGTTCGATTATTTTTTAACTGTGGTATCAAGTTGATCTTGTTTCAAGCTTGCACTTGACAGAATATAGGCAGCAGGAGGAATCAGATTAACCCTTTTGGTCGACGTACGTCGATCATTATCTAGACATAAACACCTAACATAAGAGAAAATTAAAAGGCTAAAATAAGTGTTCCAACAAATAAGATCATTAGATATCTCCCTTACTAACACGTTCCATGCTTCAGAACTGGCACCAGCAAATCCGATCTCTTCTGACAACTTGCATTTTGTTTCACGTCAGGCTTTCCTTGTGGCGAAGGATTTTGGAGCCAGGCCTGCTTATGACTTTGCTCTTCATCACCCCGACCGCACATGTGGCGTTATGTGTTTGGGTGTACCTTTTGTTCATGGTGGCACCTCTTTCGCCACCTTGCCAGAAGGCTTCTACATTCTTCGTTGGCAGGTTTTTACCTAACCTGAAAACTCCACAGTTAAGAGAAGCAAATAATGCTTCCATGATGTAATACAGAGAGTTTTTTTTTTTGCATTGTAAGAACCAGGAAGAGCGGAGGCGAATTTTGGCCGGTATGACGTCAAGCGAGTCGCGCGCACCATCTACATTCTCTTCTCTAGAAGCGAGATCCCGATAGCGAACGAGGATCAACAAATCATGGATCTCGCGGACCTGTCGACCCCTCTTCCAAAGTGGTTCACCGACGAGGATCTTGGTGTCTACGCGTCCCTGTACGAGAAATCTGGTTTCCGGTACCCAATGTAGATGCCATATATAAAGGTAAACGTAACTTGGTTGATCAGGCCATGTGACAGTGGCAACTTGATAGTTACTGTTGTTAGGCCTGTTTATCAATATTTGTAACAGAAAAGAGATGTACGATGTACCATTTGACAGGTCTCTTCATAAGTGGCAACTAATCTAGGTCCCAAGTTCCAAGTCCCGGTGTTTGTCGCCATGAGGGAGAAAGATTATGTCTTGAAGTTTCCTGGGATCGAGGCCGTCTTGAAAGATGGCGCCATGGTGAAGTTTGCGCCAGACCTGAAGGTCACATACATCCCTGAAGGAAGCCATTTCTTTCAGGAGCAGTTCCCCGACATGGTCAATGAGCTCCTCCTTGGCTTCCTGAAGGACCATCCTGTGGCTTGACAGATGCTTTGTGCTTCACTTGAAGTTGATCTCAGAAACATCATGTACAGTCCGCCATGTTATGAAATTAATATATGCACTTGGCGGAGCCAGCAGTGCTGAAGGGTGGGGCGGGCCCCACCCTAAAATTTGGTCCAGCCCATATATCTTCTATAGAAAATGAGAAAAGAAAAAGCCCAGCCTAGGTTAGGCCCGCCCCACCCTAACAAAATGGGCTAGATTCGCCACTCACTTTCACCAAAGGATATGTGATGGTTACTAATGCCTTTTTAGTGAAGGATATGTGATGTCTGGTAATGCTTGGAGTATGCTAGTCAACTATGTGTTAGAGCAATTCCAATAGTGTAGCCAGCTGCCAGCTATAAGACAAGTGCCATATCATCTATAGCTAACTTAGAGCCAACATATACAATAGTGAGCTATAAAAGTGTAGTACTTTTACAATACATGGCCCACCTTTTAGTCTCACATAGTGCCTAGGAGCACGTGCTAGAGCTGGCTACAAGATAAGAGCCCACTCCTCTTCTCTCTCCTCATCTCTCTCCTCCAACTAAGCAACAATATATTATTTTAGTCCTTATAGCCAGCTGACTAGGACTTATTGTACTTGCTCTTATATGGGTACGATTATACGGAGGCCGACCTTCCCAGAGGGAAGTCGGGCAGCGAGCGGCCGACGCGTGTCAGACGTAAATCCCTCCTGCGCGCCCTGGACGAGCACGTCCGCGCGCTCCGAGCGAGCCAACGAAATACATCCGCGCTTCCCGAGCGAGTCCGCGCCCTCCACGATCGAGCTACACCTCGTGCACAATTATATTTGTGCACAACACATAAGTACGGTCAAACACACAGGCGAGTACATGTACAATCACGCACACGAGCAGGTACAGTCGTACACACGAGCAGGTACAGTCACGCACAACACACGAGTACAGTTGAAACACATGCGAGTACAGGTACAGTCACACACACGAGCAGGTACAGTCGTGCACACGAGCAGGTACAGTCACGCACACCACGCGAGTACAGTTGAACACACAGACGAGTACAAGTACAGTCACGCACACGAGCAGGTACAGTCGTGCACACGAGCAGGTACAGTCATGCACAACACACGAGTACAGTTTGAACACACGAGCGAGTACAAGTACAGTCACGCAGACGAGCAGGTACAAACGCACATAAGAGCAGGTACAGTCGTGAACACGAGCAAGTACATGTACAGAAGTACAGCGGCGCACACGAGCAGGTACAGTCGCGCGTAAGTACAGGTACAGTTCCGCACACGAGCGAGTACAATTAGCGAGTAAAGGGAAAATTGCACCAAATACACTAAAAACAGAAGTACTTATCAGTTGAAACACGAGTACAGTTAGGTACACACCACAGGTACAATCATAATATTATTGGAAGTACGAAAAAAAAGTATCTCCAAACCTATCAACATGGGATCTAGTTTTGAAGATCTCGACGCGAGGATCTCAAAAGTGAAAACGGTTCGCAATTTGAACTTACGGTTCTCAAGATATTTCATTTTGAAAAAACGAATCTAGAAGAAAAAGGGAAAAACTGACACAACCCAGTCTTCTCTCTCCTCCCTCATCCCCACCTTCCTTCCCCTTGCGACACGTGGAGGGAGACCACTTCCTGCATTTTCTCGTCACCACAAATGCCACTAACCGTGGGAGCGAGTTGCCTTCCATTCGCGAAGGTCGGCCTTTTTCTAGAGATTTCGTGTGTTATATGTATCTTCTTTATACTGCTAGATTTATCCGCAATATTTACTGGACGTTGTTATGCAATCAATCAAAACGTCAAATTGGTTTAGAGCCGTGTCAAATCACTGCCGAGGTTGAAGATTTTCACAGCAAAAATTTGCCAAACCTGAGGATCTCAACTAATAAAACATTGTCAGAAATTATTTAGAAAATCGTTGGAGAAATTATTAGGAAAAACTATGTAAAAAGGTATTAAAAAAATACGGATCCAGGACACTAATCACGCGAGGACACTGCTAATAGTTAATATTGGTAAACTATTGAAAGGTTTGTACCGATAAATTATTTTCGAAAAAATATATACTTAACCATCCTAGGAAAACTACTGTCAAATTATTGCCGAGTTTGAAGATTTTCTCTGACGAATTACTGTCGAAAAACTAGAAAACCGAGGATCTCAATCGATAAATTACTCTAAAAAGTTATTAAAAATCACTGACGAAATTATTAGAAAAATATATGTCAAAGAAATGTAAAAAATGCGGGACCATGACATTGTGTGGACTGAAACTACTGTTGAAGCTGAAGATTTGTACCGATAAATTATTTTCAAGAAAAAATTATATACTTATCCAGCCTCAGAAAACTACTGTCAAACATTGCCGAGGTTGAAGATCTTCGCTGACGAATTACTATCATAAAACTTGCCAAAACTGACTAACTCAACTAGTAAATTAATGTCGGAAATTATTAGCATATTGCTGAAGAAATTATTAGAAAAACAAATTGTCAAAAAATGTAAGAAACACAAACTCAAGATATAGTTCGTGCATCGAAAATCTTGCCAAAGCTGAGGATCTCAAATAATAAATTACTGCCAAAAATTATTAGCAAATCGCTGAAAAACTTATTACGACTAGCCTAGGACAATGTTCATGGGCATGCATTGTTCACCAGTGCATGGACACTGTCTAGAGCGCTGAGAGAGCATTTTGCTTGTAGCTTTTATATATAACAAGGAAGACCTTCGGCATGGAAAGCTTGTGATAGGGCGGTGGCTTAGGGGCAGGGGAGGCCGGCGGAGGCAGTGACCAGTTAGAGCATCTCCAGCCGTCTCCTCGACGAAGCTCCCGGCAGCCCTTTTTTTCTCATCCGGACGGCGTTATTTGGCTCAGCCGTGCCCCCGGTTCCTAGTTTTCCCCCGAATTTGGTCTTTAATCCATCCGGAGAGCCCACGCCATCCCCGGCTCCCCAGGGTGCTCGGGGATTCCGGACGAGAGAAAAGCGGGGACGGGCCCGCTCTGTCGATGGGAGAACACACGAACCCCACCACTTTCTCGACTCAAATCCCCCCTCTCGTTGCTCTGTCACCGCCGGCACCACCCCTCGCCAATCCGCCGGCCGGTTGCCTGAACTCCGCCGTCCCTCCACCCAGCAGCCTATATTCCGCCTCCGTCGTGCCCTCTGCCTATATTCCGCCGTCGGGCAACTCCCTCGCATCGCGCCTCGTCGACTCGCCCAGCAGGTGTTCGTCCAATTGCCTGGCCGGACATGGACTACGACGAGGAGGCGCAGCAGATGTTCGCCGAGCTTTTTGAAGAAGAAATGACAGTTGCCGCCCAAGACGAGGAGCACATGTTGATCCTAGATTGCCTGTCCGGCTTGTACGCTGAGACGGCCATTGATCGCCGTGGTGGGTCGGCACCAGGTCGCCGGAAGTGCAAGCCGAGGCAGCGAATGGAGGGCTACTGCATGCTCTACGCCGACGGCCCATTGCATGGTGATGCTATTTTTAGGAGTCGTTTCAGGATGAGCCGGAAGCTCTTCCTTAGAATTGTGTATACCATTCGAGAGTACGACTCCTACTTCAGATGCAAGTTGATTGCACCGGCATGGCAGGGTTTTCCGCCCTCCAAAAGTGCACGGTGGCTATACGGATGCTTGCATATGGAGCTCCTGGTGATTCTGCCGATGACTATCTTTGGATGGCAGAGTCCACCGCCCTTGATTCTTTCTACCGGTTCTGCAGGGCGGTGATAGCAGTGTTCGGGGACATCTACTTGAGATCACCCACTATCGAGGAAAGATTAGAAGTAGAACTCTTCGTCACCTAGTCGTACCCAGACAGAACTCTCGAGACCTGGCCTGCAATATAAGGGCCAGGAGAGGGTTTGCCGAGGGACACAACTCCAACCGACATATTCACCGCAAGTCTAGAGCTAGGTCCTTAGAATCTTAGCCTCTCGAGGAGATCAACAACCACAGCCTTCGGCTACCGCATTGTAACCCGATATATTCGATAATCAAGATCAGACAAGCAGAAACTAAGGGTTTTACCTCATCGAGGGCCCCGAACCTGGTAAATCTCTCTCCCTGTCTGTTTGGTATCCGATGTATCGTGTCAGCCTGCAGGATTCCGTCAACCCTAAGCCCATAAAGGTGGGCATTGCCGGGGAACACCCTCGTCAATAGGTTTTCCTTTTACCGGTCTCAAGGTGGTTGTTGGGAGACTGGGTTATAGGATAGATAACCGCATTATCAAGAGGGGCTTTCGGTTGAGTAACTTAATCGCAGGGAGCTCAATCATTTGCATATCTTGCGTCCCTATATTCTTGTTGCTTCTTGGTGTTTATTTTTTTGAGGTTCTTGAGCTGTTTGTCAGCTTTACAAAAAGTCAAAGTTCATCTAAAACAGAATTAATCTGTATGCATCTTCTATTGCGTTTTCATGTTTGGAGGTTTTATCGGTTTGGTTTTTTATAGATAGGCAAAACCTTTTGTATTTTTGTTCTTACTCAATGGTTGGACTATGATGTTTCTATACATAATGTTGTAGAGCTTGTTGTCGTGATTCCAACAAGCCCAAGATCATCAAAATCGGAGTCCGGATGCAAAAGTTATCGCATTCTCGGCGTGTGGCTCGGCAGGCCGGGTGCTGCTGCCGGGCAGCCCGGTATCTTGCCCGGCATGCCGGGTAGGATACCAAAAATTTCGGTACCCGCCGGGTTCAGCGCCGGGTTGGCACGATTTTGGCCCAAACGGTCATATTTTTAGGGGCTATAAAAGGAGCTTCTTCCCCATTGTTTTTAGGGTTCTTTGGCACGTTTTTTACCACCATTGTTGACCTTTTTGAGCTTGCTTCACCTCCCATTCCTCCTATGATTCTTGCATATTATTGAGGGATTTGGAAGAGGAGATCTAAATCTACAACCTCCACCAATCAATTCCTCCTCTAAGTGAGGGGAACTCTTGGGATCTAAATCTTGGAGTCATTTGTTGATTTCCAGCTTGTTCTTCCTCTCTAGTTCCTCCATAGCATTTGTTGCTTTGGTGAGATTTGAGAGAGAAGGATTTGAGCATTTTTCTTGGTGTTCTTGCTTTGCATCATTGCATAGTGTTGAGCTCCCCACACTACTAGGAAAAGGCCTATAGCCGCTAGGGTTACCGCCGGCGCGCCTAATATGTTGTACACCGGTGGTATCCTAACATCATCGCCGCACCAAACAGTTTCATGCGCCAGTCATATTGGATGTTCTGCCCGTGACTGTCCAGCTTGATACGGCAAGTTGCAGTGCAGGCGACCCAAAAAATATATGCGCCAGCGATATTTGAGGTGAGGGATAAGCGTGGTATTTACTGATGGCGACAAAAGAAAGTGTGGGCCAGCAACGTGGACCTGGACCTGGACCTGGCCTGAGCATAGACTAACACAACTCACGCACACACCCACCCACCCTGCACCTGATCCTCTCCTTCTCTCACAGCTCACAGCCATAGGTTCTTCCTCTCACACACACCCACGCCGCCTACCTCCGCACCTACCGCCGCCTACCGCTGCACCTTCCGCCGCCGACCTAGCGCCCTCGTCAGCCTACCGCCGCACCTACCATCGCCGGCCTCGCGCCCCCGGCCACATTGAGCTCAAGTTCCCCGCATCGGAACTGATATCGGAAGGATAGTTGCGGTCGAAGGAGACCGGCGCTGAGGTCGAAGGGGGGAGTTGCGATCGCGGGGGAAGCTGCGGTCGCGGGGGGAGAGGGCGAGGTCGAAGGGGAGACCGTGGTCTCGAGCGGGGCCAAGGTCGAAGGGGAGCGGCTGCACGGCTCTATTTCACTGTCGTTTGGTCGACAAGTCGATCCCCACCGTCATCGTCCTCGCCGGCGGCCCGCCGAAGGAGGCGCGGTGGTGAGGCTGCCCTGCGAGGCAAGCCCGAGGCCGAGATCTGCCGCATGTGGACGAGGGCGAGCGGTGGCCAAGGGCGGCGCGCTGCATGTGGGGATGTGACACGCGTGAAGCACACGTCCGTTGGGAACCCCTAGTGGAAGGTGTGATGCGTATAGAAGCAAGTTTCCCTCAGTATGAAACCAAGGTTATCGAACCAGTAGGAGTCAAGGAACACGTGAAGGTTGTTGGTGGAGGAGTGTAGTGCGGCGCAACACCAGTGAAACCGGCGCCAACGTGGAACCTGCACAACACAATCAAGATACTTTGCCCCAACGTGACAGTGAGGTTGTCAATCTCACCGGCTTTCTGAAAACAAAGGATTAAACGTATGGTGTGGAAAATGATGTTTGTTTGCAAAGAACAGTAGAGAACAATGATTGCAGATTGTATTCAGATGTAAAAGAATGGACCGGGGTCCACAGCTCACTAGTGGTGTCTCTCCAATAAGATAAATAACATGTTGGTGAACAAATTACAGGTGGGCAATTGACAAATAAAGATTCAATACATATCATGATGATCACTATGAGATTTAATCATTACGACAAAGAACATAGACCGCCATCCAAAGATGCATCTATGCCTAAATAGTCCACCTTCGGGTTAGCATCCGCACCCTCCAGTATTAAGTTGTAAACAACAGACAATTGCATTAAGTACGGTGCGTAATGTAATCAACACAAATATCCTTAGACAAAGCATTGATGTTTTATCCCTAGTAGCAACAGCACATCCATAACCTTAGAACTTTCTGTCACTGTCCCAAATTCAATGGAGGCATGAACCCACTATCGAGCATAAATACTCCTCTTGGATTTACAAGTATCAACTTGGCCGAGCCTCTACTAGCAACGGAAAGCATGCAAGAACATAAACAACACATATATGATAGATTGATAATCAACTTGACATAATATTCTATATTCATCGGATCCCACCAAACACAACATGTAGCATTACAAATAGATGATCTTGATCATGTTAGGCAGCTCACAAGATCTAAACATGATAGCACAAGAGGAGAAGACAACAAACTAGCTACTGCTATGGACCCATAGTCTAAGGATGAACTACTCACGCATCAATCCGGAGGCGGGCATGATGATGTAGAGCCCTCCGTGATGATTCCCTCTCCGGCAGGGTGCGGAGCGATCTCCTGAATCCCCCGAGATGGGATTGGCGGGCGGCGTCTGAAGGTTTTCCGTATCGTGGCTCTCGGTACAGGGGTTTCGCGACGAAGGCTTTAAGTAGGCGGAAGGGTAGGGTTGGAGGGCGACCGAGGGGCCCACACCATAGGGCGGCGCGGCCCCCCCTAGGCCGCGCGGCCCTATGGTGGCGGCGCCTCGTCTCCCCACTCGTATCCCTTCGGTCTTTCGGGAAGCTTCGTGGAAGAATAAGACCCTGGGCGTTGATTTCGTCCACCCGAGAATATTTCCTAGGATTTTCGAAACCAAAACAGCAGAAAACAGCAATGGCGCTTCGGCATCTCGTTAATAGGTTAGTGCCGGAAAATGCATAATAATGATGTAAAGTATGTATAAAATATGTGAGTATCATAAAAGTAGCATGGAACATAAGAAATTATAGATACATTGGAGACGTATCAAGCATCCCAAGCTTAGTTCCTACTCGCCCTCGAGTAGGTAAACGATAACAACAAATAATTTCTAAAGTGACATGCTACCAACATAATCTTGATCAACATTATTATAAAGCATATGAGATGAATGGAGTGATCTGAAGCAAAAGATTGCTAACAAAAAGATAATGACTAAACAAATGAATCATATAGCAAAACTTTTCATGAATAGTACTTTCAAGACAAGTATCAAAAAGACTTGCATAAGAGCTAACTCATAAAGCAAAAGATTCAAAGTAGAAGGAATTGAAGCAACACAAAGGATGATTAAGTTTTAGCAATTGCTTTCAACTTGTAACATGTATATCTCATGGATAATTGTCAACATAGAGTAATATAACAAGTGCAATAAGTAATCATGTAAGAATCAATGAACACAGTTAACACAAGTGTTTTCTTCTAAGATAGAAAAAAGTAGGTAAACTGACTCAACATAAAGTAAAAGAATGGCCCTTCGCAGAGGGAAGCATGGATCACTATTTTTGTGCTAGAGCTTTGTTTTGAAAACATAGAAACAATTTTGTCAACGGTAGTAATAATTCAGTATGTTATGCATAATACTTCCTACAAGTTGCTCTCATGCATAGAATACCAATAGTGCCCGCACCTTGTCCTAATTAGCTTGGATTTACATGGATTATCATTGCATAACATATGTTTCCAACCAAGTGTCACAAAGGGGTACCTCTATGCCACCTGTACAAAGGTCCAAGGAGATCAATCGCATTTGATTTCTCATTTTTAATAGATCTCAACTTAGGACATCCATACCATACCGGGACAACATAGAAAACAGATAATGGACTCCTCTTTAATGCATAAGCATTCAACAACAAATAATATTCTCATAAGAGATTGAGGATGAATGTCCAAACTGAAAACTTCCACCATGATACATGGCTTTGGTTAGCGGCCCAATGTTCTTCTCTAACATATGCATACTCAAACCATTTGATCATGATAAATCACCCTTACTTCAGACAAGACGAACATGCATAGCATCTCACATGATATCCAACAAAGGTAAAAAGTTGATGGCGTCCCCAGAAACATGGTTACCGCTCAACAAGCAACTTATAAGAACTAAAACACATAGCTACATATTCATCACCACAATAGTTTTTAAGCTATTTTTCCATGAGCTATATATTGCAAAGATAAAGGAATGAAATTTTAAAGGTAGCACTCAAGTAATTTACTTTGGAATGGCAGAAAATACCACATAGTAGGTAGATATGGTGGACACAAATGGCATGGGTTTTGGCTCAAGGTGTTTGGATGCACGAGAAGCATTTCCTCTCAGTACAAGGCTTTGGGCTAGCAAGGTTGTTTGAAGCAAATACAAGTATGAACAGGTACAGCAAAACTTACACAAGAACATATTGCAAGCATTATAAGACTCTACACTGTCTTCCTTGTTGTTCAAACACTTCACCAGAAAATATCTAGACCTTAGAGACCAATCATGCAAACCAAATTTCAACAAGCTCTATGGTAGTTCTCCACTAATAGATTTAACTACACGATGCAAGAGCTTAAACATGATCTAATGAGAGCTCAAAACAATTGCCAAGTATCAAGTTATCCCAAACCATATGAAGCATTTTCTGATTCCAACCAAATAGCAATCAACGAAGCAATTTTAGCCTTCGCCATGAACATTAAAGCACAACTAAGAACACAAGTGTTCCATATGAAAAAGTGGAGCGTAATATCTCCAATATAAGGATTGTGGGATCCAACTTTATTCAAACCAAAATAAAAACAAAAGCAAACAGACGCTCCAAGTAAAGAACATAAGATGTGATGGAATAAAAATATAGTTTCACTAGAAGTGACCTGATAAGTTGTCGATGAAGAAGGGGATGCCTTGGGCATCCCCAAGCTTAGATGCTTGAGTCTTCTTAAAATGCAGGGATGAACCACCGGGGCATCCCCAAGCTTAGACTTTTCACTCTTCTTGATCATATTGTATCATCCTCTTCTCTTGACCCTTGAAAACTTCCTCCACACCAAACTTAAAGCAAACTCATTAGGGCATGTACAACGGGGACGCTTGGAACGGACGCTAGGCTCCTTTTCCTGGCCGTTTCGCTCGATTTCCGATCAATCCTGGGATTCTGGCCAGCGTCGACGCGAAAATTTGAGTCGGGCGCTTAGGCCTTCTTTTCGCGCACGATGTGCATCGACGAGCGGCGGACGCTAGCCCAGGCGCTAGCAAAATCAGTTTAGGGGAGTCCTACAAATCCATTCTCAACTGTTTCGCTAGCATCCCGCGTTGGATAGCTGGGCGCTTAGCCATTTTCGGTAGCAACCACATAAGCACTCCGCGTTGCTAACAAGGCGCTTAGCACTTAATCAGATTTCTTATCCTTTATTTAATTTCATCTAAGCGCCTCACTAAGTGACTAGCATTGTAGATGCCCTTAGAGGGTTAGTGCATAATCGAAAATTCACACATTCAGAGGTGACATAATCATTCTTAACACTTCTGGACAATGCACAAAGCTACTGAAAGTTAATGGAACAAAGAAACCCATTCAACATAGCAAAAGCGGCAATGCGAAATAAAAGGCAGAATCTGTCAAAATAGAACAGTAAAGACGAATTTTCCAGGGGCACTTAACTTGCTCAAACGGAAAACTCAAAACTAATGAAAGTTGCGTACATATCTGAGGATCACGCACGTAAATTGGCAGATTTTTTTGATTTTTATACAGGGAGATCTACGCAAATTCGTGACAGACAGCAAATCTATTTCTGCGCAGTAATCCAAATCTAGCATCAACTTTACCATAGAGACTTTACTTGGCACAAAAACATGATAAGGAGAGGTTGCTGGTAGTAACAACTTCCAAGACTCAACAATACAGTAGTAAAATGAAAACATGGGTTATCTCCCAAGAAGTGCTTTTCTTTAACGCCTTTCATCTAGGCGCGGAAAGTGCAAATCAAGTATTATCAAGAGAAGAAGCATCAACATCATAATTTGTTCCAATAATAGAATCAAAAGGCAACTTAATTCTCTTTCTAGGAAAGTGTTCCATACCTTTCTTGAGAGGAAATTGATACTTAATATTTCCTTCTTTCATATCAATAACAGTACCAACAGTTCGAAGAAAGGGTCTTCCCAAGACAATAGGATAAGATGCATTGCATTCAATATCCAAGACAACAAAATCAACGGGGACAAGGTTATTGTTAACCGTAATGTGAACATTATCAATCCTCCCCAAAGGTTTCTTTAGAGAATTATCAGCAAGATTAACATCCAAATAACAATTTTTCAACGGTGGCAAGTCAAGCATATCATAAATTTTCTTAGGCATAACAGAATTACTTGCACCAAGATCACATAAAGCAATACATTCAAAATCATTGAATTTCATCTTAATGATGGGCTCCCAACCATCTTCCAACTTCCTAGGAATAGAAGCTTCAAGTTTTAATTTCTCTTCCTAGCTTTAATGAGAGCATTTGTAATATGTTTTGTAAAGGCTAAATTTATAGTACTAGCATTAGGACTTCTAGCAAGTTTTTGTAAGAACTTTATAACTTCAGTAATATGACAATCATCAAAATCTAAACCATTATGATCTACAGCATTCTGAAAAATTTCAGCACTATTATCACAAGCAGTTTCAGCAGTTTCAGGCAATTTTGCACGCTTTGCACTAGGAGTAGAAACATTGCCAACACCAATTATTTTACCATTGATAGTAGGAGGTGTAGCAACATGTGAAGAATAAACATTACTAGTAGTGGCAATAGTCCAAACTTTAGCTACATTATTCTCTTTAGCAAGTTTTTCTTTTTCTTCTCTGTCCCATCTAGCATGCAATTCAGCCAACATTCTAATATTATCATTAATGCGAACTTGGATGGCATTTGCTGTAGCAAGAAATTTTTTATCATTATCCTCAGGTTTAGCAGCCATTTTATTAATTAAAGAAGATTGTGATTCAGACATATATGAGATTCGATTTTCAGCATTTGAAAGTTTAGTTTGCAAACCAGAAATTTTCATATTCAAATTTTCAAGTTGATTTCCTATATTCTTCAACAAGGCAGATTGTTCATTCATAGTTTTAGTAAACAATTGATTTTGCTCATATTGTGATTTCATAAAGCTCTTAGTGGTTCTTTCAATTTCCAGTATCTTTTCCTCACTAGGCAAAACAGATCTACCATAAGAATTACCATAACCACTACCATTATTAGAAGGATATGGCCTATAGTTGTTGTTACCATAATTATTCCTATAAGCATTGTTGTTGAAATTATTACTCTTAATGAAATTCACATCAACATTTTCTTCTTGAGCAACCAATGAAGCTAAAGGAACACTATTAGGATCAATATGAGATCTACCATTTGCAAGCATAGACATAATAGCATCAATCTTATCACCCAAAGAAAAGGTTCTTCAAAAGAATTTACCTTCTTACCTTGAGGAGTTCTTTCAATGTGCCATTCATAGTAATTGATCATCATATCATCAAGAAGCTTTATTGCGGCGCCTAAGGTGATGGACATAAAAGTACCTCCAGAGCTGAATCCAATAGGTTCCTTGAGGAAAAAATTCAATCCTGCATAAAAGGTTTGATGATCATCCAAGTAGTTAGTCCATGGGTAGGGCAATTTTACCAAAGATTTCATTCTCTCCCATGCTTGAGCAACATGTTCATTATCAAATTGCTTAAAATTCATAATGCTACTTCTCAAAGATATAATCTTAGCAGGAGGATAATATTTACCAATAAAAGCATCTTTACATTTAGTTCATGAATCAATACTATTCTTAGGCAAAGAAAGCAACCAATCTTTAGCTCTTCCTCTTAATGAGAAAGGAAACAATTTCAGTTTTATAATATCACCATCTATATCCTTATACTTTTGCATTTCACAAGGTTCAACAAAATTATTAAGATGGGCAGCAACATCATCAGTACTAACACCAGAAAATTGCTCTCTTATAACAAGATTCAAGAAAGGGTGTTTAATCTCATAAAATTCTGTTGTAGTAGCAGTGGAGCAATAGAGTACTTATAAAATCATTATTATTTGTGCTTTAAATCACACAACTTAGTATTTTCAGGAGTACCCATTGTAGCAGTAATAAAAGTAAACTAAGCAAATAAAATAAAGTAAAGACAAGTAACTAATTTTTTTGTGTTTTGATATAGAGCAAGTAAACAAGACAGAAAGTAAAGCAACTATTATTTTTGTGTTTTTAGATATAAAGCAAACAAGACAGAAAATAAAATAAAGTAAAGCAAGACAAAAACAAAGTAAAGAGATTGGATGTGGAAGACTCCTTGCGCGTGTCTTGATCTCTCCCCTGCAACGGCGTCAGAATTTAGCTTGACACGCGTGAAGCACACGTCCGTTGGGAACCCCAAGTGAAAGGTGTGATGCAGAAGCAAGTTTCCCTCAGTTATGAAACCAAGGTTATCGAACCAGAGGAGTCGAAGGAACACGTGAGGGTTGTTGGTGGAGGAGTGTAGTGCGGCGCAACACCAGTGAAACCGGCCAAACGTGAACCCGCACAACACAATCAAGATACTTTGCCCCAACGTGACAAAGTGAGGTTGTCAATCTCACCGTTTGCCGAAACAAAGGATTAAAACGTATGGTGTGGAAAATGATGTTTGTTTGCAAAGAATAGTAAGAACAATGATTGCAGTATATTGTATTCAGATGTAAAAGAATGGACCGGGTCCAGTTCACTAGTGGCGTCTCTCCAATAAGATAAATAACATGTTGGGTGAACAAATTACAGTGGGCAATTGACAAATAAAGATTCAATACATATCATGATGATCACTATGAGATTTAATCAGTACATTACGACAAAGAACATAGACCGCCATCCAAAGCATGCATCTATGCCTAAATAGTCCACCTTCGGGTTAGCATCCGCACCCCCTCCAATTAAGTTGCAAACAACAGATAATTGCATTAAGTACGTGCGTAATGTAATCAACACAAATATCCTTAGACAAAGCATTGATGTTTTATCCCTAGTAGCAACAGCACATCCATAACCTTAGAACTTTTTGTCACTGTCCCATATTCAATGGAGGCATGAACCCACTATCGAGCATAAATACTCCTCTTGAGTTACAAGTATCAACTTGGCCAGAGGCTCTACTAGCAATGGAGAGCATGCGGGAACATAAACAACACATATATGATAGATTGATAATCAACTTGACATAATATTCTATATTCATCGGATCCCACCAAACACAACATGTATCATTACAAATGGATGATCTTGATCATGTTAGGCAGCTCACAAGATCTAAACATGATAGCACAAGAGGAGAAGACAACCAACTAGCTACTGCTTATGGACCCATAGTCCAAGGATGAACTACTCACGCATCAATCCGGAGGCGGGCATGATGATGTAGAGCCCTCTGATGATTCCCCTCTCCCGGCAGGGTGCCGAGGCGATCTCCTGAATCCCCCGAGATGGGATTGGCGGCGGCGGCGTCTCTGGAAGGTTTTCCGTCGTGGCTCTCGGTACAGGGGTTTTCGCGACGAAGGCTTTAAGTAGGCGGAAGGGTAGGGTTGGAGGGCGACCGAGGGGCCCACACCATAGGGCGGCGCGGGCCCCCCTAGGCCGCGCGGCCCTATGGTGGCGGCGCCTGTCGCCCACTTTGTAATCCCTTCGTCTTCTGGAGCTTCGTGGAAAAATAAGACCCTGGGCGTTGATTTCGTCCAATTCCGAGAATATTTCCTTTGTAGGATTTCTGAAACCAAAAACAGCAGAAAACAGCAACTGGCGCTTCGTGTTGGGGGGATGACCCCCGGTATGCCAAAGGCATGCCAAACCGGATGGTCTTATCCATCAAGATACCGGTTTAATATTTATACCGGAGCTCAAAGATAGGAATTTGGCTAAGTAAGCTAAGCCGGTATCCCCAAGAGGGGTATACCGGGACCGGATAGAAAGGATGCCGGAGACCGGAAGGAAGAGCATGTCGGCAGGACCAGTCAAAGATTCTCTCCAGAGCTAGAGGACAAGGATGAGCTAAGCAAAGTGGCTTTAAACGAAGGCCTGAAGACAAAGAAGAGGATGACGGCCAAAGAAGCCGGAGGACGTCAGCCTCCCTGTTTAAAGAAGACCCCGGCGTCATCTATGATTAAAGTAGCTTTGTAAAGTATCTTTGTAAAGTAGTTTGTCTAGTCAAAGATGCCATTAGGGTTTCTTGCCTGTAAGCCACCCTCTCCCCTATATAAGGAGAGGGGGGAGCCCCATTCATACGCGCGGAACATAGAGAGAGGAACCCTGTAAGCTCAAACCTGTAACCTGTGGAGATCAATGAAGAGAATGATCTAGAGCGAGTTCTTCCTTGTGTCTTTCTTCTTCAACCTCTGGCCTTGGCCAAGTTCTTGAGGAAACCATCCGGAAGTTCATCCCATCTAGTCATAAACCCCCCCGAATCCTCTAGCGTCCATTCGGCCCCAAGATAAGCCATCCTATGGCATCTGCTTGTTCACCACGACGATGACAGTTGGCGCCCACCGTGGGGCATGAAGTGGCGCTTGCTGGAGTTCATATTCGGGCGGGCATCCTCGACATCAACGGCGAGCGCACGGTGTCCGCGCTCGTGCAACACATCTACAACATGGACTTCATCAACGATAACGCAGGCTGCTTCGCCAACGGCGGCAAGTTCCCGCAGAACGGCCGCACCATCTATTTCGGCACCGTTCCTGTGCGCCAGCGCCTCTCGCCGGTGCTGGTGGCGCCGGATCCGCCAAGGTGGCTGTGTGCTGGCCGCGCCGCCGGCAGCGTGGAGGTCATGATGGCTGGTGCGGTCAACACCGGCAAAGGAGCTGTGGAGGAAGGAGATGAACGTGCGACATCGACCCGCCCGGCGAAACCGCCGCTGGAGCGTGACGCAGGCGTCGCGGGAGCATCTTCAGCGCCACCGGCAACCCTCTTCAAGCGGCGATGCACACGCTGGCCACGCCCATCGCGCAGAACATCGACCCGGCAAAGGCTCAGAGGCCACGCGCAAGGCCCCGCCACCGGTGGCGCCGACATCATCCGACGCAGCGCGCTGAACCCAACCTACGTGGAGTACAACGAGCCCACGCTTTGCTTCAGCTAGTGCTCATGCTGCTAGGATACCGGAAAACCGGCTTAAGGCTCGTAATCTAGATCAGGATTTGCGCAAAGAAGTTCTTGCCGGCAAAAGTGCATCTGTATCTGTGAGCATTGTAGAAAAGCCTAAGTACAGTAGCCCGGATAAAACTATAAAAGCAGTAGAACTATGTGAATCGCTTTCCAGAGACGAGTTGGCAAAGCAGCAAGAACGTGTTAAAGAGCTGCTGAAAACTATCGAGCAGCAAAATGCTGAGCACTAGCTAAGCCGAACGAGGCAGTGGCCTCAAAATCCGCGCGTTCAACAAAGAATGCCGGAAGCAAGTCCCATGGGCAGGCATCGTCCCCCATCCGGACAAAAGAAGGGAAAGAGAAAAGAACGCACGGCAGATGATGTGTATGATCCGGTCCTTGCCGGAAAGCAAAGCCGGGCAACAAGATGCCGGTAGAAAAAGCCAAGGGGCAGATCGGCTACGCCAAGGGAGGCTATGCCGAAACAATCATGCCGGTAGATAAGAAATCGGGCAAAACTATCGAGCCGCAAGAGTGGCATATGTCGATGAAGAAATGCCACCACCAGGGTACCGGCAGGCAAGAGCCGCGGAACCGGAAGGATATGACGAGTCAGATTCCGAGGTGGAACGAACCAAGGCACGCCGGAACCCTTTGGGGAACGGCTGGGGGAAAGATACTTACCAAGCCAGGATGCGAGGCACAGGCTGGACAGAGTGTATCTCTCTGAGATGATTGAATCTGAGGGACCTCCTGGTCCAAAGTGCTTTGGCCCACGAATCATGAGGGAAGAGCCACCGGTCGCAATTTCCAGTTGCCCCGGGATACAAAAACATATGACGGCACAACTAAGCCGGAAGATTGGTTGGCGGACTATGTCACTGCTGTTTATGTAGCAGGTGGTGGAGTAAACCGGCGTTGGGCGGTAAGAATCATACCGTCCTACCTGGTAGGACCTGCGTCGGATTTGGCTTAACAACTTGCCATAGGAAGCATTAATGGATGGTTGGACTTTGAGGAAGCTTTTGTGAGCAACTTCAGTAGCACTTACAAGAGGCCAAACCGGCCCCAACAGCTCGCCTGTGCCAGCAGCGTACAGGAGAAACAGACCGGGATTATCTTACCCGGTGGAACTCAATGAGAAACACATGCGAAGGAGTGATTGAAGCACAAGCGATCGCTTGGTTCAGTCAAGGATGCCGGAGGGGATCACCACTGTGGCAAAGGCTGCAGAGGAATATGCCAAGCACATTGGCAGAAATGATGCGAGTGGCGGAAAATTATGCGTTGGGAGACCCAATGCAACCGCCGGAGCAGTCGAATCCGCCTCAGCAGCGACAAGAGCAATACCGGGACAACCGGAACAACAAAAGAAGGGAAGATTTCCTGATCGAAGGTATGCACCACAGCAAGTTGCTGCCGTGCAAGAAAATTATGATGCCAGCGGCAGCCAGAGACAGAAAACCGGATCGCAACCGTGGGCAGGTCCTAAGAAGCAATGGGTCGAGAAGAAACCCTGGGGCCAGAAAAAGAATTGGCAAGAGCCTGTGAAATACACCATGGAAGCCGCCATGGACCAACCTTGCCGGTGGCACACGCCGAACCCGGATCACCCGTCAAACCATCTGACGAAGGATTGTTCTTGGACTAAGTACTTAATGCAAAAAGGGGCAGTGAAGGATGCGCAAGGGCAAGGGTGCTCCACAATGTTGCCGCCACCGCAAGATATGCTGCGCCAACAGCAACTACCCCACCACCACCACTTACCTGGAGCAAATGCTTTCACCGGTACACCCTCGCCAAACAGGCAACAATACCAGCAAGTTAACCAGGTGGAGGAAAATCGTGATCAACCACCGCCACCGGCACCTTTGGGCCGGAATGTTTACGAAGATCCACATTTGTGCATGGTTGTCTTTGTCACCGAACCAAACGACAGGCAGAGTGTGCATCGCCGTTCCATGGAGGTAAACGCGGTGATGCCGGCAGTACCCAAGTACATGCTATGGTCAGATCAGGAAATCACCTGGTCGTTCAAGGATCACCCCAAAATCATGCCGAATCCGGGCGGATACGCTCTTGTTGTGGACCCAATCATGAAGGGCCGGAAACTGGTAAAGTTCAGCAAGGTGCTGATTGACAACGGCAGCAGCATAAACATCATGTACAACATACCATGCGTACGCTGGGCATAACAGAGAATATGTTGCAGCCAACTCGCACAACTTTCCATGGGATCGTGCCGGGTTTGTCTTGTGCTCCAATAGGAAAAGTTCGGGTGGATGTATCGTTTGGAGGACGTGACAATTGTCGTGTTGAAAACATTGAGTTCGAGGTGGTGGACTTAGATAGTCCTTACCATGCGTTGCTGGGAAGGCCGGCATTGGCAGCTTTCATGGCCTCAACCCATACGGCTTACCTCAAGATGAAGATGCCGGCACCTCGCGGACCCTTGACCGTGGTGGGAAACTATAAAGTCTCGATGGAAACCGCTTCCGCCGGATCAAACCTGGCAGAATCACTGGTGATAGCGGAGGAAAAGAAAAGAATGCAAACTGCGGTTGCGCTGGCTCAGTCCTCAAAGTTGAGCTTAGCGGCAATGAGTGGGAACTTGGCCTCACCGGCATTCAAGCCGACAAACGAGACAAAGGACATTGTGCTGGATCCGGCTTACCCAGAGCGCACCGTTCGTCGGTGCCGGCCTCAGCCAAGCATAGGAAAGCGCGCTCGTCGCCTTCCTCCGTGAGAATCGAACATTTTTGCCTGGTCACTGATGACTTGGTAGGAGTTCTGAGGGAGCTGGCTGAGCACTCTTTAAACGTCCGGAAGGATGCCAAACCGGTGAGACAACCTTTGCGCCGGTTCGCAGAAGATAGGAGGAAAATCATTGGAGAAGAAGTAACAAAGCTGTTGGTTGCCGGTTTCATCGTGGAGGTCACGCACACAGAGTGGCTGGCTAATCCGGTGATGGTCGAGAAGAAAAAAGATGAGAACCTGGAGGCACAAAGCTCCGAAGGTGTGGCGCATGTGCATCGACTACACCAACCTCAACAAGGCTTGCCCAAGAGACCCTTTCCCTTTGCCCCGAATCGATCAAGTGATTGATTCTACTGCTGGGTGTGAGTTGTTGTCTTTCCTGGATGCATATTCCGGCTTCCACCAAATCCCTCTGAAAAAGGAAGATCAAATAAAAACTGCGTTCATTACCCCGCACGGGGCTTATTGCTATGTTACAATGCCTTTTGGTTTGCGCAACGCTGGTGCAACGTACCAGCGCTGTATGCAAAAATGCTTGTTTGATCAAATCGGAAAGAATGTGCAAGTCTATGTGGACGATATCGTGATAAAAACTAAGGTAAAAGACACCTTAATCGATGACATCCGGCAAACATTCGACAACCTAAGACGGTTCCGGATGAAACTCAATCCGGCAAAGTGCACCTTTGGTGTCCCTGCCGGTAAGCTACTCGGTTTCCTTGTGTCAAGCCGGGGAATTGAGGTGAATCCGGTAAAAATCCGGGCAATAGAAAGAATGACAATACCACGAGAACTCAAGGATGTACCGGAAGCTTGGCATCGCTAAGCCGGTTCATAAGCAGGCTAGGAGAAAAGGCCTCTGCCGCTTTATGCCCTAATGAAAAAATCCGATACTTTTCTGGACCCCTCAGGCAGACGCAGCATTTAAAGAGCTAAAAACAATGCTAGTTACTGCACCAATACTAGCCTCGCCTTTGGAAAGGGAACCTATGTTGCTCTATATAGCGGCAACAAACCGGGTGGTTAGCGTTGTGGTAGTGGTGGAAAGAGAAGAGGAAGGAAAAACCGTGCAAAGACCGGTATACTACCTGAGCGAGGTGCTCTCCCTCTCAAAACAACTACCCGCACTTCCAAAAGATGACTTATGGCGTGTTCATGGCCGCCACGAAGCTCAAGCATTACTTTGAGGAGCATCCCATGAAGGTGGTGAGTGAGGCACCCATCTCCGATATCATGGGCAACAAGGACGCCAGCGGCCGGATTGCAAAATGGGCAATTCAGCTATCACCATATGTACCGGTGTATGAAAGAAGAGATGCCATAAAATCGCAAGCTTTAGCTGATTTCTTGGTCGATTGGGCGGAGACAATACAAGCCGCCAGAACACAAGATAGAATACTGGAAGATGCACTTTGACGGATCCAAACTCAAGGAGGGTCTGGGTGCCGGTGTGGTGCTCACCTCACCTAAGGGAGATCACCTCCGGTATGTTTTACAAGTGCACTTCAGGGCATCAAACAATGTCGCTGAGTACGAAGCTCTGATACATGGGCTTAAGGTCGCAAAAGAAATCGGAGCGCTCCGGATCATTTGCTACGGCGATTCAGATCTGGTGGTGCAGCAGTGTTCCGGAGATTGGGATGCAAAAGATGCCAACATGGCCTCATACCGGTTTCATGTGCAAAAGATTGCCGGCTTCTTCGAAGGGTGTGAGTTTCACCATGTGCCGCGGGCTGAAAATGAAGCCGCAGATGCTCTATCCAAGCTAGGTTCATCGAGGCAAGAAATTCCCCCCGGGATAGCCTTGGCGCACTTAAGAGTTCCGTCAATCAAGCCAAGTCCGGAATCGGAATCAATTTTTGTACCGGAATCGCATGTGGTGCTAATGGATATCGATGAAGGAAACTCGGGGATTGTTCCGGCACACTCGGGGACTGTTCCAGCGAACTGGGGACTCCACCCTGCAAGCTCGGGGACTGCGGCACCCATACCGGAGAGGTAACGCTCGTGGACAATATGGACATAGACATGCCGGTGTTTGTGGTTAGAGAAGCGCCATCTTGGGTTGAACCTATTAAGGAATTCCTGATCAACGGCACCTTGCCGGTTGACAAAAATGAGTCCAGAAGGATACAGAGGAGGTCCAAAGCTTACACTATCATCAATGGTGAGGTATACAAAAGAAGTGTTACCGGTGTCCTCCAAAGATGCGTGGAGCCGAAGAGGGAAGAGAAATGCTTGAGGAAATTCACCGAGGAGAATGCGGGCACCACGCCTCGTCAAGGGCACTGGTGGCAAAAGTGTTCCGGCATGGATTCTATTGGCCAACGGCTTTGGAGAATGCGGAGGATATGGTAAGAAAATGCAATGGGTGCCAGAGGTACGCCAAGCAAAACCATACCCCAGCATCCGGTTTAAAAACCATACCGCTAACTTGGCCATTCGCTGTTTGGTGCCTGGACATGGTTGGACCATTTAAAACCGCAAGGGGAAACATGACTCACATCTTGGTAATGGTGGATAAATTCACCAAGTGGCTGGAGGTGAAGCCTATCGCAAAATGTGATGGCCACACAACAGTAAAATTCCTGAAAGATGTAATCCTGCGGTATGGATACCCGCACAGTATCATAACCGACAATGGCTCAAACTTTGCTCAAGGAGAGTTCAAGCGATTTTGTGAAGACAAGAACATCCGGTTGGATTTGTGCTCAGTGGCACACCCACAAGGCAATGGCCAAGTTGAAAGAACGAATGCTTTAGTACTTTCCGGTATCAAACCAAGACTCATTGATGCAATGGAAAAATCGCCGGGATGTTGGATCGATGAGCTACCATCGGTCTGTGGAGTCTAAGAACAACTCCGAACCGGTCTACCGGATACACGCCATTCTTCATGGTTTATGGGGCAGAAGCGGTCATACCAACCGACATTCTCCATGATTCCCCAAGGGTGCAGCTCTATACCGAAGAAGAGGTAAAGGAGGCCCGAGAAAATGATGTGGACTTGCTAGAAGAAGCAAGAGAATTAGCTCTGGCAAGAACAGCCATTTACCAACAAAACCTCAGACGCTATCACAGCCGGAAGGTTAACCCGAGGGTATTCCGAGAAGGAGACCTAGTGCTACGCCTAGTGCAGCGCACTGAAGGCCGGCACAAGCTTTCCCCCCGTGGGAAGGACCTTTCATTGTGAGCAAGGCTCTCCACAATGATGCCTATTACCTAATTGATGCACAGGAGTGGAAGAAAGGAAAGGCGGACAAGTCAGGAGAGGAGACCAAACGCCCATGGAATGTAGCTTTGTTGCGTCCTTTCTACTCTTGAAGTGGTGGTAAGAGTTCCTTTTTGTACCTTACTTGCTATGAATAAAAGATGTCGGAACCTCGAATGAATCTCGGGGACTACCCTTACTAAGTTGCATGAAACATGTCTATTTTTTCTGTTGCCGGTTGCTTATTGAATGTTTTTTCTTTCCGGTAGTGTGCTAAACCCTACCGGAGTCTTCGACTCTGCTGTTGTCCATAACTTGGCTTCATGGCAAGCAAGATAAACCGGTAGGGGATAAGCACATGAACCGCGCGGAAAGAGAGAGCAGGAGAGAACAATCCGGAAAAGTTTAACTAACCCCGGTTATACCGGTTTTTTGCAAAAAATTCAAGTTATTTCTAAGTTCAAGAAAATGCTTGCTTGGTGAAAGAACTTTGTGCTCATACGCCAAAATGCCCAGAGAAGGTAGGCAGAGCCAAGGCAAAAGAGCCAAGTATGCATCAATTGGATGCGGAAACAATTTCGAAATCATTGCAGTGCAAGAAAAAGCAACTCAACAAGCAAATAT
This sequence comes from Lolium multiflorum, assembly GCA_030979885.1. Lineage (NCBI taxonomy): Eukaryota > Viridiplantae > Streptophyta > Magnoliopsida > Poales > Poaceae > Lolium > Lolium multiflorum. The sequence goes on along the minus strand of CM061747.1, from coordinate 117,905,163 downwards.
GCTAAGACAAACATAACTTAATAAGTTACCGGTATAAGCCTACCGGCATAAAATGTTGTACCAACATACCAAAAGGATGAGTTTTATCTTACATCATAAACCCCGGCATACCGGGGTAGAATTTAACGAGTTTTGTTACAAAGCGAGCAGGAACAGGTAACATCTTTTCACAACATAAAGTCAAGCAGCAGGGGCTTCAGGGGGAGCAGCGCCGGCATCAGGAGCTTCCGGTGGCACATCCTCGCCTTCATCTTCCTCCTCCTCGCTCAGATAATCCTTGACATCTTCAGGAGGGGGGATGAAGGTGCGCATTTCAGCGTACTCCGCGATATGGTACGCGCGGTCCTGCCGCTTAGCGGTAAGGACCGGGTCCAGATCGGTGGGAGCACCTTCACGCACGCCGACGAGGGCGTCCAGATCCAGCTCCGGATACCAGGAGCAGGCAACGCGAAGCGCTCCGCTCCGGCACGGGCAGCAGAGCACTGCCACTCCCGGATCCGTCGGCAGGCACCTTTCAAGCGGTCGCTGATGAGGGAGAAGGTGTCGGGCACCACTTCGCCGGGCCAGAGGGTCTTGAAGAGCTGGGAGGCCACCTCGGGGATGTCGGAAAGATTCCGGTCCACCGAGCGCATGTGCGAGACCCGCGCGTTTAGAGCAACCAAGTGATCATAGGGATCCCAAGGTGCACCCAAATTATCGCCAGCCTGGCCGCGCTCCGGTGCTCCGCACCTTCTTTATGGCATGAGCCTGGGAATCCGGAAAGAGCCCTGCAAAACAAAGGAAAGAAAAGAGCCAAGTATGATACTGAATGAATAAGCGGGTAAGCGTAAACCGAAAAAGAGAAAGAAAACATAATGGCGGCAGCGCATCGGGCCCGCGTAACTGTAAGGTCAGACTCTTCCGCTTTCAACTGCTAGCGACCTCGCTTCTCGGGTCGTTTTCCGTCCTCGGTGGCCTCCTCCATGCGGCCAGCTGCTGCCTTGCCCTAGCTGTTTTCACCGCTTGGCGGCCTCTTCCCAGCTCGGCCTGCAAGACCACATTGGTGCTTAAGCCGCATCCTCTGCCGCTTCTTCATTAAGCCTAGCTCGCAGCAGCCTTCAATGCCTTCTGCCTCTTCGTGATGCTTCTGACCCCTGCCTGGATAGCCCGATCCTTCACTCCCAGAGATCTCCTTCGGGCCTCCAAGGCCTTCCTCGGTGATCCTTCCGTGATGAGAGTTGCTCCCTTTCTCGCCTAAAAGCCGAAAAAGAAGATGTTAGCAAAAACACAAAAACAGACAAGACACAAAGAAGCAAGTTAACCGGAAAAACAGGAGTTGTACCTTGGAGTGCGGCAACCTGGGCCTTGAGGGCCTCAATGGAGGCTTCCGGGATAGCTGTTATGAGAAAAACTTGTAAGTAACAAAGAAAAGAAAACCTTTCGGTAAAAAGATGCCGGAGGCGCAAGAAGTTACCTTGGACTTGCTGTGTGCCTCAGCAAGGTTCCGGTGCTCCCAAAGAAGCTCCTCGAAGAGAGCCTTCCGGGCGTCGGCCGTGCTCTGTTTAAGGAAATGATGTTAGCAAAGAACAAAGGATCTTAACCCGAAACTCGGGGACTGGCCATGCCGGTTTCGCGCGTTTCTAGTAAGTTTCGCGCTAAGAGCAAGATCTCAACCCGAAACTCGGGGACTGGGAGTTCGCGGTGTCTTTAAAAGAAAGTTTTGCGCTAAGACCTACGCTCTCAACCCAAAACTCGGGGACTGGGAGTTCGTGTCTTTAAAAGAAAGTTTTGCGCTAAGACCTACGCTCTCAACCCAAAACTCGGGGACTGGGAGTTTGCGGTATGCTATGAGAAAGATGCCGGTTTCGGAGATTCGTTAAAAGAAAGTTTTGCGCTAAGACCTACGCTCTCAACCCAAAACTCGGGGACTGGGAGAATAGACAAGATCCGGAAAGAAGAAAACCGGCATCAAGAAAATTTACAAGAGAAGTTGATAGAACTTACCACCACGTTAGCGGTGGCATCGTACCACGCGCTGTCGAACTCCTTCACGGCATGCTTGAGCCGCGTGAAGTGTTCTTCAGTGGACCGAGGGCCGGCAGGATCTGGCGCCGGGAGGCGGTCCTTCCCCAAGCCACGGGTAGCTGCGGAGATGTCCGCATCATTCCATTTTTGGGCATAGGGGAGAAGAGGCCCCAAGTCTTTGCCCTCGCGCTTCAGCTCAACGATCCGGCCCAAGAGGCCGGAAGGTTTATCCTGGACCACAACGGCGGCAGGCCCGACGTGCAGCACTAGAGGCTGCGAGCCGCTTGAGGCGCTGCCATCCGCGGCCTTTCCGCGGGACGCCCCCGGCTTGAGGAAGTCGGTGATCTTGAGGGTCGCAGGCGGCGGCTTGGGCGCAGTCGCGGGAGGTCCTTGGGTTGGTGGAGGCGTTGGCGTGGCCCCGGTTGCCTCAGGAACAGAGGTTTCCGGCGGCGGCGTTGGTGTAGAGGTTGCCGGCACGGAAGTTTCCGGCGCGGTCTTGGAGGAAGTCTTCTTCTTTTTCTTCTTTTCAAGGACGGGAGGAACCGAAGGTTCCGCCCGCCCGGCAGGTTCTTTTCCGGCGCCCATGTTGCTGGCGCCGGCGTCTTGGGTCTCAGGAGGGGAGGCAAGGTCCTCCTCCGCGCGGTGATCTGGCGGTGTAGGGGCCGCGCGCCCCGAACTTGTTGTGCCTCCCAGAGGGGAGGCAGAGGTGGTGCCGGCACCAGACGGTGCCGGGCTTGAGTGAGGAGGAGGAGTTGAGGTCCTGGCAGATCCGGCAGAGCCCTCAGGCCTGGAGCCGAGCTTGAGCGCGGGGCTGAAAAAGAGAAAAGGAAAAGATTGGGAAAAAAGCAACCGGAAAGGAACTTGGTGAAAACGAAACAAGCAGAAAAGTGGGGCCTTACCCGGTAGCGGTCGGCATCTGTTTGCCCTTGTGGCGCCTCACAGCTACGACCTTACCCGCGAGAGGTTCGGTCCGGAAGCGCTTGGCAGGAGGAGCTTGGCTTGAGCCGGCATCAGAAGCCGGGGTCTTGTTCTTCTTGCCCTGGGCCATGAGTTTGTCCACAAACTCTTGGCCTGCCTCGGCCTGCAGGGGGGCGACATGCTCATGGACCTGTGGTTTGATGTTGGCTGAGGGAACATCTACAGAAGAACAATAACAGAGGAATATGAGAGGTATAAAAGAAGAGCTACCTCAAGGATGGTCAGTTCATCAGACGAACCGGCGGGTTCCGGTGGAGACTTGCCGAGGCGCGCGGCTGGAGTCCGGCCCATCTTCAGGTCCCGCCAAAAGATGACGGGGTCGGGGTCAAACTTGTCGAGACCGCGCTTCCGGCAACGGCCTCGCTTGTCGGATTCGATGCCGGGGAAACGGTCCTTGGCCTGAAGAACAAAAGAGAAAAAAGGGGTTAACCGCAATGAAAGCTTCCGGTGAACCGACCCGAGTTGCGTAATTTCTTACTTCTTGGGTCGGAGGGTTAGTAGAGCTAAGAGGCCGGAGGCCCCATTCCCAATCTTCCGGCATGGAGGTCTGGCAGATCTGCCTGGCCTTAAGGACAACATCCTTCTTGCTGAGAGGAAGCCCGGTGATCTTGGTAGGATCGCCGGGGCCATACATCTCGCACATCTTGTGGGCGCGGCGCTTAAGAGGAAGCACCCGACGCGAGAAGGTGCGGACGATATCATCGGAGCAGATGCCGGTGTCCTTCATCTTCTGTTTCATGAAGCGTATAATCCGGTTGGTCTCGTTGTGAGACTCCTTCGGATTGTAGCCCCAGTTGGTCTTTGTGGGCGGCGCCGGATCAAAAGGAGGCAGATCAATAAGATCTGCGGCGCCGTTGTTCTTCACATAGAAGAAGGTCCCTTGCCATAACCGGCATGACTCGAGACCGGAAAACTTGAAGAAGGGGCTCCCTTGACGAGAGCCAATGATGCAAGACCCGCATTGTACGGGGGGTTTGGGTTTAGGAAGAATGTCTAAGCCCTGAACGGAATTAATCCGAAGGGCGAAGAATCGAGCAAACGTCTCGCGAGTGGGACGAATGCCGATATAAGCCTCCATGAAGGTGGCATAGCAAGAGAGGTAGAAGACGGCGTTGCCGGGAAGATGGTGAGGTTGGAGTTTGTAAAAGTCAAGGAAACTCTGGAAAAAAGAGGAAACAGGGAGGCCGAAGCCGCGCACAAAATGAGCAAGGAAGACGACGCGTTCACCGGGGTTAGGCACCGGTTCATCTCGTCGCCAGGAAGCCGGCAGGTTACTCCTTCCGGAATCCTCCGGGACCGGTATAGCCAGTCAATCTCATACGCTGGAGCCCATCCAGGCTCCGCGAGTGATCTCGGAAGAGTCAGCGCCGGAAGCTTGGCTAGAGCTACCGGCATCTTGCTCTTGGCCGCCGTCGGTTTCCATCTGGGCTAGATCTGCGCTAACCCCGTCAGAGGCGCGACTTTCCTGATTACTGGAGGAGGAAGTGGAAAGGTACTGCTCGGAAGACATGCGGATTTGAGGAGCCCCGGTATCTACTCGAAAAAACAGATTTCCCAAGAACTACCCCCGCGCGAAGATCTACGAAAGAGAGAAAAAGCAACAGAAAAGAGGAAGTAAATACGCAAGCAACTCAAGATCCGAAGAGCAAGAAAAAGAGGGGTAAATCCAGATTAAGCCTAACCTGGGGCGGCGGAGTCGCGGAGGAGGAAGTTCGCCGGAGGTTTGGTGAGCTTGCCGTGGGCGAGGAAGTCCGTCGACGGCGAGGAGGAAAGGAGCTCGAGGAAGCGAGAATGTCGCGGCCGCGGAAGCAGCACCGCAGAAGCTCTTCGCGCGATGAAGTCCGGCGGCGTCCGGCGGAGCACTAGCGTGGGTTAGCCGGGCGGCGGAGCTCAAGCAGCGAAAGGAGCGGCGAAGACGCAAGAGCGAGGAGCACTTGTGCGCGATGAACTGTGGAGAATGCGAGAAAAGGAAGGAGAAGGGGCGGTTTTGCCTTATAAAGGAAGAGAGAGAAGTGGGCCAAAAACCGCTGAACCGCAGCGGTTCGGGCCATGGGCCGCGACGGTTCGCTCCACGGGCTGCCACGTGGTGCGGCGATACACGCGAAACAGCGAGAAGCCACAGGGAGGGACACACGGATCCAGAGAAGTGGTTGGGATCCGCTGTGGAGCAATTAATGCGCGCGCGGAAGCCGAACGGAAGTGACCCCCGACACCGGCCTCGTCGCCCGCGGCGCATGTCACCGATGTGTGCGGGACCTCGATATATTCGACTTCACGTATGAAGTGCTTAATGACCGAGATGTCTAAGATAAGCTGCTGAGAATGCCTTACAAGAAAGAGGGCATGAGTCCTAGTAAAGATGTCAAATGAGCTAAGCCGGAAAGGCCGTGGATAAATTAAACCCAGATATTAAGGACATGGGGACTGCATGGTCTCTGTTGGATAGAATCCGCTTAATTATACCAGCTTCGTGACTAATGTTGGGGGATGACCCCCGGTATGATGCCAAAGGCATGCTAAACCGGATGGTCTTATCCATCAAGATACCGGTTTAATATTTGCTACTCTGAGCTCAAAGATAGGGCTAAGTAAAGCTAAGTCGGTATCCCCAAGAGGGGTATACCGGGACCGGATAGAAAGGATGCCGGAGACCGGAAGGAAGAGCATGTCGGCAGGACCAGTCAAAGATTCTCTCCAGAGCTAGAGGACAAGGATGAGCTAAGCAAAGTGGCTTTAAACGAAGGCCTGAAGACAAAGAAGAGGATGACGGCCAAAGAAGCCGGAGGACGTCAGCCTCCCTGTTTAAAGAAGACCCCGGCGTCATCTATGATTAAAGTAGCTTTGTAAAGTATCTTTGTAAAGTAGTTTGTCTAGTCAAAGATGCCATTAGGGTTTCTTGCCCTGTAAGCCACCTCTCTCCCCTATAAGGAGTAGGGGGCGCCCATTCAGGCTGAACGTGAGAGAGAAACCTTGTAAGCTCAAACCTGTAACCTGTGGAGATCAATGAAGAGAATGATCTAGAGCGAGTTCTTCCTTGTGTCTTTCTTCTTCAACCTCTGGCCTTGGCCAAGTTCTTGAGGAAACCATCCGGAAGTTCATCCATCTAGTCATAAACCCTCCCCCGAATCCTCTAGCCGCCCATTCGGCCCCAAGATAAGCCATCCTATGGCATCTGTTTGTTCACCACGACGACACTTCGCATCTTGTTAATAGGTTAGTGCCAAAAAATGCATAATAATGATGTAAAGTATGTATAAAACATGTGAGTATTGTCATAAAAGTAGCTTGGAACATAAGAAATTATAGATACGTTGGAGACGTATCAGGATGGGCACATAAGATCCGCCGTGTGTGGGGCTAGGATGCGGTGCGTGTGGGGCTGCATGGTTTTTTTTGTCCTAAACAAACCACTAAGCCGGTGAACCTGCGGGTGCGCCGAAGCCGGGGTACTATATCGCCGTGGAATAGTATGGAGCGCCGCCGTATATCGGGTATCACCAAACAGGTTAGCGCCGGCGTATCCACAAAAAAGGCCGATCGGTAGCTAAAATAGTTGCGCCGGTAGTAGCCTATTTCTAGTACTGCCAATAATGACTAGTTTCATGAAAGACCGTGAACTTGCTACTTCGGGAGGGGTGGCCTCCTAGTTGGCTTGGCGGTTGGTGCTCCGGTGACCTCTTCGTGGAAGATTGTGAAGAGGCCCGGGCTTCTCCTCGTGGAGCTTGTGAAGTGGTTTTGGAGCTTGCCATCTCGGAGTGGAGGAAAAGCTAGCCATAAGGAAAGAGCTATTCCTTTGTGGTTTTGTCTTGGAGAAGAAGGTGAGCCTTCGTGGCCTTCTCGGGAGACCTTCGTAGCTCCGCATATATTCAACGTGACGACCTCACCTTGTGTGGGACACTTCAGAATACATTCAGATCCACGGCCTCTGCCATCTCTATACCCGAGTTTACTTTTCTTGTGATAACCATCATGCTTGAAGTACATATATCTTGCTATCACTTGTGCTACATATATCTTGTGCCTATCTTTCTTATCTTAGTTGTTGTTGTTGCACTTAGTTGAGCCTAGCATATTTAGGTTTTGTGCTTCTAAAATAAACCTTAGTTTAATTTCACATTCTTACGAGCCAAAACCGTAATAGTTTTTAAAACGCCTATTCACTCCCCCCTCCAGGCGACATCTCGTCCTTTCACTTTATCATATTGAATTCCCACATATTTGCAACATATATGATGATAATACCATGTTTTACATTGATTTTAGGATTTCCCAATAATGATCCCCTTTTATTTTGTTATAACATTGCGCAATGTGAAAACCTCGTTTTGTGTCTTTTCACTTTCGCATTACAGAAGTAACATCCCAAATTTTAAAACAAAGAGAAAATGAATTTCCCTAGTTTCCAAATTTAGGAACCAACAAAAAAAATTATTAAATTAAGATAGGAGCATAGTGCTCATGCATGTGTGTGATGATTCTTGCCATGATTGTTTGTAATAGTAGTTTTGAAATGATCTTAAACCCTAAACCCTACCCTTTTCAACACCAAGAAAACAAATAGAAAAGAAAACAAAATAAGAGAAAAAGCATATGAGAGCAAATAGCTATCTTTGCAAATAATCAATCATGCCATGATCTATCTTGTTTAGATGGCTTGAAGAACCTCAACAAACCAACCTATCACCTACCAACTAAATCTAAGGTGAAACAAAAATAAAACAAATTATGCATAGAGGCATATGTGGCACATAGCCATAATGACAAATTTTGACCTATGCCCTCATACCTTACCCAAATGGTTTGAAACCTTTGCCAAACTCAATCTAACACCAAATAAACCCTAGACCTTGCCTAAGTGGAGTAAAGAAAGAGAAAAGGAGAAAATAAGAAAAATGCAATTCTTCACATATGAGGCTATGGCCATTTTTGCAAATCTTCAACCTAGACCATTTTGGCTTGCACCATTGGTTGGAGATGGTTACTAAACACTTATAAACACTTTTGAAATCAAAGAAACTCAAATCAAATCAAATTTGAAATCAAATTTTGCTCACATGCACTAATGGTCAAATCTGCCATTTTTAGCCTGATGCCTACTTTGAGCCTTTGTATTAAGAGATTTTCAAACCAAACAAATCCAACTCTTTGCACCTCATCCAAGACCACATCAAGGTGAACAACTTTGCCCAAAACCACCCCCCAAATTATTTCTAGATCAAAAGTTATGAGCAAGCAAAGTTGGAACTTTTTAACAGATTCTAGTTAGTGCCATTTTGAGATTTTCACAAATCAATTTATTTTTGAACACCACCACCACTTTTATGTGTCTTTGATGATGTGAATCAAATCCACTAAATTTCATCAAAATTTTTGAAAACATCTTTCATGCGGCCATTACATCAAACACCTTGTGAGCAAAATCAAACCAAATCAATGTGCACTATTTCAAATAGTGTTTGGTCCAATTTTTGAAAGCAACTTGATCAAGCTTGTCCCCTGGTCCCCTCTCACCCAAAACCCCTACATAGCAACCCAAGACATGGCCTAGCCATGGTCATGCCAATGGCATGCCGGCCATGTTCCCCATGGAGCATGCCCTCTCTCACTCTCCTCCTCTCCAACCCTGGCCACCTTGCCAAACACCTCCACCTCACTCTACTGGACCAGCCTAGCCCTTGTCAGAGAAACCCGCCACAGCAGCGGGAACAGAGCACGCCCACGACGTCCAGAGCATGCCGATGCTGGCATGGGCGCCGCCCACGGGCACGGCAGGACACGCACCCGCCCCGATGATCACGACCTCCCGGGACCCCTCTTCCGCCTCGGGAGCTTCACACCGCACCCAGAACCCGCCGTACAAGCTCCCCTGCCCCGCGCGCCTGTCGCCGCCGACACCACAGACGTCCGCCTACGGTACTGCGTACCCTCTCACGCTCCCGCTACACATGCCATCATTTTGCTGCGCCGCACGCCTCCCCTAGCCTCGCCTTGACTTCACCTACCTAGCCCTGCCCTCGCCTTGCCCTTTCACTCATCAGAACAGCCGCGACATGGTCGACCTCGCTGCACCCCCACGGGCACCCCTCGTCCCTATAAATAGAGCCTCCCCTTCACTCTCTGAGCACACCACCTTGCTCCCTGATACGTCTCAAACGTATCTATAATTTCTTATGTTCCATGCTACTTTTATGACAATACTCACATGCTTTATATACACTTTACATCATTTTGATGCATTTTCCGAAGACTAACCTATTAACAAGATGCCGGAGTGCCAGTTCCTGTTTTGGTTTCAGAAATCCTAGTACAGAAATATTCTCGGAATTGGATCAAATAAAAGCCCACGGTCTTATTTTGCACGGAGCCTTCCAGAAGTCCGAAGAGGAGATTTGCTAGGCGACGAGGCGTTGTCCCATAGGGCGGCGCGGCCCCACCCCTGGCCGCCGCCTACATGGGTGTGGGCCCCTCGGCACCCCCCCTGTGCTGCCCTTTCGCCTACCTAATCCCTCCGTCGCGAAAAACCCGCGTCGAGAGCCACGATACGGAAAAGTTCCGGCAGGGACGCCGCCACTGGGCCAATCCCGATCCCTGGGATTCAGACATCGCTCCGGCACCCTGCCGAGAGGGAATCATCACCGGAGGGCTCTACATCACCATGCCCGCCCTCCGGACTGATGCGTGAGTAGTTCATCCTTGGACTACGGGTCCATAGCCGTAGCTAGATGGTTGTCTTCTCCTCTTGTGCTATCATGTTTAGTTCTTGTGAGCTGCCTATCATGACCAGGATCATCTATTGTAATGCTACATGCTGTGTTTGTTGGGATCCGCGAATATTGAATACTATGTCAATGATTAGTTGATCTATCATATAAGGTAAGGTTATGTTCTTGCACAAGCCTGCTAGTAGAGGCTCTGGCCAAGTTGATACTTGTAACTCCAAGAGGGAGTATTTATGCTCGATACACTACTAGGAAAAGGCCTATAGATGGAAATGGTAGTACCGGCGCACCAGCAAACCCATGCGCCGGTGGCAAATAGTGCCGGCGCACCAACATGTCGACGCGCCGGCGATGGAGCCTTACCGCCGGCGGCGCATACAAAAGATGCGTCGGGTTGATAAAATTCAAAGGGACCGCACTGCACCAAAAAATCGAGACTTATCGCCGGGCGCACCACCATGTTGGTGTGCGCCGATGAGAAGAACTTACCACCCTGCGCAGCAGCATAATGGTGCGCTAAATAAAGAGCAGCCATGATTTTCCTCCTCCACACTCCCTCCCCGTGGACCGCCTTTTCAGTTTTGAAAAATAAATGAAAATGATAGAAAATTCAAAAAATAAAATCCTTCGACTGCCCATGTATTATGTAATCTACTTTTCATGAAAATTTAAAAATGAATTTCGATATATTATGCAAAATGGCGTCATCTTTCGGTAAAACGGGTTTTCTGGTTGCATACGACCTCCGATGAAAAACTTTTTTATATCAAAATCTATCTACGCGAAATTTCCTATCCGAATTCAACCGCCTACGGCCGTTTGGACAAAAAATGGATTCGTCAATTGGAAAACAGAAACAGGACTTTTTTGAGATTTAAGATTTGGGTGAAAAAAAAAGAAAAATTACCCCCGGCGCACCACCCTACTTGGTGCGCGGTAACATCTCCTATATATAATGCAAACCGTCGACCTCCTCCTCACTTTCCTCACTTTCCCCTCTTCCTTCTCTTTTCCTCCTCCTCCACCTCCGACGGACTCCACCAACTGCTGCACCGTCGACCTCCTCCGGCCTCCTCCGCATGGCCTCCTCCGCATGGCCTCCTCCGGCCACCTCCAACAGCCTCAACCTCCTCTCCGGCGTCGTCCACCTCCTCCGGCCTCCTCCACCGGCCTCAACCTCCTCCGGCCTCCTCCGCATGGCCACCACCACCTCCTCCGGCCTCCTCCACCTCCGGCCTCCCACTCCTCCACCTCCTACACCGGCGCAGCAACAAGAACAACAACCTCGGCCTACTAGACTGACGAAAAAACGGCACCACAACCGCAGCTCACGAGATCGAGATCTAGATCTAGATTTAATTTTTTTTGTTTTCTGGTATAACTTACCGCCGGCGAACAAGGCAGGTGCGCCGGGGATAAATTGAGTTTCTGCCGGCGAACCAGCAGGTGCGCCGAGTGTAAGCCATTATCACCGTTCTGTTTCCCACGGCGGGCGCTAGTACGCTCAGCAATAAGTACTTCAGTGCACCGGCAATAAGCCTTTTCCTAGTAGTGATAGGTCATGCCTCCATTGAATCTGGGGGAGGAGAGAAAGTTCTAAGGTTGTGGATGTGTCGTTGCTACTAGGGATAAAACATCAATGCTTTGTCTAAGGATATTTGTGTTGATTACATTACGCAATATACTTAATGCAATTGTCTGTTGTTTGCAACTTAATGAAGGGGTGCTGATGCTAACTAAGGTGGACTTTTGTGTATAGACAGCTGGATGGCGGCTCATGTTCTTTGACGTAATGCCCTAATTAAATCTCATAATAGTCATCATGATATGTATGTGCATCTCTATTTGTCAATTGCCCAATGTAATTTGTTCGCCCAACATGCTATTTATCTTATTGGAGAGACACCACTATTGAACTGTGTGGACCCCGGTCCATTTTTTTACATCTCAAATACAATCTACTGCAATCTTTTTGTTGTTCTTCGCAAGCAAACATCATTCTCACACCATACGTTTAATCCTTTTGTTTCAGCAAGCCGGTGATTGACAACCACTGTTAGTTAAAGAGTTTGATTGTGTTGTGTGTATTCCATGTTGGGTTCGCCTCGACGTCGCCCACAGTGCGCAACAACTCCTCTGGCTCAGCGTGACCTCCCTCGCCGTCGTCATCGTCGACCTGCCCCGCTCCGCCTCGGACCCTCTCGACCCTATAAATGGAGACCACCCCGGCCCTCAATCCTCACACCAATCGACCTCCCTCACCTCACAACCCCTCCTCGAGCAGCGCCGCCCCTCAATTTAAGCCGTAGCTGCCCAATTGCACGCCGGAGTTCCGCAGCACCGCCGCAGAAGCTCGCCGGAGCTAGAAGCCATCCCCGGAGACGCCACTGCTACCAGGAGGACCGCCGTCCTCGACAACGTCACCTCGCGACAACGCCGTCGCTCGCCGGAGCCCAGGGTCGCCGCCGACCCCCTACCGTCGTCGCCAGTAAGGTCCCCTCTCGCCGGAGACGACGATGCCTAGCGTCCGTCCGATCCCACCCTAATCCAACGATCCACATCGAAACATACCGCTTCGGGTTTTAACACTGGCGGACCCCATTGTCAGGCGGCCTGCTCGCGCTGGACGCGCAGTTGGGCCAGCCCACCTCCCTCTCCCCCGTTTCGGCCCGTTAATTTTCCCGCGCTGGCCCACGAATTCAAATTCGTTGAATTAATCTAAATCAAATTGCTTGCTGCATGCTTTTTCAAAATTAAATAGAATCAAATTGGCTAAACCAAATTTGGTGAATTTCATATGGTTGGAAAGCTAGGAAAAAGATCTATCCAACCCCACTGGTCTCATCATGAGATTCTTTGTAGAATTAATGTGAAAAAAATAACAAGGCAAGGCCTTTTGCAACTTCAAACATTTATTAAAAATCAACTAAAAATGCTTTTGAGTTGATTCCAACTCTCATAAATCACATTTCACATACACTCCTTGTTTATGTAAAAATATCACATGGTTACTTTGTATGATCATGGTCTAGATTTAAAAATGTCTCTATGGCTATTTCTAGTCCATTTAAATTATTCAAAATGATTTATTAAATCATATGAGAGGTATTGCTCTCATTTAAATCTGTCTCCACGATTCAACACAGGTGGTAGGACCATGGTCTATGGAATCTCCTATTGTATTATTTGATGATATTAAATTATTAATAAGGTAGTATTAAATTGCATGAGGTATATTCCCTCATTTAAATCATTTTCTTTCCTAAATGATGATTATGAAGTGTTGACTTTGGTCAACATGGGTTCATACATTATTATTTGAGGAACTTAAATCTTAACAAGATTCAATGAGAGGAAATTATTTCTCAAAAACTATATATTAAATCTTAATAATTTGTAATGAGAGGAAATTATTTTTCTTAAAGAAGAAAAACAAAGTCAACCAACATGATAATAATAGTGTTGTGATGCTAGAATAACTTGTGTGCCTCACGTGTGTGCTTAGTCTAGCTCTTAAGCCTTGTTTGGTGATTGTGTATTCCGTATCCGTTTTTAGACACTAGTACCGAGGAGTATCAAGAGGAGGAGGAGGTCTACTTCCAAGGAGAAGAAGACCACTTTGATCAGTACACCAACCAAGGCAAGCAATATTCTTGCAAAGTGCAAAGCTCTAATAGAGCAAGGCACACTCATCTTTCCTTATGCTTCATGAACCCATCCCAATTTATTCTTACAAGCTTTTACTTTGATTATTAAAGCTTACTTTTATAGTTAACTTTGGTCTAAGTATAGAGTGCTACAAGAGTATCAAACTTGGTGACAAAGGATTAATTTGTCAATGCCTATAGATTGTAGACTAGGGTTTTGCTGGAAGTAGAAGTAGATCTGGAAGGTTTCAGCCGAAAAGTACTCGCTGATTATGAAAACTAGGTTCGTTGACATGATTCATCCTTTTTCTAGTCTCCGACTCCCCCTTATAGAGGGTGGAGCCGAGGCTCTCTAATACACGGTTACATAGTTCGGGAGTGGTTTCACACCCAACCCATAAGATTACAAATCTCTATCTTTCCTAATACAATTTATCTTTCCTTAACACTAAATGAGCTTCCGAATCTTCTTATTCTTCGAGTCCTGGGCTTCCTCGAACCCTTGGTACCACCTTTGTGGAACAGATACCTATGCCGTAGTCTCTGTAGATTTTTCTCTTTGAATCGAAGAATCTGTGAAATCTCCAATTGTACCTGGCTACATGCACCTTGATATGCAAATATTATTTTGTACAGGGATATCGGTAGTTGGGGCTATCTGACGGATCAGGTACCAGTTAACTGCTCTAGTGGCAACCCGCAAAAACCTACTTCAAGACCACGTCCCTGGACATGATCTTCGGACACCGGTGTAAACTTCGACAAAAAGCCGCTTAAGGTCTTACCATTCTGTCGAGTCCAAGCCATATTTTACTCGGTACCTAACGCGTTCGTTAGGATTTTTCTTCGTATCTATTGATACGGAAAAAGTAGCAGTCCGCCGTCAGAGACGGTGCCACGCCGCTCGTAACGGATCTGGTCTTACCTTTCGCAAAGCTGCGGCATTCGAGATTTATTCGCCACTTATAGCGCTCCGGGAGAATATATTGTCGAGGTTTTCTACGTTGAATAGCATTTTATCTAGTCATATTTGATGACTTATTTTGTCTTCCCGATGGGAGTATATGAAGAGTTATTTGTATTCGAAATATACTCACTTATGTTTCTTTATTTTGATCAAAATTCATCGGGCACGCGAACAGCATTCCCGATGGGAGTAGCCCCCAGGCTACGCCCAAGAACTTGTGTCAGTGTAGGCTCCATGCATTAGTATCCTCTGCCTATATATTTGTAATCCTTCTTATTTTTATATCTATCGGGTGCGCGACCAGCGCTCCCAATGAGTAGCTCGAGGCTGCTGTGGAACAAACAAGCAGATTTGGTCATAGGCTCGCCATTGCTATCTTGTCATATTTGAATTTTTCATTTTTCCAAAGTAGCCCCGAGCATTTGGGCAAAACTTGTATTTGACAAAGGCTCTCAAATAATCTATGCTGTCATATTCTCGCCCTGGGCCTGTAGTCGAGTTTTTCCCTTTACTCACAATGACGCCATTGCCGATGGATAGCTAATGATTTCTCTGTATTGGAAACATGCGAAAACCGCTCCTCTCACTGCCTTGTGGGTCCAAATTCTTCATCTGACCGTGCAAGTGGGGGACACACGTCCTCCACTTTTTCTGGCGCACGCACTGTGCCGTCTGTCGTTTCTTTTCTCAGTGAAAATCCATTTTTACCCCTTGTCCACGTGTAATCCATCTGCGCCACAATTTTTCTATCCAACGGTTGCGTCGATTCACCGCACCTCTATTTAATTCCATCATCTTCTTCCTCTGTCACTTTCGCTCACGCCGCCCATCTGCGCTTCTGCCAAAAATCCCCCATTGCGCCCATTGCTTCGTGCGCTCCTCCGAGCTCGTGCTGTTCTACTCCATTCGAGTGGGAATCATCACCCTTGCGACACAGCCATCCCAGCGCTCCAACAATCTCCAATGGCCACCGAAGATCTGGAGTGGGAGAGATCCAAGATCTCCAACCAGGATATGAACCTGCTGAAGAGGTTGGGATTCACCAAGAAGAAAGATGCACTGCGCTTCCCCCACGAGGAAAGCTACCCATCTCCTCCAATGGAGTACCGGGTTAGTTTTGTTGATCATCTCATCCGCGGTCTTTCCCCTCCTATTCACGAGTTTCTTCGCGGTCTTCTCTTTGTTTATGGGCTTCAGCTTCACCAGCTGACGCCCAATTCTATCTTGCACGTGTCGATTTTTATCACATTGTGCGAATGCTTCCTCGGAGTCTCCTCATTGGGGCCTGTGGAAGCGCATCTTCTGCATCTCTCCGCCGTAATGGCTCCCACGGCGCGCCCGGCACATTGGCTTGCGTTGTTATCAGAAGGCTCGATCGCCGATTACTCGACACAAATTTCCCGATTCGTCCAAGGGTGGCGAAGAGGTGGTTATGTGTGAAGGAAGAAAGCTCTGATTCAAGGACACAACATCGGCTCCCTTTGACGGAAAAACCAAGATTCTTCGCCGCCGATCCTGATGCTGAAGCTACCGAAGAAGAGAAATTGGCGACAAGAGAGGCGCTCGATGACTCGCATCCAGAATCCGAGTACCTCGTGGCAAGGAACTTTCAAGAGCCCAATCACATCCTACTTCCTTAGGATTAGAATGCAGCCTCTGCAGGCGCAAAAATCCTCTTTGGATGTATGCTGGTGATGAAGACGTCGAGAGGCTCTCCATCTTCTCGCAAAGGACTTATACGAATCGAAGAATCTTCCAAATTTAGCAGACACTGCTCCATCTTCTCTTGCAAAGGAAACCATTTGTAAAGCGCCAATCCTCTTCCTGAGGTAATTGATTTTCGCGACTACTATGTTGTCTTGCCAGATTTTTCCTGTCGACCACTTTATTGATGACGAAATATAACTGTTTTGTCGATATTTTTTATATTCCACAGGGTCATCTTGTTTTATCTTCTCTTCCTCCCCTTCCCGAGGGTGGGGAAGTCGAAGAACGGGCTGTTGTCACCGATGACAACCAGGGTGGGTGCTTCTCGCCCTGAAAGTGGAGTCGGGGGTTCCCAGAAATCCGCGGCTTCACTTGAAAAAGAGAATGAAACAGAGTTTTCTTCGTCGACACGCTCATCTCTCCCAGCTGCTTCTCCAAAGGGCAAAAGGAAAAGGGATGAAGCTATCGACTCTGGCGCCTCCAAAGCTGATACTTCCCGTGCTGAAAAGACTGCACCCAATGCCGGGGAGGAAACTTTGGATCTTTACGATGCTGCTCTTGTCAGCTCGTAAGTTTTTTGAAATTGCTATGTACTGTATTTTTTCCTTTGTCGATGCTTTTTGAAATTGCTATTTTATCCTGTCGCTATATTTGTTGTAGTGGCGATGAAGAGGAGGATGCACCCATTGACGAGACTGCTCGAACGAGCACGTCTCGTACTTTAGTTGTCTCAGAAGCTCGTCCTGATGGCGACGAAACTTCACCTCCTCCACAAAACCCTGAACATCCAACACCAGCTGTAAGCCCCCGAGCTCCTTCCCCGAAGAGAGCCAGGGTAGAATCAACCAAGGAACCAACTATATTAGCTGGTTGTTCCTCGACACCTTTGATGGAAGAGGTAAATTGTTCTTTTTTAGTCTGTATTGACTTTTTTGTTTTGCATTTCCCTCTTTTTCTCCTTGATGTCGACTTTTTCTTCTTCCTATATTGATCCTTTTTGCATGGTAATCTCTTCAGCCTTTTATGAAAGAGCTTCTGTCCGCTCGTACCCAATTTACCTGGCACCGCGATTATGTCACGAACTTGAAGGTACCTACTTGTTCTGTCCAGCTTTCCTTGTCGAGTTTCTCCTGTCACTATTTTGTGTTGCAATGCTCATCTGTCTTATGTTGGCAGAGAAACTGGCAGAAGCCAACAGACGTGCTGACGCCCTCGCTATTGAGTTAGAACAAAGCGAGAGTGCGCAACGAAAACCGTCGAGGATCTTCAAAAAAGACTCGACGACGCAAAAAAGGCTTTAGAAGAAAATGTAGCTCAGCATTCTGCTCGAGAAGAAGAGATCCTCAGTCGACTGGAAACGCAGAGTCGACGTTTTGTTAGTAAGTCTTCACACCCTTGCTGCTTTCTCACGTCGTGTTTTGGCCCCCCTTTTTTTCTTTTGATAACCCTCTTTTTTATATACTTGCTGTGGAGAAATACACCAAGAGTACGAAATAGAAAATCAGATGACTTTAACTGACGCTTTCCCCCGGGAAATCCATGGTAATAAGCTCGTAATGGACTAGCTGAAGCTGAGGCTGGCCTGTCGCGGCTTTTCCCATATTTCTTCAAGAAAAAGGAGGAACCCGCAGTTTTCATTGATCTCGCCAAGTGCTTCACTGGCAATGAAGACCTTGGACTCCAACTTCGTCAAGAAGGACTAAAGGTTGGCGTCGAAGGTACAATGGCCTTGATTGCAGAGAGTCAACAACAAGTCGACCGGGTCGAAAGTTGGCGATACGTGGGAAGATCGAAACGGAAGTGGCAGTCACAACCAAAGCGGGAAGCCTAATTCAAGAAGATCCGCCACTTGGATATAAGCCAGCACTCGCCTTCCGAAGTTCTTCAAAGCCGAGGTCAAGTAGACCACTTGCTTTTTCCTTTTTAGTTTACCTCCTTCTTTTGGCACTGTCGCCGTAGTGTTCTTGGCATGATTGCTTCGGTTGTCTAGAGGTCCTTCTTTGTAATAGACATGTATACATGCCGAGAATGAATGAAAACTTAACTTTGTTCCATGATTCATGTCGGAATTTTTTGTTGGCTTGATTTTTGACAACTATATGATACATCTCCAACGTATTTTATACCTCTTATGTTCCATACTTATTGATGATACCTACATGTTTTATGCACATTATATGTCGTATTTACGCATTTCCTCGAACTAACCTATTAACAAGATGCCGAAGAGCCGGTTGCTGTTTTCTGCTGCTTTTGGTTTCAGAAATCCCAAGAAGGAATATTCTCGTAATTGGACGAAATCACCGCCCAGGGTCCTATTTCTGCACAGAGCTTCCGTAAGACCGAAGAGATAATCGAGGTGGGGGCGACGAGGCGTCGCTACCATAGGGTCACAAGCGTAGGGCCCGCGCTCACTCTATGGTGTGGGGCCCCTCGTCAGCCCCCTGACCTACCCTTCCGCCTACTTAAACTCGTCGCGAAAACCCCAGTATCGAGAGCCACGATACGGAAAACCTTCCTGAGGACGGCGCCGCCGCGAATCCCATCTCTGGGGATTCAGGAGATCGCCTCCGCAGACCCTCGGGCCGAGAGGGGATTTCATCTCCGGAGGACTCTTCATCGCCATGATCACCTCCGGTGATGAGAGTAGTCTACCCCCGGACTATGGGTCCATAGTGTAGCTAGATGGTCGTCTTCCCCTAATTGTGCTTCATTGTTGGATCTTGTGAGCTGCCTAACATGATCAAGATCATCTATCTGTAATTCTATATGTTGTGTTTGTCTGGATCCGATGGATAGAGAATACTATGTTATGGTGATTATCAATCTATTGTTTATGTGTTGTTTATGATCTTGCATGCTCTCCGTTATTAGCAGAGGCTCTGGCCAAGTTTTTACTCTTAACCCCAAGAGGGAGTATTTATGCTCGATAGTGGGTTCATGCCTTCATTGACACCGGGGACAGTGACAGAAAGTTCTAAGGTTGTGATGTGTTGTTGCCACTAGGGATAAAACATTAATTCTATGTCTAAGGATGTAGTTGTCGATTACATTACGCACCATACTTAATGCAATTGTCTCTTGCTTAGCAACTTAATACTGAATGGGGTTCGGATGATAACCTGAAGGGTGGACTTTTAGGCATAGATGCAGTTGGATGGCGGTCTATGTACTTTGTCGTAATGCCCTGATTAAATCTTACTATATTTATCATATCATGTATATGCATTGTTATGCCCTTCTCTATTTGTCAATTGCCCGACCGTAATTTGTTCACCCAACATGCGTTTATCTTATGGGAGACACCTCTAGTGAACCTGTGGACCCCGGTCCTATTCTCTTTACATAGCATACAATCTACTCCAATTGTGTGTTTTACCGTTTTCTTGCAAACAATCATCTTCCACTCGATATGCTTAATCTTTGTTACAGGAAGCCGGTGAGATTGACAACCTCACTGCTTCGTTGGGGCAAAGTACTTGGTTTGTGTTGTGCAGGTTCCCACGTTGGCGCCGGAATCCCCGTTGTTGCGCCGCATCATATTTCGCCACCATCAACCCCAACGTGCTTCTTGGCTCCTCCCGGTTCGATTAAACCTTGGTTTCTTTCTGAGGGAAAACTTGCCACTGTGCGCATCATACCTTCCTCTTGGGGTTCCCAACGGACGTGTACATTTACGCGCATCACTATACTTCAACTCCTGGTCCCTCCGAGGTTTTTCCTTCATCTCGTTCGAAGAAAACACCTGTCGCTGTCGAATTTATTGAGGATTCTTCGAGTAAAAACTCAGCACAGGATTTGGAAGAACTTCGACAACAGCTGCAATCCACGAAGAAACAATCACTTATGCTTTGGAACAATCTCGGAAATCCTCCGAGAGGGAGAAAATTGCACTTCAACAAGCTCGGGATGCCATAGCTGAAAAGGACTCCGCCGTTGCTGAAGCTGCTGCAGCTACGTCTCGAGAGAATTTTATGCTCCAGCTGCTGACAGATGCTAGCTTGGATATGGCAGGTGTGCTTCATTTTCTTTGTCGTGCTTTATTTTTCTTTTTTGCTTGCCTCTTCATTGCCCGCTAATTCTTTCAAAAATAGGTTCTTTCTTGGATGCTACAACTGAAGATGAGCGTGTTGAAGCTCGATCCAATGCACTTCTCAAACTTGCGCATGATCATGGTTCAAATTTCTGGGGCACGCCTGAACGGACTCGCCAGATTGTCAGGTTTCAGGATCGCGCACTCCAGGTTCGCGATTATCTCGACTTCTGTACAAGGACTTTGTCTCTGGTCTATGGCACCATGTTTCCTCGCAACAAGATGCCAGAGACTCTTCCTGCTTTAATGGATAAATTTCGTGATGCTCCTCGAATCCACGGCTTTGTGCGAGCCCAATTAGCTGCTGGCGCAAGGTTTGCTATGATCATGATAAAAATCTGCTACCCGAAGTTAGACGTGGGTCAAGTTGTTCCAAAGTGCTTGGCCAAGATGGCGAAGAGGAAGAAGAACTTCAGCAAATATGACGATGTTGTGACCCCTGTTGCCGAAGATATGATGGATGAACTTCTTCGGATGGACGCCGAATTCTTCATGAAGGGCTACGCTGAGCATAGCACTCGTGCTATAAATAATGAGCGCTTGACAATAGACAATATACTGGGTAACCCTTGAAGATAGGTTGTTTCGAGAATTGTATCTTGTGTATGTAATCTGTATTGTAAAGTCACTATATTTATTTTCAACGCCAAGCCCCCGGGCGTTTTGATGGCAGTATTTTCGTTTTATAATGCGAGGTTGTCCCAAGGCAAAATAAATTATACTGTGTACTATTTTTGCGCGAGCCCCCGAGCTTTATGTTGACCGCTATTTGTCGATATTTTTATTTTGGCGAGGTACTTTATACCAAGGCGAGATGTTTTTTGCGAGTTGTATTTGTCGACACTGTGTATATATATATTGTATCGTCTAGGGGGAAGCCCCCGAGCCTGTCGAGAAAGATATATAATTCCACTATCTTTATTATATTGCAGCACCGCGAGCCCGCCTCATTAAAAACCTTTCCCGGCCCCACTCGGTGCCCCGAAAAAGGAAAAGAGTGCGGCTGAAAACTCGCGGGGCGTGTCAGTACATTGTATGTTTACAAAGGAGACTATATTTCGCTATCTAGGCGTAAAAACCGCCGGAGCTGCGCCACGTTCCAAGGATTTGGCTCGGCAATCCCCGTCTTCTTGTCTTTGATTCTGTATGCTCCTCCTTCGATTACTTCTGTGACGATGTAAGGCACGGTGACTCGAGTTTTTCATGACTTTTTTGATTAAGTCGCAAAACCAAGTCGCCAACTTGAAAAGATCTTGGTCGCAATCGTCGACTGTGGTAGTTTTTCAGGTCCTGTTGATATTTGGCGACTCGTGACAGGACTTCGTCTCGAGCTTCATCGAGTGCATCAACACAGCTTCTTCAAGTTTCTTCATCATATTCCTCAGAATCCCCTGGAGAATCATGTTCCCATTCTACTTCCAAGAGCAGATCTGCTGCTCCATGGACCAGAAAAAACGGCGTCTCCTGTGTCGCCGTGTTTGGTGTTGTTCGAATACTCCACAACACGCTTGGCAGCTCCTCTGGCCAAGTATGCCGAGCTTTTTCCAATGGTCCCAACATGCGCTTCTTGATACCATTGGTCCATTGCAGATGATGCCATTGGCTTTCTCGACTTGACCGTTGGTCTGTGGATGTGCAACAGACGCGAAACTCAATTTGATGCCCACTTCTGCACAATATGCTTTAAACTCCTTGGACGTAAATGCCATTGTCCGTGACAATGCTGTGAGGAACTCCAAATCGAAAAACGATGCTTTTCACAAACTTGATTGCTCTACGGCGCTCGTCCGGTGAATTTATCGGCTTTGCTTCTATCCACTTGGTAAATTTATCGACAGGCAACGAGCATATACTCATATCCTCCTGGTGAAGCTTTGTGTAGTTTTCTCCCCCACCCATATCGACCCATTGAGCTTAAGGGCTGTGGATATAGTGGGATTGGCATCGGGCTCACCATTGAGAGGAGGTTTTATGGCTAATCTGGCATCGTCTGGTGCGCATCATTTTCTTCGTCCTCGATTGCTTCTGCAATCAGGAACATGCTCCACACTTTGGCTGCAATAGCTCGACCGTTTGCATGATGCCCCGCATATTCTTCTGGTATATCTTCAGATTATCCTTCCTTCGGGTGTGACACATCTTTGTAGCACACCCGAAATACTGCGTTTGTATACCCTTTTACCACAGTAAAAGCTTTAGATCGTCTAATTATTCCGCCCTCGCTCAACCGGATCGTTTCTGCATTGTTTTTCTTAGGATATATGATATGTAAGCCTGCATCCATGGGATTTGCACCATCATGACTAGCTCTTGCTCTTCTTCTTCTTCTGCTGTGTCTTTGGTGGCACTCGAAGGTTTCTCTTCCTTCTCCTTCTTCTTCGTTTTCATTGGCTTTGTTGATCTCTCGCTTATTTCTTCCCAAAACACGCCTGGAGGGATCGCGAGACATTGTGGACCCGATGTTTGCAAGAACATCGGCTTCATCATTGCTCAACCTGCTGATGTGGTTTACCTCGCATCCATCAAACAGTTTTTCCAGCTCATTATACATCTCCTTGTATGCTATCATACTCTCGTTGACTGCATCACATTGATTCATAACCTGCTGTGCTACCAACTGTGAGTCGCCAAAGATTTTCAGTCGAGTTGCACCGCAGGCTTTCGCCATCTTCATCCCATGTATGAGAGCTTCATATTCGCCATTGTTAGATGCGAATGTCATCCGTAAGACATACTTCAATTTGTCGCCTTGAGGTGATACTAGTATCACGCCTGCTCCAGCGCCTTCTAACCTTTTGGACCCGTCAAAGTTCATAGTCCAGGTTCTCGATAAATCTGGAGGCCCTGTGTTTTGTAGTTCCATCCATTCTGCAATGAAATCTGGACCTGTGATTTTATTGCCTTTCTTTTTTTCATACGTGATGTCCTGAGGGGAGAGCTCTATTCCCCAAAGGGAGACACACCCGCAGCTTCGGGTTATTCAATATATTTGCTAGAGAGCTTCAAGCAAGTGCTGACCACTATTATCGGGTGCGCCGAAAAATAGTGTCGCAATTTTCTTGCTGTCGCGTGAACACTCCATACGCCAACTTCTGGTATTGGGGGTACCGTTGTTTTGAGGGTGACATTTCGCCGATGAAATATATCGGCCTCGTACCCATGGAGTTTTCCTTCTTTCTTCTTCAACTACTAGGGCCGTGCCGACCACCCTCGAGGCGTGGCCGCAATGTATAGGAGGAGAGGTTCTTCTTCTAGGCGCCACCAAGATTGGAAAGCGAAATTGTGCGCTGAGATTTTCGTAAAAGCTCGTTCCGTTTCCTCGTTCCATTGAAATCTTCGCCCGTTTGATCGACGCAGAACTGCAGCGTTTTTCTCCTAACCCGGCGACGACCGCTTAAAAGTCATACCGCCCGTCAGTTGTTGTATTTCTTTCAACTTTGTTGGTTTCCTCATAGTTATGATGGCCTGTATTTTTTTCGGGATTAGCTTCAATCCCTCTTGCTGATACTAAGAATCCGAGAAGTTCTCCCGCGGGAACGCCAAAAGAGCACTTTGTCGGGTTCAGCTTAAGGCAAAACTTGTCGAGGTTGTCGAAGGTTTCCTTCAGATCTTCGATCACTGTTGACCCCTGCTTTGATGTTATCACGACATCGTCAATATAGACTTGAACATTTTTTCCAATCTGTGTTGCAGGCACTTCTGCATCATCCGCTGATATGTTGCTCCGCGTTTTCAAACCAAAGGGCATTGTTTTGTAGCAAAACACGCCGTAAGGTGTTATAAACGTTGTCTTGGCTTCATCTTCTTATTTTAATCTGATCTGGTTATAACTAGAGTATGCGTCCAAGAAGGAAAGTGAAAGTATAGAGATGGTAAACCTAGAGGGGGGGTGAATAGGTTTCTACAGATTTTAATTCTTTCTTTGCAATATTAGGCTTTGCGGAATATAAAGGTGAGCCTAATGCAAACTAGGTGAAGCAACCTATATGAGGATACAACTAACTCGAGCATGAAGGCTCTCACAGGCAGTTAAATCACAAGTAAGGAGTTCGGTTAGAGATAACCGATAGCACGCGGAGATGAGGATGTATTCCCGTGTTCCCTTGCTTTGCAACAAGGTACGTCACGTTTGGAGGAGTGGAGGTCCCGAAGGATCCGCGCCACAGAAGGCTCACCCTATTCTCCGGAGCCTATCCCACGAAGGAATAGCTCTCTCACTTGTGGTAGACTTTGAGGTAGCCTCCAAACCTTCACAATCTTGCCCGGAGCAGATCCACAGCCCGGATGCTTCCGGACTCCTCTTGCCCACCTAGGGTTTCCAAGGAACCCTAGGAAGCAAGCTTCTTGATGAATACAAGGGGGAATAAGATTTGGCTTGGTAGAACGGTAGATCGGGTCCTCCTCTATCGTTTCCCCGGAGGGATTTGAGTTTGGGTGGAGGAGGAGGGAGATCTGAGGCTTTTGGTGTTTCTAACAATGGAGTATGGAAGAAGGAGCTCAAGAACAGCTTGTAGTGTAGTGCCTAACTGTTCAGAGGTAGAAGAAGGCCTATTTATAGTGTACTTCGAAATATGGCCGTTGGTCACTTGCCACATCAGCAGATTCCTCGAGGAGCCCGGTCGACCGGATCTGGCGCCGGCAGGCCGGTCCACAGCCCGGTCCGACCGGGCCACTGACCGGACCGGCCGGTTTCCAACCGGAGCTGGGACCGGGTCTTGACCGGGCAGGCGCCATTCTTTACTGGATAGTGCCCGGATGGCACAGGCGCAAAGGCCGATTGCCGACCGGGACGCCCGTCTGGAGCCAGTCGACCGGGCCAGGAACCGGACAGCCGGTTGAACCGGGCTGGCGACCGGACACTGACCGGGCCATTCTTCATTCTTTCTGGATCTCGTCCGGATGGCACCGGTCCTTAGTCCGGTTGGTGACCAGGTCGTCCGGCGCCAGGGCCGGTCTGACCGGATCTGGGCGGCCAGACTCTGCAAACCTTGCGATTCTTCATCGAATTGGGTGGTCTCCCGTTGCCTTCTTGTTCCATCGATACACCATTATACCTCTTTGGCTAATACCTGTGAATTATCTTGTAGACATGTATTAGTCCAAATACTCTAGCACGGTGTCATAGTTACCAAAATAATGGATAAGGGTAAAATACCCTTACAATCTCCCCCTTTTTGGTATACGATGACAAACCGAGCTAGAGTCACATATAGATATTAGGGATTTCTATTTTCGTGCCCTCGGGTCCTTAGTTGTACTCAGTTTTCCCCAGCTCCTTAGTTTTTCCTCAGTTTTACCCAAACGTTTGTCTGAAACCCGCAGAAGCAGCTCAGACGGCAGGATTCCCGTTTAGTTGACCGCTCTGTCACGTGTGGGGCCGCGTCGTGTGGGGCCGCGTCGTGTGGGCCCGCGTCGCGTGGGGCTGGTAGAAAGGGACCGCGTGGGACAGGACGAGAAGCGTTTGGTTGCACGTGAGCAGGAGCTGGGTTCTGTCTCTCTCGGCCCAAAATTGGCATTATTAAGTGCACCTTTTTCCCCTCTTTCTCTCTGTCCTTTTCACCAAATTAGTATAAAATCTAGAGAAGCTTGCATTTCTGACTTTCTTCAATTATTTGTGCCTTTTGGCCCTCGTTGTTTGCCCAATATGGCAGCAAATCTAGTACTCCCTCTGGTCCATATGTATGTAGTTAAATCTAGAAGCAAATCTCTAGGATAATGTACGATAAATTCACAGTCATAGTAAATCAAGAAAACTAAGTACGGCCAACAAAATATAGTAGACTAGGGATAGATAATCCCTAGATAATATGGATAGATAATAGGCTGCATACACAGCAGCCAACATAGTAACAGGTTCTTCACAGCACCATCATACTAACATAACAACAAGGGATCCCTAGCTAACAACAAAGGGATCCCAACAACAAACTAGGAGGCAGCAGCAGCACACGTCCAGGACTCCGCCTACCCCATCTGGCTCTGCCTCCACTTGTTGCTCTTGCTCCCCTTGGGAGCCTTGGGCTTGAGCGGAGGCATGCGGCCGGCGGAGATCTCCACCGCTGCAAGCTGCGGAGGTGCATGCCGAGCGCCCTGTGCTTGGCGCGGAAGGAGTGGACGTTCACCGTCGTGCCGACGTTGGGGAAGGTGTTGCTGATGTTCTCAGCATGCGTGACGAGGCAGTTGAAGTCCGTGGCGCCGAGTCTCCTGGTGCAGAAGGGGCACCTGTACACCTCCTTGGCGAAGTAGGAGATGTACTGGCCGACCTGCAGCCTCCGCAGCACTTGGCGAGTCTTGACGTCCTCCTCCTCTTCGTCGCTGCCGACGTCGCTGCCAGACATCTGATCCATATCAAACAGAAACTAGTGAATGAGTTGCAACGATGACTAACGTACATGATAACAAAGTTAAGAAAAACAGAGTCAGCCTCAGTTAGAGTGGACATGATTATATATCTACAGGGAAGGAGTTAGCGAACTAAAGCTCATGCACAACAGATTTGTACACAGCAATGGTTCGCTGAACCCTCCCTGTAAAAATTTGTGCCCAACCATTCATCATAGGCAAAGAAACAGATTCTAGATCTGAACTAGATCTGAACTTGAACACATTCGAGATTATTTGCAAAATTAAACGGTTGATATCTTTTGATTAGTGCATAAAATAACTGATTGAGATCCCATGATTACTTGCATAAATTAACTGATTGAGATCCAATATTACTTGCATAAATTAACCGAACAGCCGAACCCCAAATCTTAAACGAAATCAAGAAGTGATCAAAACAAAATGGAATAAAATCGGCGCAAATATTAGCCCAATACTCATCCATCTACAGATCCATCTACACCAGCAAAAATAGGGTTCAAAAAGGAATGGGGAACAAAAAAGGAAGCAAACCGTAGTTACCTCGTTCCATGGGTCCTCCAGGGAGGTGTCGTAGGGGTTCGGGGGCGGGACGTACGGCACGGGGTCGTAGGGGTCCCATCCCGCCGGGATCTGACTGCCACCGGCGGCAGCAGCCTCCGATGCACGGCGGCGGCGGCGGCGGCGGCGTCGTCGTCCGTAGAGGGGACGGCGCCGAAGATGGAGGCGTCGCGCTTTGAGCCAACCTCGACGATGGGATTGGCATTCTCCTTGTCCATCTCTCCGGCGGAGGAAGAGGAAGAGGGAGAGGGAGAGGGTTTTTTGCTTTGGAGAAGATGATGGGACGTGAGAGAGTTGGCGATGCGTGAGCGAGTGAGAGTGACAGAGAGAGTGCGAGGAGGCGTCTATAAAGGCGAGGGGTGGTTAATGCGACCCGCGTCCTACGCGTGCACAGGTGCACGTCTGCACGTCTTGGACTTCTGCAACGCGACACGCGTCCACGATTGCACGTCTCGACTTCTCCACCGCGACCCGCGTCTACGCGTCAACAATTGCACGTGTCCTCGAGTCTAACCCTGGAAATTTAGATATACTCAGGTATACCCT
Organism: Lolium multiflorum; assembly: GCA_030979885.1. Taxonomy (NCBI): domain Eukaryota; kingdom Viridiplantae; phylum Streptophyta; class Magnoliopsida; order Poales; family Poaceae; genus Lolium; species Lolium multiflorum. The sequence goes on along the minus strand of CM061747.1, from coordinate 117,877,578 downwards.
CGAGTCTTATACTAGCATTTTTTGTGTGCTCAATTTTCCCCTCGAGTGCTAATACTGGCTAGTGCAATATACTCAGTTTTACCCTCAAGTGGCTGGTCAACAGAGAGTCAACAAATGGGATTAACTAGTTAAATGAGTCATTTAATGTGCAAAAAAATCCGAAAAAGAGTGGCACTTACTCATGGAGTCTTTACCACAAATTGCCACTTCTCAAATCATAGATAAATCATAGATAAATCAAGTTTTACCACAAATTGCCACTTCTCAAATCACCTAGTAGCTATGAAGGTGCATGGTTTTCCACAATAAGCCCTTCCCAAAACAGCTTCCCCCAAATCATACTTTGTCTAAATGAGGCCACAATTCTCACACTGATGTATATTGGTATTGCAAATAGTTTGAGGTAGGCCAAGATGGGTTTCATTGTACAAAACACACATTTTCCATTTTTTAAATCTCAAATTTGAATCCCTTAGTCTGTTTACTACTCAGGTGCCCTTGGTTTCTTGATAGTACTCAGTTTTGCCCTCTCTCTTCACAAATTCTCGCAGACGTGCATCATCGCCCTGATTGGTCTAGCCCATGTCACGCGGATCGTGCCCGCCGACCGTTGATCGTATGATATAGGGAACGGGCAGGATAACCCCTCTCTCTCTCTCTGTTGGCGGTTAATTAGCTTCCACCCTCTAAGTATGCTGAAGGGCGGTTTTCTGTATTATTTTTCACGCGCTAAAAATTATAAACTATTTTAGGCGTTACTTTTCACGCAAAAAAATGATAAACCATCAACAATTTGTTGTAGCCATTACTTTTCACGCAAAAAATGATAAACCATCACCGATTTGTTGTTGCCATTACTTTTCACGCAAAAAATGATAAACCATCAACAATTTGTTGTAGCCATTACTTTTCACGCAAAAAATGATAAACCATCACCGATTTGTTGTTGCCATTACTTTTCACGCAAAAAAATGATAAACCATCAACAATTTGTTGTAGCCATTACTTTTCACGCAAAAAAATGATAAACCATCACCGATTTGTTGTTGCCATTACTTTTCACGCAAAAAAATGATAAACCATCAACAATTTGTTGTAGCCATTACTTTTCACGCAAAAAAAATGATAAACCATCACCGATTTGTTGTTGCCATTACTTTTCACGCAAAAAAATGATAAACCATCAACAATTTGTTGTAGCCATTACTTTTCACGCAAAAAAATATGATAAACCATCACCGATTTGTTGTTGCCATTACTTTTCACGCAAAAAAAAATGATAAACCATCACCTAATTTGTTACAAAAGCTGGTTTCAGTGAGACCTAACCAAGTTTGGCATACATGATGGCATACCTATAACAACAAGGAATATCTAAAAGGGAAAGTTTCAGAAAATTTGAAATTTAGGGTGAAATGATGCCATACATGATGCTGTTTTTCGAGGTTTTGACCTGAAAATCAATTGGGTATTATAAAGGGAAATAAAAAGTTCGAAAAATGTAAAAACGAAACAATCTATCTATCTATGTATAGAAGATCAGCTGTATGAAATTTGAGGTTATTTAGAGAAGGTAGAAAAAATCACCTTGTTAGAAAAGCTGGTTTCAGTGAGACGAAACGGCATGCGCTTAAGCAAAGTGATTTTTTCGAACATCTCCAAATGACCACAAATTTTCCATACATGATGCCATACGTGTAACAACAAGGAACCCTATCTAAAAAGTGTCAAAAAAGTTTGCCCAACCGTATAGCTCTATCAAAAAGAACCTCACCATGGCGCTAGTATAATTTTGGGATAGTTACAAACTTTCGTTACCTAACCTTCAACATGAAACTTGTTTCAAATTCATTTTGGCCTACGAGAAACAAATCCCAACTTGATTCGAGCACCACAGCCTCCAAACGATGCCGATGCCGATATCGGCATGGTCAGAACGACTATGCTCGCCGCCACTGCTAGGTCAACGTCGGGATGCACCCTCAATCCCGTCCCCTCATTCGATCACTGACACACCAGAGATACCGCCGAGGCCAATGCCGAACGTACATGCTGATGCCAATGCCGAACATGCATGCACGCCGCTGTGGGCACGGCCACGCCGACCCGCTATGCTGGACGCCACAGACCGCCGCGAGGTCTTTCCCTTCGCCACCACACTCTCCTAGCACCCACCTATACACGCCAGAAAGGAGAGACACTAGTTTTCTCTACATTGCTCGCGTTCGTGTCCGACACGGTCAGTCAAAGTTTTGAGGTGGTCGTCGATGTCGTCGACCATTTCTTCTCTTCTTTGCATGGTTAAACGCGTCTAGTTCATATCTATCTAATGCGTCTGGTCTCGCCTCATGCAGTTCTTTGTGGACGTCGATCTCATCTCGGCACCCCGCATGCCACCTCCTCCGTGCCATCGCTGTAGAGCTCCGTTTAAAAATCTAATCCTACCCGTGTATTGCCCCTTGTATCAGCATCATGGCCCCACTTGTCATTTGATATACCGAAGCCCCACTCGTTCGCGTTTTGGTCAGGGATACAGCGATGCTTACGGTCAAACAAAGATGGATGGTCTGACGTGTCTTTGCGGGCTCTACGTGGCCCCACTAGTCAGAAGATAACGGTCAACCGTCGGGCAACCGGCCGTTACATCACGTGTGATGGTTTCAGACAAACGTTTGGGTAAAACTGAGGAAAAACTAAGGAGCTGGGGAAAACTGAGCACAACTAAGGACCCGAGGGCACGAAAATAGAAATCCCTAGATATTATGATAAGTTCTAAACCTTGATTCCATATAAGATATTACGACAGCTCCCCCATAATGTGTGCACTTGGAGAATTTGCGTTTGAATGCAAAGTGCACCATTTGTGGAATATGAGAAGCTCCCCCAATATCTTTAGGAAACAAGCATGGTATGGACAAGTATATCAAGATATATAAGCATAAAGCATGATTATCCTAACATAGAGTAGCACACATAATAGTCGTCCATACATATCCATACATGAATTATTCGAAGTAGCAAATGGTTCTTGAGAAATCAAAGCAAATACGCACAAGCCATATAAAATCCAAATAAAGCAACTCCCATGGCTTGTGACAATCAAAGAACCCCGTGATTCTAGACTCTACTCTCTTCTCCCCCTTTGGCATCGGAACACCAAAAAGGCGAAGAAAAGAGGAGAGATGCTAGCGTCCCATCAATAGAACTCGTGCCCCGCGGATGGAGAGCTGCCATCACCATCCTCATCGTCGGCTTCTTCATCATCATCCTCACCATTGTCATCCTCATCACCTTCATCCTCTTCATCATCAGCATCAGCAGTAGGTGCACGGGCAGGTCTAGGAGAAGGACCACCAAAGTACAAGGAGGGATCAAAGTTCTGGAACATCTCATCAGAGAGGAGAGGCATCTCCCAGTTTGGTGCATGGACAGGCTCCAACTCAGGGCCAGGAGGAGGAACAGGTGCATTCCTAGAAGCCATGAACTCATTTTGGCGCCGCCTCGTCTCTTGGTTCAAAGAAAGACTTTGATGTGCAACATCATTGGTGTTCTTGCACATCTGCCATAGGCTAGAGAAGAACCGTGAGACACCATGCTGTGGGCGCCTAGAGTAGCTGGAGCTAGCATGGTCATGGCGTTCCTTGGACCGGCGCTCAGAAGGCCTCATGGCAGCGACTTCCGGTCTATCACCTTGGGCAGTGATGTCTACGGGTGCTTCTATTCTTGTAGACAGTGTTGGGCCTCCAAGAGCGAGGTTTGTAGAACAGCAGCAAGTTTCCCTTAAGTGGATTACCCAAGGTTTATCGAACTCGGGGAGGAAGAGGTCAAAGATATCCTCTCATGCAACCCTGCAACCACAAAGCAGAAGTCTCTTGTGTCCCCAACACACCTAATAGGTGCACTAGTTCGGCGAAGAGATAGTGAAATACGGGTGGTATAAATAAGTATGAGCAGTATGATACGGCGCCAGAAGATAGCTCGGCGCGTGCAGTTGATGGTAGTAATATTGCGGGAAGTAAACATGCAGTAGTAACGCAGCAGTAGTAATGTGTAAAACATAACAAGCAGTGATAGCAGTATTTAGGAACAAGGCCTAGGGAATAGACTTTCACTAGTGGACACTCTCAACTTTGATCACATGAATAGATAAATGCATACTCTACACTCTTGTTGGATGATGAACACATTGCGTAGGATTACACGAACCCTCAATGCCGGAGTTAACAAGCTCCACAATAATGCTCATATTTTAGTAACCTTTAGTGTAAGATAGATCAAAAGACTAAACCAAGTACTAGCATAGCATGCACACTGTCACCTTCATGCATATGTAGGAGGAATAGATCACATCAATATTATCATAGCAATAGTTAACTTCGCAATCTACAAGAGATCATGATCATAGCATAAACCAAGTACTAACACGGTGCACACACTGTCACCTTTACACACGTGCAGGAGGAATAGAACTACTTTAATAACTTTGCTAGAGTAGCACATAGATAGTAGTGATACAAAACTCATATGAATCTCAATCATGTAAGGCAGCTCATGAGATCATTGTATTGAAGTACATAGGAGAGAGATTAACCACATAGCTACCGGTACAGCCCCGAGCCTCGATGGAGAACTACTCCCTCTTCATGGGAGCAAGCGGTGATGAAGATGGCGGTGGAGATGGCAGCGGTGTCGATGGAGAAGCCTTCGGGGGCACTTCCCCGTCCGGCGGTCCGGAGCAGAGACCTGCCCCCGGATCTTGGCCGCGATGGTGGCGGCTCGGAAGGTTTCGCGTACCGTGGCTTCCTCGTAAGGGTTTTCGATGGGGCTTTAAATAGGCGAAGAGGCGGCGCAGGAGGGTCGAAGGGCGCACACCATAGGGTGGCGCGGGCCCAGCCTGGCCGCGCCACCCTATCATCTGGGGCCACGGGGCCCTCAGCGGCTCTCGGGTGTTGGATGCTTCCGGGCAAAATAGGAACCGGGCGTTGATTTCGTCCAATTCCGAGAATATTTCGTTAATAGGATTTGAAACCAAAACAGAACTGGCCTTTCGGCATCTCGTCAATAGGTTAGTTCCGAAAACGCATAATAATGACATAATGTGTATAAAACATGTAGATATCATCAATAAAGTGGCATGGAACATAAGAAATTATCGATACGTCGGAGACGTATCAGTACCCTGAAGCTGCCATCCTGACCCGTTCACCTTGCGTATTGAGAGGTGCTGGCACAACCCTGTTGATGAGCAGCTGAACATACTGGGCAAGATTAGGAGTCAACCGTTCACGAACACACCGCCGTAGCTCACAGTAGATGAGATCACAGCCGTCAATAAGTTGCTGGTACTCAGGATGGCAATAGTACATCAAGTTCAGATGGTATGCACGACATTCACTTGTGTCGCCAATCTTGCTAATGAGACTCTCTCGGAATAGCTTGGCAACGATAAGGTATGAGTAGTACATGCCAGAGATGTTGGGAGGTCCAGGTGCGGGATCCGGAGGATAGCAAAAGGCAATGTCCCCTCGGTGAACGTCTGCTGAGAATAGATCTTGAAACCACGAGCACGGCCTCCACCAAACCCCAAGGCTTCACAGAGATCAAGATAGTTGCAAGTGTATTTCTGTTTGCCAGTCATCTGATACGTCTCCAACGTATCGATAATTTTTTATGTTCCATGCCACTTTATTGATGATACCTACATGTTTTATGCACATTATATGTCATATTTATGCATTTTCTGGAACTAACCTATTAACAAGATGCCGAAGAGCCGGCTGTTTTCTGCTGTTTTTGGTTTCAGAAATCCTAGTAAAGAAATATTCTCGGAATTGGACGAAACTTTCGCCAGGGTCCTATTTTTGCACGAAGCTTCCAGAAGACCGAAGAGATAACGAAGTGGGGCCACGAGGCGCCGGAGGGTGGCCGGCGCGGCCCAAGCCCTGGCCGCGCCGACCTACCCCTGGGCCTCGTGTGGCCCCAGCGTTGACCCTCCGCCTACTTAAAGCTTCCGTCGCGAAACCCCAGACCGAGAGCCACGATACGGAAAACCTTACAGAGACGCCGCCGCCGCGAATCCCATCTCGGGGGATTCGGAGATCGCCTCGGCACCTGGGGAGGGGATTCATCTCCGGAGGACTCTACACCGCCATGGTCGCCTCGGAGTGATGAGTGAGTAGTCCACCCCTGGACCATGGGTCCATAGCAGTAGCTAGATGGTCGTCTTCTCCTTGTTGTGCTTCATTGTTGGATCTTGTGAGCTGCCTAACATGATCAAGATCATCTATATGTAATTCTATATGTTGTGTTTGTCGGGATCCGATGGATAGAGAGTACTATGATTATGGTGATTATCAATCTATTGTTCATGTGTTGTTTATGATCTTGCATGCTCTCCGTTATTAGTAGAGGCTCTGGCCAAGTTTTTGCTCTTAACTCCAAGAGGGGGTATTTATGCTCGATAGTGGGTTCATGCCTCCATTGAATCTGGGAGTGACAGAAAGTTCTAAGGTTGTGGATGTGATGTTGCCACTAGGGATAAAACATTGATGCTATGTCTAAGGATGTAGTTGTTGATTACATTACGCACCATACTTAATGCAATTGTATGTTGCTTTGCAACTTAATACTGGAGGGGGTTCGGATGATAACCTGAAGGTGGACTTTTTAGGCATAGATGCAGTTGGATGGCGGTCTATGTACTTTGTCGTAATGCCCAATTAAATCTCACTGTATTTATCATATCATGTATATGCATTGTTATGCCTTTCTCTATTTGTCAATTGCCGACTGTAATTTGTTCACCCAACATGCTTTTATCTTATGGGAGAGACACCTCTAGTGAACTGTGGACCCCGGTCCTATTCTTTACATAGCATACAATCTCTGCAATTGTGTTTACTGTTTTCTTTGCAAACATCTTCCACTCGATACGTTTAATCCTTTGTTACAGCAAGCCGGTGAGATTGACAACCTCACTGTTTCGTTGGGGCAAAGTACTTTGGTTGTGTTGTGCAGGTTCCGCGTTGGCGCCGGAATCCCTGGTGTTGCGCCGCATCACATTTCGCGACCATCAACCTTCAACGTGCTTCTTGGCTCCTACTGGTTCGATTAAACCTTGGTTTCTTTCTGAGGGAAAACTTGCTACTGTGCGCATCATACCTTCCTCTTGGGGTTCCCAACGAACGTGTGAGTTACACGCCATCAAGCTCTTCTGGCGCCGTTGCCGGGAGATCAAGACACGCTGCAAGGGGAGTCTCCACTTCTCAATCTCTTTACTTTGTTTTTGTCTTGCTTTATTTTATTTACTACTTTGTTTGCTGCACTAAATCAAAATACAAAAAAAATTAGTTGCTAGTTTTACTTTATTTACTGCTTTGCTCTCTATATCAAAAACACAAAAAAATTAGCTACTTGTCTTTACTTTGTTTGCCTAGTTTACTTTTTGCCTATTGCATCATGTTTCCTTTTAATTTTACCACAAAAGACATACCGGTAGGACGTGGGTCCATAGTTGGGAGAAATAATATAGAAGAATTTTTCAATCATGTTAGTATCACTGAAGATTTTGAAGATAGACACTTGGTAGAACTTGCACCTACCTATGAAATTGCTGCTGCTGCTTTAGTTCGCATGTTGGAAACTAAATTTGTTAATCTCAATCCTATAATCCAACACATGTTTCTTACACTTGGTGATATGGAAGAAGGGGAAAAGAAAGATTTTGTTTTAGAAACCCTTCTTAGAGAATTTGGTGGTCTAGCAAGAGAGGCTAGAAAGGTTTTTGCTAAATTTAATATGCTAGGTTCTCATACCAATTTTATTGGTCTCCTTGAAAAAATGGACATGGATAGAATAATGTACACTAATAACATTAATGATGGAGGGGAAATCAAAGCACCAATACCATGTAAACTCCTAGCTATGAATGATGCACTAGAAAATAACTATGCTTGGCTTGTTCCTGAAAATTTGTTCGATGAGAGTAGCAAGCCTAAGACTAATGAAAAGGGAGACGCTAAAACTTATATATCAAATATACTATGCTTGGTTGAGAAAACTCCCAACACCCCTGGTAATGATGTTGATGCTTCTACTCTCGATAATACTTGATTTGCACTTTCTGCGCCTAGCTGAAAGGCGTTAAAGAAAAGCGCTTATGGGAGACAACCCATGTTTTTACCTACAGCAATTTTTTGTTTTGTTGAGTCTTGGAAGTTGTTTACTACTGTAGCAACCTCTCCTTATCATGTTTTTGTGCCAAGTAAAGTTTCTATGTCAAAGTTGATGTTATATTTGGGATTGCTGCGCAGAAACAGCATTGCTGTCTGTCACGAATCTGGGCACAATTCTCTGTAGAAAATTCGAAAAAATCTGCCAATTTACGAGCGTGATCCTCAGATATGTACGCAACTTTCATTAGTTTTGAGTTTTTCCATTTGAGCAAGTCTGGTGCCATTTCTAAATTCGTCTTTACGGACTGTTCTGTTTTTGACAGATTCTGCCTTTTATTTCGCATTGCCTCTTTTGCTATGTTGGATTTATTTCTTTGATCCACTAATGTCCAGTAGCATTATGCAATGTCCAGAAGTGAAAATAATGATTGTGTCACCTCTGATACGTGAATTATTAATTGTGCACTAACCCTCTAATGAGTTTGCTTGAAGTTTGGTGTGAAGGAAGTTTTCAAGGGTCAAGAGAGGAGAATGATATACTATGATCAAGAAGAGTGAAAGCTCTAAGCTTGGGGATGCCCCCGTGGTTCACCCCTGCATATTCTAAGAAGACTCAAGCGTCTAAGCTTGGGGATGCCCAAGGCATCCCCTTCTTCATCGACAACATCATCAGGTTCCTCCCCTGAAACTATATTTTTATTCAATCACATCTTTTGTTCTTTGCTTGGAGCGTCGGTTTGTTTTCGTTTTTGTTTTTGTTTGAATAAGATGGATCCTAGCATTCACTTTGTGGGAGAGAGACACGCTCCGCTGTTGCATATGGACACATGTGTCCTTAGGCTTTACTCATAATGTTCAAGGCGAAGTTTCTTCTTCGTTAAATTGTTATATGGTTGGAATTGGAAAATGCTACATGTAGTAATTCTAAACTGTCTTGGATAATGTGATACTTGGCAATTGTTGTGCTCATGTTTAAGCTCTTGCATCATATGCTTTGCACCCATTAATGAAGAAATACATAGAGCTTGCTAAAATTTGATTTGCATATTTGGTCTCTCTAAGGTCTAGATAACATCTAGTATTGAGTTTTGAACAACAAGGAAGACGGTGTAGAGTCTTATAATGTTTACAATATGTCTTTTATGTGAGTTTTGCTGCACTTGTTCATCCTTGAGTTTGCTTCAAATAACCTTGCTAGCCTAAACCTTGTATCGAGAGGGAATACTTCTCATGCATCCAAAATCCTTGAGCCAACTACTATGCCATTTGTGTCCACCATACCTACCTACTACATGGTATTTCTCCGCCATTCCAAAGTAAATTGCTTGAGTGCTACCTTTAAAATTCCATCATTCACCTTTGCAATATATAGCTCATGGGACAAAATAGCCTTAAAAACTATCGTAGTATTGAATATGTACTTATGCACTTTATATTTTATTAAGTTGCTTGTTGTGCGATAACCATGCTTCTGGGGAACGCCATCAACTATTGTTGAATATCATGTGAGTTGCTATGCATGTCCTTCTTGTCTGAAGGTCTATCATTTTAGTGGTTGGAGCATGCAAAATTGTTAGAGAAGAACATTGGGCCGCTAACTAAAGCCATGAATCATGGTTGAAGTTTCAGTTTTGGACATATATCCTCAATCTCATATGAGAATAATAACTTTGCTACATGCTTATGCATTTAAGAGGAGTCCATTATCTGTTGTCCATGTTGTCCCGGTATGGATGTCTAAGTTGAGAATAATCAAAAGCGAGAAATCCAAAATGCGAGCTTTCTCCTTAGACCTTTGTACAGGCGGCATGGAGGTACCCCTTTGTGACACTTGGTTGAAACATGGCATGCAAAGATCCGGTAGTCCAAGCTAAGTAGGACGAGGTGCGGGCACTATTAGTATACTATGCATGAGGCTTGCAACTTGTAAGATATAATTTACATAACTCATATGCTTTATTACTACCGTTGACAAAATTGTTTCATGTTTTCAAAATAAAAGCTCTAGCACAAATACAGCAATCGATGCTTTCCTCTTTGAAGGACCATTCTTTTATTTTTATTGTTGAGTCAGTTTACCTATCTCCTTCCACCTAAGAAGCAAACACTTGTGTGAACTGTGCATTGATTCCTACATACTTGCATATTGCACTTGTTATATTACTTTATGTTGACAATATCCATGAGATATACATGTTATAAGTTGAAAGCAACCGCTGAAACTTAATCTTCCTATGTGTTGCTTCAACACCTTTACTTTGATTTATTGCTTTATGAGTTAACTCTTATGCAAGACTTATTGATGCTTGTCTTGAAGTACTATTCATGAAAAGTCTTTGTCATATGATTCACTTGTTTACTCATGTCATCACCTTTGCTTTGATCGCTGCATTCATTACATATGTTTACAAATAGTATGATCAAGATTATGATGGCATGTCACTTCAGAAATTATCTTTGTTATCGTTTTACCTGCTCGACGAGCAGACTAAGCTGGGGATGCTGATACGTCTCCAACGTATCGATAATTTCTTATGTTCCATGCCACTTTATTGATGATACCTACATGTTTTATGCACATTATATGTCATATTTATGCATTTTGGAACTAACCTATTAACAAGATGCCGAAGAGCCGATTCTTGTTTCTGCTGTTTTTGGTTTGAAATCCTAGTAAAGAAATATTCTCGGAATTGGAAACTTTCGCCCAGGGTCCTATTTTTGCACGAAGCTTCCGGAAGACCGAAGAGATAACGAAGTGGGGCCACGAGGCGGCCAGAAGGGTGGGCGGCGCGGCCCAAGCCCAGCCGCGCCGACCTACCCCCTGGGCCCCTCGTGTGGCCCCCGCGTTGACCCTCCGCCTGCCAAAGCCGTCGCGAAACCCCGTGCGAGAGCCACGATACGGAAAACCTTGAGACGCCGCCGTGAATCCCATCTCGGGGGATTGGATCGCCTCCGGCACCTGGAGAGGGATTCATCTCCGGAGGACTCTACACCGCCATGGTCGCCTCCGGAGTGATGAGTGAGTAGTCCACCCCTGGACCATGGGTCCATAGCAGTAGCTAGATGGTCGTCTTCTCCTTGTTGTGCTTCATTGTTGGATCTTGTGAGCTGCCTAACATGATCAAGATCATCTATATGTAATTCTATATGTTGTGTTTGTCGGGATCCGATGGATAGAGAGTACTATGATTATGGTGATTATCAATCTATTGTTCATGTGTTGTTTATGATCTTGCATGCTCTCCGTTATTAGTAGAGGCTCTGGCCAAGTTTTTGCTCTTAACTCCAAGAGGGGGTATTTATGCTCGATAGTGGGTTCATGCCTCCATTGAATCTGGGACAGTGACAGAAAGTTCTAAGGTTGTGGATGTGCTGTTGCCACTAGGGATAAAACATTGATGCTATGTCTAAGGATGTAGTTGTTGATTACATTACGCACCATACTTAATGCAATTGTCTGTTGCTTTGCAACTTAATACTGGAGGGGGTTCGGATGATAACCTGAAGGTGGACTTTTTAGGCATAGATGCAGTTGGATGGCGGTCTATGTACTTTGTCGTAATGCCCAATTAAATCTCACTGTATTTATCATATCATGTATATGCATTGTTATGCCTTTCTCTATTTGTCAATGCCCGACTGTAATTTGTTCACCCAACATGCTTTTATCTTATGGGAGAGACACCTCTAGTGAACTGTGGACCCCGGTCCTATTCTTTACATAGCATACAATCTACTGCAATTGTTTTACTGTTTTCTTTGCAAACATCTTCCACTCGATACGTTTAATCCTTTGTTACAGCAAGCCGGTGAGATTGACAACCTCACTGTTTCGTTGGGGCAAAGTACTTTGGTTGTGTTGTGCAGGTTCCGCGTTGGAATCCCTGGTGTTGCGCCGCATCACATTTCGCGACCATCAACCTTCAACGTGCTTCTTGGCTCCTCTGGTTCGATTAAACCTTGGTTTCTTTCTGAGGAAAACTTGCTGCTGTGCGCATCATACCTTCCTCTTGGGGTTCCCAACGAACGTGTGAGTTACACGCCATCATCATCCAAGTCATAGTCCTAGCTGCATCATCATGGAAAAAGACTGTGCAATGAAACTGTCTCACCAAGATTGGACAGTAGCATCCATCAGAAGGTGTCAAACACATGAGGTCATACAACCCCATCCGCCTCAAGGTCTCAACCACAAAGCGAAACTTGGTGGTTTCATACATTCCAATGACATCCTTGATGGCCTTGGGCATAACAATGGTGCCAGTCTTCATGTGCTCTTGGGAGTTATAGTAGTCGTCCCACATGACTTGCTGTGTCTTGGTCCAGAAAAACTTATCTCCCCCTTGGTAAGTAGGTGCCTCATACCGATAGGGGTTGGACTCTCTGAGTCTTCTCCATGCCCCAACATGTACATCGCCAACATGGCAATCTGGCAATACCTCATCACCGTCTTGTGCTACATGTTTATCTTTCCTTTTATTGGCGGATGTCTTGTTACGGCCCCTAGTGAGCTGCCACCAGTGGTCGGAGCTGCACGGCCACTTGCAAGCCTTCCTCTCTTGGCGGTAGTGCCACGATCCTCACCGCTCCAACTTCCTGTGAATCAGCAAAATAGAACAAGAGGGAGCAGGGGGATAAGTGTACATGTCATCAGTATATATGAGGAAGCCAAAAGCATAGCCTATATCCAAGTGTCTCGACGAAATTATGCGAAAAAGCTGGGCTGGCGCAGGGGCCGGTCAGACCGGACGGTGGACCGGACCAGCCGGTTGTCCATCCGGTTGACCGGACCTGGCGCCGGACCGGCCGGTTGAGAGCCGGTCGACCGGGCTGTCAACCGGGTTATGCTGAGTTGTGATGTTTGCCCAGAAATTCGACACAAAATCATGCAAAAACTCACAAACTTGAACATAGACTATACTAGGAGAGTGAACAATGTGCATAGGCATGTGAGACACTCTAGTTGGCATGAGGACTTACTAACCCTAACCCTAACCCTAATTTTTCTCAAAGTTCCTCAAAATGTGGCAATGGGAGAGGAAAAGTAAGAGGGAGAGGGGTAGGGAGAAGGAGTTACCCGAAGACATTGTCCTCTTTGCCCAAGTGAGCAGGAGGAACACGTGAACAAGGGGTTGAGGACCAAATCCCCAAGATCTCCCAAAATAGCTTGGGAGGAGCCAAATCCTTTGGTGAAGAGGCTTGAGGGATCCCGATCTATGGTTGAGTGAAGTTTGGGGAGAAACTAGTGGGGGGAAGGGCCTAGGGCGTGGTGGAGCTGGAGGGGCGGCGGCCATGGAGTGTTTGGAGGTTGGGGAATAATGAGGAAGAAGCCCCCAAGGGGTATCCTTCTTCAAATCATAACAGCCCCCGGCCGGTCGTGCGTCCGGTCGGGACTGGCGCCGGCTGATCCGGCCCAGGGGCCGAGACCGGCCACTTAGTTGTGCCTCGTTTTGCCTCGTTTTGCCCCTATTCTTTGTGTAAGTGTGTATGAATGCTCATATGATGATGACATGTACATATAGATAGATAGAGGATGATGAGATGAGCATAGACATGGGGTTGGAAACACAAAATTCTCTAGGCATACCCATTGGAGTGAAAATCCAAACAAGATGTAAATAGCAACAATGGGCATGATTCGAAGTATAAATCAAGAGTCATAAGTCATTTTGAAGTGATTTTTGCAATAAGATCATTTAGCCTTGTATAGTCAAATCAAGTTGCAATTTGAGACTAAATGAGGGGCGGGGGATTACTCCCCCTATGTGAAAGCGCAAATGTCATGTGACCTCGAAGAGACGTGCTTGGGTCCATATAATGACATTGGGTCTATTTATGTTGCACACATGGGTATGCATCATACCAAGACATGGTAAGATGACTATCCCCATATGTGCTATGCCTCTAAGCTAGATAGTTAGATAAATGCAAGAATATAGTGCAAGAAGTTGATTCAATCCAAGTTTTTAGGATCAAGAATACCAAGTTCTCCTCTCAAGTTTACAAACCGGGCTTCATCCAAAGGCTTAGTGAAAATATCCGCCAATTGGTAGGTTGTTCCCACATGAGTGAGATCAATATCCTTATTGGCAACATGGTCACGTAGGAAGTGATGGCGAATGTCAATATGTTTGGTGCGACAATGTTGAACCGGGTTATTGGCGATCTTTATTGCACTTTCATTGTCACATAGAAGAGGCACCGTACCAAGAGACACACCATAGTCTTTCAAGGTTTGCTTCATCCATAACAATTGAGTGCAACAAGATGCCGCGGATATATATTCGGCTTCGGCGGTGGATAAAGCGGTGGAGTTTTGTTTCTTGGATGACCAACTCACCAATGACCGGCCAATAAATTGGCAAGCCCCGGAGGTAGACTTCCGGTCAACCTTATCACCGGCCCAATCGGAGTCCGAGTAGCCAATGAGTTCAAAGGTTGACCCCTTTGGATACCATAGCCCGAGAGTAGGAGTGAGAACAAGGTATCTTAGAATCCGTTTGACCGCCATCAAATGGCTCTCCTTAGGAGCGGATTGAAAACGAGCACACATCCCTACACTTAGCATGATATCCGGCCTAGAGGCACAAAGGTAGAGCAAGGATCCTATCATGGAGCGGTATACCTTTATGTCCACATCCTTCTCACCGTCACATGAGCCAAGTTGCCCCTTTACGGGCATGGGTGTCTTCATTGGGCTTGCATTGGTCATGTTGAACTTCTTGAGCATGTCCTTCACATACTTTTCTTGAGAGATGAAGGTGCCTTTTGCAAGTTGCCTCACTTGGAAGCCTAGGAAAAACTTCAACTCCCCCATCATGGACATCTCAAATTTCCTAGTCATCAATTGCTCAAAAGCTTTGTTATGATTGGGGTTAGTTCCACCAAATATAATATCATCAACATATATTTGACATATAAACAAGCCACCCCCTTTAACCCGCTTGGTGAAAAGGGTGGAATCGACCGTACCCATGCAAAACCCATCTTGTAGTAGAAAATCCCTAAGGAACTCATACCAAGCACGTGGAGCTTGCTTGAGACCATAGAGTGCCTTATGGAGTAAATACACATGGTTGGGTCGGCATGGGTCTTCGAAACCCGGGGGTTGAGCTACATATGCGGTTTCTTTTAGAGGACCATTCAAAAATGCACTTTTCACATCCATTTGGTATAGTTTGAAATTGTGGAAAGATGCAAATGCAAGCAAAAGACGAATAGCTTCAAGACGGGCTACCGGCGCAAAGGTATCCTCAAAGTCCATACCTTCTATTTGGGCAAACCCTTGCGCCACTAACCTTGCTTTATTTCTAATGACAATGCCATCCTCATCTTGCTTGTTCTTGAACACCCATTTGGTCCCAATGACATTGATGCGATGATCCTTGGGTCTCTCAACTAGAGACCATACTTCATTGCGGGTGAAACACTCCAATTCTTCTTGCATGGCAATGACCCAATCCGGATCAACCAAGGCTTCATGTACCTTGAGTGGCTCAAAACTAGAAACAAACGCATGATGTTGACAATAAGTCATAAGTAATGCATGGTGTCTACGAGTTACCACTCCTTTTGAGATGCTACCAAGGACAAGATCTACTTTCATGTCACTTGCCCTTGTAGCCGCCTTGATCTTCCGAATGGTTCCTTCATGATCAATGAATTCATCTCTTGCTAATACTTGATCATGAGGTACAACTTGAGCTTGAACATGAGTTGAAGATGTTTCTTGATCATCATCATGATCTTGCTCAGTGGGTTGAGGCTTTCTTCTTGTTCTTCGGGATGTGGCTCATCTTGAGTGGAGGATACATCTTGGGTTGCACTTGATGGTTCAACTTGAGTTGAGCTAGGCTCAACTTGAGGTGAGCTTGATACTTCTATTCCATCACCTTGATCATCACTATGCACTTCCATGGGCCGGATGTGTCCAATGCCCATATGCTTGATGGCACTAGATGGATCATCATCATTACCTGCAACACATGGAACAACTTGCTCCACTTGGGAGCCATTATCCTCCAAGAACACCACGTCACAAGATACTTCAATAGTCCCAGTGGACCGGTTGTAGTATCTATAGGCGTGAGAGTTCTCCGCATATCCAACAAAAATGCCCTCTATAGTTCTAGTTTCAAATTTACCAAGCTTCCCTTTATTGTTCTTAACAAGACATTTGCATCCAAAGACACGAATGTACATGACATTAGGCTTGTTACCTGTGAGAAGCTCATATGGAGTTTTGTTGTGGAGGGGGCGGAGGAAGAGCCGGTTGGAGTAGTGGACAGCTGTAGAGATGGCTTCTCCCCAAAAGTTGTGGGGTGAGTTGAATTCACTCAACATGGTTCTTGCCATCTCAATGATAGTCCGGTTCTTCCTTTCAACAACACCATTTTGTTGAGGGGTATATGGAGCTGAAAACTCATGCTTGATGCCCTCATCATCAACAAACTCTTGCATAGTGTAGTTCTTGAACTCGGTACCATTGTCGGTCCTAATCGCCTTGATCTCGGATTCATATGTACGTTGAGCTTTCTTGGCGAAGGTGATGAACTCCCTATGGGTCTCATCCTTAGACTTAAGGAGAAAGACCCAAGAGTATCTTGAGTAATCATCAACAATGACAAGTCCATACTTGCTCCCACCAAGAGTATCATAATGTGATGGCCCAAAGAGATCCAAATGAAGGAGCTCCAAAGGCCTAGATGTGGTGACGATACTCTTGATAGGATGTTTCTTCTTGAGTTGTTTTCCCGCTACACATGCACTGCATACACGATCTTTCTCAAAAGAAATGCCGGTTAGTCCAACAATGTGCTCACCCTTTAGGAGTTGTTTAAGATTTCTCATGTTAACATGACCAAGGCGGCGATGCCACAACCAACCTTCGTCATGCTTGGCCGCCATTAGACATGTGGAGGGAGATGGGCTCTCTTTCGAGAGGTCAACCACGTAAAGGTTGTTCTCCACATATCCAACAAGGACCAATTTGAGATTGTCACTCCTAAAGACTTGCACATAATACTTAGTAAAATATGAATTATAACCGGCATCGGCAAGATGATATATAGAAAGCAAGTTATAACCAAGGTGTTCAACAAGCATGACCGTCTCAAGGCACAAGTCCTTAGAGATTGCCACCTTGCCATACCCAAGTACCTTTCCCTTTGAGTTGTCACCAAAGGTAATGCTTGACTTCTTGTTAATATCTTCAATGAATTGGTCAAGCACACCTCTTCCTCCGGTCATATGATTGGTGCATCCACTATCAAACACCCATTTTGGACCACCGGAGGAATACCCCTACAAAATCAAGTAGAGGATTTAGGAACCCATTGAGGAATAAAATTGAATAGATCAGTTTTTTCCTTGTTACCTCGATCCATCGCGTTGCTTGCTGTCGACGAAGTCGAAGATCTTGAACGTGCCATCGAGATCAGCTCCTTGCAACCTCTAATTCCCACAGACGGCGCCAATTGACAAAGGATTAACTTGTCAATGCCTACAGATTGTAGACTAGGGTTTTGCTAGAAGTAGAGGGCAAGTAGATCTCGAAGGTTTAGGCGAAAAGTACTCGACGATTATGAAAACTAGGGTTATGTTGACAGTAGATTCGATTCTTTCTTTGTCCCTCGACTCCCCCTTATATAGGAGGTGGAGCCGAGGGTTTCGTTTTGTACAAGTTACAGAGTTCGGGACGGTTTCTAACTCATCCCGCCAGATTACAAATAACACTTCCTATTACAACTCTAACTTTCCTTAATATATCTTGGGCTCCCGAATCTTCTTATTCTTCGGGTAGTGGGCCTTCACAAAATCAAGTAGATGATTTAGGAACCCATTGATTAATGGGTTCCCTAGTCATGGCAACAAGATCTTTTGGTACCCAAATCGAGTACCCTCTATAAGCATAGCCATTACGAGGACCAACATAGTTAGCATAAACATCACCATAATAATCAACAAATAAAGCATAGTGATTGTTTGGCCCCGTGCGGTCACCACTAGCGGCTTTGCCCTTTGGGGCTTTGCCATCATTAGTGACCTTCTTGTTCTTTTCTTGAGCGGGCTTCTCTTTCTTGTAGTTGTTCTTCTTGTAGGGCTTGGGGACATACCCAAGTCCATACTTTTGATTGTTTGACCTTTGCTTACTCAAAAGGTCATCCAATCCCATCTTACTCTTGGTTGTGGTGAACTTGGCAAGTTCTTTCTTCAACCTAACATTTTCCTCAAGAGTAGTTGCTTGCTCACAAGCCGATTCATTAGGATAATAGTTGAGACCATATTTGGTTACCAAAGATTCAAGATATGTATTGGTCTCAACATGCAAAGATAGTTCCTCTTGTAAACGAACATGTTCCGCAACAAGCTTAGCATGCTCACTAGTAAAGGTGGTGGAGGAACTAGCAACATTTTTATCAACAATAGAATCATTCATTGATTCAAGAGCTTTAGAGTAGGATTCTTGGAGTAGGTCATGGTTCTTTCCAAGTTTCTTGAGCTCATCCTTGACAAGCTTGTTAGCTCTTTCAAGGTGGTCAAGATCCCTAGTGAGAGAAGCATGAGCAACTTCAAGTTCCTCCTTTGATGCATTAAGCTCTTGGGTCAATGATTGAGCCCTTTCAATAGTTTCAAGATCCTTAACTTTATCTAGTTCATAAGTTTCAATTTGTTGCTTAAGACCTTGAGATATGCACCTTTCGGTTTTTAGCTCTTGTCTTAGGAGATTGAATCTCCTTTCCTTATCATTCAAATGATATTCTAATTCCTCAATGGACTCATCCTTTTCTTTGAGAGAGTCCATCAAGAAATCAAATTTGACAAGAGCTTCACCACGAAGGGTGCATCTAACATTGTAAAGTTCCTTAAGCACAGTTAATTCATCTTGATTTTCAGCTTCATTGTCAAGGACACTAGACAAAGAAGGTGGGGGTTCCATTACCTTGGTTTCTCTTGCCATAAGACAAGAGCCAATGGTTGTAGATGAGGAAGAGTCGTCGGAGTCATCATCTTGAGTTATTCTTGCCATAAAGGAAGAACCAACATCATTCTCCGTGGAGTAATCCTTGGAGTAGTCATATGTGAAGAGTGACCCGGGCTTAGAGAAAGCCAAACCGGCCACTCCGGCCTCCTTCTCCTCATCTTCCTCTTCTTCATCGGACAAGTACTCGGCCCCAACAAAGGCTCTTCCCTTGTTCCTCTTGTATCGGTCATTGATTGGGTTTGGCTTCAATCTTGGCTTGACCCCTTTGATGAACTTTGGCTTGTCTACCCTTTTCTCATAAGGGCACTCATTTGCAAAGTGGCTCTCTTCATCACAATTGTAGCAAGTTCTCTTCTTCTTCTTGTCATTGAGGAGCATTGGCAACTTTCCCTTGTACTTCTTGGCAAAGAAGGCAAAGTCGGTAGCGATGTCACTAGTTGAGGTCATCTCCTCATCTTCCTCAATTTCATATTCTTCTTCTCCTCCATGGTCAGCTCTAGCCTTGAGGGCAAGGTTGTGTGACGCTTCATGGTTGTGTGAGGCTTCATCAACACGGTTCATTGCCATGAGCATTTTTCCTGCCTTGGCCATGTTTTCATTGGCGGCCACATAGGAGACTAGATCATCGGAGTTCAGATCGGCACTCTTGGTCATGATTTGCAAGTTGAGTGCAAGGTTGGTATCTTCTTGCTTGACAGCAATCATTGCAATGACCTTGGACTTTATGAATCCTTCATTCATCTCAAAGCCGTCATCATACTTCTCAGCACCAAGTCCCTTGATCCTTACTCTAAGAGCACCAAGCCTTGCATAGGCATCGGCTATGGATTCTCCTTCTCGAATCATGAACCGGTGAGCTTCTTGCTTTGCGGTCTCGTAAAGAGATGATTGGATCAAATCGGTTCCCTCTTGGAGTACTACGATTCGATCCCACAACTCTTTAGCGGAGCCGATGTCATTGACTTGATCAAGGAGCTTGCGATTGATGCCACTTCTAATCTTGTCACGTGCGGAGGCATTGAGTTGACGGTTGTAGAACTCGGTGGAGGTCAACCGAACGGGATCTTGTGGCTCCCGGTATCCATGAAGAATGATCTCCCATAGCTCCACACTGCAGCTGCGAATATGAGATTCCATAGAAGATTTCCAATGTGGAAAGTGAGTTCCATCAAAATGGGGAACGGTCCCACTATGGTTTATATGAGGCATGGGTGAAGTGTTTCTAGGATAGTCATGGTTAACTTCATGGAAGGATTCCTTAGAGGCCGAAACCCCACTAGGAGCTCCTCCAGTAGTTAGGTTCTTAAGCATGACAGACATTTCGCCATTTGGCTTTGTAGTTCATCCTCCTTTTTCTTCTTCTCGGCCTCATATGCCAAGAATCTAGATTTCATTTCTTTAACCGAAAGGTTAGAGTCATCATCTAGACCCTCGAATAGTTTTTCCATCTCACTCTTAAGGCGGTGAAGCCCTTAAAAAGAGTCCAGGCTTTGATACCAATTGAAAGTATAGAGATGGTAAACCTAGAGGGGGGGGTGAATAGGTTTCTACAGATTTTAATTCTTTCAATGCAATATTAGGCTTTGCGGAATATAAAGGTGAGCCTAATGCAAACTAGGTGAAGCAACCTATATGAGGATACAACTAACTCGAGCACGAAGGCTCTCACAGGCAGTTAAATCACAAGTAAGGAGTTCGGTTAGAGATAACCGATAGCACGCGGAGACGAGGATGTATTCCCGTGTTCCCTTGCTTTGCAACAAGGTACGTCACGTTTGGAGGAGTGGAGGTCCCACGAAGGATTCCCCGCGCCACGAAGGCTCACCCTATTCTCTCGGAGCCTATCCCACGAAGGAATAGCTCTCTCACTTGTGGTAGACTTTGAGGTAGCCTCCAAACCTTCACAATCTTGCCCGGAGCAGATCCACAGCCCGGATGCTTCCGGACTCCTCTTGCCCACCTAGGGTTTCCAAGGAACCCTAGGAAGCAAGCTTCTTGATGAATACAAGGGGGAATAAGATTTGGCTTGGTAGAACGGTAGATCGGGTCCTCTCTATCGTTTCCCAGGAGGATTTGAGTTGGGTGGAGGAGGAGGAGATCTGGGCTTTTGGTGTTTCTAACAATGGAGTATGGAAGAAGGAGCTCAAGAACAGCTTGTAGTGTAGTGCCTAACTGTTCAGAGGTAGAAGAAGGCCTATTTATAGTGTACTTCGAAATATGGCCGTTGGTCACTTGCCACATCAGCAGATTCCTCGAGGAGCCCGGTCGACCGGATCTGGCGCCGGACAGGCCGGTCACGCCCGGTCCGACCAGACCCACTGGCCGGACCGGCCGGTTTCCAACCGGAGCTGGGACCGGGTCTTGACCGGGCAGGCGCCATTCTTTACTGAATAGTGCCGGATGGCACAGGCGCAAAGGCCGGTTGCAGGCAGGGCCCGGTCTGGGCCCGGCGAGGAACCGGGCTGGCCAGAAGTTCAAACCGAGGCCGGCGACCGGACAACCCGGGCCATTCTTCATTCTTTACTGGATCTGTCCGGATGGCAGTCCTTGGTCCGGTTGGTGACAGGGTCGTCCGGCGCCAGGCCGTCCCGGCGAATCTGGGACCGGCAGACTCTGCAAACCTTGCGATTATTCATCGAATTGGGGGTCTCCGTTGCCTTCTTGTTCCATCGATACACCATTATACTTCTTTGGCTAATACTGTGAATTATCTTGTAGACATGTATTAGTCCAAATACTCTAGCACGGTGTCATAGTTACCAAAATAATGGATAAGGGTAAAATACCCTTACAATCTCCCCCTTTTTGTGTAGTCGATGATTTGATCGATCCTTGGGAGGAAAAGTGATCCTTTGGACAATGTTTATTGAGACGTAAAGTCGACACACATGCGAAGGACTAGTGTTTTTCTTTGGCACCATCACTGGGTTAGCTACCCACGTTCTGTGAATATATCTCTTTGATAAAACCAGCATCTTTGAGTCGATCTATTTCTGACAACTTTCTTGTTGGTTCAAAAACGCCGCAAAGGTTGGTTGATTGGTCTTGCGAGAGGATCCAAGTTGAGGTGGTGCTCGGCAAGTTCCCTACTCTCCGGCATGTCGTTGGACACCATGCAAATACCAAGGCTCACAAGGAACTAAATGACGCTCTTTCCTATGCGATATCCATGTTTGTTGCAATGGATGTCGTTTTCTTTGGGTCCGTGGTGGATCTCACTCTTTTGAATCATGGCGATTAAAGGCTGGCTCCTCGAGAGACCTCCATGCGCGCAGCACATCATGTCAGTGAGCCTTGGCGCCTTATATTCTTTTGCATCCCGAAAGTTTCCGACAATCGATGAAAATCCTTGTCACATTTATCGGCTAACGCGAAACTTCCCTTAATTGGTCCCTTGAGTCCAGGCAACCTCCACAATAGGTACGTATAATGTATAGCCATAAACCTGGCATATCTGTTAACAAAGCGTGATATTGCGACGGAAATCCACAACTTCAAACTGATTCTCTATCCTGTATTCTGGGTTCCAAACCGAACGTCGAGATTGATCTTGCCCATGAATGGCTTGGCTTCTGGTGTGATCCCATGAAACGTATCGGTGGTTTCAGGTTTGCAGGGATATGTTCATCTTCCTCAATGTATCTGCATATAAGGTTTAAGCTGCTGCCACCATCTATAAAAACTCTCGACATCAAGCAGCAAATCTGGGTAAGATGAGTGCCGGCTGTCCTGTCGAGAAACTTGCTGTGGATGATGCGCAATTGTGAAGCCAATGTCTTGCCCCGACCAATTTAGGTACTCATTTTTTGTGGAGGCATCTTCTCGCCATGAACACTTGCCGTGAATTATTACTTCGCCCTGTTAGATGGCTTTACGAATCATAGAGCATGTTGGAGTTGGGGTCAACGTATGGAAGTGGGTGTGGTGCTGCGCTGTCAAGTAGTCTGGGATTTTTCGTCGTAATTGCGGGAGGAGGTGGAAGGTGGATTTCACTCCTTGGCCCTGGGGGTTTCGCATTGCTTGGGCATTTGCAATTCTGTGGCTCGTAGCATTGTGAAAATTGGGCAGTCTTTTTGGAGCCCTGATTTGCCTCTTTAGTTGCTATCGAGATAAAAGTGCATCTGACACGGACCGTTCATCTCTTCGGGGGACATAAGGTCTTTGAAACCTTGGTCCCTATGGAAATCACCTCTATTATCACCTTGTTGTTCATTGGTCCTTTGGTAATCTTCTGACTATTTCCTCCTGGGATTTCCTGAACCAGCCAATATGTGGCCAGGCGCATCATTATTGTAGAACTTCGAGAAAATCGCCTTCTATTTTGAAAATTTAGACCGCGATCCTCTTGGCGACCTATGTCGCTTGTTCTCGTCAGCGTCTTCTCCATCTGCCCACTTGTTTGCTATCTCCATCAATCTTGATATTGTCTTAGGGTTGGTTCCTAAGTCCTCGACGAAATCTCCTCGTCGAATTCCATGCCACGAACGCGTCTATTGCTCTCTCGTCAGATATATCCTCTGCCGAGTTTTTAATAATGTTCCACCTCTATATATATTTCCTCATCGACTCATCGTGTTTCTGTCGACACGCCCTTAACTCTTCCAATGACGCAGGTTTCTTGCATGTGGATCGGAAGTTCCTCACGAAGATATCCTCAAAATTATCCCAGCTGTCGATGGAACCTGGGGGAAGTTTCTTTATCCAAGATCTTGCGGCACTGATACGTCTCCAACGTATCGATAATTTCTTATGTTCCATGCTACTTTATTGATGATACCTACATGTTTTATGCACACTTTATGTCATATTTGTGCATTTTGACCTAACCTATTAACAAGATGCCGAAGTGCCAGTTCACATTTCTGTGTTTTGGTTTTCAGAAATCCTAGTAACGAAATATTCTCGAATTGGACGAAATCAACGCCCGATTCCTATTTTGCCCGGAAGCATCCAGAACACCCGAGAGCCGCCAGAGGAGGCCTGTGGGCCGAGATGATAGGGTGTGCGGCACGGGCCCTGGCGCGCCGACCTATGGTGTCGTCGCCCCTTCGACCTTCGACGCCGCCTCTTCGCCTATATAAGGTCCACGGCCAAACCCTTACGGAAGAAAGCCACGATACGCGAAACCTTCGAGCCGCCGCCATCGCGAAGCCAAGATGAGGGGACGGGGTCTGCTTCAAAACCTCGGACGGGAAGGAGACGGAAGGCTTCATCACACTTGCCATCTCCCACCGCCATCTTCATCACCGCTGCTGCTCCCATGAAGAGGGAGTAGTTCTCCATCGAGGCTCGGGCTCTGTACCGGTAGCTATGTGGTTCATCTCTCCTATGTACTTCAATACAATAATCTCATGGATGCCTTACATGATTGAGATTCATATGATGATGCTTGTAATCTAGATGTCATTATGCTAGTCATGGGTTTTACTTATGTGATCTCAGGAGACTCCTTGTCCCACGTGTGTAAGTGACAGTGTGTGTGCCGTGGTGGGTCTTAGGCTATATTTCACAGAATACTTATTCACTGTTATGAATGGCATAGTGAAGTGCTTATTTATATCTCTTTATGATTGCAATGGGTTTTGTATCACAATTTATCTATGTGCTACTCTAGCAATGTTATTAAAGTAGTTTATTCCTCCTGCACGATGTAATGGTGACAGTGTGTGCATCCGTGTTAGTACTTGGTTTATGCTATGATCATGATCTCTTGTAGATTGCAAAGTTAACTATTGCTATGATAGTATTGATGTGTATTATTCCTCCTACATAAGCATGAAGGTGACAGTGTGCATGCTACGTTAGTACTTGGTTTAGTCGTATTGATCTATCTTACACTCTAAGGTTATTAAATATGAACATTGAATTGTGGAGCTTGTTAACTCCGGCATTGAGGGTTCGTGTAATCCTACGCAATGTGTTCATCATCCAACAAGAGAGTGTAGAGTATGCATTTATCTATTATGTTATGTGATCAATGTTGAGAGTGTCCACTAGTGAAAGTCTATTCCCTAGGCCTTGTTCCTAAATATGTGTATTCACTGTTTCTTGAATTTACTCTTTCGTTACCCGCATGTTTACTTCTGCAATATTACTACATCAACTGCCCGACAGAAGCTATTTTTACGCGCGTATACTTTCTATTCATCTCATACCACTTGTATTTCACTATCTCTTGTCGAACTAGTGCACCTATTAGGTGTGTTGGGGACACAAGACTTCTTGCTTTGTGGTTGCAGGGTTGCATGAGAGGGATATCTTTGACCTCTTCCTCCCTGAGTTCGATAAACCTTGGGTAATCCACTTAAGGGAAACTTGTTGCTGTTCTACAAACCTGTGCTCTTGGAGGCCCAACACTGTCTACAGAATAGAAGCACCCGTAGACATCAAGCACTTTTCTAGCGCCGTTGCCGGGAGGAAAGGTAAAAGGCACTCATACTCGGTTCTGCTGAAGTACTTTTACGGCGCCATTTGTGTGTGCTCAAGCTATTTCCTTTAGACTCTGCAATTAGACATTTGGTTTCTTGTTTTCACTAGTTAGGCATAATGGACAACAATGAGCTTCTTATTCTATTTCTGATTTAAGACATGGATGGTTTGATGCGAAAATTAAAAAACCCATGGAACATATTAATATGAATGCTTTGAACACTATTATTGCTAATGTGGAAAATTCTAAGCTTGGGGAAGCTGGCTTTGATGAGCATGATATTTTAGTCCCCCAAGTTGAGGGGAAAATTTACTTTGATGATACTTTGCCTCCCATTTATGATGATTATAATGATAGTAGTCTTTTGTTACCACCTGTTATGGAGGATAAATTTGATTACGATTACAATATACCTCCTATATTTGATAGCTACTTTGTTGAATTTGCTCCCTATATTAATAAGAATGACTATGCTTATGTGGAGAGTAATAATTTTATGCATAAGACTCATGATAAGAATGCTTTATGTGATAGTTATATTGTTGAGTTTGCTCATGTTGCTACTGAAAGTTATTATGAGAGAGGAAAATATGGTTGTAAAAATTTTCATGTTACTAAAACACCTCTCTGAAATTTTTGAAGCTACACTTGTTTTATCTTCCTATGCTTGTTACTTTGCTCTTCATGAACTTGTTTATTTACAAGATTCCTATGCATAGGAAGCATGTTAGACTTAAATGTGTTTTGAATTTGCCTCTTGATGCTCTCTTTTGCTTCAACTTCTATTTCTTGCGAAGCATCATTAAAACTGCTGAGCCCATCTTAATGGCTATAAAGAAAGAACTTCTTGGGAGATAACCCATGTGTTTTTTACTACAGCAATTTTGTTTTGTTGAGTCTTGGAAGTTGTTTACTACTGTAGCAACCTCTCCTTATCATGTTTTTGTGCCAAGTAAAGTTTCTATGTTAAAGTTGATGTTATATTTGGGATCGCTGCGCAGAAACAGCATTGATGTCACGAATCTGGCACAAGTCTCTGTAGAAAATTCGAAAAAATCTGCCAATTTCGAGCGTGATCCTCAGATATGTACGCAACTTTCATTAGTTTTGAGTTTTTCCATTTGAGCAAGTCTGGTGCCATTTCAAATTCGTCTTTACGGACTGTTCTGTTTTGACAGATTCTGCCTTTTATTCGCATTGCCGCTTTTTGCTTTGTTGAATGGGTTTCTTTGTTCCATTAACTTTAAGCTTTGTGCAATGTCCGAAGTGTTAAGAATGATTGTGTCACCTCTGAACATGTGAATTTTGATTATGCACTAACCCTCTAATGAGTTTGCTTGAAGTTTGGTGTGAAGGAAGTTTTTAAGGGTCAAGAGAGGAGTATGATATACTATGATCAACAGAGTGAAAGCTCTAAGCTTGGGGATGCCCCGTGGTTCACCCCTGCATATTTCAAGAAGACTCAAGCATCTAATCTTGGGGATGCCCAAGGCATCCCCTTCTTCATCGACAAAGTATCGGGTTCCTTCTCTTGAAACTATATTTTTATTCGGTCACATCTTATGTACTTTACTTGGGTCTGTTTGTTTTTATTTTTGTTTGTTTGAATTCTTGTGTGGGAGAGAGACACGCTCCGCTTGTTCATATGAACACATGTGTTCTTAGCTTTTAATGTTCAAGGGCGAAAGTTGATCGCTTCACTTGTTGTTATATGGTTGGAAACAGAAAATGCTACATGTAGTAATTCTAAAATGTCTTGGATAATGTGATACTTGGCAATTGTTGTGCTCATGTTTAAGCTCTTGCATCATATACTTTGCACCCATTAATGAAGAAATACATAGAGCTTGCTAAAATTTGGTTTGCATATTTGGTCTCTCTAAAGTCTAGATAATTTCTAGTATTGAGTTTTGAACAACAAGGAAGACGGTGTAAAGTCTTATAATGTTTACAATATGTCTTTTATGTGAGTTTTGCTGCACAGGTTCATCCTTGTGTTTGTTTCAAATAACCTTGCTAGCCTAAGCCTTGTATCGAGAGGAATACTTCTCATGCATCCAAAATCCTTGAGCCAACCACTATGCCATTTGTGTCCACCATACCTACCTACTACATGGTATTTCTCGCCATTCCAAAGTAAATTGCTTGAGTGCTACCTTTAAATTTCCAAAGTTATTACCTCTTATTTGTGCCAATGTTTTATAGCTCATGAGGAAGTATGTGGTGTTTTATCTTTCGATCTTGTCATTTACTTTTGAGAGACTTTCACAATGGACTAGTGGCACATCCGCTTTATCCAATAATTTTTGCAAAAAGAGCTGGCAATGGGTTCCCATTTAATTAATTAACTTTCATTAATAATTCTCTTCACATGTTTTGCTCTGATTCATCAGTAAGCAACTCAATTTTGCAAATAGACACTCCTCCATGGTATGTGAATGTTGGAAGGCACCCGAGGATTCGGTTAGCATGGCTTGAGAAAGCAAAGGTTGGGAGGAGTGTCATCCATAAATAAAGAAAAAACTAAACTAAAGTACATGTGTAAACAAAAGAGAAGAGGGATGATCTACCTTGCTGGTAGAGATAACGTCCTTCATGGGAGCAGCTCTTGAAAGTCTGGTTGATGAGGTAGTTAGAGTGCCCACTACCATTCGTTGATAACAACAAACACCTCTCAAAATTTTACTTTTATGCTCTCTTTATGTTTTCAAAACCAAGCTCTAGCACAAATATATCACTCGATGCTTTCCTCTGCGAAGGACCATTCTTTTACTTTTATGTTGAGTGGATTCACTATCTCCCTCCACCTTAAAAGCAAACACTTGTGTGAGCTGTGCATTGATTCCTACATGCTGTATATTGCACTTGTTATATTACTTTACATTGACAATATCCATAGATGTACATGTTATAAGTTGAAAGCAGCCGCTGAAACTAATCTTCCTTTGTGTTGCTTCAATACCTTTACTTTGATTTATTGCTTTATGAGTTAACTCTTATGCAAGACTTATTGATGCTTGTCTTGAAAGTCTTATTCATGAAAAGTCTTTGCTTTATGATTCACTTGTTTACTCATGTCATTACCATTGTTTTGATTGTTGCATTCATTACATATGTTTGCAATAGTATGATCAAGATTATGATGGCATGTCACTTGAAATTATCTATGCCTCGGTGCTGACGTTGGGACTCCCAGTGTAGGGTGCGATACGTCTCCAACGTATCGATAATTTCTTATGTTCCATGCTACTTTATTGATGATACCTACATGTTTATGCACACTTTATGTCATATTTGTGCATTTTAAGACTAACCTATTAACAAGATGAAGTGCCGGTTCTGTTCTGTTTGTTTTGGTTTGAAATCCTAGTAGCAGAAATATTCTGGAGTGGACGAAAATCAACACCCGGGTTCTATTTTTGCCGGAAGCATCGGAGACTGCCGGCGCTAGAGGAGGGCCACTGTGGGCCCCGGATGATAGGGTGGCGCGGCACAGGC
This sequence comes from Lolium multiflorum, assembly GCA_030979885.1. NCBI lineage: Eukaryota > Viridiplantae > Streptophyta > Magnoliopsida > Poales > Poaceae > Lolium > Lolium multiflorum. The sequence goes on along the minus strand of CM061747.1, from coordinate 117,848,489 downwards.
CCTGGCCGCCTGCCCTATGGTGTCGTCGCCCTTCGACCTTCTGACGCCGCCTCTTCGCCCCTGTCTCGGGTCACGACCTAAAGCCCTTACGGAAGAAGCCACGATACGCGAAACCTCCCCGAGCCGCCGCCATCGCGAAGCAAGATGCGAAGGACGGAGTCTACGTTCGGCACACTGCTTGGACGGGAAGTGCCCCGAGAGGCTTCTCCATCGACAACACCGCATCCCCACCGCCATCTTCATCACCCAAACTCTTCCTCCCATGAAGAGGAGTAGTTCTTATCCATCGAGCTGGAAATTTGTAGGTAGCTATGTGGTTCATCTCTCTCCTATGTACTTCAATACAATAATCTCATGAGCTGCCTTACATGATTGAGATTCATATGATGATAACTTGTAATCTAGATGTCATTATGCTAGTCAAGTGGGTTTTACTTATGTGATCTCTAGGAGACTCCTTGTCCCACGTGTGTAAGGTGACAGTGTGTGCGTGTGGGTCTCTTAGGCATATTTCACAGAATCTTATTCACTGGTATGAATGGCATAGTGAAGTGCTTATTTATCTCTTTATGATTGCAATGGGTTTTGTATCACAATTTATCTATGTAGCTACTCTAGCAATGTTATTAAAGTAGTTTTATTCCTCATGCATGTGTGGTGACAGTGTGTGCATCAGTGTTAGTACTTGGTTTATGCTAAGGGTCATGATCTCTTGTAGATTGCAAAGTTAACTATTGCTATGATAGTATTGATGTGTATTATTCCCTCTACATAAGCATGAAGGTGACGATGTGCATGCTACGTTAGTACTTGGTTTTAGTCGTATTGATCTATCTTACACTCTAAGGTTACTTAAAATATGAATGCTGAATGTTGTGAGCTTGTTAACTCTGGCATTGAGGATTCGTGTAATCCTACATAATGTGTTCATCATCCAACAAGAGAGTGTAGGTATGCATTTATCTATTATGTTATGTGATCAATGTTGAGAGTGTCCACTAGTGAAAGTCTATTCCCTAGGCCTTGTTCCTAAATCTTTGCTATCACAGCCCATTCTTTGTTTTCTTGAGTTACTATTTCAGCTGCGTTACTACGCATGTTTACTTCACCAATATTACTACCATCAAGCTACGCGGCAAGCTATTTTACGGCGTCGTACTCTGCTCATATTCATCCATACCACTTGTATTTCACTATCTCTTAGGCAGAACTAGTGCACCTATTAGGTGTGTTGGGGGACACAAGAGACTTCTTGCTTTGTGGTTGCGGGGTTGCATGAGAGGGATATCTTTGACCTCTTCCTCCTGAGTTCGATAAACCTTGGGTAATCCACTTAAGGGAAACTTTCTACATCATTCTACAAACCTCTGCTCTTGGAGGGCCCAACACTTGTCTACAGAATAGAAGCACAAAAAGTAGACATCGGGCACCACTCAAGTGAACTTGGATACTTTGCATAGTTATTTGCTCTGGTTCCTCCCTACTAGCTTTACCATCTGGAACAAATCAACGAGCCAATCCTGCAGGATCTGAAGGCCGTCCAATTTCTTGAAATTTTCGGGCAACTTAAACCCTTTCGGGACGCGAGTCTTTCGGTAAAGCACGGGAGCCCCCACATATCTTCGTCGGCAACCTCTGGACTGGCGTTCTCTTCTTTCTTGTCGCGCTCTATCCCCCCTTGTTGTGCGGCTGTGTCTCTTGCTCCACTTGTTCTTGGTGGGTCTTGAACCGCTGTTGCGGTGGGTCGTGGACTATTTTGCTTTGCAGCACCTTCGGGAGGTGTGCTTGCGACAGCTGTTCCCCTGCTCAACTCCAGCCGTGCCATATTGAACAATGCTTCTCTCGGGTCCCCGGGGGGTGGTGCGCGAGGATGTAAGCTTGCGTTGCCATGTATCCAGCTTCTGGCGTTCGGGATGATATTTCCCCTTGTATCAATTGACATGAAGGACATGTCGAGATTTTGGATTATGTTTCCTCTTTCTTCTTCGGGTATATTTTGCGTAGAGATCTTGCTCTCCTCAGAGCGTCTGTGTTTATGCAAAGTTCACGATTGTCGGCCCGAGCTCTGCTTTCGGCCTTTTGCTGTGTGAAGGCTGCGCTTTTCTTCTATTCGGGATCTTGTCTCTTTTTCCAACTCCTACTCACACGAGCAAGTCTATATTGATAGGCTTGTAATTCTTGTACGGTAGCGGTTGTTCATTGGTTCTGTTCCATCCATGGCCCTTGCGGCTCTATCCCACGCGCGCTTTGCGGGAGTTGAACTCTTCGCGAGGTGAGGTCGACATATTTAGTGCCTAGGCCTCTTGAGATCGGCGGGATCGCGTATGGATTTCCCCAAATCGTGAAAGCCTCGCGTCTCTGGTTCTCTCGGCCTGCCTCTTCAATTGCACGATTTGATGGTATTTTGAATATTGATTTTGTCGGGATTGGTGACACCGTCGTATGAATTGGTCAGACCTTCAGATGGCCCCGTGGGTGTCGATGAAGTGAAGGCTGTCGACGTTGTCGGAATCGCTGCTTATAAAGGAGTCCGCAGACGACTCGAAAGATGTATCGCTGAAGATCTTGGCAAGCTTTTCCGCTTGCCTTGGTTTCTGATGAGCGTGGCGGCAACTCCTCGTCACTCGACAACGAGCTCGATCGGCTGAAGGTAGACGAGATCGGAACTTGAGAGAACGATGAGGATCCTTCTTGTTGACGCCAAATCGAAGATTCTCTAGGAACGCCATGACGCGATAGGCTCCTCCAAATAGGCACATGCATCCATACGGGAGCGGGTGAGGAATAAAATCGACTAGATCAGTTTTTCCGTTTACCTCGATCCATCGCATTGCTAGCCACCAACGAAGTCGACGCTACGATTCTGGACGTGCCATCGAGATCGGTTCCTTGCAGCCTCTAGTTTCCCAGAGACGGCGCCAATTGACAAAAGGATTAATTTGTCAATGCCTGCAGATTGTAGACTAGTTTTGTTAGAAGTAGAGGCAAGTAGATCTCGAAGGTTTAAGGCCGAAAAGTACTCGCTGATTATAAAAACGGTTACGGTGACAATAGATTCGATCCTTTCTTAGTCTCACGACTCCCCTTATATAGGGGATGGGCCAGGGGTTTCGTAATTTACACAAGTTACATAGTTAGGAGGTTTCGTACCCAACCCATAAGATTACAAATCTCTATCTTTCCTAATACAATTTATCTTTCCTTAACACTAAATGAGCTTCCGAATCTTCCTATTCTTCGAGTCCTGGGCCTTCAGTAAACCCCGGGTACCATCTTTGGCAGGCCCATTGGGGATGCCTATGTCACTTGGCCTAAAGCATTACAAGCTAGATAGCACCCCTCATGACTAGTTGCTAGTGCCAACAAATAGAATTGACTACTCTAGATGGGAACTTGTGAAATGAAATTACTTTGAAAGGTTTTGAAGGTGAATATGACTTGAATGACATGATGAATTTGATAAAAACTGATGGTTGGGTTCGGATGCGATACCATTCCAATTCTTTAGTACCCCACAATACCTGATTATAGGGCTTAACTAGAAGTTCATGTATCTTAGTATGGGTTCCCTCTAAACAAAGCGTCATAGGGGTTATGTCGAGGCTGCCTCAGTTGAAAGTGAAATTATGTGAAATGAGGTGAATGTCGGCCCAAGCCCTATCTGAGTTCAGGCTGACGGTTTGTCTTCATTGGGAGGCCAAGCTCATGGGGAGAGGTGCCTATACTAGGATATGTAAGTGAAAGGTTATGGTTGATGATGATCCGCGTACTGTGTTACGGTGACTCGGAGTTATTACGACGGATGTAATCAAATGTTGTGGCACAAGTGTGCAACCTCTGCAGAGTGTAAATCTATTCGAATAGCCGTGTCCACGGTTACGGACGATTGGAAAGGCCATACTGTTCCGTCATCAGACCATTTTAAAAAATGTGACATATGACTTGTGACTTGAACTTGAAAGGTGAATGGTGACTTTGACTCGCATCACACAACCGGGTTGTGGGAATGACACTAATGTTCCCACTTGAGTTAGTTAGCAAATGAAGAGTCTTTATTAAACACTTATGAACTAAAATTGGCTTTATGCAAATAAACCTAGAGCTTAGCACCCCTTGAATAAAATTGATAGTACTTACATTAGTATTGGTTGCGAGTACTTTAAAAGTACTCATGGCTTTATCCCTGGCTATTCAAATGGCCGGAGTATGAAGATGAAACAGCAGTACGAGGAAGATGGACAACAAGACGTCTACGACGACTAGGACTGCTGCTGACGTCAAGCGTTGGCCTGTGGATTAGATAGTCCACTTCTATTATGCTTCCGCTATTTGTGTTGTTCCTTGATCAATAGATCAACTATTGTTGTAACATTGGATCATGTGATCTACTTTTGTAAGACGATTATGGTTTGTAATGAATGATGACTGATGATATTCAACTGTTATGTCTCGGGGATTGCGTGTATGGCATAATAGGCATACGAGACTTAAAAATCGGGTGTTGAGACACATATACAGAGTCAAATTGACCTAGGATTTTTGAGGCGTCACACTACTTCGAGAGAAGCACCATAGGTCCTGGAAGCTCACCTGTAGATGCCTGAGGGCCAAAAGGGTGGCGTGCCACCCCCCGTCTTTCAGTCGTCGATCGTTCGATTGCCTGATATTTTCGCGAACCGACCTGTTTTTCCCTAAAAACGATAATATATATGACCCCGAATAGTTCTCGGGAGGAGAGCGCCACACAAACATAGTAACACAAAAAAAACGGATGCTGCTGCAGAGAAGATAGGAGAGGCTCCACAGTGGGATCACCATTTGGAGGATCTCCACCTTCTCCAACGTCTTCATCATCATCACCATGACCAAGAGGGAGTAGTACACCTCTGGACTACGGGTTTGTGGCAGTATCTTGATATGTTTCTCTCATGCTCTTCATAGTTCTTAGTGCCGTATGAGCTGCCTATCATGATTATGGCCATATTTATAATACCTATGTGGTGGATCCTTATTCTATGATATTGTTTTATGAGATCTGATCTTATTATATGGTGAGATGTATAGTGCGACTCAGATCGTGACTGCCTTATTACTATGAGCATGTGGGGTCACACTCTTAAAAGGATGAGGCCAAACAAAGTATATTTGTACGACTGGGTGCTGGTCAGGTTGGACCTTGACCGAAAATGGACATACCAATGGGTTGGATCCAGTTGGCTAGGGTTAGGGTTTTGGGATGCGGGAAATATAGCGTTGTGCTCTCATGCACTCCGTGTTAAGGAAGGTGTACTCACGGTGGGACAAAACAAGCAGAGTGGAGTGCCTTGGGCTAGTTTCTCCACTCCTCAACCTACTTGTCCCAGCGGTGAAGAAGAGGCTAGCACCTCCCTCTCCATAGTCCAACCTTGTAATTGTGTGGCCAGACACAAGCATCATCTGCGGTGCTCAAGGCGATTTGGGTCGTCGAGAAGAAACGGAAACATGGCGGCAGAGACAAGCACGATGGCCAGAACACGAGATCTTCTTCACTACCCCAAGCGACGAGGGAATATAACGGGTAGTCCCGGCGAATGTGACAAACACCATGGGAGGCCCTTGGCCCAGGCCTTGAACGCTTCCCAAAGAGAGCACAGGAGACATCCTTGCCACGTGAACTCGCGGTGACCACTTAGCATAGTAGGCACACGGCTCTTCATTGACCTAGCGGCCCGGGGAGTGGGGGGGTGGGAGGTAGGTCCTCAACGGCTTAAACACAAGTAATTAATTTAGGAACAACCGATAAGTAGTGGTGTTCCGGAACAACCGAGAAGTAGTGGAGGTAGTAGGCAAACCAGATAAGACATACTTTATCCCCCTATCTCGGGATGCTCATGTGAATACGAACCAAATTCAACTAAATATATTATACTCAATCTATTTTCAAATATAAAATAGTTTTGTATTCTTCCATTTTAAAATAAGTGACTCAATTTTGCTACTAGATATAGTTGTTGCTATACGATATCCAGAGGTGTAAACGATGCCCCCTCACGGAGCCCTCCGGGCCTATCCACGATAGGCCACTAGGCAATAAGGGTTAGACCTTTGCTCGCTTAGAGGCATCTCCAACCGGCCGACCCAAACGGACGCGTTGGGCCGTCCGTTTGGGGATCTTGCGGATTGACTTGAGAAGCAGAAAGCGGGTGAGATGGGAAAACGCGAGGGGATGAAGAACACGATGAACTCAGAGACTCACGCACGCACACCAACCGGATACACCCGATGCTTACCTCCGTGGCTCGATGGACCACGCCAATAGGATCTCCGTGGAAGAGGCACGAGGCAATTCTGGGAGAGAGATTCAAGTTGGAGGATGAACTTGGGGAGGAAGAGGAGAGTAACAAGTACTAGAATCTCACTCCACAATTCCAAGTCAACAACCAAGGTGCCTTGATTACAGGGGATGATACCCAAGGGAGACTAAGCTCAAAGGTAGGTTTGAGTTCTAAACAAGTCTAAAAGAGTAAAGGAGAGATTCGACTACTTAAATAGGCACACCACAGCCCGACAGGGCGACAGTGCAGCGAACGGATAAGTCGAAGCGATTTGGTGGGGAAATCCCGTCGGATCCGGTTGCGCGTCCGGTCGGACGGGCACAGGACGGAGCTGTCCGGTCCTGGTCCAGTCTGACCGGAACTGAGCCGGCTGTCCGGTCGAAGTCGGTCGACCGGTCGCCGGGCCTGCGAATCCGGTCTGGGTCGGTCGTCGTCCGGTCTGAGGAGTTGGTCCGGTTTGCGCCGGTTGGCCGAACTGTGACGAGTCGTCGGTCGTGGGCGGTCGGCCGGGTCTGACCGGCCAGCCTTTTCTTCCTTGGCGCTCTCCGGGCGACGTCGGCTTCGGCTCCATGTACATCTCCGGTCTGTTGCTCTTCTCCTTCCCTTGACCATGGCGTCTCCTCCTCTCCGGGGTCTTGGTGCGCCTTGTACCTAATGACACATAGCACGTCGGCATGAGGTAGCATTCCATCCAAAGGTGTACCAAGGTCAAGGGTGGAGGGGCGAGTTCACCTTGTCATGTATCGCTTTAGCTCGAGCCGTGTCATGGGTCCACTTGGGACTTGTTGGCCTTGATGTAGTGTCGTTGGTGGCGGGGCTACCTCCTCCCCCTTGGGAGAGAGTCGTCCTCGACTCTTGTCCCCCTCATCTCCATGATGTGGGGATAGATCAGAGATGTTGAAAGTGTTGCTCACCAAGTACTTGGATGTCGGTATGTCGATGACGTAGGCGTTGTTGTTGATGCGCTTGAGCACCTTGAAAGGCCCATCTCCTCTTGGCTTGAGCTTGGAGTTGCGTTCTTGAGGGAACCTTTCTTTCCTTAGGTGAACCCACACGAGGTCTCCTTCTTCAAACACTCGTTCTTTCTTCTTGGCGTTGATGCGGGTAGCTTGGCGAAGGACATGGTCTTGTATGGTTGCTCTTGTCTCTTCATGTAGTTTCTTCATGGCGGTGGTGCGCTCGTCGAAGTCCATGTTGATCCTTTGATGAAGAGGTAGTGGGAGGATGTCGAGTGCCGTTGGAGGTTCGAATCCATAGACGATCATGAAGGGACTCCGTAATGTTGTGGAGTGCTTGGCTCTATTGTAGGCGAACCCGCGTGGGGAGGCAATCTTCCCATGACTTCAAGTTTTTCTTCACAAGTGTGCGGAGGAGGGTGGAGAGGCTTCGATTCACCACTTCGGTTTGTCCATCGGTTTGAGGGTGCGAGGACGATGAGAATAAGAGCTTCACTCCAAACTTTGCCATGAGCGACTTCCATAGATAACTCATGAACTTGACGTCTCGATCGGACACAATGCTTGCCGGTATCCCATGTAGGCGAACCACTTCCACGAAAAACAACGAAGCAATGTGTGAAGCATCATCGCTCTTATGACATGGTATGAAATGAGCCATTTTTTGAGAACCTATCCACTACCACAAGATTGAATCATGCCCATGCTTTGTTCTTGGTAATCCTAACACAAAGTCCATGCTTATATCCGACCAAGGTGCATATGGAATGGGTAAAGGTATGTAAAGACCATGGGGGTTGGATGTTGACTTAGCTTGTAAGCACGTTGTGCAACGGTTGCAAAGGCGCTCCACGTCTCGCTTCATGCGTGGCCAATAATAGTGTGTGGATAGCATCGAAAGAGTCTTGTCGCGTCCAAAATGACCCATGAGGCCTCCATGTGACTCTTGCAAAAGCAACTTACGAAGAGAAGACTCGGGAATGCAAATCTTGTTAGCTTTAAACAAGTAGCCATCATGCAAGTAGAAATCATCAAAACCTCGGTCAACGGAACATTTGGCAAAGATTGGTCCAAAGAAAGCATCGGAAGGGTAAAGTTCCTTGATCTCCTCAAGACCCAAAATGTGAAACTCCAAGCGGGTGAGTAGAAGAGTAATCTTGCGGGAAAGTGCATCCGCAACCACATTTCCTTGCCCTTTTTGTATTTGATTACATAAGGGAAGGACTCTATGAACTCAACCCACTTAGCATGTCGCTTGTTCAAATTGTGTTGACTTTTCAAATACTTCAAGGACTCATGATCAGAGTGGATAACAAACTCTTTTGGCCAAAGGTAGTGTTGCCAAACTTCAAGAACACGAACCAAGCGTAAAGCTCCTTGTCATATATAGGATAGTTGAGGCGTGCGCCATCAACTTCTCGCTATAGTATGCCACGGGTTTTCCATTTTGCATGAGAAACCCCGATTCCAAGGCCACTCGCATCGCATTCGATCTCAAATGTTTTGGAAAAGTCGGGAAGAGCAAGTAATGGTGCCTCGGTGAGACTCTTTTTCAATTCATCAAAAGCTTTTGTTGTGCTTTGCCCCCAACAAACGGAACATTCTTTTTTGTAAGCTCGTTTAAAGGGCAAGCAATGGTGCTGAAATCTTTCACAAACGGCGGTAAAATCCGGCAAGTCCATGGGAGCTTCTCACTTGACCAACATTTGTGGGAGTGGGCCAATTGTGGATGGCCTCAACTTTGGAAGAATCAACTTCTATCCCGTTGGCGGAAACCACAAAACCAAGAAAAACCAACTTGTTTTGAGCGAAATGGCATTTTGGAAGGTTGGCAAAGAGCTTCTCGTGGCGCAAGATGCATAAGACTTCTCTCACATGTTGAACATGGTCCTCGAGATTTTTGCTATAGATGAGAATATCATCAAAGTAGACAACCACACTCTTTCCAATAAGAGGTCGCAAGATGTGATTCATAAGACGCATGAAAGTGGAAGGAGCATTTGAAAGACCAAAAGGCATGACGAGCCATTCATAGAGACCAAGTTTGGTCTTGAATGCCGTCTTCCATTCATCACCAATTGCCATGCGGATTTGGTGGTAGCCACTACGCAAATCAATCTTATAGAAAATCGTGGCACCACTCAATTCATCCAACATATCATCTAAACGCGGAATGGGATGTCGATAACGGACGGTAATGGCATTGATAGGGCGGCAATCCATACACATCCGTTGCGTCTCATCCGGTTTAGGCACAAGAATGACGGGAACGGCACAAGGGCTAAGGCTTTCACGGACATACCCTTTAGCGAGGAGGTCTTGAATTTGGCGTTGGATCTCCTTGGTGTCCTCGGGGTTGGTGCGGTAGGCGGCGCGGTTTGGTGGTGGGGCGCCGGGTATGAGGTCGATGCGATGCTCGATGCCGAAGCGGTGGTAGTCCATGTGGTAGCTCGTGGGAGGGCGTCTTGGAACTCCTTCAAAAGAGACAAAGACGAAGGAATGTTGGTTAAGTCATTAGTCTCCGACGAGAGGCCCTTGCAAATGAGCACGTAGTGTATGGTGGTGGATGGGTTGTCTTTCACTTCTCTCCACTAGCTTTTGGTGGTTAGGAGGACACTCTTTCTCTCACTCATATGTGGGTGGTGGCGCTCACTCTCTTTTTGGTGGGTCGCTCCTCTCCTCTCAACTCACTATGGTGGATGTGGTGTTGTGCCCTCGCTAAAGCCTTCGCATTGTCGGCGATGATTTGGCTAGGAGTCATTGGCGAAGCTCGAACTTCTTGTCCTTGACCTTGAAGGTGTATGCATTGGAGAAACCATCATGTATGGCCTTCTTGTCAAATTGCCATGGGCGGCCAAGCAACATGTGGCACACGGTCATAGGCACCACGTCACACTCGACGGTGTCTTCATAGGGTCCTATCTTGAAGTTGACGGTGACGGTGTGTTGAATCTTGACATTGCCCTTGTCACTCAACCATTGGACATGGTATGGATGAGGATGCTTGCGAAGCGTGAGGTTGAGCTTCTCACATAGCTCGGTGCTTGCCAAGTTGTGGCAACTCCCACCATCGATGATGACCTTGATAGACTTGCCACCAATGCGGCACGCGTTTGGAAGATGTTGCATCTTTGGTCTTCCATAGCTTGGGGTTGAGTGGTGAGCACTCGAGTGACCACAAGAGAAGGGCTTGGATCATGTGTGCATAAGAGGGGTCTTCTCCACTTTCTTCATCATAGTCTTCCTCATTAGCAACGGCACTAGGGCTTCATATTCACCTTCACTTAGCGTCTCTATATCACCATTCTCCATAGTGATCATGACCTTGGTGTTCTTGCACTCAAAGGATTTGTGGCCTTGGGTGCCACACTTGAAGCAAGTGACATTGGAGGGTCCGTAGAGGCCTTAGAGGAGGCGGTGGAGGATACCGTTTGCTTCATGCGACTTTGTATGGAAGGTTGCTTGGAAGGTGTGAGGATGCGGATGGCTTGACACTTGTTGTAGGAGTTGATGTAGCAAGCTTGGAGGCGAAGTATTGCTTGGACTTGGAGTACTTGATGTCCTCATTCACTTGACGCTCGGCCTTGGAAGCTTGGTGAACCAACTCAACCATGTTGGAGTATGGTTGGAACTCCACAATCTTCTTGATGGGGTAGTTGAGGCCATTGAAGAACCTAGCGATGGTTTGGTTCTCGGACTCTTGGATGTTTGCTCTCATCATGGTTAACTCCATCTCCTTGAAGAATTCCTCAACGGTCTTGGTGCCTTGCTTCAACTTTTGTAGCTTGTTGAAGAGATCGGTCTTGTAGTGTGTAGGGACAAAGCGGGCTTGCATTTCCTCCTTCATGTCTTCCCAAGTATCAATTGGAGGATCACCCTTTCTTCCCTAAGAGTGACAACTTGTTCCCACCAAGTGTTGGCATAATCTTCAAACTCGAGGAGGCCATGGCTACTTTCTTGGCACCGGAGTAGTTATGGATGCGGAAGATCTTGTCAACCTTGAGTGCCCATGAGAGGTAGGCCTCGGCATCGTCTTCACCCTTGAACTTGGGCATATTGAACTTGAGCTTTCCATACATATTCTCTTCATCTTCCATGTTGCGGCGGCGCGGACGGATGCCTTCATCTCTTGCGACTTGAGGTGGTGGAGGAGGTCTTCCACGACCAACCATAGCATTGGGTTGGCGTTGTAGGTGAACACTAGCTTCACTTGGCTCATTTTGAGGACGTTGTTGCGGGTCTTGGCGAGGTTGTTGGCGTTGCCCAATTATGGCCCTCTCATCTTGATCATGTTGTGGTTGCCCTCGGCCCCTTTGGTCATGGCGAGGATGATTCGGAGATCACGCCTTGGTTGCTCTTGACGACCTTGGGCGGGAGCATCACCATGTGGCGCCATGTTGTGGTGGATGTTGTCTTGGGGATGGTCGTCATACCCATGGTGGGCATGGCGAGCCGCTTGAGGACGATCTTGGTGAGGTGCTTGTTCTTGTGGAGGTCGTTCATGAGGACGAGCATGGCGATGGAATTCACCTCTCCTTGAGTTAGAGCGAGAGTCTTCTTGGCGAGCATGTGGTCGATGAGGACGGAGATGGTCTTCATGCCTTGAGGAGGAGCTTGATGACGAACGGTGGCCATGAGAATAGTAATCTTGTGACGAGCTTGATGATGATGAAGTAGAGCGGTGTCGGCGATGACGACCCAAGTTGGTGATGGCGCGCTCGAGGTTGTCCATGCGTCGCTCCATGTTCGCATCATTGGCCGCCATTTGGCCATTCAAGTTGTCCGTAGCTTCACGGAGGAGAGCTAAGTCTTGGTTCACCGTGGAGAAGTTGTGAGCCACTTCTTCATATTGTTCATCGATGCGAGTCTCGAAGAGTGATAGTTGCTCCTTGAACTCTTGGCGTTGAATCCATAGGTTGTGTTGAGTCGCCAACCTCTCGGTGCTCCGAAGGACTTCTCCATCCCTTGTTTCATCTCCACTCCTATCCATGATGGAAGAACAAGAACTATGTTGTATGTGTTAGTGGAAGGAGACTACCTCGCACTCTTACCAAGGTAAGATAGTATTGAGGCAATCAACCAAGCGAAAGTAAGATCAAGTGTATCGGGGACACACGCAAAACCACACGCAAAAGCTAGCAAATATGGTGTTAGGCGAGTGTTGTGGAAAGCCAAAAGACAAATCCAAGATCAAGTATGTTGTTAAAAGTGGATGAGGTCCAAAAATCCAAATGTCAAAGTGCGATCACTATAAACACGGAAAATGTGGAACTCACACACGAGATAAGCGGGGTTAGTGCAACCAAGGAACGAGCGGAAAGTGTATGTATAGTTGCTCGGTGTCACACTAACACAAGGAGAGGCAAAGCTTTGGTTGCAAAGGAAGAGACAACAAGCGGCCTCTCTTCTCCATCTCTCTTTGCTTAAAAGCTTTTCTCTCTCGTATATGTTGGCACTTGCACTCGTTTTTATCTTTGGTGGCTTTTGTGGACACTTTGGTATGTATGGGGGCGTATGGATGTATGGGGCTACTCGCACTCTTTTTGTGTTTTTGGGGCTTTTTGACGCACTATGTTAGCGTTAGCCTCGCTTTTGCTATCTTGCCACGAGTGTTTGCTTGGGTGCCTTACTCAACGCGACACACACACCTCACAATGCGGGGCCACGTGCGATGTCTCGCAACACTAGACAAGCAATGCTCGATAGGGTAGATCGCAAAAGGAGGAGGGGTTACAAGGGTAAACCTGCAAGTTATACCTGCGATGGTGGTGGTGGTGGTGGTGGTGGTGGTGGTGGAGATCGCAGGATGTCGAGGTCGAAGGGCGCTGCGTCACCGGTCGGAGGCCCGGTTGGACCGGATCTGGACCGGCTCGGCCGGTTGTGCGGCGGTTGACGGCGTACAGAGCCGGATCGGCCGGTCGTGCCGATGGCCAAAGTCACATGAAGGCCCTCGGGATTACACTTTCTCTCTCCCTGTTCTTCACGAAAACCAAACCAAATCGACCAAATCGAGAGGAAACGATGGAATTGGAGGCTAAAAGTTGGGAAATAGTAGATCAAGCACAACAACACCGGATTCACGGACCAAAACCACTCAAAACTCAACCAAATCACGGATCGGTCAAAAGGCACTTTAGGGCTATTTTTTGGAAAATTTTCTAGAAACGAAATCGGGTGGGTGGAGGGTCAAATCCCGCGGGAACCAAGGCTGCTGATACCATATGATGAGGTCTAAGACCCCGTGTGTGGCCCGATCTTGCGGATTGACCGAAGCCAAAGCGGGTGAGATGGGAAGCGAGGATGAGGGAACACGATGAACACTCAGGACTCACGCCGCACCAACCCGATACAACCGTGCTTACCTCGGTGGCTCGATGGACCACGCCAATAGAATCTCCGTGGAAGAGGCACGAGGCAGAATTCGGGAGAGGTGGGATTGGAGAGATGAACTTGGGGAGGGAGAGAGAGTAACAAGTACTAGAATCTCACTCCACAAATTCAAAGTCAACAACCAAGGTGCCTTGATTACGGAGGGATGATACCCAAGGGAGACTAAGCTCAAGGTAGGTTTGAGTTCTAAACAAGTCTAAAGAGTAAAGGAGGGGTCCCAGCTACTTAAATAGGCACACCAGACAAGAGGCGACAGTGCGCGAACGAGATAAGTCAAAGCGGTTTGGTGGGAAATCCCGTCGGATCCGGTTGCGCGTCCGGTCGGGCCGAACTGGACCGAGCTGTCCGGTCATGGGTGGATCGGACTGAGGCGGGCTGTCGGTCGAGGAGTCGATCGACCGGTCGCCAGCCAGGGCTTGCCGAGAATCCGGTCTGAGTCCGGTCGTCGTCGTACGAGGAGTTGGTCGGTTTGCCGTTGACCGGAGCATGTGGCCGAGTCGTCCGGTCGTGGGGCGGTCTGACCGGGTGTGTGCGACCGCGTCCTTTTCTTCCTGGCAGCTCTTCGGGCGACGTCGGCCGGCTCCATGTACATCTCAGGTTCCTGCTCTTCTCCTTCCCTTGACCATGGCGTCTCCTCCTCTCCGGGGTCTTGGTGCGCCTTGTACCTAATGACACATAGCACGTCGGCATGAGGTAGCATTCCATCCAAGGTGTACAAGGTCCAAGGGTGGTGAGGAGCGAGTTCACCTTGTCATGTATCGCTTTAGCTCGAGCCGTGTCATGGGTCCGCTTGGGGGACTTGTTGGCCTTGATGTAGTGTCGTTGGTGGCGGGGCTACATCACAAACGGGTTGGGCCGTCCGTTTGGGCGTTTGGGCGGCGAACGGACACCGGACGACGCCCGCGTCCGCGTGTCCGTTTGGGCTGCACGCAGTGACGACGAAAGAGACGCCACGTGGTTCGTCTTCCTTGCGTGGCGCTGCGCCATGGCAGGTCTCGACGGGACAACCATGGCGGGCGGTGGAACGCGCGGGAAAGTTCCGCGCGCACCAAGGGTCCGCCGCGCGACGCCATTGGCGCCCAAGTTTCCCGCCGAGACCGGCTATAAAAGACGGCGGTCTCACAGACGTCACCTTCCTCTCCCACCTCCACCTTCTCGGCGCCATGCCTCGCACCTTGAGACCACGTGGGCCAAGCTCTCCCCGCCGCGCGGGCAGGTTCCCACGGACGGAGGAGGAGGAGCGCTGGACTCGCGGTGGGTCGCCGACGACGAGGCGCTCCGCGTCGTGCGGCGGCGACAAGACGACGCGGAGATGGCGGAGAGCGGCCGCGGAGGCTGGCACGAGACCGCGGGACGGGCTGGTACGGGCGCGGAGGAGGTGCGACCGCCGGAGGAGCCGTCCAAGAGGAGGACCTCGCGCTGGCGAACATCAACGCCGCCATCGAGGAGCGCCTCGCCGACCTCACGCGCGCGTGACCAAGGAGCACGAGCCACACGGCGGGCCGGCCGCCGTTTAGGCGACCTCCTCGGCAGAAGAACGAGGCGCTCATGCGGCGACCGTCACCTCATCCGGATGCCCTCGCCGACGCGCGCCCGGAGAGGGCCCGGCTCGGCGGAGCGCGGCCGGCAAGAGCGCATGCGCCGCGGCGAGAGAACCACGAGGCCCGGCCGCCGACGCGTCACTTTGGAGCGCGCGTGCAGAACGAGTCTGCGAGGCTGGGGCTGTGCGGAGGCGGATGATTCCGCCGCGAGGAGGCGGACGCAGCGACGCCGGTGCGCGGACGGAAGGAGGAGGATGAAGGCCTCCGCCGATGCATCATGACCCGCGCGCCGCCGCCGCATGCATGTACCGGCCGTGGGCGGAGTGGAATCCTCACGCGTACGAGCCGCCGCGTCGAGTGAAATCCACGGCCCGACGGCGAGACGAGGAGTTGCCGGCTACGCCGCCGACCCCGTACGTATTTAGGATAGAGTAGAAGCTAATTTTTTTTTGTAATGACTCCTCTTTAATGAAAAATATTATTTATGCCTATGACACGCGGGTCGGGGACGGACATGGGGCGGACGAGGCGACCAGCCTTTCGCGTCGACGCAAACAAAAACAATTTGGGCGGGTTTGCGTCGATCAGCTTGCTTAGCGGGCATCCGTTTTAGGAATGTCTGCTTGTGTTGGTAGGGTTTTTGTCGTTTGGGCCCGTCGGACGCGGGATGGGTCGCCCGGTTGGAGATGCCCTTATCTCCAGCCAACGAGTCCACGAGTAACCGTGTGCTTGGCTCAGCGAGGGACAAAACAAAAATGCGAAGAGATACCCAATTCCTTCATACGCAGCCAACCCTAGCTAGCTCTCAATTTCTCTCCCCAAATCCCCCAATTGTCCGCCCGTCGCCGTCCACTCCCCCAATCGCGGAGCGCCCGTGTTCCTCGCCCTGGAGCTCTCGGCGCGAGACGAGGAGGCCGCCGAGCACGACGACGAGGCGCGCGGGGAGGGCGCCGCCAGGCCGTCGACGTGCGGTCTCACGCTCCCAGCACCCCTGAGCTCGTCAGGCAGGAGGGGCTGCTGGAGCTCCGCCCTCGACGACGATGGAGCGGCGCGCGGGGGCGCCGGCAGTGCCTCGACGTACCGCCTTCCACCTCAAACTTCACCTTGGTCTTGCATCCTCATCGGGAGCAGCGCCGCCTCTGCTTCGTGCAGCCATCCTTCAAGCCCCTCCCTTTCACCCTCTCCCTCAAGGCCGCCAAGGTCGTCCTCGACCAGCACAAACCAGGTAAGGGCACTTGTAGCCTTCTGCGTGTTTTTTCTGTTATTGATTTGTGTCCTCCCCTCTCCTATCCACTCCCCATCATTTCTCATGTTTGTTTCTGTAGATGTTTTGTATCTATGCATATAAGGTATTTGAGGAAAATCCAAACTCTGCAGGTTCACATTGGTTCCTTTTATGCCATATTGTATACTCAATAATTTATTTTTTGACTTTCCTGCAATTAACGATAAATTAACCATATTAGATTTTCCTCTCTCGGTCATGTGACTTTGGTTTGCAAGTTATCACTAATGAGATGTATGAGTAAATTGGTAGGAACATAATATGTGTCATATTGTTTGAGACACCCATCAAATGATATCTCTGAATGGAAACCCATGTACAGGTCTCTAGGCGATGTGTCGGTCTTGCTGATCAAGAGCAGTGTTGTTGTGTTGATGAAGAGTAGGGTCAGCAGGGTGTTTAGGATTCAAGCAAATTATCTCCAGGTAACTCATTACACTGCATATGGTACTTTTGAACTTATATAGTGGCATAGTTTCAACGCATCTTGACGAGAAGATCAATGATTTTATGTTGAGTGTATGGTCTTGGTTAGTGTTCTTGTGGCTCTAGATTGTCACTCACTAGGTGGAGCTCGGTTAACCATGGATTTGCGGGAAGAACTCACCCCAGCATGGATTTATTGTTAATGATGTCGTGTTGGCCCAGGCTCTCCTCCGCGGCGTTCTCATGGCTGGCCTAATGTATGAACAGATACCTGCAACGCCGTGGCTCGTGGTGGTCAGTTAGATCCTTGCAACACCCAGGGACAAAGCATCGATGATGGCGACCTCACTGACTCTGCACTGGGTGTATTTCAACATGATCTGTTTCATAGAAGGTGTAGATATTCAATAGCAGCACGGGTATATGCATCCATTATGAGCGATGTTTATAATCAGTTGTAGTTCTGCTCAAAATCATGTTGCATATCTGCCTTGCAACATAATATTCCACCCATACTTGTCTCTGGTTAGTGCAATTATATATATCCATGGTGCTCTCAGTTCGCATATTTTCTGCAGATTTGTAGCTCACGTGGTTATGGCCTATGCTTTTACAATTTAGACATGCTATGTACTTTTGAAGGAGTATGAAATAGCCGCGACCATGAGTCTGTGCTTTTTTGCTTCAGAGAAACGCTCACCGGATCCAACGTCGAGCCGAGCTGGGTTGACCTCCAAACATCGCTGCATCACAGGAGAGGACCGATGTGAGTTTTTTCCTTTTCCAATCGATCATTTTTAGGCACCATTCCCCCCAGATTTTGAGTTCTAATCACTTTTCGATGAACGCCTAATTTTCTTTCGTTTTGGGTTCAGATGTAGCATATTTTCCCATCTAGCGACTCATTCATGTATTCCATTATTTATCTGTAGATTGTCTGCTCTTTTTTTTGTCCCGAACATGGGTCTCGACTGCTGAATTGTTTGAAATATGCCTACTGGATTATGACCCTGCTTCAAATTATGGTCATCAGACATATAGAGCAGGTGAGTGTTTCCTTGTGTCCCGTTACTAAATCTTTCACAGTTCATACTAGATAGCATAGTACATAGCATAGTAATATAGTTCAAGCACATGACAAAAAAATGAAACTCATGTACACAAATTCTAGAATATGGGAACCGACTAAACCGTTGATGCACTCTTGACAGGAGTTTGCAATGATTCACGACAGTACAGGTACTTCAGCATTCCCAAACAAGTAAGCAGCTGTTGCTGTTGGTTATGATTAAATATGTGAGCAGAGTAATTTGGAGGGCGCCAGATTTGTCCCCAAGGCACATCATTGTGGTGGAGCGGTGAAATCTCTCCATAGGTTGCACATAGCAAGAATTGTTGCAAAGTTTGTCAGAGCTGCTGAATCGCTGCGGAACCTTATTTTTTGGGGTTTAGCTTTAAGTCTTTCTCTGGCTCTAAGCTAGAGCGTTTTGCTTGTTGTCGCACTTAAAAAGTAAGAAGCCTATAAAAAATGGGTCTCGCAATTGAATTTACACTGCAACTGAATTGGGCTCTTCTGTTTTTGCGATTTCTATAGATACTTCGGGCCTTTTTATTTTGGACGTTGTCCTCATCAGTGCAAGTTTTGGAATTTTGGCGATGTATTGATTAACACACAGCCGTATTAACTTGGGTTACACTGTTGTGCTGGACCTTTATTCTGGTGTTCATTCTGTAAAGGCACATTAGTAAATATTTGTTGCTCGCAAGGGTACTGTGACTGTTTGTTATCTCATCTTTAAAAGATTCAAGGCCATCGGGCGATATGTCATTGATTTTATATTCTCATGACTGAAACTAGAAACCTTTTACAGGATGACAACAATGTGTCCTTCACTTTGGTACCAAAGATTCTTCGAGCATGGAGCTTCTGCGGTTCATGCAAGGTAAGCATGGTTTAAGCAAACAATTCTTTAGCATTCAGATATTGTGTTGACCTATCTTTGGATCATAATATTTGTCAGTTAACTTCACTTGAATTGTTTATAATTTACAGGGCAAAACTAATTTATTGCTAGCTGTCCTCTTTCGTTGTCTGGCCGATCAAGATTAAGTCGCAATGATCATGATTTAGGTTTCATGCCGTGGGAGGTGATCTCCAGTGTTACGAATAACTAATGGTAGTGCATCTTAAGCTTGATACTGCAAGTAAACAAACACCAGTCTGCTAACAATGAAGTAATATATTTAGAATAGTTGATGCTCGTAAGATATTTAATTGTTCTTCTGTAGTGTCATTCCCCAATCGTCAATAGTAACATACCCGCCTCTTTCTCCGTAGCTAAATATCTTCTTGATAAACCTGCAGTCAAAGCCCTGGTAGATCCAAGAGCTAAAAATCTGCAGGCAAAGCTCCCGTATATGTTTCTTCTGGTCATGTATGCTATGATGCATATTACACAACTTTATTTCTACCCTGATGTATAAAGCATGTATTGCTGATGTTATGATTGGCTAAATTTGAAACGGTGATGGCCCTAGACTGGGATGCTTTATCTTTATACTAATCTTTTACCACGAAACAACATCATTGTTTAATTCCTCAAATAGCGGCCCATCTGTAACCAGCTTAGATGTCCACGCCAAATCAGTGCATGCTGGCGATGAGGGCAGCCTGCCTGTTGCATGGTTGGTGCTCTCCACCGGCCGGGTCTGTGCCTGCTGGCCACGACAACTGAGCTGACGCATGGGCATGCGAGTTGATCGACAGAATGTCCAACATAGAGTTGATATTGGGGAAGAACGCTCTTACAAGTAGGGCCCACCTGTCAGCGTGAGTAGACTGTAATCCCGGTTGGGATCGGAACTTTCCTGGTGAGCCAAACATGTCTAAGGTTTAAAATAGACCAGGATTGACAAGTTGAGAGTGCCAATTTCAGGGATCATGAATTGAGGGTTCAATTTAGCTTTGGCCTACAAATTTAAGGTTTGTTTTGGACTTTTTCCATTATTTTACCCTTCTTCTTTATATATTTCCTTCACTTGCTTGTACATGATTCGAGATGGGAAGTACATCGGCTCGCGTGTGGTAAGAGGTTGGCGTGGCCGCTCCCTGATATGCGGCGACTGTTAGATCCATGTCCACTGTGAGCTCCTCCTCTTTTTGTTCATGGCAGCCTGTGACTCCATGAGCATTCTCCATTCCTGTTCTATAACACATATTTGTTTGATGTTTCTAACAGATTGATGATTACCCCTCTGTCTATAATGCACTTCTTTTGTTTGTTTTAATTCTCTATCCTTCTCACATGCATATTTAGTTCTTCGGGGTTGGTAACGTTTAGATTATCAGGTTCATGTTTAATATTAGGATTATCTCCTTCGTTTGCTTTGGGAATAATATTTCTATGTTACACCATGCTATTTAGTCCCTTTTTTGGCACTAATTGTTATCTTGGATGCAGTCTATGGATCAACTAATTGGTGCAACAGGTTGCTATTTTGTAGACTAGATTTAGATGTGCGCCTTGGCGCACGACCCCGTTTAGTTCATGTTGATATTCATTTTGTATAACAACGGTAAAATTTAACTACCAACATGACAAAACATTTCTTCGGTTTTACCAAACGGTGTCGCCAGAATGAAATAGGGTTAAAGCACACGAAACTACCTAACATGATATGGCATCTAATACAAAATCTCTGCCATGTAATCAGCAAATCAACAATGGATTAACCAATTATTTAATCAGATGTGAATCTTTGAGATTTCTTTATGAAATATTAAAAAAAGCATCACTGGGAAACACATGGAAATACATACCGATGGTAGTCCTAGTAAGAGTAACACACATTGCTCCTACATACATAAAAGTTACATATTGCAGCAGGGAAATACACATCAGTGGTAGTCTTAAGCTCGAGCAAAGCACACTGCTATACATACATATAATTGTTACATATACAAAAGTCTCGAGGTGCGCCTTGGCGCACGATCCTGTGAAACTCATACTGAACCATCTATTTTATTTTGTTGGATACAGCATTGCCATGGTATCTAAACAGCCGTGGGTTGATGAGTACCACCAGGCTGTTCTGCTGGCTGGCCAAGCCTGAAGTTGAGGAGCCTTGGAAAAACACATCCCCACCCCTTCGTCAACCCTCTGCATCTTTATATTCCATGTTGAGTTCTGTCTAACCTTTTCTTTATCGCCTGCTATTTGAAACACAAGCAGATGATTATCTCTAAAGAATTATTAAGAAGATTATAGGGCATGATGCAAATCAACTACCATCCAGTTTGTTTCTCTCTTAGATATGGATTATACTATATACAATTTACGTTACTCACAACCTGACAGTGCAAAGGTATACATATGAATTCAGAGACTAAGTCCCCAAACAGACTACTACTTTGTTAAGAAGATTTCCTTGTGATATTAACCTAGAAATCTCATGGCAAAAAATTATAACTTAGAAGTGCACTAACACGGATTTCTCCATGACAACAATTGGACTGTTTATGGAACCAATCATCTTAATTACCTCCAGTTCCTGCTTATATATATGTTCTTTTCTGGCTTCTCACCTAGCAATTCTTAGTGGGCAGCACAAACAGCCTTGAGTATCATGTTAGAACTCATGTTAGGTGTAGCCAACTGCTATCACGCAATATTTATAGGTCTAAAGAATACGGACAAAGATTACAACAAAGAGCTAATTCTACAGTTGTCAGATTTTAAGTTGTTCCATATGCATTACATAACTGTTAAATAAATTTGTACGGACATCTCATTCAGAGCATGAAGAAAACAAACAGTTCACAGAGAAGATCTGCGGGAGATGGAATAGCCTTCTCCTCATGCAGGGGCCAAATGTGAATGTCAAGTGCACATCCATGAAGTCGCATATGCTACTAAACAATAGTTTGCCTGAAAATATTAAGTCATACACCTTGTCAGTACAAGAACCACATAGCATATGATCCAAACTGACCTGAAGAATTGTTTACTACTCCTTGAAAAAGAACTGGAACACATCAAAATTATAATCCTCTAAACAGAAAAGTAAACGGACAAGAACAACCAGCTTGCCGCCATAGTATGACAAAACTGTTACTTAGTTACTCTATGAGTAAATCTGAACCACAGAAAATTTAGAAGCCTTTCCGAGTTTAGATTCATGAAACAACACACATTTTGATGGTAACGATCATTGCAATATATTGTTAAAAACACAGTGTTGCAGAATGCACATCAACAATCATTATGAACTGATGTAAGACTATATAAGGGATCATTCAAACTTGTGGCCTGTCATTATATTGCTTAGATATTTTTTTGTGATATTAACATCACAAGCTCAAAGAACTACTATTACTTGTGCTTTCAATTAATTTTCCAACAGAAAATGGATTCTTACCATCAGATGAGGCTGCATTAATGATATGGATCAATGTACATTTGAAGTTGTAGCATCAATTTTTTCGTTGCAAGTGACAGATGTAAAATAGAAACATTTTAGCACAAGAAACATCCAGTATACGATATCCCAATGAAAAGCATCTAGAAGTGATAGAAAGTGTATACATGCAATAATCAAAATACAATTTCAATAATACGTCTGTATGTCCAAATCTTCAAGAGGCCAGTAGAAACTCTAGGAAAAATACTTGAAGAGGGATTTACCTAAAATACTTGAAACTCTAGCAATCGATATTTAATATCTCAGCCATGAATCAGTGAAGTACCTATGGGTAGGAAAATGTACATATTACCTCCTCATCGAATTGAATCTAGGAGCTAAGTTTGTCGAGAATGGCTCTGACAACGCGTTCAGCCCCAGATCTGTTGTGGTGTTGGCTGCCCCTGAACCTGCAAGATTTGTGGAAATGCCTAAAAATATTCGGTACAACACTCAAGGGAAGCTAAAAAAAGGAACAACAAATCAAATTGTTATTCAAGAAAAGATACAATAGGTGCTATTAGGATTTATATGAAGAAACCAATAAAGACATTCACCTAGGGCTTTAGACGGACTCCCCGTGAAAAGATCATGTGTGTGAGTGCAAATCTATTTTTTTTATAACAAAGCTATCACTGCTACATGTAATCTATATATTTATTTCCTCCAAGACTATTTCATTGATGGTTATTTGGCCGCAGGGTTGTGAGAGCTTTCTACATTCGTTCATACATCTAATAATATTTGTTATTTTTCAACAACTCGTAATATATAAGCAACATTTAGAGGATACCAGTTATAATTCTAACAATATATCTGTAACACCACCAAATAGTGTAAGTACACATACACCCAATGAATTCATTCCAGAGAAGCATTCCTGTAAGTTTAGTGCTCCTCCCCAGCACCAGTATCCCATCGATTGGATACCCTCAGAGCACTCTGCACTGATTGAGAGTATGAGTATACAGGTTCTTGGTT
This sequence comes from Lolium multiflorum, assembly GCA_030979885.1. Classification (NCBI taxonomy): domain Eukaryota; kingdom Viridiplantae; phylum Streptophyta; class Magnoliopsida; order Poales; family Poaceae; genus Lolium; species Lolium multiflorum. The sequence continues at coordinate 117,825,136 of CM061747.1, read as the reverse complement.
CTCACCTAAACTTTGACAATAGCTATGACACCCTTCTTTATATGAGAACCACACCTGAACCTGCACTTCACCGAAGTATATGAAGCTAATCCAATCTATCCGCTTGCTGAATAGACAAAAAAGAGTGAGCATATACCTTCTAGAATTTTACTCGTCAAGGAAATCAGCTCAAAATGACTCTTACCAAACGGGGAGCTACTACCGCTGGATAAATAATCTTTTCCACACACACACACACGCCATAATTAACCTTTGAACATAAGCAGACACGCTTCAACATCTAAAGAAACTTCCTCTCTGAGTGGAAAATCTTTCTGCAGTATCCTGATCACCTATACAAAGCAACACAAGACCATCTTTAGTGTGCAAAATTTCGAGCAAAATGAGATCAATGGCGCTGAAGAATGAAGCAAGCTTGATACAACATGTACTCTGAAACAAAAGAAGTCCATTGGGCTATTAAAATCAAATATTTATAGAAATATTTCTATATCATCCGTTGCAAAACTCTACATTACATAAAAAACATCATAGTTCAGTTTAAATCCTAATTTTGTAGTCACTCAGAGCATACTAAAATTGCATCTATGTTTCCATATCTATATATTTAAAAAAATTATGGATACAAACAAAGGAGATATGCCAAGCTTTGAGCAGAGTTCAGTTGTTACACAAGTGTTTCCTTGGTAGAAGCATAGTAAAAAAGCGTATGTTTTCTAGGAGATATTATTTGATATGACCAATTTATGTTGCAAAAGCATCTCAATAATATAAGAAGTGTTTTAAAAATAGAACCACCTGCATGAATATAGCCATTTGCACCATCTCTGAAGAAATGCCAATGCCCATGCAGAATATCAGAAGTTCAGAAATAAGTCGATTTAGAATAATTATTCATGTCTGGAAAGAAAAGGGCAGTCACAAAGGATCGTAATCATTAGAAAAGGGCTTAGCAATCGTGTTTTTATCCAGGATAAATAGTAGTAGTAGACATCAGAAGATACGGCAACCCACGAACTCAGCATACAAGAAACCATGTTAACCATCATGAGCAGGTTTGACAAACCAAACCTTTTTTTTTACCCAGTCATGTGACTCTTTGTGCTACACACGGAAGATTTTAAACTAAAGAGCTGCCATCCGCGGAGTTAATCACGTTGTCACTGCCTACACAACTTACATGTTAATAATTGTTATTCAAAGAAAGAGTTTAGTTCTAAAGCTGATGCTTATATTTTATCCGTTGTTCTTATATTGGGAACCGGTATGATGGAATATCAAAGAGCTTATTTAGCTAACAGAATACAGGGGCCCTCCAGGCTGCAGCACATGTTAATGGACTAACATGCAATAGATCATGATTCATGTCACCAAACATCAATATAAAAATGATCATAGAGGATGGAAGTATATTGTTGAAACGGATCATGATCCACATGCTGAATTTGATTAAACCAGAAAATAAGGACCTTACCATGGTATGATGAACCACAAACTGTGCACAAGTTGATTAAACGATTGTCATCTGGGACAGATCTAGAATCCCAAAATACAAGTCTAGTAACATCCAGCTTCATCTTCTAACAATATCTGATAAATATCGGTGCAAAAGAACAATTTTTTGCCATTCATCACTTGTTGGAGATCTGATAACTCTTTCATAGTTAGAACTGAGCTCAATTGTTCAGACCATCAAGCCATAAACCTGCAAAGCATGACTGTTAGACAACATGAAAGTTTTTGCAGTTAATGAGTGACCAGCTGCATGGAAATTCTTCGCGGTTAATAATGTGATGAAATGAAATCATGTATTTTAGTAAAATACAGAGCGTTAATTAATATAGCATATAAAAGTCTAGCCAACTCTTCTAGCAAAAAACTAATTTTCTCATGCAATTTCATCAATGATAGCTTGCACATGCTAGTGACACATGCGAGATAGAAAATATACTACACATTCAAGTCACATATGCGAGTGAGGTAATATCTTGTATAAGCAAGTCATCTTTATATGCATATAAATTTCAGAGATATAAATATTACATGTATTAATCTTCCGCTATAACCTGCTGGGAATTTTCTTCAACACCTTGTAGGAAAAGATAAAACAAAATCTGAATATACTAAGATGAAAAGGGGAGGAGTGAGATACATGGTTACCTGCAAGAGAGAAATGTAGAAATTGATAGGAAAGATCCAAAGATTGGGATCCCCTTGCAGCCTATGCAAAGGTCGGCACCAGTCCAGCGGCAGAGCCATGAGGAGGGAGAGGAGGTGATGCATCCTACTTCATGGCTGATGCGGTGACTACAAATTGAGGCAAATCCTACCGTGTGTTCTTCAACCTTTTGAAGAAAAAGGAGATCACACACGCACACCACCCACCCAGGCACGTACAAACCAGGACACGGAGGAGACAGACCTGTATGTTTATCGCGCCGACGAGGTCGGTGCGCTCGCCATGGCTAAGCCCCTCCTAGCAGGGCGACCTCCCCTTCTTTGCTGGCATCGAGGAGCCCTCCCAGCGGCATCGGCATCGGCGAACACAACAGCGGCGAGTCGGCGACAACAGTGGCGAGTCGGCGACAACAGCCTCTGCGCCATAACCACATAAATCATATTAGCACCTGTAGACAATTCACCAAACACCTGGCAAGCAAAAACATCATGAAGCAAAAGAAAGCATATCCAAAGAAAATCAAATCAATCAGACTCAGGTATATTCTCAAGGCCACATCCCTTTGCAGATGCAAAACAAATCAAGCACTAAAATCGGATGGGGATGAGGTGGGAGAGGAAGAGGAGAGGATTGAATCCCATGGTAACCAGAGAAGGAGATGGACGAATCAAAGCACAAGCCACTGCCTAGCTGCTCCTCCCACCGCGCGCCGGCGCGCTGCAACAAGATGGAAGGAGGAGGGCGCGAGGCAGCGCTAGGCGGAGCTGGCGGCGCGAGGGAGGCAGAGCGGCGGCTGGGGAGGAGACGAATGGGGAGAGGATAGGGTTTTTTCTCTTGTGGAGGACCATCGGGATGAAGATATTTTTCTGGCTGGGCCAATCGTACGTACGACGGCACGTGGCCCAATCGATGGAGCAAAATTTAGGCCGAGTGCCCAGCCCGTGCGTGCCGGGTGGCTGGCGTGGATAGCCTCAAATGGCTCCATGAGCTCACAACGTTTATACCTTTAGATGCTAGGCGGTGGTTTCCGAGGAATCCAAATAACCTAGGGTTGTTTTCAGATTTGGCGAGCATCCGGAAGAGGATAGTGATGAATCCTTCAAGGCCCAGTTAATTGCATTACTCGTGTTGTGGATGTCAAGGTATTCTTAGATTGCTTTTCATGCCGTAATGCTAATAAGACACTATCTTAAGATTTCTTCCTCACATTTCATTTTTTAAAAGTTTCTAGCTGCTATTTCTTCCAGGTCTTGGGTGGGATGAATGGGTAAGATGGAGAGATTGCCCTCCACTGGTGATGCAAGCTTACACTAGTATCACAAAATGTTCATTATTTCTACTCACTTTGTTTCCTCACCAGTGTTGCTTTATACTGGAGGACATTCATAGCTGGCTAAACAAGTTGATATGGGGTGGCCTGATCTTCTCAGTACTGTTGCTCCTCTTCATAGTATGGCCATTTGAATAGCCAGGGACACAGCCGTGAGTACTTGATGTACTCGCAAACTAATACTAGTGTAAGTGCTAGCAATTCTAGTAAGGGGATGCTGAGCTATAGTTTCTTTGCATAAAGCCAATTTTAGTTTGCGGGTATTTGCTAAAGACTTATTCATGTGCTAACTAACTCAAGTGGGAACATTAGTGTCATTCCCACAACTCTGTTGTGATTCATGTCAAAGTCACCATTCACCATTCCTTCCATTAGTATTTTCAAGATCTAACACTAACTGTATGGCCTTTCCAACCATGTAGTGGACACGGCTATTCGAATAGGTTTACACTCTGCAGAGGTTGCACACTTGTGCCACAACATTTGATTTCATCCGTCGGGATAACCCCGAATCATCGTAACACAACGCGGATCATCAACCATAACCTTTCATTTACTACCCTAGTATGACACCTCTCCCCATGAGCTTGGCCTCCCAGTGAAGACCAAGTGTCAACCTGGGAACTGCAGGGCTTGGCCGTAGAATTCTCCTCAATTCACATCATTTCTCAACAACGGAGGCGGCCTAACCCCTATGATGTGTGTTTAGAGGGAACCCATACTAAGATACATAAATTTCTAGTTAAGCCCTTACCCATAATCAGGTATTGTGGGGGTACTCAAGAATTGGAAAGGTATCGCATCCAAACCACTATTAGTTTTAATCAAAAAATCACTATCTTCTCTTGGTCATATTCACCTTCAAAATTCATTCCATAACCACTATTAGTTTTAATCAAAAAATCACTATCTTCTCTTGGTCATATTTACCTTCATAATCACCCGAGCCTCGCAGGAGCCGGAACGACGGAGGCGACCACCACCAAGAGGAAGAGACCACAAAAGCCGAGACGACCCGCGGGAGACCGCGCCGAGAGTACGAAGCGGAAGATCATCTTACGGGCCCCTCAGATCCTCGCCACCACCCGGTGGAGGCGGAGGCGGCGGCCGGAATCCCGTTCCCGCTCAAAGTCACCGGCGGCGGTCCTCGCGACGCTCGGAGCGCCTCAATAGTGGATCAGGCTACATTGGTCCAGGTGCTTTGGCGGATGATCCGAGAGGAACCAAAGCCCAAGAAGCTTGACAACTACCAGAAACCTGAAGCATTATGATGGCAGCGAGAGGCCGGACCCGGATTGAGGATTACTACAATGCGGTAACCTTTGCCGGAGGAACCCCGAATATAACTGCCGCATGCTCCGGTTGTACCTTATATGTCCAGCTCGAGTTTGGCTCGGCGACAGAAAACACCATCTTCTTTGGTTTGACCAAGAAGGCTTTCGAGAACCACTTCGGAGGCACCTACAAGAGACCGGCCACCATAGCGATCTTCAAGCTTGCATCCCGAAGAAGGGTGAGACATCCAGAAGTTTCCTTACCGATGGTTGGCGACCGAAACGAGTGCGAGAACGTAGATAGCAGCACAACAATGCACGCCTTCATTGGTGGTTTGCGGCGTGGGGGGCTGCTGCGCCAAACTACTTGTACAGTGACGCGAACAAGCTCACTCTTGACGAGATGATAAATATCGCCCGATCACACTGCGCCGATGCCGCACGAGCGGAGATCTCGCTGCTCAGCCATACCCCTGCACCAACAAAAGAAAAACCGTGATAACGGCGTCGGCAACAACAGCAACAAGCGGAAGAACCCCCTGAAGACCAGAAGGCGGAGGATCCGGCATGGTCGCCATGACGTTCCAACGTGGAGGTTCAGGAGGAAGAGGCCGTGGACGTGGAGGCGGAAGCGAGGGCGGGGGCGACGCAGCGACGAGTCACCGCAGTCCGATCCCCCCAAACGTACGAAGAATACGGGATATCCGCGCACAGCTCATACGGATCGGCTACGGGCAAATCCCTCACACCAGTAACAGCTGCAAGTGGGTCAACGATCTGAAGAACGACCGGAGGCAGGATACAAGCGAGCCGGAAGCACCGCCACGCGGCAAAGGAGGCAAGGCAAGAACAAGGACAAAGAAGAGGACAGTTCCGAGGCCATGGATGAGGATGACGCTTCGCCGGAACCCAAGGAGGGTACCGCAGCCAACAAATCCAACCCCTTCGGCAAAAATAGTGTCGGAACCTACCACACCTTCCTTGGAACCCCAACTGTCATGCGAAAAAATCGGCGCTCCGGCTCTTGAACGCACAGATTCGTTTGTGCTGCAGTATGTCAAGTGGTCGGAGAAAGCATGTACTTTTGACAGGTCGGATCACCGGCCGTCATCCCCAAAAGGTGCTACGCTCTGGTTGTAAGTCCCATGAGCGGGTATGCTTCTCCAAGTGCCTTATGGATGGAGGAGCTAGCATGAACATCATGTACCTGGAGACCCCGGAGAAGATGAACCTCACCAAGGAACAAACACAGCACAACTGAATTTCATGGTGTGGTTCCGGGTAAGAAGGCAAACTCCCTGGGCAGCATCAAACTTCCCGTGGCCTTCGGCGATGTGAACAACTACCGCGAAGAGATGATCACGTTTGAAGTAGTGCCTTTCAAAAGCTCCTACCACGTGATCTTCGGCAGGCCCACCTACCACAAGTTCCACGCCAGGGCATGCTACATCTACAACAAGCTCAAGATTCCGGGCCCTAACGGTATGATTGTGTCCGGAGACTTCAAGAAAGCTAGGGACACGAGGAAGGCGAGGCCGCCTTTGCGAGAATCCGTCATGCTGGAGAGAAGCTGCAAGGGCTACGGAGCGCGGTGGATCACCTCTTGAGATACGAAGAAGCAGAGATCTCGAACGAGAAAACCTCGTTCAAGGCCGCGATAGAAACCAAGAAGCATGACCTCGTTGAACAGCTCCAAGCAGGTTTCGGTCGGAGCCAACATGGACCCCAAATAGGAAAGCGCTTGTCGAGTTCTCGAGAGCCAACATGGATATCTTCGCACGGCAACCTTCGACATGTCCGGAGTACCAAGGGAACTCGCCGAGCACTACCTCAATATAAATCAACGGGTGCAAAACCGGTGAAGCAAGCTATGCGGCGCTTTGGAAGAAGCGCCGCGCCATGGGAATGGAATTAGCAAAGTTAGAGGCAGGTTTTGTAGTAGAAGTTATCCATGCTGATTGGGTCGCAAACCCCGTCCTTGTACCCAAAAAGAATTCTGAAATACTAAGAATGTGCATCGATTACTCCGGCGTGAATAAGCATTGTCCGAAAGATCCGTTCCCTTTGCCGCGCATTGACCAAGTCATTGATTCGACGGCGAGGCGGAACTGTGTTTCTTGACGCATATTCCGGGTATCATCGATCCGATGAAGAGTCGACCAAAAAGCGACCTCTTTCATCACACCCTTGGCACATACTGTTATGTTACCATGCCCTTTGGCTTGAAAACGCAGTGCCACATACCAACGTACGATGCGGCGGTGCACGAAGGACGATTGGCGGAACGTGCACGCCTACGTCGACGACATCGCGGTCATGACCGGAAGAGATCCGACTCGGCGACCTTAAGAAACCTTTGATAATCTCCAGCGGTACAAGATGATGTTAAATCCGTGAAGTGCGTCTTTGGCGTACCGGGAAAACTCCTTGGCTTCATTGTTTCTCACGGGGCATTGAAGTTAGGAAAAAATCAAGGCTATCCTGAACATCAAAAGGCCAACTTGTCTCAAAGATGTGCAACGATTAACTGGTTGTGTTGCAGCAATCAGTAGATTTGTTAGCCGTCTTGGCGAGAAAGCCCTACCTCTATACAAACTGCTGAAGAAAACGGACAAATTTGTGAGGACGAGGAAGCGATGAGCGCTTCGGGGATTGAAGAACATACTCTCCTCACCACCTATATGGCTCCAGTTGGATCAGAGCCTATGCTCCTCTATATGGCAGCTACCAACAAAGTTATCAGCCTTGTAATTGTGGTGGTGCGAAAGGAAGAAGGATATGAGCACGGAGTCCAAAGGCCCGTCTATTACATTAGAAGTCTTGACGGAATCCAGCGAGGTACCCTCACGTTCGGAAGCTAGCCTACGGAGTTTTCTGGCAGGCGGAAGCTGAGACATTACTTCCAGGAACCCATATTGTGGTGAGCAAGGCTCCACGGCAACAATCATCAACAACTCCGACGCAACAGGGCACGTAGCAAAATGGGGCATCGAATTATCTGCCTTTGACATCAACTACGAAGCCAGAACGCAATCAATTCTCAAATCCTAGCAGATTTTATCGCGGATTGGACGGAAGCGCCGGAGGGCACACCTGTGCCGGAACCTGAAGCTTCGGTCATGCACTTTGCTGAACCAAGCAACATCAAGGCTCGGGGGCTGGAGTTACCCTGAAGTCACCTAGGAAGAACTGCCGTTACGTGCCAGATTCACTTGAAGCTACCAACAATATGGCGGAATATGAGGCTCTACTACACGGTCTGCGCATCGCTAAGGTGGGATCAAGCACATCATATGCTGCGGAGATTCCGACTGGTGGCACAACAAGTAGCCGGACCTGGAACGACTGAAATCATGGCGGCTTACGGAGACGAAGTTGACGAGATCGCCAAGTGCTTCCTCGGATACGAAGTCAAGTACGTCGGAGAGACGATAACAGCGGCGGACATGCTGTCTAAGCTCGGATCCGGCAGAAGCCAATTCCGCTTGGAATTTTCCTTGAGCATCTGCGAGTACCCTCGGTAAAGGCGCAAACCCGGAAAATCCCCGTCTAGTTTCTCCGACTAAGGAAGTGATAGCAGTCATTCCGGCCTGGACTCGGCCGTTCTGGATTACCTCATCATCGAAAGTTCTTGGAGGACAGGTCCACGCACGACGGATCATCGGGCGAGCAAGATCCTACACAATTGTTGATGGACAGCTCTACAAGCGAAGTGCAAACGGGGTATTTCTCAAATGCGTCTCTAGTCAAGATGGCATTGAAATCCTCGGAGAGATCCATACGAGGGCTGGACATCATGCCCCCCGGGTCCCTGGTGCAAAAGCTTTCGGTTAGGATTTCACGGCTATGACTAAGAAGACAATGAGAAACTAGTAAAAACTTGTCGAGGTTGTCGGTATTCACTACTCAACCAACGCTCCCCCAAGAGTGAGGACCATACCTATCACCTGGCCGTTCGCGATGCAGGGCTCGATATGGTTGGTAAGTTAAAGAAATCATCTCCTGGTGGTCCTGAATACCTCCTGGTCGTGACAAGTTCGAAGTGGATCGAGGCAAAGCCAGTGAGAAAAGCCGATGGTGCTACGGCACTAAAATTTGTGTGCAGCCTCGTGAAGAGATTCGGCATCCCACACATCATAATGAGATAATGGCACAAACTTTGCGCAGGAGAACTCAAGGATTATTGCGATGAAGTTGGGATCCGGCTTGACCTGCATCTGTGGCTCATCCACAATCCAATGGCCAAGTTGAACGAGGCCAATGGCCTTATACCAGAATTAAACCACGACTCGAAGAACCACTGCGGCGTGCAGCGGAGCTTGGGCTGATGAGTTAGACTCTCAATCTTGTGGAGTTTACGAACTACCTAACAGTCAACTGGATTTACTCCTTTCTTCTGGTATACGGATCCGAAGCAGTGCTCCCCACAGACATCATCCATGATTCACCGCGAGTTTCCGCCTACGGCGAAGAGGCTGCGAGCTCGACGGCTATCTATGGACACGATTGAAGAAGCTGGAATCTAGCCGAGCCAACGTTCCACCATTTACCGCGGAAACTGACCCATAGTCGTCGATTTGGAACCGCTCGTTCATGGTCGGAGACTTAGTCCTCCGCCTTTGCCGGGTGAAGATCACAAGTTGCAATCTCCATGGGAAGGACCTTTTGTCATCAGCCAAAGTACTACACAACGGATCTTACTACCTCGTTGATTTCAGGAGCTAAAGATAGACCTGGCGGCACCGGAAAGCAACGAGAGGATCGGGTGACATATACGATGAGACAGACCGTCCCTGGAACATAGCACAACTACGTCCTTTCCACACTTAGCATTTTACGCATTACATACCTTGTAATATATATGATACACGATCAATGAAATAAAGCCTTTGGTTCACTCTATGAGTCTTTTACCTCCTTTAATTTTTTCATTTTTGGATCATGTATGTGTTCCGACTAAAGCCCTGAGGCTGGACGTTGCCTGAAGGCGTGTATGAAAGTTGTGATTTCTCAAAATCGCCCACAGACGTATGCTTAAGTTTCATGGAAATTTTTTCTGTTAAACTGTGGATTCCTAGTGCGATTTCCGGCACCTCGGCTGGGCTTATTCCGCGTTATGGCCAGTGCCATTGGGCTTCGTCGCCGCCGCGGCGTTTCCGGCTAAAGGTTTTCCGGCTCGTGGAAGGTCAAGCGAGTAAGCGGAAAACATAGAAATGCACTTGCTTTCCAACAAACAGAAACATGCAAATAATATTAAAACGGATAGCAGGATAAGTGTTTCCGCCCGCGCATAACATGTTTTCGTCCCTATCTAAAAAATTTAAGTTATTCATTACTAACCCACTCCGGGGTCAAAAGTGATGCATCGTTTCTCATTGTTTCACAGGTTCTCGGAGGACTGTTCTTCGTCAGAAGCTACGTACGCGGAGCCATCGTCCGAGCCCCCATGAGCCGCCGTCATCGAAGTCGGAGCCTTCCTCGTCATGGTCAGCCTGACCCGGAGCCTTCCTCATCGCCCTCCTCGGCAGCTTCTTCCTCCTCCTCCGGGTCCTTTGGGAAGATCATATTTGTTGTACCAAAACGAGTGGTTAACTCGTCCGGCAAAAAGGCGATCAAATCCCATGGCCTCCGAGAGGAGTTGTCTCATGACGGTATCCTTGGGGACTCCGCGTGCGACATCGCAAATCTCATGGTGGGAAAGTGCGCCTTGCAGGTGGCTAGCACGAGGGCAGCGACTCCGCGAGAAGAAGATTCCTGCCAATCCTTGATAAGTTCCGGCACGTTCCGCGTGAGTTTCGTCATGCGGTCAATCACCGTTGTCTTGGCTTTCTTCAGGTTAAGGGACTTGGCGATTCCGCGACATGCTTCGACAAGATCGTCGATAGAGGTCCGCGCTTCATCATATGCCTCAGTTCTTTTGAGGGTTGAATCTTTGGTCCACTCAAAGCCTAGGCTTGCTGCAAAGCAAAAAGGATCAGTTTCTTCCGCGGACAGAGAAAATTTTGAGGAAGCCGGAATCAAGACAAATAACAAAAAAGATCCTTACGGAAGATCAACTTGTCAATAGCCTCCGCCTCTGCCTCCTGGCTCTTGTTCTTGGCCGCTAGGGTGGTCACCCTTTGATGGCTCTTCTTGAGTTTGTCAGCCAGTTCCGCCATCTCGCGGGCATGTTTCTCGGAGAGCTCCTTCTTTTCTTTAGTTTCCTTCTCGGAGGACTCTTTCAAGAAGTTCTTCAGAGATTCATTCTCCGCCTCCAATACTTGGACCTTGGCGGATAAGGCATCGATGGTGGAGCGCTTGTCAGTTTCTTCTGAAACATGGAACATCACACAAGTTATACACTATGGTTGCTCAATGCAGTACAAGTTTAAGCAACTCGGAGACTTTACCCTTCAGTCGGGTCTCCAGACGGAGCACAGCTTGACGACTACTTTCAGCAGTCTGGAGCAGCCCTTCTATTTCCGTCATCTGCTCCAGCACATGGCGCAGATCTTCGTGCAGCTTACGCGTGCTCTACAATGCAGAAAGGATTTAGGCGGAATTCAAAATTCTGGGGGCTGGCGAGGAACTTAAAAGTTCTGGATTGAGAAAATTTTAAATTTTCCGTCTAAGACTAATGTTGAGAGAAGCATCGGCTAACACATGTTACACGGAAAAATGTCTGAACCAATGCTTGGGGGCTAGTGTTACCTGGCGCACCTCCTTATGTTTAGCAAAAAAGACCTTGAGTTCGCTCTCAAGGTCGGAGAGCTCTTTCATCTCCGTGTCCGCAGGCCCCCATACTTTCTCCATCATGGCTGAAATTTCCGCGTGACGTTGAGAAAGGGGGAGTTTCTGCAGCGACGGAGTTTGAGACGCGCCAGATGGATCAACTGCACTTTCTGCTCGTATTGTTCGGCCGTTGGCTCGGCGGAAGTAGCGGTGGGTTGCTCAGGCGGAGGAGCAGATGAGGAGGCACCCTTGCCGGAATCGCCTTGCGCAGTCTCGGCGGCCGGATCTTCAGGGATGTCATCAACGTTGATGACGTCCTTAGGATCCGGCTTGGCGGCTGAAGCCTTGGGTGGAACTCCGACTTCTGGTGTGACTGGTATGGTAGCCGGAGATGGCTTGCTTTTCTTCTTGGGGGCTTTAGGGGCCTTGGGGGCTGGTTCTCGGAACTTCTGTTGTGAAAAGAAAAGAGCATTACGATTAAGTATGTGTTGATTCACGACAACGGAAGAATTTTCCTTTGAAGACTTTGCATTTACCCGGAAGGCCTGAAGAACTGCTGGATGTCCGTTTGGGCTCGGTTGCTGGTATCAATGAGCTTGAGGCGCTTTTTCTCCGCCTCCGCCTTGCGAGTTGCCGCGATGCTGAGCGTGTCGCGGGCACGTTTGGCCGAAGGGCTGGAGGGAGCAGCTCTTTTCCTCTTAGCAGGACGCGGGGCTTCACGAGCTTCCGCCTCTGATGCAGCTTCCGGATCCGTGTTGCCGGTGGAAGGAACCCGGAGGAGAGTTCCGAGCTCACTTTCTTCAAGGGCCTCGAGCTAGAGCATAGAGTTAAACACTTAAAACAAAAGTTTGAATGCGAAAAGACACAATGGACTGATGTCAAGACGACGTACCGCGGTTCCGGAACCATTCATGTGAATGTCTTTGTTACACACGTGAACATGGAGCTCACGCGGAGTTTTGATAATGACCCGGATCCTCTTGTCGATGGCGTCGGCGGAAAGATTGTCCTTGGTGGCGCGCATTGGTTCGTCGCGCCCTGTGTACTGGAACATCAGCTGGCCCTGTGTTGGAGCGGTGGATCCGTTTGGTGAACAGAGAAAGGGTCAAGTCCTTCTGTAAGCCTCTTCCGTCGGCTTACGGATGACGGCGTGTGAGCTGGGGCGAGTCGGAGAGATGGGGACAGTGTGACCATGCAGGAAGCTCGGTGGCGGGGCAGTTTTTGAACGGCGGAATTTCCTTGTGCTCGCTGGGTCGGAGACGTCCTTTAAGTAGAAGAAGCCCCCAAAGGACCGCGCGGATTCGTGGCGGTCGGTGTGGGTGGAGCGGCCCGGGCGGATCATGAAGGTGATGGATCCGCATGTAGCCAGCTCGGTGGATTGTCGGACCTTCTCCTTCTTGACGGAGAAGTAATATTGGGACAAGGAGAGCTCGGGAGTTACCCGGAGATGGCCCTCGCAGAGAGTGGCGTGATTGCTGATCGCAAGCACGCTGTTCGGAGAAATGTTATGGGGTTGGAGCCCATAGACCTTCAGGATTTCCAGGAAGAAGGCGATGAAAACCGCTCCACCAGTGCTCGTCAGCACCATCTCGTTGTCTTCCGGAGGCGGAGCTAAAGCATTTAGGCCGACCTCAGCTTAGGGTTGCGAAGCCTTCCGCCTCGAATTCTTCGCTCCATCTCAGTGATAGTAGGCCACCATTTCCCCAGCTTGAGTCACGTTGGCGAACGCCGACTTTTTTACGATTTCCTACTGCTTGTGCTCCGTCGATCCGCCCGGAGGTTTTCTCGGTTAGAATCCCTTGGTCTCCTTGAAATCCTTTGAAGGATCCAGCCTGATTGGGACGAAGGGTGGAGGGCGGAAGAGATTGGAGTGGCCAGGATTGGTTCGAGAGGTTGGAGCGGAGTTGAAGAAGACATACGAAGAAAAAGACATAGCGTAAACATTCCTTAGTCGGATCCAGCATCGTCAACCTAATGATCATCACTACCAACGCGGGACGGAGCTCGAGAACTTACCGTAATGGAGTCGCGGTGGTTGGAGTCGCCGCGACGGGGTTCGGCGGTGGCTCGCGAAGTAAGAGCAAGGACAGTCCGTGCGGCGGTGAAGCAGCTCGTGAAACTCCGCGAGATCAGCACGAGCGGAGAGGAAGCTCGGGGTGGCGCTTCGCAGAGAGGTGAAAGGGGTGAATGAGGGTTAGGGGTCGACGGTGGATATTTATAGGCTGGTGGGACGAGATTCGTGTTTCGCATCCTGTGGTCGGAGCATAGCGTCGCACCGTTGGATGCGTGACACGTGTCAAAACCCCAAACGGTAAAAATGGCTAAGGATAAGTTACCGCTCAAATCGCGCGAAAATGGCGCCAGGGTTGAGCTTTGGTAAGATTCCGGGTAAAGCGTGAAGATAATAATTCACATTCGCAAGCGGGGGGAGTACCCGGGAGACATGTTTAAGAAAGTGTCGATGGATGAAGTCGCGAGGATGAGAGATTTTCCGACTTACGGTTGGGAAAAAAGAAAATATGAAGTTGGAGTTCTTCAACTTTCTCGCGTTACCAACAATGCCGGAGACCAGGAGGTGCAAGCATGGCGGAAGGAGAAACTCGGAGAACTCTAGGGGCTACTGTTGTGGGTATACTTCATAGGTGTACCATCGACAGTGCTGATCCGGCAGCAGGTGGCCCATAAACGGTGATGTGGCATGTGGCCCATCGGGCGACCGTTGCGTGATCATGAAGGATGAAGTCCGGCCCGGGATCGATAAGCCGGATCCGACCTTGGAAGGAACCGGATCCATGAAGGCCCATGGAACCCGGATCCGGTATGACGATGGGAGCGGATCCTTGACGTACACGGCAAGACCTCAACGTGATTCCGTCTTAATCCGACTCACCTATGTAAACCCTAGATCCGTGCGCCTATATAAGCTGGATCCCGGGAGCCTAGGCACAACCACAACCATTGTAACAACGCGCAGCGCTTGGATAATTCCGGACAAGCGGTGGGCCTGTCATCGTGCGGGTGTTCGAAAGGTGGGTAACTCGCGACACCAAATCCAGTGTGCACTCGCCCTATGACCCTACTTCTTCTCCCTACGTGAGGATCCTCCTCCAGAATCTCGATGGCAGCGGCAGTTTTCATCATCATTATTTCACCACACATGTTCCCATCTAGAGTAGTCATTTTTAATTTACTCTAGCATCTAGGTATGGGGGGTGCTAAGTACTTTGCTCTGCTTCTAGGCTAACTTTGATACTCTTGTACTAACCTAACATTAACCCCATTGAATCATGAATCAGAAAGTACTTTACTAAAACAACGGTAAATAAAGCTTGGAGATTTAAAATGGGAAGTAGGCTCATGAACATAAAGTAAAATGGATAGTGCCTTGCTCATGTGAGCTTGGCACTTGCAAGAGTATTATCTTGCCTTGGTTGGGGAATTGGTCAAAGTGGTCTTCTTCTCCTTGACAGTAGACCTCCTCCTCCTCTTGATACTCCTCGGTACTAGCGTCTAAAATACGAATACAAGGTACACAATCATCACACCAAACTTATTTACTAAACTAAGCACACACATGATTTACACAACTTAATCTAGCATCCCACATTACTATTAAGTTGGTGGATGTTTTTTTCTTATTTAAGAAAAATAATTTCCTCTCATATTAACCTAGGTGTTATTTTTATTTATTTAGAGAAATAACTTCCTCTCATATTCTATTAAGATTTAATTTCTCTCATGAATAATATATTACCTAGGTTGACCAAGGTCAACCTCTTCATACTTATCATTTAAGAAAATGATTTAAATGAGGTGTAGCACCTCATGCAATTTAACCTTAGCATGGTAAATATTTAATATCATCAACAAACCATATGAGACCTACATGACCAAAGTCTCTACCTCATCTTGGGTTGTTCATGCCAAGATTTAAATGAGAGAAACAACCCCCATATGATTTACTAATATTTTTGGACAATATTTTTGACTAGAATTAGCCATATAGTCCTTTAATTTAACTAGGCCATGATCATTCAAAGTAAGCATGGCATGTTTTTGTAAAAACAATTATTATAAGGGTAATGTGATTTATAGGAGTTGGAATTAACTTAAAAGCAATTGTGGTTGATTTTTAATAATTTTTCTAAGGCAGAAAAGTCCCTTTCTTGTTTATTTTCTCACTTTAATTCTATACTAGATCTAGGGTTCAAACCAGTGGCATTGTGTAGATAAAATCCTAAGCTTTCCAAAGATATAAATTTTGCAAAATTTGGTTGGGTGGATTTTCTCCTATTTAATTTTGAATACAGCACCACAGAGGAGTTAACTTAATTCGAAAATTCAAATTTGAATTTAGTGGGCTTAGGCGAGAAGGCTACTGGGCTAATAGGGGAAAAGGAGAATGGGCCGGCCCAGGGCTGCGTCCAGCGCAGCGGGCCAGCTGACAGGGTGGGAGCCACCCGTCAGTGGGACTTAACCCCGCGAAGAGGTACGCCGATCGTGGGCCGCACGATTAGGGGAGGATCGAACGATCAAGAGACGTCGTCGTCTCCGACGAGAGGAGCACTTACGGGTGGCGGCAGTAGGGGGTCGGCGAGCTCGTCGGAGCTCCGGCGGTCGTCAGAGATGTGCGCAGGGACCGTGCTATCGACGAGGAGGCGCACAGACGGTGGCGTCGCCTGAGGTGGTCTCCTTCGCCGGCGTGCTCGTGTACTGGCGGCGGCGGCGAGCTTGCAATTGGCGCGATGGAGTGGCTAATCGATTCAATTGAGTGGCGAGGAGAGTGGGGATGGGAGGAGAAGAGGTTGGCGTGCTCAAATCAGTGGGAGAGGCCCTCCTTTTATAGGAGCGGGAGGTGGCCGAAGGGCGGAGCGGCAGTCGTCGTCGGCGTCGCCGTTCCGATGTTGCGAAGGGGCAAGGGATGGATGCTCTGGGTTGCTGCTGCACTGGTGATGACGCATCGCTTGATCGTGGCGCGGCAAGGGCTCAGTGGCGATGGGAGATTTGTGGGAAGGGGCAGGCCAGAGCTGCGTCGCGTCGACGATGACGAGGGCCACGGCGATGCAGCGGTCAAACGGGCGTGTCCACGAGCGAGCTGGTGTCTTGGCGCGTCCACTGGCGAGAGATGGCGAGCGGAGGTGACGCAGGGGCTCCAGGCGACCGTCGCTCTGGCGCGTCCAGAGTGGATGCCATGCGCGCTCTGGCGCGACATGGGCATGATCTGGGCGCCACTGGGCGCGCGTGTGCTGGCGCGTGCAGGCTCGGTCTTGGTCAAGGGAGTGCACGAGCGTGTCCAGGGAGGTGAGAGGAAGGGGATTGACATGGTGGTGCGGTCCAGAGATGGCCAGAGGTGAGGGTGGCATGATGGTGGCATGCCATGCCACGGCATGGCATGGTTTTGATGATGTGATCAAACAAGGGTCAGTGCAAGTGGTGATACTGGTGTGGTGAAGTGAGAGGGAGGCTCCAGGGTTGCAGTGGTGGCTCAGGTTGGACCAAGTCCATCTCCAATTTCAGTATGGGCTCATTTGGATTCCCTGCCTGCAAGCTGTTCGATCAAATGCCCGAAAGAAAAATATTTTTGAATTTTGCAATTTTTTTGGTGGGTTGTAATCATATTTACAAAAGAGTAGAAAGGTAGTGGTTTGGTTCAATTTGGAATTGATTTGCAAAATTTCAAAATGCATGTGATCTTAGTTTTGTTTCAATGTCTCATCTTGGCTTGCTTATAATTTGAAATTGAGGCAGAGATTGAGGTGAGAGTCTTGAGCAAAGTTGTTGTCCTTGATGTTGTCTTGGATGAGGTGCAAAGAAATGGTCAAGTGTAGAAGTGGAAACTCACAAACCAGGGGCTCAAAGTGAGCATCAGACTAAAATTTTCTCATATGACCATAATCATATGTGAGCTCAAATTTGATTCAAAATTGATTTGAAAAGTGTTTGGTTGGTTCCAAAGTTGTTAATAGGTGTTTAATATCCATTTACAATCAATGGTGCAAACCAAAATGGTCTATATCAAAGATTTGTAAAAATGGCCTAAGCCTTATGTGTGTGTGAAATGGATTTTTATAATTTCTTTTCTATTTTATTTTTATTTGGCTTTGGATGATCAAGTGATCATTGCTAGGGTTTTAGAGTGAGAGAGAACACATAAGCAGGCATCATGGCAAAAGCACACTTAATTAATCAATGAGGTGATCTATATGCATGATCCTAAATGATGAGAAAAAGTTTTTGTTAACTCAAATTTTTGGGTTCTTGGAAATCTCTCTCTTATTTATTTTCTTGCAAACTTGGGATGTTACAATAACTCCTTGCTTGCTAAATTGCGACAACTCCCGCCATCAATAATGACCTTGCAAGCCTTGTCAGGACCAACTAAAGCTTTGGTTTGGAACAAATTGCAACGCTGAGTAGATGCACTAGGCAACACATTAAGAGCACGCTGCGACACAACAATGGTACGAGCATCAGAAGGATATGCATCTTCACCATCAGTGTCATAGTCATCATCGTCTGGAGCATTTGGATCAACATCATCTCCAGTTTCATACTCATTGTCCTCATTGATAATCATTACTTTGCGGTTAGGACAATCTCTCTTGAAGTGACCCTTGCCAACACATGTATGGCAAAGCATATGTGATTTGCGCGTTGTAGACAACATGCTAGAACCACTCGTACTTGCAGATTCGGACTTCTTTGAATTAGATACATTGGAGACCGGTTTGCTAGCGGAGTAGAGTAAGGAGCGGAAGCGCGCGTCAGCCGAAGCTTAGTAGAAAGGGTGTAAAACGCCCAGCTCCAGTAGCACGTCCCTTAACCTTTGCTTCTTGAGCCAACCTGTGATTCAGCTTCTCTTGCATGATGCAACAATTGATTCATATTGGTGTAGGTGTAATGACGAACAATGCCTTTAACATCATACTTCAATCCATTGAGAAAACGTTGCATTGTCATCTCTAGAGACTCACCGGACACGACCACGCTGCATAAACATCTCCATCTCCATGTAGTACTCATCAACGGTCTTCACACCTTGCCTCAATAATGTTAGCTTATCAAATATATTCCACCAAGTAATTTGTAGGCACAAAACGAGAAGTCATAACTTCCTTCATAGCACGCCATGTACGGATAGGTTGTGCACCATCTTCGTCGCGATTCTGAACAAGAGCATCCCACCAACGCAATGCATAACCATCAAATTCAGAAGAAGCAAGCTTGATCTTCCTATCTTGAGTGTTGGATGTAAGCTCAATCTTGAGCTCCCAAGTGGATATTCTTCAACATCAGCTCCTCCTTCAAACTTGGGTATGGAAAACTTGGGCTTACCCAATCCATCTTAATCATCTTGTGTCCACGACCATTGCGGCCAGAGTGGAACCCAACCACGGACGATGACCACGAGGCGCACCCACGAGCATTGTGTGCGTCATCTTCAAGCTCGGATCTTCATCATCGTATTGTTGTTGTTGTTGTTGTGCGGTCAAATTCTCAATGCAGCGCATATCTGCCAATAATGCTGGATATAGTCATTTGATCGCCAATCCAGTATTGTTTCATTAGTAGCATCCCGGCGTTTGTTTGATCTCGTCAACCGTACCCTTAAGCTCGTCATCTGAGTGCGGAATTCACGTCGCATCTCATTACGAAGAGCTTCAAACTCCCTCCATGTGATAATATCTGCAATCCTTGTTCTCCTGGTTAACAATCTTATTATCACTAGCAGACATGATTAGTAGGTTAGTGCACTAAATCAAAAATATATGGTGGTACTCTCACAACTCACTCAAAACTGATAAGAAAAAAAGGAAATCGTACCGTTCCAAAGTAAATTATTATTGCTTACCACTTGTAGTAACAACTAGTGCACGGATGTAGCGAAGCGAATATCAAGGGTATAAGAACAATCACACGACAAAGCAGGGTATATGTGGGGCTGTAGGTAGGCTACCTATTTGCACCAATAACAAGCTCTAGCGCTGATCGTAGACAACCAATGATACTCACACAAGGCGATATTATGGGGCAATGCAATTATATGGAGGAAAGGTTGCAATGGACCAGAGAGACGCTAGCAAAGCTCAACGAGACAGGCACAAGATTGCTCAACTACGGGTGCAGTAAAGAAAACTTAGGCCTTTCACTTGTTTCAACTAACACTTCACTTTTCTTTTTGTATTTTTCTTGTTGTAACGCAGCTATGTAGCTCTTTTTGCTTCTTTTCAATTTTCTCCTTTTTTTTATGACTCAACTCCTTGATAACACGACCAACAAGATATGCTAAGCACCAAAACCCTAATGAGCAGCCTGTCGAGCGGTAAAACTAGTCTCTTTTGGGGAAGTTCCTAGTCACGTATATCGATAGGTTGTGTCTATGGTTGGGAACAAGCAGACTGTACGCTATGTGGACTCGGAGTAAACAAAAATTGACTCTAGATAATAAACTAGATGAAAAGAAAACACAAACCCTAACAATTCTACTAGAAGAAAGATAAAGGTACGCAAAAACAACTACGAAAAGCAACTAAAACTCGAAATTAGTGCAATCTATGGCTATGGCAAACCTAACCCTTTTTTTTGGCTTTTTCTGGATAGGAAAACACTCACAACTCAACTATGGGGTGGATTGTGGATGACTTACGAGGAAACGGAAATACGATACCAAGATGATATGGGGTGGCCGATCTTCTCAGTAGGCAACGGTGGTGATGATGATCACGGGATGATGGCAGCGGAGAAACACGACGAGTGGATGATAACTTGTATGACGCAACGAGATCTCTCGATTGGTCCTGTCGCCAATGCACGGCTCTCAACCCACAAGATATTCGCAACTCACACACTTGCACGTAGCGCCGACCACGAAGCGGTAAGTTGCAATCGTCTAATTCCCAATGGAACGACAGATCACACAAGACTTAAACAGGATCTACACAATATCAAGCAATATGGTGTAGGGAATTCAATAGTTTTGCAGAGCAAACAAGTAAGAACTAGGGTTTATCTTAAACGTGGTCTAAAACTGCTAGGGGGTCGTCCAAGGCACTTATATAGGCGTCAGGGACGAGTTCTGTCGAAAGATACAAGTTAAGCCGATCCAGACTAGATCTGGTCGAGACAGATTCGGGTGGTCGGTCTGGAATCCCGATCGGCGGGCGGTCCGGTCGTGGTCCGGTCAGCCGGGCGACAGCCAGGAAAGTTGCGAAGTTCCGGTTTTAGCGTGCGGCGCTCTCTCGGTTGGCGGCGGTTGGCGGCAGTCGGCAAGACCAGGGCTCGGGCGGCCGAGCGTAGGCGGTCGATCGGGCGCTGGACCGGGCTGGACTTCTTCTTCTCCTCTCGCGCATTCCTCCCTCCTCCCTCGCGCGTCCATGAGATATCTTCATGTCCAGCTCCTTGTCCAGCTTCACGTCCATCTTCACGTCCAGCTGCTCCTCTCCTCCTCGTGCGATGCTTGTCTCCTCTTCATACACTGATGATACATAAGTAATAGGACTTAGGTAGTATAAAGTTCTCATCAATCAAAGTATCGTTTAGGAACAAGTTCACCTGTTGCTTAAGTAGCTTCGCACGAGCTCGTGTCATTGGTCCAATCCTGACTTCATTGGACTTGAGCTTCACAGCAGGTTCATCTTCTGTTGGTAATGACGGGGGTAGTAGTGAGGTAGGGATGTCCTCATCACAAGTTGTTCTGTTTGTTCTTTCATTTTCTTAAAAACAGAACTAGGGAAGTGCAGATGAATACAATATTTTTTGTTTCTTATTTCCTGTTTGAGTAGTCATCCCCTACTGATTAAACAACCTACTGTCCTTTTTACTGGTTATGTGTGCTCATTGCTCTCTAGGTGCTTAATGTTTTCTTTTTGGTTGTAGTTCATTTGCCACTTTTTGTACTAGAATTTTTTTTATGATAAACATGGTTTGAAGATTTTGCATACCACTGTATTAGAAAATTTTCCTCATCATTAATTTTCTGAATATCTCTACTATAGATGTTGTTTGATCGCCTTCCAACATGTCCCAAGAGTAGGTTCTCATGTTCACATTTCAGTATGTTCATCATTTAGAGCCTCTAAAGGTTATTAGAATTACCACTTTAGTTATTTTATAGAAATTTATTTTATACAGAGATGTAGTTATATGAAGTAAAGTATAATTATTCATTGGACTACATACGTTAACACTGCCATTTTTTTTAATTCTCCAACTTAGCTATGATAATTTAGGTGTTGGATGTCTATCTAAACTGTAATTTTATTTAAATTATTCTTTAGTTAGTGATATACGCTAATTTATCATATACATGTTTTTGATGTCTATTCAGGACCAATAAGCATCTGGGTTGGGTGGCACTGCAGCCGAGCGATAAAGCCACTGCTAATTTATCTACTATCATTGCATTGGCGACTTCCACTACATTGATGACCGATGTTGCTCACCTTTCCTATCATGTCACAGTAGTTATCGTCGATCATGTTCTTCCGTTCAATGTACCCATGCATTACGAATCTACTTTTTAGAATCTGGCTTCAGCAAGGGTGACTGGTTCCTCAAATATTTGGAAAGTGTGCTCGATGATGAATTAATATATGTTATAAATGATTGTGCCTGCTTCATGATGAATTAAATTATGTTATAGATGGTTGTGCCTTATCTATGATCTTGGGCTAAAAATGAGAACAATCATGTTGAGTATTCCCTCCATCACCCGCATTTGCAATTTCCTCTGATTCACTACATTTTGTAAGTCCTAATAAAAGTATAACTACTTTTCCACCTATACACGAATCTCACGGGATCGTGCGGGCCAAGGCGCACATCAAAATCTAGTTTAGTTTGTAGATACGACGGTATCTAGTGGGGGCGTGAACTGCCAATATAGCTGAGGATATTGTTGAACACGGCACTGATCTCTAGACGATAGCGCTTGTCAGCATGTCCCAACTCCCGAGGAGCATCTTCGTGAGTTTCCGCTCCAGTATTAAGTCCAACATCACGCCCTCGGAGCTCAGGTAACAGCAATGGCATGGCAGATAGAGCACACCCACCTCCCCATCCGTGGGCTCAACCTGCACATTGCTCAAGTAGGCAAAGGTGACAAGTTTTCTCCATTATTGTGTTTGCCACTGCCATCGAGTTTCGCTAGTGGGAACAACGCTCTCCATGATGTGTTTGATCTGTTATTCGTTCCGCTTTCAGGTGAGCTTGGGACGGTGGTGTTCCTGCACGGCTTCCCGGAGATATGGTACACGTGGCGCCACCAGATGCTGGCCGTCGCCGCCGCCGGGTACCGCGCCATCGCGCCGGACAGCCGTGGCTACGGCCTGTCGGACCAGCCGCCTGAGCACGAGGAGGCCACCTGGGAGGACCTCGTCGCCGACGTGCTCGCCATCCTCGACGCCCTCTCCATCCCTAAGGTAACAAGCACGGCATCCAGCCCAGTGAACGGCTAATACTCCATGCGCCGCGCGTGCCATGTCCATGACCGTGTTTTGCCTCCTCCGATCCGTACGTGCAGGCGTTTGTGGTGGGCAAGGACTTCGGCGTCATACCGGCGTACGACTTCGCGCTGAGGCATCCGGACCGCACCCGCGGCGTCATGTGTCTGGGCGGCCCCTTCAGCCCCGGCCCCGTCGACTTCGACGCCACCATGCCGGAGGGCTTCTACATCCTGCGGTGGCGCAAGACTGGGAGGGCGGAGGCCGACTTCGGCCGGCACGACGTCCGCCGCGTGGTGCGCACCATCTACATCCTCTTCTCCCGCAGCGAGATCCCCGTGGCCAAGGAAGGGGAAGAGATCATGGACCTCGCCGACCTCTCCGCGCCGCTGCCGCCCTGGTTCACGGAGGAGGACCTCGACGCATACGCCGCGCTCTACGAGAAATCCGGCTTCCGCTACCCACTCGAGATGCCATACAGGTAGGTATAACTCGTGCCCCCTCTGCCGTGGCAAAACTAAAGATGATGCAAAATATCAGACGGAGCTGCGTGTGCTCATTGCTTCCATGACCTCGCACTCGCAGGGCTCTGCACCGGATGACGAAGCACGTCGACGCCAAGTTTCAGGTGCCGGTGTTCATGGTGATGGGGGAGAAGGACTACTGCTTCAAGTTTCCCTGGTTCGAGACTGCCATGAGGAGCGGCGCCATGGACACCTTCGCTCCAGACCTCAAGGTCACCTTCATCCCGGAAGGGTGCCACTTCGTGCACGAGCAGCTCCCGGAGCAGGTCAACGGTCTCCTCCTCGGTTTCCTCAAGGACCATCCCTGATCCATCGACCAGAGCGAGATGGGAGATCCCCATGAATGAAAAATAAAGCTTCCGGCAGCACTGCGCTGCTTCAACCACGTCGCTACACGTCAAAAAAAAAAACAATTACACTATAATCGTCTTTGTGTGGTTTTTCTTCCCATCGGTTCAAATAAGATAGTAAGATGTATCCTTTTACCCTGGTCAATGCGTGTGAGACTTCAGATTATTTATTTATTGCCTAAAAGATATAAAGCACGAACTAGGAAATTATGCGGTATCAGATGTCACCATGACACCGGTACACATGAAAAACGAACACAAATATGTACTTAACAATACGAACTAAATATTTATCTGAATTTTCTTCTACGAATTAATTCTACATTTAGTCAGAAGGTATGAAGTCTGTCCTAAAATCTTCAAAATGACACTAGTGGTTGCTAGGCAGTGCAAGCCAAAGCCAGAAAAAAGATCCCATGGTGAACACAAACAAGTAGGGGGGAACATGCCTGTACAAAACTGTATGCATATAGCAAACACGCATAGATGCACGTGCAAAATTACCCTACATATCCTTCATATTAGGTTATCTGACGTTATATTGGGTGCGATTTGAGGCCTATCCAGATTGTCTAATCCACGTGATCAATGCCTCACTGATTACCCAAATCCCATCCAAACCTTCAAGCAATTAAAAAAATTAACCCCAAATCCTACCCAAACCTTCAAGCAATTTTAAAAAAATAACACACGGCAAACCCTAAGATACTTATAGAATTGGGAATTGGAAAATCCTTCGGATCAATTAGAATGTGGCCTTGCAGGACGACCCGTGTGGTTCTCCAAATCTTTAGCTTGCATCAATTTGCAATCTTTACCTGTTCCTTTGTCGGAGGCTTTTGGAAGAACGCCTACATACTAAAAAAATTGTATAAGTAAATGGTGATTTTGATGCTACTTTGTAGTTTTATCCGAGGTTTTTTGTTGTTTGTTTTTCAAATTTTTTCAATCTAGTCTGCTAGTATGTTCGTTTTATCAATCACCAATAAAATCAAGTCGTTTTCCCCAAAATAAAATAAACTACTCTCCTGGACATGTAGTTCTCCTGCATGGCTAAAAAAAAAAAAAACTAGCGTTGCTGAGCACGCAGCCGACACGTTTGGCACGACGGACCGGACGGGGCAAGCTTGTACACCCTGTGCAAGCTTTTACAGTACGCAGAACAGACAAATCTGTTCGTCTCTTCACTGTGTTATTGCACATCACCTGCGGACTGCCATGGCTACGGCGGAGCAGCCAAAGATCGAGCACAGCCACCTCGCCATCAGAGGCCTCAACCTCCACGTAGCCCAAGCAGGGACAGGTACTCAGCCTGCCCTTCCGTTCCTTCCTTCCTCGAACAAGAACGCACATGCACATCGGCCGTGACCGACTGACCGTCGCTCTTCTTGCTTCCAGGTGAGCTCGGGACGGTGCTCTTCCTGCACGGCTTCCCGGAGATATGGTACTCCTGGCGTCACCAGATGCTGGCCGTGGCCGCCGCCGGGTACCGCGCCGTCGCGCCGGACTGGCGAGGGTACGGCCTATCCGACCAGCCGCCGGAGCCGGAGCCGGCGTCCTACCAAGACCTGCAGGAGGATCTCCTCGCCATCCTGGATGCGCTCTCCGTCCCCAAGGTATTAGCATATCCAGCCCTCCATTCTCCCCGACAATCTTGGGGAAATAATTAGTTTATCCTGACCCCGGGGTCGGTTCTTAGTTGGGGATTAAAAAAAAATCTTGGTTGGTGTTGGTCTCCTGAAATCAATCAATCTGTGAATCCCCGACTCGCTGTGACCTCCTCCGTTCCAACTTCCAACAATGACAGGAGTAAGAGCATCCCCACTCGTTGGCCCTCCCCACGCTCAAATCCGGCGAATTTTTCGTCCGGATTGGAGGAAGATTTGGCGTGGGGAGGAGTAGTTTCCCAGCCGCGTGCCCAGGCGAAGTCGACGGCGAATTTGAAAAACGGAAACTTGACAAACTACGGCTAAAAACGGGTGAATATAGACTAAATTTAATGATATTTATCATATAACGGGCGGAGTTCATACATAGAGGCCGGAATCGATATATTCGAATTCGGCTAGGGGAATTGAAATGCTAATTCTAAACACGGCGATCTACATGCCTAAATGGCGGTAGAACACCGTGTAGTCGCGCCGTCGTCGTCGTCGGAGTCGTCCTTCGGCGGCCTGGCTGCTGCTGCCCTGGCCGGCGTCTCCCGCACCCGGGGATGGCTTGTACATGTCGTCGTCGGAGGACTCGAGGTCGACGACGGGGACAACGACGCCGGAAGGAGGTGTCGCGGACGGGGAAGCGCGCGGCATCGTCGTTGGCGGTTGTGGCGCCGCGGCCGCGGGCGGCGCGTTGGTGTGCGGCGGCCAGGTCCAGCCCCGCCGCTGCTCTCCTCCTCGCTCCCGGTCGCACTGGCCCATTCCAGCGCGGCGTCGTCCTCGCGCTTCTCCTCCTCCAGGTCCTTCAGCGACCTGGCGATCGCCTCCGCCATCGCGGCGTCCTCCGCGCGCTTCGCCTCCTCCTCGGCGGGCTGGGTGCGGCGGCCTCTTTCTTCGTCCTCTTCCGACCGCTGCGCGCGGAGGGCTGATCGCGGATGACGAGGGTGCTGCGCCCTCGGTCGGCGGCGGAGCGCGACTCCTTCTTGACGCGCGGCGCGTTGAAGCGACGTCGCCTCCTCCCTCTTCACCGGCGCCCAGGATGACCTCGGCGCCGATGCGGCGACAGGGCTGGCAGCCATGCGCCGTGGCTGCCGGACGTTTCCCCGGCGGCGGCTCGCCGATGCCCTCGAGGAGCGGGCATCGTCGGGAAGTTGCCGCCTTGGATGTGCTCGATGGCGGCCTCGAGCTCAGGCGCGCTCCACCACGTTTGCGGCCCGCCGAGTTGTTGCGGAGGCGGAGGCGGCGGGCCTGGCCAGCTCCCGCTCCCACCGGCGCAGGAAGTACGAGTTCCACGCCGTGTAGTTGTCGGGGTGGTGGCGTGGCTCGGCGCGTTCCTCGTCCGTCATTTTCATCCGCGCCTCCTCGATCTCGATGTCGAGGAGGTCGCCCGAGGCGGCGGGATTGGCACGCCGCCGCGGCTCAGCCGCCACCCCCGCCGGGCGGCCTCGTGTCCGGCGGGCGGGGGTACCCCGCCTGGGGGGAGGTGCCCACGCGTGGAGCGAGCGGCGGGGGAAGCCGTTGTTGGCTGCGCCGTCGTCGTCGGAGAATGCCATCTTCGGAGAGTGAGGGAGAGTGGACGGAGACTAGAGGGTGACTGGAAGGAGAGTGGATCACGGGGTACCCCTGCGGCGAGCGGAGCGGCGTATATAGGTGCGGCCACGGGGGATGTCCGCGTGGAGTGCGACGCGTCGCAGCGAGCGACGGCGGCAGCAGACCGCGTGGGTGCGCGCGGAAGACGATGCGTGCGCGGAAGCGCACAACTCGCCGCGTGGACGAGAATGACCGACGCGGAGCTTTACAGCGCGGGAGAAGTGCGATGAGGACGACGATCGGTTTTCTCGCCGACAAGTTGGGGCCACCAGACGCGGAAGGTTCTCGGTATTTCCCGCGCTTTCGTTTCGTCCGGAGTCCCCGAGCGCTCCGGGGGCCGGGATGGCGTGGGATCGCCGGATGAAACTAGGCCCAATTCCGGACGAAAACGAGGAACCGGGGGCGCGACTGGGCCGATTTACGCCGTCCGGATGTAAAAAACGCTCGCCGGGGGCCTGTTCGGGGGGACGAGTGGAGATGCTCTAACAATCTGCACGCATCACTCGATGCAGGCCGATGGCAGCTCTTCTTTTTTTCTGAATAAAAACAGGTTGACTGAATATTTAAAGGATTTGACATGAGTCCCAATGAAACCACATAAACATGTGGAATCATTCAGCCACAGAAGGGGTTTCCTCTATTTTATGTGAGAAAATGACTCAGAGGAATTATGCAATGTACTTTGATTTGATTAGCTGGGTTTATTCACTTGTTGACAGACCATCTTGGGTGTATTACTCTATTTCCAGAAGTCCAGTCTAACCATGAAGCTAGTGTACTTTTCTAACCGTGAAGCTAGTGTACGTTGTTTGGAAGTGTTTTATCACACTTTTATTTTAATATGCACATCACATTAGCCGTGAAATGTTCGCTTATTTTTTAACTGCAGTATCAAGTTGATCTTGTTTCATGCTTGCACTTGACAGAATACAGGCAGCACGAGGAATCAAATTAACCCTTTTGGTCGACGTCGATCATTATCTAGACATAAACACCTTACATAAGAGAAATTAAAAGGCTAAAAAGAAGTGTTCAAACAATTAAGATCATTAGATATCTCCCTTACTAACAGACGTTCCATGCTTCAAAATTGACACCAGCAAATCCGATCTCATCTGACAACTTCCATTTTGTTTCACGTCAGGCTTTCCTTGTGGCAAAGGATTTTGGAGCGAAGCCTGCTTATGACTTTGCTCTTCATCACCCCGACCGCACATGTGGCGTTATGTGTTTGGGTGTCCCTTTTGTTCATGGTGGCACCTCTTTCGCCACCTTGCCAGAAGGCTTCTACATTCTTCGTTGGCAGGTTTTTACCTAACCTGAGAACTCCACAGTTAAGAGAAGCAAAGAATTCTTCCATGATGTAATACAGAGAGTTTTTTTTTTGCATTGTAGGAACCAGGAAGAGCGGAGGCGGATTTTGGCCAGTATGACATCAAGCGAGTCGTCCGCACCATCTACATTCTCTTCTCTAGAAGCGAGATCCCGATAGCGAACGAGGATCAAGAAATCATGGATCTCGCGGACCTGTCAACCCCTCTTCCAGAGTGGTTCACCGACGAGGATCTTGGTGTCTACGCGTCCCTGTATGAGAAATCTGGTTTCCGGTACCCAATGGAGATGCCATATAGGTAAACATAACTTGGTTGATCAGGGCATGTGACAGTGGCAACTTGATAGTTACTGTTGTTAGGCCTGTTTATCAATATTTGTAACAAAAAAGAGATGTACGATGTACCATTTGACAGGTCTCTCCATAAGAGGCAACCAATCGAGGATCCCAAATTCCAAGTCCCGGTGTTTGTCGCCATGGGGGAGAAAGATTATGTCTTGAAGTTTCCCGGGATCGAGGCTGTCTTGAAAGATGGCGTCATGGCGAAGTTTGCGCCAGACCTGAAGGTCACATACATCCCTGAAGGAAGCCATTTCGTTCAGGAGCAGTTCCCCGACATGGTCAATGAGCTCCTCCTTGGCTTCCTGAAGGACCATCCTGTGGCTTGACAGATGCTTTGTGCTTCACTTGAAGTTGATCTCAGAAGCATCATATACAGTCCGCCATGTTATGAACTCAACATATGCACTTTCACCGAAGGATATGTGATGGTTGCTAATGCTTTTTCAGTGAAGGATATGTGATGTCTGGTAATGCTTGGAGTATGCTAGTCAACTATGTGTTAGATGTATCTTCTTTATACTGCTAGATTTAGCCGCAATATTTACTGGACGTTGTTATGCAATCATTCAAAACGTCAGATTGGTTTAGAGCCCTGTCAAATCACTACCGAGGTTGAAGATTTTGACTGTCAAAAATTTGCCAAAGCTGAGGATCTCAACTAATAAAATATTGTGAGAAATTATTTAGAAAATCATTGGAGAAATTATTAGGAAAAACTATGTAAAAAGGTATTAAAAAATACGGATCCAGGGCACTAATCATGCGCTGCTCATAGTTAATATTGGTAAACTATTGAAAGATTTGTACCGATAAATTATTTTCGAAAAAAAATATACTTAACCACCCTCATAAAACTGTTGTCAAACATTGCCGAGGTTGGAGATTTTCACTGACGAATTACTGTCAAAAAAACTTGCCAAAACTGAGGAACTCAACTAGTAAATTACTGTCGGAAATTATTAGCATATCGCTGAAGAAATTATTAGAAAAACAAATTGTCAAAAAAATGTAAAGAAACGCAAACTCAAGATAGTGTTCATGCGTCGAAAAACTTGCCAAAACTGAGGATCTCAAACAATAAATTACTGCCGAAAATTATTAGCAAATCGCTGGAAAACTTATTACGATTTTTTTGTTGTAAAAATATATGTAAAAAACGGGAGCCCATGACAATGTTCATGCGCATGCATTGTTCATCAGTGCATGTACAGTGTCTAGAGCGCTGAGAGAGCAGCAAAAGCTTGTAGATTTTTATATACTAGCAATGATCGGCGCGGCGGCACGCCGCGCCAGTACGGTGTTAACTGATGGAAATTTGCGGTACTGGTAAATATTCGTGGGCTTGTACTGTGTCTAAGCAATATACTTATTGTTTTAGCCCATGCACAGCTGCAAGTGCTTCGATTATTTAAAAACTTAGGTCCTATGTCATGGTGTTTTTGTCTGACACCTAATACAACAATGGATATATCACTCGGCCAGTAGATTTATTTGCTTGCATGCGAGTCTCTACTAATACAAGTATCAAAAGCACTTGAGAGATGAGGGCACAATATATAAAATAGGTAAGTCATACTAAATGATGGTAATAAGGCATCTGAATATCTTTGGAGATAAGGCAGATCCGCTTTGCATCACCTCAAATATCTTGATCCTAAAAGGGATATTGATTATACTGAAACCTACATGTCTAGAATGTAAGGAACTGCTAAACCCACCAGGGATGCAAATTAGTCCAACAGTTGTTACAGGACGTTAAGTTTTATGTGACCTAATAACAACGAAAAGTGTTCTCTTACTGATATTAGTACTTTAATATTGCATAAGAACAATTTTCATGAAGCCAAAACCCAAGCTATGAAGCAATTTTCATTAGCTCGGTTAGTACAACCTGTGACGCCAACTGAGACTAAATCGGTAACTCTTTCATGCATTCAAATTTAAATATTTTTACCACCTATGACTGAGAAAATTAAAAAATTCCGAGCAGATCTTATTTTAATCCAGATGGGTAAATTATCTACCCTTCACCTTACTATCAATATAAATATGCTAGGAAGCAAAATTGATATCTTCTAACCAATAAAGCTAATGTAAACATAATATATATGTGTAGAGGAGATAGTTGATTATAAAGAAAGCAAGGAAGAGGCTGGACATGCCTATGACACGACCAGAACGTCGATATAAATTTTCTTGATGGATACATGCCTGCCGAGGGACCCCTCACAGACCTCTTGACCCTGTGCACGTTGTAACACCCCAAATTTTAAAACAAAGAGAAAATGAATTTCATTTTTCCAAAAATGAGAACCAACAAAAACTTTTCTTACATAGAGTACTATGTCTAGTGCTCATACATAATAATTGTGTTTTGTCATGATGTGTGTTATTTTGCTATGTGATAAACCCTAAAACCCTAAAGTGATCAAGTGAAGATCACCAACCAAATAAAATAAAAGAAAGAAATCAAATAAGAAAAACCCTAAACCCTAACCTTCTCAAAAATCATTTGGATCTATTTTGAGAAACCAAGATAAAAGAAAAAGACATATGTGGGCATATAGCTCTAATATATAAATTTTGAACCCTACTATTCTTTATCCTCTAAATAGTGATGAACCATGGTAAACCCCATCAAGACCTAAACCTCATCTTCATTATCACCATCTATTTAAAACAAAATAAAAAGAAATGATATTAAATAATAGAGGCATATGCAAGCCTATGGCTACTTTTTGCAAATGCTCCAACCTTGAGTGTGAACCTTGGTAGATGGTTTGGAAGTACCTCAACACACTCAACAAAGTCCTTACTAACAAATTCAAGTAATAAACAAAATAAAATCAAACATATGCATAAAGGTATATGTGGCACTTAGCCAAAAATATCAAATCTTGACCTAGCCACTTCCATTGCCTCAAAATGGTTTGAACCTTTCACCCAACTCAATCTAACACCAAATAAAGATCACCCTTGTCAAAGTGAAGCCAAGAAAAAATAAAAGAATAAATAGTTAGAAAATCACAAAACCCTCACATATGGTTTATGCCATTTTTATAAATTTTAACCTAGACCAATTTGGTCTTCACCATTATTTGAATAATGTTACTAAACACTTATTACAACTTTTGGAATCAAAGAATCACAAATCAAATGGATTTCAAATACAAATCTTGCTCACATAGAATAATGGTCAAATCTGCCCATTATAATCTGGTCACCACTTTGAGCATCTATATTTCAAGATTTCTAAACTAAACAAATTCAAATCTTTGCATGCCATCCAAGTACTCATCAAGGTGAACATTTTCTGTAAAGACCATCACCCCAAATTCTTTTTGGATCAAGAGATAGGATCAAGCAAAGAGGAGACCTTGAAACATATGCAAGATTCACAATTTTCAAAATGTGATCAAATCCTGCCAAACCTTGACCACCAATTGACCTAGCCATACTCCCCTGACCCAACCCTACCTAGCCCATGCAAGAGATCGACATGGACACTACCAAAACATGGCTGGCCATGGCCATGCCGATCCCGTTCCACCTCGACACCCTCCCCTCTCATCTCTGCCTCTCCACCCTTCACCACCTTGCAAACCACGCCAAAGATCTCCTGGATCCTCCCGTACTCGCCATTGACCACGGGGACGACGACAGGACCCGGACATCGCGCGCCAGATCTCCCGGGATGCCGATGACGTCGCGCCGACACGGCAGACATCACCGGCCACGCGTTGCCTCGCCGTACTCACGCCGTACCGCGCCTCTCCATGTGTGGTCTTCCACGCCACGTGGAGCGCGCCGGACACGCTCGCGTCACCTGCCTGTACCCGCCGTCGCCGGAAGGACGATTCGCCCGCCGCGGCGCGTCAGTACACGCGCGCGCGCGCCGTACACCCTACCCTAACCGCGCCATTGACGGCTCACGAGGCCGCCGTGACGTCGCCTCGCAACCACTGTCCTCGCCTACCCTATCCCTCGCCGGAATCGCGCGCCCTTGTCGACCTTGCCGCACCCCTCACGGCACCTCGCGCCCTATAAATAGAGCCATGCCCGCACCTCCCTCACCACAGCAAACTTGCTCCACTCCCCTCCCTCAAGCTCCTCGACCACCTCCCTGCTCCGATTAGCCACTGCCGCCGCCCATTGCACGCCGGAGACCCGCAAGCCGACGCCAGAAGCCGCCATCGATCTACATCACCCCAGGACCTGGTTCGAGAAGCACCGCCGTCGTCGACAACCTTGAAAGGAACATCGCCGTCGACCGCCGGAGCCCAGTCGCGCCCTCAGGCCCCCTACCTGACGCCGGTGACCTCCTCTCGTCCACGCAGCCGACGACGATCGACCGCACGATCTCTCTGATCTAACGGCTCGCAGTAATCGATACCGCTTCGGTAAGCTTCCGTCGCTGACGCGCGGGCCCTCTGTCGGGCGGCCCGTGGCAGGTGAAGAGATACTGGGCCAGCCCAGTTAGTCTCCCCTCGTTTCGGCCCAAGTGCTTTCCCAGAGCCCAAAGATTTGAATTGGTTTAATTCATTTTAGTTCAAATTCAAATACTGGTCCTGTCTTAGAAATTAAATAGTTTCAAATCTACTCAACCAAATTTGATGAATTTTATGTTGTTGGAAAGCTTGTAAAAAGATCTATCCAACCCCACTGGTCCCACTTAAAAATCTGGTGTAGAATTAATGTGACAAAAATAACAAGTCATAGACTCTTCAGTATTCAAATAAATCTTAAAAATCAACCAAATTGAATTTTTAAGTGAATCCAATTGCTATAATTCAAATTTCACTTACACTAATTGTTTATACAAAAATATGGTATGGTTACTTTGAATGATCATGGCCTAGCTTAATTAAAGGACTATATGGCTATTTCTAGTCAAAAATATTGTCCAAAACTATTAATAAATCATAGGGGAGTTTTTCTCTCACTTAAATCTTGTCATGAACAATTCAAAATGAGGTAGAGACTCTGGTCATTTAAGTCTCATATGAATTGTTGATGATATTAAATCTTTACCATATTAGGATTAAATTATATGAGGTGCTTTACCTCATTTAAATCATTTTCTTAAATGATGAGTATGAAGAGGTTGACTTAGTCAACCTAGGTCATATATTATTCATGAGAGAAATTAAATCTTAATAAGATAATGAGAGGAAATTATTTCTCTAAGTATTAAAGTAACACCTTAATTAGTATGAGAGGAAATTATTTTTCTTAAATAAGAAAAACACATCTACCCACTTAATAGTAATGTGTGATGCTAGTTTAATTTGTGTAAATCATATGATGTGTTTCATTTCATTTAAATCTTGTCCCAAGTGTAGGATAACGTAGCATAGAAAACAAAAATTTTCCTACGGCGAACACGCAATCCAAGCCAAGATGCAATCTAGAAGGCAGTACGAGGGGATTGTGAGACTCACCCTTGAAGAGATTCCAAAGCCTACAGATGAGGCTCTTGTTGCTGCGGTAAACGTTCACTTGCCGCTTGCAAGCGCGTAGAAGATCTTGATCACGATCGGTTACGGCGCCACGAACGGGCAGCACCTCGTGCTCGGTCACACGTTCGGTTGTTGATGAAAACGACGTCCACCTCCCGTTCAGCGCAGCGGGAAGTAGTAGCTCCTCTTGAATCCCACCTCGACGGCGTGGTGTCGGTGGCGGTGGAGAAATCGGCGGAGCTTCGCTAAGCGTGCGGGATATGGTGGGGGCGGGCGCTAGGGTTTGGGGAGAGGGGGTGGCCGGCCACTATGGGGGCGGCCAAGCTGAGGCTTTGGTGTGGCGGCCCCCTCCCCTTGGCCCTCTATATATAGGTGGAAGCCCCAAGTGTTGGACTACAAGTCTTCGAATAAGACCCGAACCCAAAACCTTCCATATGGTAGGAAACCTTCCCTCCCACTAGAGGTGGGAATTCCACCTTCCATAGGGGGGGTGGCCGGCCCCCTAAGGGGGAGTCCGCCCGGACTCCACCCACTAAGGTTGGCCAGGCCATGGAGGTGGAGTCCCATGTGGACTCCACCTTCCTTGGTGGTTTCTTAGGACTTTTCTAGAACCTTCTAGAACCTTCCATAGAACCTTCCGCATCATTTTATTCACATAAAATGACATCCTATATATGAATCTTATTCTCGGACCATTCCGGAACTCCTCGTGATGTCAGGATCCCATCCGGGACTCAGACAAATATTCCAACTTCATTCCATATTCAAGTACTACCATTTCAACATCCAACTTTAAGTGTGTCACCCTACGGTTCGTGAACTATGCGGACATGGTTGAGTACTCACTCCGACCAATAACCAATAGCGGGATGGGAGATCCATAATGGCTCCCACATATTCAACGATGACTTTAGTGATCGAATGAACCATACATACGATACCAATTCCCTTTGTCACGCGATATTTTACTTGTCCGAGGTTTGATCATCGGTATCACACTATACCTTGTTCAACCTCGTCTCCTGACAAGTACTCTTTACTCGTACCGTGGTATGTGGTCTCTTATGAACTTATTCATATGCTTGCAAGACATTAAACGACATTCCAC
Organism: Lolium multiflorum; assembly: GCA_030979885.1. NCBI lineage: Eukaryota > Viridiplantae > Streptophyta > Magnoliopsida > Poales > Poaceae > Lolium > Lolium multiflorum. The sequence goes on along the minus strand of CM061747.1, from coordinate 117,789,840 downwards.
CGAGAGGGCCCAGAGTATATCTATCCGTCATCGGGATGGACAAATCCCACTGTTGATCCATATGCCTCAACTCATACTTTCCGAATACTTAATCCCACCTTTATAACCACCCATTTACGCGTGGCGTTTGATGTAATCAAAGTACCTTTCGGTATAAGTGATTTACATGATCTCATGGTCATAAGGACTAGGTAACTATGTATTGAAAGCTTATAGCAAATAACTTAATGACGTGATCTTATGCTCGCTTAATTGGGTGTGTCCATTACATCATTCATACAATGATATAACCTTGTTATTAATAACATCCAATGTTCATGATTATGAAACTAATCATCTATTAATCAACAAGCTAGTTAAGAGAACTTACTAGGGACTCTTTGTTGTTTACATATCACACATGTATCAATGTTTCGGTTAATACAATTATAGCATGGTATATAAACATTTATCATAAACATAAAGATATATAATAACCACTTTTATTATTGCCTCTTGGGCATATCTCCAACAGTCTCCCACTTGCACTAGAGTCAATAATCTAGATTACATTGTAATATACCTAACACCCATGGCATTCTGGTGTTGGTCATGCTTTGCCCTAGGGAGAGCTTTAGTCAACGGATCTGCTACATTCGGATCAGTGTGTACTTTGCAAATCTTTACTTCTCCATCTTGATGTATTCGCGAATCGAGTGGTAACGCAGCTTGATATGCTTCAGCCTCTTGTGTGACCTTGGCTCTTGTGCATTGGCGATGGCACCCATGTTATCACGGTAGATGACAAATGGGTCCAATGCACTAACCACACAGAGCTCTACAATGAACCTCTTCATCCATACCGCTTGATGAAGCCTCTTCGACCGCCTATGTACTCCGATTCTGTTGAGGATTTCGCCGTGCCTTTGCTTGAACACCCGCTTCTGCAGACACCATTCAATATAAACACGTACCCAGATTGTGACTTAGAGTCATCGGGATCGGTGTTCCAACACATCGGTGTAACTTGTTACAACGAGCTCTTGGTCACCTCCATAACAAAGAAACATATCCTTAGTTCTTTTCAAGTACTTCGGGATATTCTTGACCGCTGTCCAGTGTTCCATTCTGGATCACTTTGATCTGCTAGTTAAACTAACGGCATGTGCTATATCCGGTCTTGTACATAGCATGGCATACATGATAGAGCCTACTGCCGAGGCATAGGGGATCCGACTCATCCTTTCTCTTTCTTCTGTCGTAGCCGGTCCTTGAGTCTTACTCAAGACCTTGCCTGTAACATAGGTAAGAATCCTTTCTTACTTTCGTCCATTCTAAACTTCTTTAGAATCTTGTCCCGAGGTATGTACTCTGATAGCCCTATTAGACGTGTGATCTATCTCTATAAATCTTGATGCCTAATATATATGATGCTTCACAAAGGTCTTTCATTGAAAAACCATTATTCAAATAACCCTTTACTTTGCTTAATAGTTCTATATCATTCCCAATCAATAATATGTCATCTACATATAATATCAGGAATGCTACGGAGCTCCCACTCACTTTCTTGTAAATACGAGCTTCTCCATATGTATAAACCGAAGTCTTTGATCACCTTATCAAGCGTCGGTTCCAACTTCTTGATGCTTGCGGGTCCATAGATTGAACGCTGAAGTTTGCATGCTTTATCAGCATTTTTTAGGATCGACAAAACCTTTAGGTTGTACCATATACAACTCTTCCTCCATGTCTCCATTAAGGAACGCCGTTTTGACATCCATCTGCCAAATCTCATAATCGAAAAATGCAACTATTGCTAACAAAATCCTCACAGATTTTAGCTTCGCTACGAGTGAGAAAGTCTCATCGTAGTCAACACCTTGAATTTGTCGGAAACCCTTTGCGACAAGTCGAGCTTTATAGTGATAATATTACCATCGACATCTGTTTTCTTTTGAAGATCCATTTATTCTCGTGGCCTTGCGGCTATCGGTAAATCTACCAAAGTCCATACTTTGTTATCATACATGGATCCCATTTCGGATTCCATGGCTTCTTGCCATTTGTTGGAATCGGGCTCATCGCTTCTTCATACGTCGCGGGGTCCTCATCATTGTTATCCACAATCATGACATTTAGACAAGGATCATACCAATCGAAGTGGCACGATCCCTTGTCGATCTGCGAGGTTCGGTAGCTGTCTCATTTGAAGTTTCATGATCATTATCATTTGCTTCCTCTGTTATGGTGTAGGCGGTACAGGAACATTTCAACTGTTGCGCTAACGATCAATGAGAAATTCTTCAATCTCATCGAGTTCTACTTTTCTTCAAGTCACTTCTTTAGTGAAATTCTTTCTCAAGAAAGGTTCCGTTCTTAGCAACAAAGATCTTGCCTTCGGATCTGTGATAGAAAGTGTACCCTATAGTTTCCTTAGGGTATCCTATGAAGACGCATTTCTCCGCTTTGGGTTCTAGCTTGTCCGGTTTAACTTTTTTACCAAACCGCAGCCCCAAACTTTGAGGAGCGACGACTTAGGTTTCTTATTAAACCATAATTCATACGGCGTCGTTTCAACGGATTTTGATGGTGCTCTATTTAAAGTGAATGCGTGCTGTCTCTAATGCATAACTCCAAAATGATAACGGCAAATCGGTAAGAGACATCATAGAACGAACCATATCTAAGAGAGTTCGATTACGACGTTCGGACACACGTTTCGTTGTGGTGTTCCGTGGTGTCAATTGTGAAAGTATTCCGCATTTCTTTAAATGCATGCTAAACTCATAACTCAGATATTCACCTCCACGATCAGATCGTAGAAATTTAATCTTCTTGTTACGTTGATTTTCTACTTCACTTTGGAATTTCTTAAACTTCTCGAAAGTTTCGGATTTATGTTTCATTAAATAGATATACCCATATCTACTCAAAGACATCAGAAGGTTAGAACATAACGATAACCACCACGCGATGCTACACTCATTGGTCCACATACATGTGTGTATGATTTCCAATAAGTGTAGCTCGCTCCATCATACCAGAGAATGGAGTCTTAGTCATTTTCCCATAGACATGCTTTGCATCTATCAAGTGACTCAAAGTCAAGTGATTCAAGTAATCCATCGGTATGGAGTTTCTTCATGCGTTTCACTCCAATATGACCAAGACGACAGTGCCACATATAAGTAGAATTATCATTCAATTTAATTCGCTTAGCATCAATGTTGTGTATATCGTATTACTACTATCGAGATCTAACGATAAGCCATTCTTTTGTGGTGCTCGACCATAAAAGATATTATTCATAAAAATAGAACAACCATTATTCTAGACTTGAATGAATAACCGTCTTGCATTAAACAAGATCCTGATATAATGTTCATGCTCAACGCGGGTACATAATAACAATTATTTAGGCTTAAAACTAATCCCGAAGGTAGATGTAGAGGAAGTGTCGCGACTGCGATCACATTGACCTTGGATCCGTTTCCAACGCGCATCGTCACTTCATCTTTCAGCAGTTGTCGTTTATTCTTTAGTTCTGACCGAGAGTTACAAATATGAGCAGCAAGAACCGGTATCAAATACCCAGGTACTAGAACCAGAACTAGTGAGATAAACATCTATAACATGTATATCGGATATACCTTCTTTCTTCTTCTTGACAAGGCCGCTCTTCGGATGCCAAATACTTGGAGCAATTACGCCCCGGTGTCCCTTCTCCTTGCGGTAATAGCACTCAGCATCGGGCTTAGGGGCAGGACTTAGGTTTCACAGGAGGCGTGGCAGCTTTCTTGCCACTCTTCTTGTTCTTGCCTTTAGACTTGCCTTTGTTTTTGAAGCTGGTGGTCTTGTTGACCATCAACACTTGGTGCTCTTTCTTGATCTCAATCTCAGCAGCTTTTAGCATGCCAAAAAGTTCAGGAAACTCCTTGTTCATGTTATGCATATTGTAGTTCATCACAAAGTTCTTGTAACTTGGTGGCAGTGATTGAAGGACACGATTAATCCCCAGTCTGTTAGGAATCACTATTCCCAAGTCACTGAGTTTCTTCGCATGCCCGGTCATAACGAGCATGTGCTCACTGATGGAGCTGCCTTCTTCCATCATACGGCTGAAAAAGTGTTTCGATGCTTCATAGCATTCCACGGCCGCATGAGTCTCAAAAATAGTCTTCAACTCTTTTATCAACTCATGAGGATCGTGGTGCTCAAAACGTTTTTGAAGATCGGATTCCAGACTGCATAAGATGGCACACGAACTTGAGAGTACCGAGTTTTCCGAGTCATGTAAACATTCTTTACTTCATCGGTTTCAGTTTCTGCAGGGAGGGTCACCTAGCGGTGCATCAAGCACATATTGCAGATTTCCGCCATTGAGGAAGATCCTCACATGACGGAACCAGTCGGTGTGAAGTTGCTACCGTTGCTCTTAAGCTTTTCTTTCTCTAGGACTGGTTAAAATTGATTGAGGACGCCATATCTACAACATATTTGCAATAGTTTAGACTAAGTTTATGACAAATTGAGTTCAAATTTTAATTCTACATAATTAAAAATCTGGTGAACTCCCACTCAAAACAATATCCCTCGCATTGTCACATGAACCAAATCCATCACACCTATGCCCGATCATCACGAGACAAGATGTAATTTCAATGGCGAACACTCAAAATGTTCATCATATCAATCATATGATTCATGCTCTACCTTTCGGTATCACGTGTTCCGAGACCATGTCTTTACATGCTAGGCTCGTCAAGGCCACCTTAGTATCCGCATGTACAAACTGTCTTGCACGTCATATGTACTTATCGAATCTATCACACCCGATCATCACGAGATGCTTCGAAACGATAAGACTTGATAACGGTGCTACTAAGGATGAACACTTTATTATCTTGAGATTTTAGTGAGAGGGATCATCTTATAATGCTACCGTCGCGATCTAAGCAAAATAAGATGCATAAAAGGATTAACATCACATGCAGTTCATATGTGATATGATATGGCCCTTTTATCTTTGCGCCTTTGATCTTCATCTCCAAAGTACGGACATGATCTCCATCATCAACGGGCATGATCTCCATCATCGTCGGCGAAGCACCAAGGTCAATGGCGCCGTCTTCATGATCGTCCTCCATGTAGCAACTATTACAACTACTTTGAAATACTACTCAACATGAAATTTAAAGACAACCATAAGGCTCCTGCCGGTTGCCACAATACAATAATGATCATCTCATACATATTCATCATCACATTATGGCCATATCACATCACCAAACCCCAAAAACAAGTTAGACGTTCTCTAATTTGGTTTGCATATTTTACGTGGTTTAGGGTTTTCGAGCAAGATCCAATCTACCTACGAACATGAACCACAACGGTGATACTAGTGTTGTCAATAGAAGAGTAAATTGAATCTTCACTATAGTAGGAGAGAGACAGACACCCGCAAAGCCACTTATGCAATACAAGTTGCATGTCAAGCGTGGAGCAAATCTCATGAACGCGGTCATGTAAAGTTAGCCCGAGCCGCTTCATCCCACTATGCCACAAAGATGCAAAGTACTCAACTAAAGATAACAAGAGCATCAACGCCCACAAACCATTGTGTTCTACTCGTGCAACCATCTATGCATAGACACGGCTCTGATACCACTGTAGGATAGCATAGAAAACAAAAATTTTCCTACGGCGAACACGCAATCCAAGCCAAGATGCAATCTAGAAGACGGTAGCAACGAGGGGATTGTCGAGACTCACCCTTGAAGAGATTCCAAAGCCTACAAGAGGAGGCTCTTGTTGCTGCGATAGACGTTCACTTGCCGCTTGCAAAAGCGCGTAGAAGATCTTGATCACGATCGGTTCCGGCGCCACGAACGGGCAGCACCTCCGTGCTCGGTCACACGTTCGGTTGTTGATGAAGACGACGTCCACCTCCCCGTTCCAGCGGGCAGCGGAAAGTAGTAGCTCCTCTTGAATCGACAGCACGACGGCGTGGTGTCGGTGGCGGTGGAGAAATCCGGCGGAGCTTCGCTAAGCGTGCGGGATATGGTGGAGGAGCGGGGCGCTAGGGTTTGGGGAGAGGGTGGCCGGCCACTATGGGGGCGGCCAAGCTTGAGGCTTTGGTGTGGCCGGCCCCCTCCCCTTGGCCCTCTATATATAGGTGGAAGCCCCAAGTGTTGGACTACAAGTCTTCGAATAAGACCCGAACCCAAAACCTTCCATATGGTGGGAAACCTTCCCTCCCACTAGAGGTGGGATTTCCACCTTCCATAGGGGGTGGCCGGCCCCTAGGGGGAGTCCTTGGGACTCCTCCCCACTAGGGTTGGCGGCCATGGAGGTGGAGTCCCATGTGGACTCCACCTTCCTTGGTGGTTTCTTCCGGACTTTTCTAGAACCTTCTAGAACCTTCCATAGAACCTTCCGCATCATTTTATTCACATAAAATGACATCCTATATATGAATCTTATTCTCCGGACCATTCCGGACTCCTCGTGATGTCCGGGATCATCGGGACTCCGAACAAATATTCCAACTTCATTCCATATTCAAGTACTACCATTTCAACATCCAACTTTAAGTGTGTCACCCTACGGTTCGTGAACTATGCGGACATGGTTGAGTACTCACTCCGACCAATAACCAATAGCGGGATGGAGATCCATAATGGCTCCCACATATTCAACGATGACTTTAGTGATCGAATGAACCATACACATACGATACCAATTCCCTTTGTCACGCGATATTTTACTTGTCCGAGGTTTGATCATCGGTATCACTCTATACCTTGTTCAACCTCGTCTCTGACAAGTACTCGTACCGTGGTATGTGGTCTCTTATGAACTTATTCATATGCTTGCAAGACATTAGACGACATTCCACCGAGAGGGCCCAGAGTATATCTATCCGTCATCGGGATGGACAAATCCCTTGTTGATCCATATGCCTCAACTCATACTTTAGGATACTTAATCCCACCTTTATAACCACCCATTTACGCAGGTGGCGTTTGATGTAATCAAAGTACCTTTCCGGTATAAGTGATTTACATGATCTCATGGTCATAAGGACTAGGTAACTATGTATTGAAAGCTTATAGCAAATAACTTAATGACGTGATCTTATGCTACGCTTAATTGGGTGTGTCCATTACATCATTCATACAATGATATAACCTTGTTATTAATAACATCCAATGTTCATGATTATAAACTAATCATCTATTAATCAACAAGCTAGTTAAGAGCTTACTAGGGACTCTTTGTTGTTTACATATCACACATGTATCAATGTTTCGGTTAATACAATTATAGCATGGTATATAAACATTTATCATAAACATAAAGATATATAATAACCACTTTTATTATTGCCTCTTGGGCATATCTCCAACACCAAGTACTTTCATCTGAATTTTTAACCACTGGTCACATACTCTCACATGAAATACTTGGAGATATTAAATTATTTGTAGAATTGTTAAATAGTATGAGGTATCTCTACCTCATTTAAATCATTTTCTCAAATGATGATGATGAATGGTTGACTTAGGTCAACATGAATTCATGTGTGATTGTTTGAGAAATTAAATCTTAAGAAGATTTCAATGAGAGGAAATTATTTCTCCAGAACCATATGGAAACTATCATTTACATATATAATGAGAGGAAATTATTTGTCCTCAAGCAACACCACCAATGCATCCTAATTATATTAATTGTGTGCTTGGAGTAGCTTGTGTGAATATGTGTGATAGCCATTGAATTAGCTTGGTGATTGTATCCTCGTATTCGTATTTTAGACGCTAGTACCGAGAGTATCAAGAGGAGGAGGTCTTCTACGAAGAGGAAGGAGAAGAAGATCACTTTGACCACCTCAACCACCAAGGCAAGCTAACACCTATGCAAGCTAATACTCTTGCAAAGTGCAAAAGCTGAGCAAGGCATTACCCATTTACTTTATGTTCATGATCCTATTGCCCAGTTTACTTTACAAGCTTTACTTACTTTTGTTTTATCAAAGTACTTTTTGATTCATGATTCACTTTGTTAGTATGGAATTAGTACAAGAGTATCAATGTTATCATGGAGCAAAGCAAATTACTTAGCACCCCTCATACTTAGATGCTAGTGCTAAATTAAATTTGACTACTCTAGATGGGAACATGTGTTTATGAAATGACTTTGAAAACCTTGGAATGATAAGTCATCCTATTGAAAGATTTTGAAGGTGAATATGACTGGTGAATGACATGGTGAACTTTACAAAAACTGATGGTTGGGTTCGGATACTATTCCAATTTTGCAAGTACCCCCACAATACCTGATTATGGGTAAGGGCTTAACTGGAAGTTTATGTATCTTAGTATGGGCTCCCTCTAAACAAGCGTCATAGGGGTCATGCTGAGGCTGCCTCCGTTAAAAGGGAATTGATGTGAAATGACGTGAATGAGGTGAATTGTCGGCCCAAGCCCTGTGCAGTTCCCAGGCTGACAGTTTGTCTTCACTTGAGGCCAAGCTCATGGGGAGAGGTGCCTATACTAGGGTATGTAAGTGAAAGGTTATGGTTGGTAGTCCGCATACGGAGTATGATAAATCAGGGCCAGTTAACCCTGACGAATTATTGCAAATGTTGTGGCACAAGTGTACGACCTCTGCAGAGTGTAGAACTATTCGAATAGCCGCGTCCACGGTTATGGACGGTTGGAAAGGCCATCTTGTTCCGTCATCAGACCATTTTCAAAAATGTGACATGTGAAGGGTGACTTGTGATTTGAACTTGAATTGGTGACTTTGACTTGAATCACAACAGAGTTGTGGGAATGACACTAATGTTCCCACTTGAGTTAGTTAGCACATAAAGAGTTGTTTACTAAAATGTTTGTGAACTAAAATTGGCTTTATGCAAAAGAAACCAGAGCTTAGCATCCCCCTTACTAGAAATGTTAGTACTTACATTAGTATTAGTTTGCGAGTACTTTGAAGTACTCACGGCTTTGTCCCTGGCTATTCAAATGGCGAAGAGGAACAGCAGTATGAAGAGGATGGACAGCAGGACGTCTACGACAACTAGGACTACTCCCGACGTCAAGCGTTGGCCTGTGGACTAGAGAGTCCCTTACCTTTACGCTTCCGCTATGTATTTGTGATGTGGTTGAAACAATAGTTCAACTATTATTGTAATATTGGATCATGTGATCTATTGGTAAGACGACTATGATATGTAACGAATGATGACTTATGATATTCAACTGTTATGTCTCGCAACAACAATATTCCTGGGATTGCGATGTATGGCATAATGGGCATCTTAAAAATCCGGGTGTTGACAAGTTGGTATCAGCCATTGTTTGACCTTAGGAGACCCTAGTTAGAATGGACGTTCGGAAAATTTTAGTTTCTAAAAACAATTGAAGTGAGTATTTGTGAAAAACTTATTCATTTTCTTTTCTACCAGCTCTTCTTAAAAATAATAAGCCATGCACCTCCTTATAAATCCATTTAAAATTTTGCCACACTGGTATACATCTCTAACCTAATCATCCATTTCACTTTCAGATGGAGCCTTACGTCCAGACGGAGACCTACGATCTGGAAAACGGAGGAAGTCTGGTGTTTGAGCGTGACTTGTACCTGGTGTCCGAGAAGCTCGAACGCCCACCTCCCGATTCCCGGTCGAATCCACAACACCCAGGCAGGGAACAACGTGGATGATCACCGTGACTTGAAGGGAAGCTGGAACCTCCCATCTCGGAGAGGATCCTTTTCTCCTTCAAGGCCTACGGTGGGTGGACGGTCTTGCTCACGCCCTTCGGGAGGGACTTGCTCGGGTGTGTGGACAGAACATCGCCGCACCGGGAAGCCGCCGCCCACTTCGCGAGGCACGACACCATGGGGGAACCCATGGCACTCTCTTCGCACCCGGTGCTCAAGATCCACGTGCAGCATTTGGACTTTATGCTTCATGAGACCCGGAAGGACGGAGTTGACACGTGTCCACTCCCAGTGCCCAGATGGCTTTGGCTCATCATGCGACGCCATCGGGCTACTCGCCAGGAGCCCGGGTCACTCCGCGCAGCGTGCCAAGAATGTCGCTACTATCACCCGTCTTCGGAAGATTCGCACCTTAGAGATGATGTCGGACACGAGCGGGACCAGATCCAGGAGATAGAGGAAGATGGAGAAGACATCCAAGGAGGTGATGACTTCCTGAGTGATGACAACGACTTTGAGGATGATAAGTTCACCAATGAGGAAGACTACGAGTTTCTGGAGGCTGCAGAGGATGGGATCATTCCCATCGATGTGGATGAAGACCCTGAGGAATAGTGTCACTAGCTTCACTTACGTAGGTGTGAGTTGTATCCCGCACCATGTATCGTAGATTGTGGAAGAAGGGTTCTTAAAACCCTTAGTACTTTAGTTTGTAATGTGTGATGTTTGGTATGAATGAAAAAGTGTTGTTGGTTTTACCCCTTCAACACTACTCAAGTTTTCAAGTTTTGAACCTTTGAAACTTTTTGAACTTTAACTCAAACAAACCATAGAAAATTCCCTCTTATCTTATCATCTACCTCAATCTTCAGATGGCCCCACCAACCATGGCGCCACCAAAGACGCCATGATGGAGATGCTAGAGATGATGATGATAAGGCCAGCATTGCCAAGCCAACATGTGCCCTTGAGATCGCTCAAAACAACAACGGCCATGGAAACCACGACCACCTGGGTCAAAACTGAAGAACTTCGAACACCAACCCACCCATTTTCAGCCAGACCGAAGAGCCCCTCGATGCGGATGGCGGCTCCAGGACAATGGAGAATAACACAGAAGTTGCGGGAGTAGAAGCCGCAGAGAAAGTTCGCCACACACACCTTCGGGACCGGCACGAGCACGGTGGACAAGTGCCGCGCAATGAATGCGGGACGGATGATGACTTGGGAAGACTTCAAACTCAAGTTCAGCAAATACCATGTGCCCCAAAGACTGATCAAGAAGATGAGAGACGAATTCCGCGAACTCAAGCAAGGAAGGATGTCCGTGGTGGAATACCGCGACGGGTTTCTTGTTGTCAAGGTACGGATAGAAGACAGACACCAATGAAAAAGAGAAAGGAAAGATTTCTGGTTGCATGACGAGATGCAAGCTGTGTTAGTGAACATTCCGTTCGTGACCTCGAAGCCCTCGTAGACTCAGCCATACAGATGGAAGGAAAGGCGCATCGGCCAATGAGAACCGCAAGCGCAGGATGATGAACGGAATGGACCCTACCATACCCAGAAGTACGCAACAACTCTCTGGAGGATTCCCCAAGACACAACAAGCCCCCTGCTCAGAATTATCCCCAACTACACCAACCACAACGGAGGACCCCCGACCGGAGGCAACAACAACAACCACCACAATAGCAACAACAACAATGGGAACAACACCAACACCAACACTGGCCCAAGGACTGGAAGCAATGCCATCCCCGTCACCCCGAAGGACAAGTCAATTGTAAACTGCTATGAATGTGGAGTTGTGGAGCCACTACTCCAACGAGTGCCCCAAGAGACTCGCCAAGATTGCCGGCAACCCCGCTGCACCTGCTCAGAACCAACGCCGCTTTGCCGCAAGAAGGAACCAGAATAACAACAACGGCCGCCTCTACAACATGACCGCCGCAGAAGACCAAGAAGCACCTCAAGCCATGCCAAGTATGTTCCCTGCTAAAATCATATCGCCCAATCTCTCTTAGGAACCTAACTTTTCTTAAAATCTCGGGACGAGATTTGTTTAAGGGGGAAGGGTTTGTAACACCCCAAATTTTAAAACAAAGAGAAAATGAATTTCATTTTTCCAAAAATGAGAACCAACAAAAACTTTTCTTACATAGAGTACTATGTCTAGTGCTCATACATAATAATTGTGTTTTGTCATGATGTGTGTTATTTTGCTATGTGATAAACCCTAAAACCCTAAAGTGATCAAGTGAAGATCACCAACCAAATAAAATAAAAGAGAAAGAAATCAAATAAGAAAAACCCTAAACCCTAACCTTCTCAAAAATCATTTGGATCTATTTTGAGAAACCAAGATAAAAGAAAAAGACATATGTGGGCATATAGCTCTAATATATAAATTTTGAACCCTACTATTCTTTATCCTCTAAATAGTGATGAACCATGGTAAACCCCATCAAGACCTAAACCTCATCTTCATTATCACCATCTATTTAAAACAAAATAAAAAGAAATGATATTAAATAATAGAGGCATATGCAAGCCTATGGCTACTTTTTGCAAATGCTCCAACCTTGAGTGTGAACCTTGGTAGATGGTTTGGAAGTACCTCAACACACTCAACAAAGTCCTTACTAACAAATTCAAGTAATAAACAAAATAAAATCAAACATATGCATAAAGGTATATGTGGCACTTAGCCAAAAATATCAAATCTTGACCTAGCCACTTCCATTGCCTCAAAATGGTTTGAACCTTTCACCCAACTCAATCTAACACCAAATAAAGATCACCCTTGTCAAAGTGAAGCCAAGAAAAAATAAAAGAATAAATAGTTAGAAAATCACAAAACCCTCACATATGGTTTATGCCATTTTTATAAATTTTAACCTAGACCAATTTGGTCTTCACCATTATTTGAATAATGTTACTAAACACTTATTACAACTTTTGGAATCAAAGAATCACAAATCAAATGGATTTCAAATACAAATCTTGCTCACATAGAATAATGGTCAAATCTGCCCATTATAATCTGGTCACCACTTTGAGCATCTATATTTCAAGATTTCTAAACTAAACAAATTCAAATCTTTGCATGCCATCCAAGTACTCATCAAGGTGAACATTTTCTGTAAAGACCATCACCCCAAATTCTTTTTGGATCAAGAGATAGGATCAAGCAAAGAGGAGACCTTGAAACATATGCAAGATTCACAATTTTCAAAATGTGGTCAAATCCTGCCAAACCTTGACCACCAATTGACCTAGCCATACTCCCCTGACCCAACCCTACCTAGCCCATGCAAGAGATCGACATGGACACTACCAAAACATGGCTGGCCATGGCCATGCCGACCCCGTTCCACCTCGACACCCTCCCCTCTCATCTCTGCCTCTCCACCCTTCACCACCTTGCCAAACACGACGCCAAAGATCTCCTGGATCCGCCCGTACTCGCCATTGACCACGAGGACGACGACAGGACCCGGACATCGCGCGCCCAGATCTCCCAGGATGCCGATGACGTCGCGCCAGTACACGCCGCGGACATCACCGGCCACGCGTTGCCTCGCCGTACTCCGCCGTACCCCGACCGCCTCCTCTCGCCATGGTACTCTTCACGCCACGTGGAGCGCGCCAGACACGCTCGCGTCACCTGCCTGTACCCGCCGTCGCCGGAGAGGACATTCCGCCCGCCGCGGCCGCGTCAGTACACGCGCGCGCGCGACCAACGTACACCCTACCCAACCGCGCCATTGACGCTCACAGGGCCGCCGTGACGTCGCCTACGCAACCCTGTCCTCACCTACCCCTATCCCTCGCCGGAATCGCCGCGCCCTTGTCGACCTTGCCGCACCCCTCACGGCACCTCGCGCCCTATAAATAGAGCCATGCCCGCACCTCCCTCACCACAGCAAACTTGCTCCACTCCCCTCCCTCAAGCTCCTCGACCACCTCCCTGCTCCGATTAGCCACTGCCGCCGCCCAATTGCACGCCGGAGACCCGCAAGCCGACGCAGAAGCCGCCATCGATCTACATCACCCCAGGACCTGGGACTTGTTCGAGAAGCACCGCCGTCGTCGACAACCTTGAACGGAACATCGCCGTCGACCGCCGGAGCCCCGTCGCGCCCTCCGACCCCCTACCTGAGCCGCCGGTGACCTCCCCTCTCGTCCACGACGACGACGACGATCGACCGCACGATCTCCCTCTGATCTAACGGCTCGCAGTAATCGATACCGCTTCGGTAAGCTTCCGTCGCTGACGCGCGGGCCCCTCTGTCAGGCGGCCCGTGGCAGGTGAAGAGTTACTGGGCCAGCCCAGTTAGTCTCCCCTCGTTTCGGCCCAAGTGCTTTCCCGCCAGAGCCCAAAGATTTGAATTGGTTTAATTCATTTTAGTTCAAATTCAAATACTGGTCCTGTCTTAGAAATTAAATAGTTTCAAATCTACTCAACCAAATTTGATGAATTTTATGTTGTTGGAAAGCTTGTAAAAAGATCTATCCAACCCCACTGGTCCCACTTAAAAATCTGGTGTAGAATTAATGTGACAAAAATAACAAGTCATAGACTCTTCAGTATTCAAATAAATCTTAAAAATCAACCAAATTGAATTTTTAAGTGAATCCAATTGCTATAATTCAAATTTCACTTACACTAATTGTTTATACAAAAATATGGTATGGTTACTTTGAATGATCATGGCCTAGCTTAATTAAAGGACTATATGGCTATTTCTAGTCAAAAATATTGTCCAAAACTATTAATAAATCATAGGGGAGTTTTTCTCTCACTTAAATCTTGTCATGAACAATTCAAAATGAGGTAGAGACTCTGGTCATTTAAGTCTCATATGAATTGTTGATGATATTAAATCTTTACCATATTAGGATTAAATTATATGAGGTGCTTTACCTCATTTAAATCATTTTCTTAAATGATGAGTATGAAGAGGTTGACTTAGTCAACCTAGGTCATATATTATTCATGAGAGAAATTAAATCTTAATAAGATAATGAAAGGAAATTATTTCTCTAAGTACTTAAAAGTAACACCTTAATTAGTATGAGAGGAAATTATTTTTCTTAAATAAGAAAAACACATCTACCCACTTAATAGTAATGTGTGATGCTAGTTTAATTTGTGTAAATCATATGATGTGTTTCATTTCATTTAAATCTTGTCCCAAGTACTTTCATCTGAATTTTTAACCACTGGTCACATACTCTCACATGAAATACTTGGAGATATTAAATTATTTGTAGAATTGTTAAATAGTATGAGGTATCTCTACCTCATTTAAATCATTTTCTCAAATGATGATGATGAATGGTTGACTTAGGTCAACATGAATTCATGTGTGATTGTTTGAGAAATTAAATCTTAAGAACCATATGGAAACTATCATTTACATATATAATGAGAGGAAATTATTTGTCCTCAAGCAACACCACCAATGCACCCTAATTATATTAATTGTGTGCTTGGAGTAGCTTGTGTGAATATGTGTGTTAGCCATTGAATTAGCTTGGTGATTGTATCCTCGTATTCGTATTTTAGACGCTAGTACCAGAGACTATCAGGAGGAGGAGGTCTTCTACGAAGAGGAAGGAGAAGAAGATCACTTTGACCACCTCAACAACCAAGGCAAGCTAACACCTATGCAAGCTAATACTCTTGCAAAGTGCAAAAGCTGAGCAAGGCATTACCCATTTACTTTATGTTCATGATCCTATTGCCCAGTTTACTTTACAAGCTTTACTTACTTTTGTTTTATCAAAGTACTTTTTGATTCATGATTCACTTTGTTAGTATGGAATTAGTACAAGAGTATCAATGTTATCATGGAGCAAAGCAAATTACTTAGCACCCCTCATACTTAGATGCTAGTGCTAAATTAAATTTGACTACTCTAGATGGGAACATGTGTTTATGAAATGACTTTGAAAACCTTGGAATGATAAGTCATCCTATTGAAAGATTTTGAAGGTGAATATGACTGGTGAATGACATGGTGAACTTTACAAAAACTGATGGTTGGGTTCGGATGCGATACTATTCCAATTTTGCAAGTACCCCCACAATACCTGATTATGGGTAAGGGCTTAACTGGAAGTTTATGTATCTTAGTATGGGCTCCCTCTAAACAAGCGTCATAGGGGTCATGCTGAGGCTGCCTCCGTTAAAAGGGAATTGATGTGAAATGACGTGAATGAGGTGAATTGTCCGGCCCAAGCCCTGTGCAGTTCCCAGTGCATTGTCTTTCTGGGAGGCCAAGCTCATGGGGAGAGGTGCCTATACTAGGGTATGTAAGTGAAAGGTTATGGTTGGTAGTCCGCATACGGAGTATGATAAATCAGGGCCAGTTAACCCTGACGGATTATTGCAAATGTTGTGGCACAAGTGTACGACCTCGTGTAGAACTATTCGAATAGCCGCGTCCACGGTTATGGACGGTTGGAAAGGCCATACTGTTCCGTCATCAGACCATTTTCAAAAATGTGACATGTGAAGGGTGACTTGTGATTTGAACTTGAATTGGTGACTTTGACTTGAATCACAACGAGTTGTGGGAATGACACTAATGTTCCCACTTGAGTTAGTTAGCACATAAAGAGTTGTTTACTAAAATATTTGTGAACTAAAATTGGCTTTATGCAAAAGAAACCAGAGCTTAGCATCCCCCTTACTAGAAATGTTAGTACTTACATTAGTATTAGTTTGCGAGTACTTTGAAGTACTCACGGCTTTGTCCCTGGCTATTCAAATGGCCAGACTATGAAGAGGAACAGCAGTATGAAGAGGATGGACAGCAGGACGTCTACGACAACTAGGACTACTCCTGACGTCAAGCGTTGGCCTGTGGACTAGAGAGTCCCTTACCTTTACGCTTCCGCTATGTATTTGTGATGTGGTTGAAACAATAGTTCAACTATTATTGTAATATTGAATCATGTGATCTATTGGTAAGACGACTATGATATGTAACGAATGATGACTTATGATATTCAACTGTTATGTCTCGCAACAACAATATTCCTGGGATTGCGATGTATGGCATAACAGGCATCTGGACTTAAAAATCCGGGTGTTGACACACGTCCTCCTTGGAAGACACCACCATTCAAAGACTTGACAACCTCTATTCTCACATATTTGAAGATGTGGAATCGACCAAAAGAAACGGCAAGAGACATGTTAATTCATGGCACTGCAGAGAACCAGGTACATTAACGGACCAATTCACCATAATGAAATGAATATTCGAAAAATCCAAATGTTCTTCACCATATAGCTGTCTATAAGATAGAAGAAGGTGCAAATTGGTACAAAACCTAAGTACGAAGGTAGAGAACCAAGAAACTGATGGTCTGAGCTAGTGTCCTGCTTGCAATTGTTATTAAAAATTACTGTGCTAAAAGAAATCTGATGGTAAATGTATTCCTTTACACAGTTTCTACCCGCATATTGGTTTGAACAAATAACTCAAATGTAGCAACATGACGTATTTACCTTCCTAAGGCACAAAAACACTGAGGCTTTAAGACATTCGAAACAAATATTAAATCAACAAATAGAATTCCAAGGATTCGACACTTATGCCTATTCAAATTCAGGACTTGCCGAACAAAGTAACTAAAGTAACTTTCAAGAAAAGCACCATACTAAGCAAATTATCATGATCGTGAAGCAAAGGAAGATAACAACAATATTATCCATCTTTTCTATTCCTAAATTGGATTGTACCTTGCTTCAGACTCATAAAGGTAAGAGATTAATATACTCTCATTCTAGATTCTAGCTAGAACATATATCGCTGACATATGTCCATGAGTGAGCATACTGAAACTACACACCTAAGACTAAGATATACTGTTCTTAAACTAAATTACATATTATGAAGCGCACCCTTGGAGTCGCTGTGTGCTCCTTGTCCGTTAGTGTACAGACACAACAACCACATGTCTGCCAAATGACGTAGCGGCACATGAATCTGGAAGAAGAGAACAACCTGCAAAAAAATGCAGCGACATGGTAGGAATGGTTTCAGTAAAAGAAAATCAGAGAACTGTACCTGCAGATATGAAAATCTTGATTAAATCCTTTTTGAACTACATTGTAAAAAAGCAAACTAAGAAAAAACAGATACTTTGGATTCGACTTGGGGGATTTAGGAATTTAAGGGGAGCAGGAGTCTTGTAGCTTCTCCATACACGGGAGTTGGAAGAGAAAGGGGGCGAGGAGAATCCCACACCTTTGTGGTGAAGACCGTGATTTCCCACGATCCACAATGGGTGAGCGGACGAAATGTTTAACCTTCGAAGGAACAAATTGACATGACACTGCATGGTAATCAAATAAGCTTCCCATCAATAATGACAGTAGGATTTCCAGATTGGCATAAAATTTTGGAGAATTAAATCGCACTAACAGTGCAACCTAAGATATGAATCATAAAAATCTCTTAATTATGACTAACAAAGGAGTAGGGGACAAAGCAGAGGAATTTTCTTTCACCTACCAAGGCATTCCTCAGTAAGCATGCTGAATTCCGTTTCTTATAATAACAATACCCATTATTCCAACTTAAAACTTGTCAGGGCATAGAAATAGAAGCTAATTCTGCATTTTATCAGGTATTCAGCGGGAGATATGAAGAAAGAAACCAGCTTGATTATCACGATGACATAACCTACCTCAAATGCCTCGCCACTTTATCCTAATCTATACTAAGAAAGCAAGTACTTCAAACCAAGCAACCAGCTTCGAATCATGGAATAAAGGGAACAGCTTTAAAATGCCTAATGAATGGTTACCCATCTCCAGCACTTAATGAACTATTAGCATGAGCCAGAAAAGAAGCAGAATACCTACATGGCTACATTATATATACTACACATGTATGTCAGTCAATTCCAATACATGAACCTTGTTATCTCAAACAAAATGTCAGGGAACACAAAATAGACCTGCCGGTAGCGTGACAACCTTTATATTATAGAAGCATTGAAAACCAAAGTATGCATTATATTCCATGCCCAAGATTTGAATAGCGTCTAGATAATTTAAGCAAAGGAGAAATACCACTGCATAAACTAATAAACAGAAGCATCTTATTCAGTATCATAATCTCTATGAAAACTGTAAAATAAACCGACATGGATGCACTCTTCAAATGAACAAAAAGGCACCAATGGCATTGTTAGTCTAGTGTAAATAGCAAGAGCAGCAGTATATAGAAGATTTTTATTCAGTGATATATTTACAGAAAGTATCTAGGAGTTGATGAGCAGCACCTGCTGAAACTCTAAAAATCGTGAACAGGGGTCTGTTTGAACCTAGTGAGATCCAAGAAAGCTTGGCTGATGATGAACTGCACATGTAGGCGGTCATCTCAATATCGAAGCAAAATATCTGCTTAAGGTTTTGCTCCATGTACAGGCTTTGATCCTCCAGCGCCATGAGCAGGAGCAGATTGTATCCATCCTCCAGGTTCTAAAATACAAATAAAGTCCATAAATTAGATTGGTTGGCATTTGCACATGTCAAGAATACAGTAGTATATCTAAGAGACTGTAGCAAATGACATTACTTCGAGAGACAAACCAGGATAGCCTAGGAAACAAATCGAACAATCTGCAACAATTATTTTTGCAGGGACGAATGATCTACAACAATTATGAAACAATTTGAAGCCTCGAGTAATGAAGCAAAGGGAAAGTCATATTTCTGAATTTGAGAAGCAAGTGCTACTGATATAGATAGATAGTATAGGCATCATCTATCTATCCTTCACATTGATGTCATTTAACATATGCTAGAGGAAATGTGTATATTGTCTTCACAATAGAGCAAATGTAAACATAAAATGTGTAGAAGAAACGGTTGGTTGCAAAGAAAGGAAGAAACTGGACTTGCCTATGATATATCCACTGTTACGATGTGAAAATTCTTCATAGACATATGCTTTCTCACGGAGCCTCCATAATCGAGCCATGAAAATGTCACACCCCTCCTGTTGAACCTAAGCATGTGTCCTCCTTAGAAGACACCATCATTCCATGGCTCGACAATTTTCATAAGAGTAGAGAACTGGAATTGAGCAGAAACAATAAAAATTCATTTAGTTCACGTAAACACGGAGGACCAAGTAAATTACCGGGCGAATTTACCATAAATGAAACATATGCTTGGAAGATACAAATGATTTTCACCATATACCTATTGGATTCTTTTATAGAATGAATCTACAATATTCACTGGAGTCATTCAGTTCGATGGATAAGGACGGCGAGAGATTAAAACAGAACAGCAACGGAATCCTGACTGTCATGCCGAGGCGGCCGGGCTCCACCGGAACTACTCTTCACAGGGGATGGCGCTGGATCAAACAGGGAATGGACGGAATGGGGTCGTGGAGCACAGGCCAGGGAGAGAATGCTGACTTACGCGCTGGAATTTGGTGGGAGATAGAGTAAACAGGATGTAGATGGCCAGAGAACCCGCATGCTGATTCGGTCGCACTCGCTGGCGTCTGCCGCTCTCCTCTGATACTGCTGCTCCACCAGCTCCGTCCACCTCCACCCCTTCGACTCCCAGGCGGCGATAGAGGGCAGCGACCGGAAATATCTCATCCGTGGCCGCTGCATCCTTTCCAATAAGCGGCTGCCGCCCGCTGCATCCCTTTCCGCCGCCGGCCACCGACTGCCTCTTCTCCTTCCGCCGGCAACCGCTCCCCGTATCTCCACCTCATTTTTGCCGTGGGCGCCACCGCTCTCACCGGGCACCACAAAATACTGGATGGAAAGTGCCCCTCTTTCACCACCGTCCACCGGGATTGGGATTGTGGGCTTCTGATTGTGGCGTCAGTTAACATGAGGTGAAAAAATTGAGTGAGGAATTGGGAGGAAGGGGCACGCGTTACACGTTTTCCAGAGAGATCTTGACATGAGGAAACGAATGAGTGGGGAGACAAAACAGCGTGCCCTGAGGCCTCACATCCATCGTATATTACCAATCCAACGCCCAGGAACAGTCCCTACCCATCTCCATTTTCTAGCACGTTACTGCAGCAAAGTAACAGCCCAGGAACGCCCAGGTTTCCATATAAATGATTAGATACATCATTTCTCAGCTAAACAGCAAAACATAGTTTAGTTGAGCAACAGCAAAACAGTATGTTACTGCAGCAAAGTAACAGTTCAGTACAGTCTGAACAACTGAAATTTGGAATCACAAGGCATAGAAATTAGTAGCAATTAACATCCGAAATTTGCAGCAGTAATCTGCTCTTACATAATATGTGAAGTACATATATTAGGCCAATCTACTTGTACACTTAGGCCACAAATGACTATAGTTAGCCCCCAAATCCAAAATGCTATAGTCAACCTTGTCCAAAATACTAGCCAACCATGTCCAAAATACTATCCGACGAGCATGTACATGCTAGAACATATCTTCATCATTAAAACCAGAAGAGGGAGCTGTCAAGAGCTCCGTAAAACTCATGATCGCGCTGCACTCTTGAAGCTCCATGTTTCCTCCTTTATCGCTGCCATCTTTTTCCACTACTACTTGAGGATCCACACCATCCTTCTCTTGTTTCTTTTGTTGCTGCAACAAAATTTCTTGTAAGTAGCTTAGGAATGAATGGTATAACATATCATGTATAGATTGGAACAAACCTTTGCTCCTTTGTTCTTGGATGCACCAACTTTAGGTGGCTTGTGCTTCCTCTTGAGTAACTTATCAAGCCAGGTCTTCGTTCTCCTTAGTTTTCTTGGTTGGACTTCTTTTTTCTTGAGCTTTGCAGCAGTAAACTCAGCTGCTTGTTGCACATTTGGGTGAATATTTTCTTGATCATTACATGGATTATTCGCGCCATTGATAGTTGCATTGATGAGCATGTCCTCTAGTTGTGGACGAACACCATCAATTGCATTTGCTAAGATCAAACAACACTCTTCATAGTTGGCTATTTTATATGCCAAATTATGAAATTTGTAAGACAAATCCTTGTACCGAAGCTGAGCCTCAAACTTTGGATTTTCTATCATGTTTCTTCCTTGTCTATCTTGTATGCTTCCATTGCGTGCTTCTCTTGTCCATCTCTTTAAGATGTAATGTGATGGCAATGTCTTTACATTCATCATATCAAGAATTTTGAGACCATGTGCACACAATATTCCGGTCCTATTGAACATACCACAACTACATGACACCTTTTGGGCCAATGGATCACCAATCACTATACGCTCCTCCTCATACTTCAAATCACCATGCAAACTCGCAATAGCAACCGCAAATTTGTTATTTCCATCCAATACTCTAGTGCACGCAGCCATAGATCTTTCATATTCACCTTGGAAAGATTCAAAAATAATTGGGGTGTACTCTTTGCTTGCTAGCACCGACATAGGTGTGTGCATCTTGATTCTTGGTATGTTATTCCTTGACTCAAATTCAGATTGCAATTCCCTTGTTCTTTTTACCGCCACCGTCCTCTCAAAATGCTTCAAGAACCGAACAATATGAAAATCTACTTTCAAATGGTTTTTCAATGAATTGTTGAAGCTATCACTAAGTTGTGTACTTCTCACTCCCAAACTGAATACATCTCTCATATAACACTCGGCCCATTTTTCTTTCACCTTGTAGATACTATCTAAAAATGTTTGCTTATGCACTTTAAGTCTCATATTGGCAAATGCTTCTTCAAATTCTGCTTTGTCCTCATAACCATACATGCAATCACCAAAATATGTGAGAATATGAGACTCTTCCTCTTCATCTTCACCTTTCCCTTCATCCTTCCCTTGAATATTTCCTTCCTCTTCATCTTTTTGTTCACCCTTCAATGGACATAAATGTTTGACAGCATTCTGCATTATATGAAAGGTGCACAATCCATGATATGATTCTGTGAAAACTTTCCCTATAGCTTTTCCCATTGCTGCATCTTGATCCGTATAAATAGTTCTAGGTTGCCTTCCATTATGTGTAGCTAGAAACGTCTCCAAAAGCCATTTAAACGAGTCAAATGTTTCATCAAATAGGAGTGCAGCACCAAAAATGGTGGTTTCTCTAAACTGATTGAGCCCAAGAAAAACACCAAATAGCCTATATTCTTTGTTGGTGCCAAAAGTAGTGTCAAATGTGACTAAAGCTGTCGGCAGGATAAGGACGCGTGGGTGGACGCACTGCTCGATGAGATAAATCATGTAGTGCACGACTCCCTGTCGGAGGAACAAGACAAAGCAGAAGCGGAGCCGTGCCTATAAAAGGAGCATCGATACGCCCTGGCAAGCAGACCAACAAGCCAAACTAGCAGGAAGAGGGGGCCGGCAAAAAGACAGAGGCGGAAAGATTTTTAAATGAATTAGTTTTATTTTTCTGAATTTTTTGATATATTATTTGTATTTTTAAGAATTTGAAATGAATTAGTTTTATTTTTCTGAATTTTTTGCTATATTATTTGTATTTTTAACATTTAAAAATGAATTAGTTTTATTTTTCTAATTTTTTTGATATATTATTTGTATTTTTAAGAATTTGAAATGAATTAGTTTTATTTTTCTGAATTTTTTGATATATTATTTGTATTTTTAAGAATTTGAAATGAATTAGTTTTATTTTTCTGAATTTTTTGATATATTATTTGTATTTTAACATTTAAAATAAATTAGTTTTATTTTTCTGAATTTTTTGATATATTATTTGTATTTTTAAGAATTTGAAATGAATTAGTTTTATTCTTCTGAATTTTTTGATATATTATTTGTATTTTTAACATTTTGAAATGAATTATTTTTATTTTTCTAATTTTTTTGATATATTATTTGTATTTTTAACATTTTGAAATGAATTAGTTTTATTTTTCTGAATTTTTTAATATATTATTTTTATTTTTAACATTATACAAATGAAAAGTATTTTGAAAAATACCTTTAGTCGCGGTTGGCCTCGCCAACCGCGACTAAAGGTTATTTTTCCGCGGGAAACGAAATTCGCAAATACCCTTTAGTCGCGGTTGATGTGGCCAACCGCGACTAAGTTTAGTCGCGGTTGGCCACATCAACCGCGACTAAAGGACGTTCGCTATAAATACGCGCGGGGCGCCTCGCGCGTTTCAGTTCGTCTTCCCCGCTCGAAACCGCTCGAGACGCCGATGCGCGCCCTGCCCATCGTCGACGCCGCCGCCGCCGGACGACACGCCGCCAACGACGCGCCGGCCTCTCGCCGCGCCTCGCCGTGTGTACGTCTCTGAGAGTTGCCGCGCCGCCTCTCGCCGTTGCCTCGCGCGTCGTAACTACGCGCACGCGCGCGCGCGCCGCCACACGCCGCGACCGCCGCCGCAAACGCCGCAACCTCCACGCGCGCCACACGCTCGCGCACTGCCCTCGCGCCCGACCAGCGGAGAAAGAGGCGGGGGCCGCATACACACGGCGCCCATGCCTCTCTCATTTTTTTTTGTTTTTTTGTTTTTTTTTTTACTTAACAAAATAACTTAGCAAAAAAATAACTTAACATGAATATATAATATTAACAAAAATTTAAACTTAACAAAATATTTAACTTAAAATTTGTTAATCAAAATTGTAACTTAAAATTTTGTAAACTTAATTGTTTTTAATTCAAATAGTTCTATGTAACTTAAAAATATAGTTCTAAATTAATAGACACCGACCCCGCGTGTATACAGAGGGGGCGGCGAGGGGGCGGCGCCACCGCCACCGCCCTTTCGCCACCGCCACCGCCCTCTCTCCTTTTGCCACCGCCCTTTCGCCAGCCGCCACCGCCCCGCCTTCCTTCGCCACATACTCTCTCCTTTCGCCACCGCCAAATTAATTAGTTTTTACTACATGTTTTCAGGACTGACATATGGCGGACGATAGAGCTGACCCGATTATGGACAACTATAATCAAGAAGTTGAAGAACATTTATTTGGCATCATAAAAGGCGATATTCCTTATGTGCCGACCGAACAAGATGAAGAGGATATTTCTTCTTATCTGAATCTTGACGGTCAAGATGAAGGCCGTCGCAAGATGATGGGAAGAAACGTCGATAAACGACGATCTTCAATTGCAAGTAGCAACCAGCTCCGGCGCCGAGGTATATATATACATTTGCCTCTGGTGATACAAACTTACTGATTTGAATAAATATGTGTGTACTAACACGCGCGACTCTCTTTCTTATTTTAGCCCTCGGCCGGATCGTCGAAAAATCGAGTACGTCGTCGTCAAAGCGTGGCGCAACCAAGACGCTCAAACAAGGAGAAACATATACCATCGAGGTTGGTTGCAACCGGCAGGCCGCTGGAGCCCCAGAATCACGCCACCAAGTTTATCAACCAATGCGGAGCCGTTGTTAGAGACAACGTCTCGATCACCCTCCAGGAGTGGCATGAGCCAAAGAAGGCACGTCTTGGTTTCACTTTTGTCGACAAGAGAACTAAAAAGGATTGCTTTAAAAAGCTTATGGAACATTTCATCCTACCTCTGGAATACCACATATTCGATGAGGAGGGTAACAAGATTCAGGAAAACAAGGAGAGGAGGAGGCTAGTCAAACATTTCGCTCTTGGTAAGATGGCCGAAACATTCCGGAAATTCAAGCAAAATCTAGCCCGTGACTATGTCAACCAGAACAAGACTCCGGATTTCAAAGGACAGTATGAGAGACTTGAACATGATTGGACAGAATTTGTGAAGCAGAAGAAATCCTAGCATTTCATTGAAATATCAAAAAAAAAAGGACAATGCGGCTAAGAAGGAGTACAATCATATTATGGGGCCAGGAGGGTATCGCTTTTGGGAGCCTAAGTGGGAGAAGATGGAGAACGAGCTGAGGAGGCGAGGAATCCGTCCAGTACGGAGGGATGGGACCGAAGGGGGCTGGTGGTACGGGCATGGGGGAACGCTAGACCCGGAGACAGGGGCGTGTGTTTACGGGAACAAAATGTTTAAACCCACCCAAGCCCTTATTGACGCAATGAGGGATGCTCAAGAGGGAAGATCAAGTTCAATAGAGAGAACGTGCCGACAGAGCCCTCGGGAATCCTGAACACGGAGGACGTGTACGAGGCATGGCCGGGAACATTCCGTGGAAAGTAGGGTTCTCCCAGACGATGACCCGTACGGTTACGAAGCCGTAAGAGAAAGTCGGATCGGGATGCAGATGTTGTGCGCGGTTGGCATCGGAAGTCGATGAGATGAAGAAAACCCGACTATACTAGTACAGGAGAGATCGGCAGCTGGGACGCATGAAGATCATCCAGCGGATCTCGGAAGCCCAGCGGAGAAGCGGCGTGGCTTCCACGGAGGTCCAGCCGGCGATGCACCGGAGATCCATATTTACCGGAGCCTCCTCGCTACCCCGTGGACGATGTAAAGGAGATGAAAGAATGTCATCTGCATTATCCTACTAGGAACATGTCCACGAAGGTAGCCATCGGCAGCTTTACCATGTGAGCCCGGAGCACTCCACCACAACAACCCCATTCCAGATGGCTATGCTCGTGTCACGGTGGAGGAAATAGTCCCAGGGTTTGAGGACCTGGAGATTGACATTGCTACACCGAAGAGAGAAGACTTAGAGGTGTCAAGCGCCAGTTTATTCTGGGAAAGAAGTTTATCAAGTTTCCGGACGAGGCGCCAAGGCGAACAAGTCCACCCCCTCCGGTGGTGGTGGCGGCGGCGCGGTGGTGGTTCACCTAGTACACCTCCTTCACGTCGGCCGACGCGCCCCCAATTCACCTCCGGCGGGTGCGACGCCACCCCCGATCCTCGTCCGGCGGGTGATCGACGCGCCCCCAATCCACCTCCGCGAAGAAGCGAAGTCTTGGGTTATTAACCCGGAGCCTTATGTACCTGCAACCACAAAGATACAGAGCCATCTGAAGCCTCTCCCCACAAGGCCTTGGGAACGTAGTGCCGAGTCGACGCACACGCGTCTCGCTGATTATGAGAAATGGAAGGCGGACTGCAAGAAGAAAAGAGAGCCCGAGCCCAAGCAAGTATTTTCGAGAAGGAAAAGAGCTGGGCTAAGTCATTTTTGAACACACCGTCCCAAGCCGCGAAGAATCTGTGGCGACTATGAACGTGAACTTCGTAGGCAAGCACTCGCGGTCAAGAGGAACCAAGAGTTGGCGGAGAAGCAGGAGGAGGCCGAGAAAGAATTAGAAAGCAAAAAAGGGGAAACAAGTTGCTCGGGGAACAAAGTAAACAATCGATCGCCCCGCTCATAGTGAAAGCCGCCGGTCGGACGATGCCCCGATATCATAGCAGCTGCGGCAGTGGGATTGACTGTAACGAGTGCCACAGAACAAGCGGCCAACTTAGGTCCGACTCTTCGTGCTGTTAGGCCTTGATGGCGCCAATGAAGGACGTAGTATTTACATATGTGTCGAATGGGCCTCTCGTCGAGCTGCGGAAGAGGATCTACCTCGACAAATGAAAGTCTGCTAAATTGGTACAAGGGTTACATAAAACTTAAAAACGCCAGAGAATATATTTATGCGGAAGTTAGACATGAGCATCACTTCAAACATTACTATATAACAATTCATCGGAGTGAATTGTTCCAGCTGTTCAATCTGCGCGATCTCGACAAAGTTATCATCAGTTGCTATGTTCTGTAAGTGATTTATTAATTTCTACCCCATCTCGTTCATTGCCTGCACTATAAATATATATATATTGTCCTAACTATCTTGTTGTGTACGCTATTATGCAGAATGAAGAAGCGGGAAATGCGAATAAGGCGCATCCATGATGTTGGATTCATTGACCCACAAATCGTTAATTCATATGTGTTAGAACACCACCCGCCGACGTGGAGGATGACCTGTGGCGGTTTCTTATAAAACAGGAACTCAAAAGTGATATTCTATTTCCTTACCATTTTGGGTGAGTGTTTCTGTCTTGAGCACATTCTCTTTTGTTTACTCCATGCATGGTATGTGGCTAATCGATGAGTTATGCATGACTGTGCATGTATCGTGTCCGCAGGTTCCACTGGATTCTGCTAGTAATTCAAATTCAGAACTCCACAGTTCTCGTCCACGACTCTCTGAATATGGATCCGAAGCATTGGGCCGACATGAGAAAAATGATGCAAAAGTAATTACTTTCATTCGTTTGCGCTCTATATCGATCGGCCTATTTCGTTCATCATTTCCTAATATCAAGTAATTAATTAATAACTCTCTTGTTCATTTAATTTTCTTTGCCTCGTAGGGTTTGGAGACGGTTCGTAGATCAAAAGGTCGGTGAATTCAAAAAAGAGCTACAATTTAAAAGGGCAAAGGCGGGATATTCAGCCACCGGGGACCAATCTATGTGGATACTATGTTTGTGAGAGGATCCGGAGATACACCACTGAGCGTGGCCGTCTGAGAACAACATCAACAGGAATAACCTCCGGACGACGCTTAGTCCAAGCTCGCTTCCGACCACTTCAAGAGGAACTAGCTGGATGGTTCCGAGGGAAGTCATCGATCCTAGAGGAGAACACTATGTAGAGGACGTAGAACTTTATATGCACTAAATTATGTATGAAAACTTGTTCAAAATTGTATATGGTCATCCGATATTGAATATATATTGTATATTCCTCTTGAATTCTTTTTGGTTCTAATTTCAAATTTTTCGCAAATTGTACATTCATATGCATGTATGTAGTACCGTAGAATATGTGAAACTCCTTCAAAATTAAAATAAAACACAAAAGAAAATAAAACAATACAAATTAAAAAGAAACCAGGTTTTGGGGGGGGCTAAAACCCTAAACTGCGGCGGCCTTTAGTCGCGGTTGGCCAGAGAACCGCGACTAAAGGTCCTCCCCCGAAGGAATCTGGCCACGTGGAGCGCCTTTAGTCGCGACGTGCACTAAAGGGGCCGACCTCTTGGCATGGTAGGCACACGGCTCTTCGCCAGCCGCGACCGATGACCTTTTTTCTACCAGTGGGAGGTAGGTCCCTCAACAGCAAACACAAGTAGTGGTGTTCCGGAACAACCGATAAGTAGTGCAGGTAGTAAGCAAACCAAATAAGACATACTTTATGGCCCGTATCTCGGGATGCTCATGTGAATACGAACCAAATTCAACTAAATAAATTATAGTCAATCTATTTTCAAATATAAAATAATTTTGTACTCTTCCATTTTAAAATAAGTGACTCAGTTTCGCTAGATATAGTTGTTGCTAGACTATATTTAGTTTGCAGATACGACTGTATCTATAGGTGGGGGCGTGAGCTGCCAATATAGCTGAGGATATTGTTGAATACGGCACTGATCTCTAGACGATAGCGCTTGTCAGCATGTCCCAACTCCCAAGGAGCATTTTCGTGAGTTTCCGCTCCAGTATTAAGTCTAACATCACGCCCTCGGAGCTCGGTAACACAGCAATGGCATGGCAGATAGAGCACACCCACCTCCCCATCCGTGGGCTCAACCTGCACATTGCTCAAGTAGGCAAAGGTGACAAGTTTTCTCCATTATTGTGTTTGCCACTGCCATCGAGTTTCGCTAGTGGGAACAACGCTCTCCATGATGTGTTTGATCTGTTATTCGTTCCGCTTTCAGGTGAGCTTGGGACGGTGGTGTTCCTGCACGGCTTCCCGGAGATATGGTACACGTGGCGCCATCAGATGCTGGCCGTCGCCGCCGCCGGGTACCGCGCCATCGCGCCGGACAGCCGCGGCTACGGCCTGTCGGACCAGCCGCCTGAGCACGAGGAGGCCACCTGGGAGGACCTCGTCGCCGACGTGCTCGCCATCCTCGACGCCCTCTCCATCCCTAAGGTAACAAGCACGGCATCCAGCCAAGTGAACGGCTAATACTCCATGCGCCGCGCGTGTCCATGACCGTGTTTTGCCTCCTCCTATCCGTACGTGCAGGCGTTTGTGGTGGGCAAGGACTTCGGCGTCATACCGGCGTACGACTTCGCGCTGAGGCATCCGGACCGCACCCGCGGCGTCATGTGTCTGGGCGGCCCCTTCAGCCCCGGCCCCGTCGACTTCGACGCCACCATGCCGGAGGGCTTCTACATCCTGCGGTGGCGCGAGACTGGGAGGGCGGAGGCCGACTTCGGCCGGCACGACGTCCGCCGCGTGGTGCGCACCATCTACATCCTCTTCTCCCGCAGCGAGATCCCCGTGGCCAAGGAAGGGGAAGAGATCATGGACCTCGCCGACCTCTCCGCGCCGCTGCCGCCCTGGTTCACGGAGGAGGACCTCGACGCATACGCCGCGCTCTACGAGAAATCCGGCTTCCGCTACCCACTCGAGATGCCATACAGGTAGGTATAACTCGTGCCCCCTCTGCTGTGGCAAAACTAAAGATGATGCAAAATATCAGACGGAGCTGCGTGTGCTCATTGCTTCCATGACCTCGCACTCGCAGGGCTCTGCACCGGATGACGAAGCACGTCGACGCCAAGTTTCAGGTGCCGGTGTTCATGGTGATTGGGGAGAAGGACTACTGCTTCAAGTTTCCCTGGTTCGAGACTGCCATGAGGAGCGGCGCCATGGACACCTTCGCTCCAGACCTCAAGGTCACCTTCATCCCGGAAGGGTGCCACTTCGTGCACGAGCAGTTCCCGGGACAGGTCAACGGTCTCCTCCTCGGTTTCCTCAAGGACCATCCCTGATCCATCGACCAGAGCGAGATGGGAGATCCCCATGAATGAAAAATAAAGCTTCCGGCAGCACTGCGCTGCTTCAACCACGTCGCTAGTCGCTACACGTCAAAAACAAAACAATTACACTATAATCGTCTTTGTGTGGTTTTTCTTCCCATCGGTTCAAATAAGATAGTAAGATGTATCCTTTTACCCTGGTCAATGCGTGTGAGACTTCAGATTATTTATTTATTGCCTAAAAGATATAAAGCACGAACTAGGAAATTATGCGGTATCAGATGTCACCATGACACCGGTACACATGAAAAATGAACACTAATATGTACTTAACAATACGAACTAAATATTTATCTGAATTTTCTTCTACGAATTAATTCTACATTTAGTCAGAAGGTATGAAGTCTGTCCTAAAATCTTCAAAATGACACTAGTGGTTGCTAGGCAGTGCGAGCCAAAGCCAGAAAAAAGATCGCATGGTGAACACAAACAAGTAGGGGGGAACATGCCTGTACAAAACTGTATGCATATAGCAAACACGCATAGATGCACGTGCAAAATTACCCTACATATCCTTCTTATTAGGTTATCTGACGTTATATTGGGGGCGATTTGAGGCCTATCCAGATTGTCTAATCCAAGTGATCAATGCCTCACTGATTACCCAAATCCCATCCAAACCTTCAAGCAATTAAAAAAATTAACCCCAAATCCTACCCAAACCATGTGGCCTTGGTCATAACGTTGTCGAGCAGGACGACCCGTGTGGTTCTCCAAATCTTTAGCTTGCATCAATTTGCAATCTTTACCTGTTCCTTTGTCGGAGGCTTTTGGAAGAACGCCTACATACTAAAAAAATTGTATAAGTAAATGGTGATTTTGATGCTACTTCGTAGTTTTATCCAAGGTTTTTTGTTGTTTGTTTTTCAGTTTTCTTCAATCTAGTCTGTTAGTATGTTCGTTTTCTCAATCACCAATAAAATCAAGTCGTTTTCCCCAAAATAAAATAAACTACTCTCCTTGACATGTAGTTCTCCTGCATGGCTAAAAAAAAAAACTAGCGTTGCTGATCACGCAGCCGACACGTTTGGCACGACGGACCGGATGGGGCAAGCTTGTACACCCTGTGCAAGCTTGTACAGTACGCAGAACAGACAAATCTGTTCGTCTCTTCACTGTGTATTGCACATCACCTGCGGACTGCTATGGCTACGGCGGAGCAGCCGCAGATCGAGCACAGCCACCTCGCCATCAGAGGCCTCAACCTGCACGTAGCCCAAGCAGGCACAGGTACTCAGCCTGCCCTTCCGTTCCTTCCTTCCTCGAACAAGAACGCACATGCACATCGGCCGTGACCGACTGACCGTCGCTCTTCTTGCTTCCAGGTGAGCTCGGGACGGTGCTCTTCCTGCACGGCTTCCCGGAGATATGGTACTCCTGGCGTCACCAGATGCTGGCCGTGGCCGCCGCCGGGTACCGCGCCGTCGCGCCGGACTGGCGAGGGTACGGCCTATCCGACCAGCCGCCGGAGCCGGAGGCGGCGTCCTACCAAGACCTGCAGGAGGATCTCCTCGCCATCATGGATGCGCTCTCCGTCCCCAAGGTATTAGCATATCCAGCCCTCGATTCTCCCCGACAATCTTGGGGAAATAATTAGTTTATCCTGACCCCGGGTCGGTTTAGTTGGGGATAAAAGAAAAATCTTGGTTGGTGTTGGTCTCCTGAAATCAATCAATCTGTGGATCCCCGACTCGCTGTGACCTCCTCCGTTCCATCAATGACAGGAGTAATATGCAGGCATCACTCGATGCAGGCCGATGGCAGCTCTTCTTTTTTTCTGAATAAAAACAGGTTGACTGAATATTTAAAGGATTTGACATGAGTCCCAATGAAACCACATAAACATGTGGAATCATTCAGCCACAGAAGGGGTTTCCTCTATTTTATGTGAGAAAATGACTCAGAGAAATTATGCAATGTACTTTGATTTGATTAGCTGGGTTTATTCACTTGTGGACAGACCATCTTGGGTGTATTACTCTATTTCCAGAAGTCCAGTCTAACGATGAAGCTAGTGTACTTTTCTAACCGTGAAGCTAGTGTACGTTGTTTGGAAGTGTTTTATCACACTTTTATTTTAATATGCACATCACATTAGCCGTGAAATGTTCGCTTATTTTTTAACTGCAGTATCAAGTTGATCTTGTTTCATGCTTGCACTTGACAGAATACAGGCAGCACGAGGAATCAAATTAACCCTTTTGGTCGACGTCGATCATTATCTAGACATAAACACCTTACATAAGAGAAATTAAAAGGCTAAAAAGAAGTGTTCAAACAATTAAGATCATTAGATATCTCCCTTACTAACAGACGTTCCATGCTTCAAAATTGACACCAGCAAATCCGATCTCATCTGACAACTTCCATTTTGTTTCACGTCAGGCTTTCCTTGTGGCAAAGGATTTTGGAGCGAAGCCTGCTTATGACTTTGCTCTTCATCACCCTGACCGCACATGTGGCGTTATGTGTTTGGGTGTCCCATTTGTTCATGGTGGCACCTCTTTCGCCACCTTGCCAGAAGGCTTCTACATTCTTCGTTGGCAGGTTTTTACCTAACCTGAGAACTCCACAGTTAAGAGAAGCAAAGAATTCTTCCATGATGTAATACAGAGAGTTTTTTTTTTGCATTGTAGGAACCAGGAAGAGCGGAGGCGGATTTTGGCCGGTATGACATCAAGCGAGTCGTCCGCACCATCTACATTCTCTTCTCTAGAAGCGAGATCCCGATAGCGAACGAGGATCAAGAAATCATGGATCTCGCGGACCTGTCAACCCCTCTTCCAGAGTGGTTCACCGACGAGGATCTTGGTGTCTACGCGTCCCTGTATGAGAAATCTGGTTTCCGGTACCCAATGGGGATGCCATATAGGTAAACATAACTTGGTTGATCAGGGCATGTGACAGTGGCAACTTGATAGTTACTGTTGTTAGGCCTGTTTATCAATATTTGTAACAAAAAAGAGATGTACGATGTACCATTTGACAGGTCTCTCCATAAGAGGCAACCAATCGAGGATCCCAAATTCCAAGTCCCGGTGTTTGTCGCCATGGGGGAGAAAGATTATGTCTTGAAGTTTCCCGGGATCGAGGCTGTCTTGAAAGATGGCGTCATGGCGAAGTTTGCGCCAGACCTGAAGGTCACATACATCCCTGAAGGAAGCCATTTCGTTCAGGAGCAGTTCCCCGACATGGTCAATGAGCTCCTCCTTGGCTTCCTGAAGGACCATCCTGTGGCTTGACAGATGCTTTGTGCTTCACTTGAAGTTGATCTCAGAAGCATCATATACAGTCCGCCATGTTATGAACTCAACATATGCACTTTCACCGAAGGATATGTGATGGTTGCTAATGTTTTTTCAGTGAAGGATATGTGATGTCTGGTAATGCTTGGAGTATGCTAGTCAACTATGTGTTATATGTATCTTCTTTATACTGCTAGATTTATCCGCAATATTTACTGGACGTTGTTATGCAATCATTCAAAACGTCAGATTGGTTTAGAGCCCTGTCAAATCACTGCCGAGGTTGAAGATTTTGACTGTCAAAAATTTGCCAAAGCTGAGGATCTCAACTAATAAAATATTGTGAGAAATTATTTAGAAAATCATTGGAGAAATTATTAGGAAAAACTATGTAAAAAGGTATTAAAAAATACGGATCCAGGGCACTAATCATGCGCTGCTCATAGTTAATATTGGTAAACTATTGAAAGATTTGTACCGATAAATTATTTTCGAAAAAATATATACTTAACCACCCTCATAAAACTGTTGTCAAACATTGCCGAGGTTGGAGATTTTCACTGACGAATTACTGTCAAAAAAACTTGCCAAAACTGAGGAACTCAACTAGTAAATTACTGTCGGAAATTATTAGCATATCGCTGAAGAAATTATTAGAAAAACAAATTGTCAAAAAAATGTAAAGAAACGCAAACTCAAGATATTGTTCATGCGTCGAAAAACTTGCCAAAACTGAGGATCTCAAACAATAAATTACTGCTGAAAATTATTAGCAAATCGCTGGAAAACTTATTACGATTTTTTTTTTGTTGTAAAAATATATGTAAAAAACGGGAGCCCATGACAATGTTCATGCGCATGCATTGTTCATCAGTGCATGTACAGTGTCTAGATCGCTGAGAGAGCAGCAAAAGCTTGTAGATTTTTATATACTAGCAATGATCGGCGCGGCGGCACGCCGCGCCAGTACGGTGTTAACTGATGGAAATTTGCGGTAATGGTAAATATTCGTGGGCTTGTACTGTGTCTAAGCAATATACTTATTGTTTTAGCCCATGCACAGCTGCAAGTGCTTCGATTATTTAAAAACTTAGGTCCTATGTCATGGTGTTTTTGTCTGACACCTAATACAACAATGGATATATCACTCGGCCAGTAGATTTATTTGCTTGCATGCGAGTCTCTACTAATACAAGTATCAAAAGCACTTGAGAGATGAGGGCACAATATATAAAATAGGTAAGTCATACTAAATGATGGTAATAAGGCATCTGAATATCTTTGGAGATAAGGCAGATCCGCTTTGCATCACCTCAAATATCTTGATCCTAAAAGGGATATTGATTATACTGAAACCTACATGTCTAGAATGTAAGGAACTGCTAAACCCACCAGGGATGCAAATTAGTCCAACAGTTGTTACAGGACGTTAAGTTTTATGTGACCTAATAACAACGAAAAGTGTTCTCTTACTGATATTAGTACTTTAATATTGCATAAGAACAATTTTCATGAAGCCAAAACCCAAGCTATGAAGCAATTTTCATTAGCTCGGTTAGTACAACCTGTGACGCCAACTGAGACTAAATCGGTAACTCTTTCATGCATTCAAATTTAAATGTTTTTACCACCTATGACTGAGAAAATTAAAAAATTCCGAGCAGATCTTATTTTAATCCAGATGGGTAAATTATCTACCCTTCACCTTACTATCAATATAAATATGCTAGGAAGCAAAATTGATATCTTCTAACCAATAAAGCTAATGTAAACATAATATATATGTGTAGAGGAGATAGTTGATTATAAAGAAAGCAAGGAAGAGGCTGGACATGCCTATGACACGACTAGAACGTCGATATAAATTTTCTTGATGGATACATGCCTGCCGAGGGACCCCTCACAGACCTCTTGACCCTGTGCACGTCCTCCTTGGAAGACACCACCATTCAAAGACTTGACAACCTCTATTCTCACATATTTGAAGATGTGGAATCGACCAAAAGAAACGGCAAGAGACATGTTAATTCATGGCACTGCAGAGGACCAGGTACATTAACGGACCAATTCACCATAATGAAATGAATATTCGAAAAATCCAAATGTTCTTCACCATATAGCTGTCTATAAGATAGAAGAAGGTGCAAATTGGTACAAAACCTAAGTACGAAGGTAGAGAACCAAGAAACTGATGGTCTGAGCTAGTGTCCTGCTTGCAATTGTTATTAAAAATTACTGTGCTAAAAGAAATCTGATGGTAAATGTATTCCTTTACACAGTTTCTACCCGCATATTGGTTTGAACAAATAACTCAAATGTAGCAACATGACGTATTTACCTTCCTAAGGCACAAAAACACTGAGGATTTAAGACATTCGAAACAAATATTAAATCAACAAATAGAATTCCAAGGATTCGACACTTATGCCTATTCAAATTCAGGACTTGCCGAACAAAGTAACTAAAGTAACTTTCAAGAAAAGCACCATACTAAGCAAATTATCATGATCGTGAAGCAAAGGAAGATAACAACAATATTATCCATCTTTTCTATTCCTAAATTGGATTGTACCTTGCTTCAGACTCATAAAGGTAAGAGATTAATATACTCTCATTCTAGATTCTAGCTAGAACATATATCGCTGACATATGTCCATGAGTGAGCATACTGAAACTACACACCTAAGACTAAGATATACTGTTCTTAAACTAAATTACATATTATGAAGCGCACCCTTGGAGTCGCTGTGTGCTCCTTGTCCGTTAGTGTACAGACACAACAACCACATGTCTGCCAAATGACGTAGCGGCACATGAATCTGGAAGAAGAGAACAACCTGCAAAAAAATGCAGCGACATGGTAGGAATGGTTTCAGTAAAAGAAAATCAGAGAACTGTACCTGCAGATATGAAAATCTTGATTAAATCCTTTTTGAACTACATTGTAAAAAAGCAAACTAAGAAAAAACAGATACTTTGGATTCGACTTGGGGGATTTAGGAATTTAAGGGGAGCAGGAGTCTTGTAGCTTCTCCATAGACGGGAGTTGGAAGAGAAAGGGGGCGAGGAGAATCCCACACCTTTGTGGTGAAGACCGTGATTTCCCACGATCCACAATGGGTGAGCGGACGAAATGTTTAACCTTCGAAGGAACAAATTGACATGACACTGCATGGTAATCAAATAAGCTTCCCATCAATAATGACAGTAGGATTTCCAGATTGGCATAAAATTTTGGAGAATTAAATCGCACTAACAGTGCAACCTAAGATATGAATCATAAAAATCTCTTAATTATGACTAACAAAGGAGTAGGGGACAAAGCAGAGGAATTTTCTTTCACCTACCAAGGCATTCCTCAGTAAGCATGCTGAATTCCGTTTCTTATAATAACAATACCCATTATTCCAACTTAAAACTTGTCAGGGCATAGAAATAGAAGCTAATTCTGCATTTTATCAGGTATTCAGCGGGAGATATGAAGAAAGAAACCAGCTTGATTATCACGATGACATAACCTACCTCAAATGCCTCGCCACTTTATCCTAATCTATACTAAGAAAGCAAGTACTTCAAACCAAGCAACCAGCTTCGAATCATGGAATAAAGGGAACAGCTTTAAAATGCCTAATGAATGGTTACCCATCTCCAGCACTTAATGAACTATTAGCATGAGCCAGAAAAGAAGCAGAATACCTACATGGCTACATTATATATACTACACATGTATGTCAGTCAATTCCAATACATGAACCTTGTTATCTCAAACAAAATGTCAGGGAACACAAAATAGACCTGCCGGTAGCGTGACAACCTTTATATTATAGAAGCATTGAAAACCAAAGTATGCATTATATTCCATGCCCAAGATTTGAATAGCGTCTAGATAATTTAAGCAAAGGAGAAATACCACTGCATAAACTAATAAACAGACCGAAGCGCGATGGCGTGGTGGATCTGGAAGCACCGGAATGCTGCGATCTTTGACAACGCACAGCCTTCAGTGCCTTCCTTGCTCGGCGACATCAAGACCGAAGCGCGACAGTGGGCGAACGCGGGAGCCCGGGGTGTCCGCCAGCTCCTCCCCTAGACTAGGTCTCCTTTCTTGGGTCGAGTTGTAGTGCGGGGTGTTCGTCCTCTCATGGACATGTACATATAACCTTTCGTTCTATCTATCAATGCATCGAAACGCAAGTCTTTTGCGTTTTCGCGAAAAAAAAAACTAATAAACAGAAGCATCTTATTCAGTATCATAATCTCTATGAAAACTGTAAAATAAACCGACATGGATGCACTCTTCAAATGAACAAAAAGGCACCAATGGCATTGTTAGTCTAGTGTAAATAGCAAGAGCAGCAGTATATAGAAGATTTTTATTCAGTGATATATTTACAGAAAGTATCTAGGAGTTGATGAGCAGCACCTGCTGAAACTCTAAAAATCGTGAACAAGGGTCTGTTTGAACCTAGTGAGATCCAAGAAAGCTTGGCTGATGATGAACTGCACATGTAGGCGGTCATCTCAATATCGAAGCAAAATATCTGCTTAAGGTTTTGCTCCATGTACAGGCTTTGATCCTCCAGCGCCATGAGCAGGAGCAGATTGTATCCATCCTCCAGGTTCTAAAATACAAATAAAGTGCATAAATTAGATTGGTTGGCATTTGCACATGTCAAGAATACAGTAGTATATCTAAGAGACTGTAGCAAATGACATTACTTCGAGAGACAAACCAGGATAGCCTAGGAAACAAATCGAACAATCTGCAACAATTATTTTTGCAGGGACAAATGATCTACAACAATTATGAAACAATTTGAAGCCTCGAGTAATGAAGCAAAGGGAAAGTCATATTTCTGAATTTGAGAAGCAAGTGCTACTGATATAGATAGATAGTATAGGCATCATCTATCTATCCTTCACATTGATGTCATTTAACATATGCTAGAGGAAATGTGTATATTGTCTTCACAATAGAGCAAATGTAAACATAAAATGTGTAGAAGAAACGGTTGGTTGCAAAGAAAGGAAGAAACTGGACTTGCCTATGATATATCCACTGTTACGATGTGAAAATTCTTCATAGACATATGCTTTCTCACGGAGCCTCCATAATCGAGCCATGAAAATGTCACACCCCTCCTGTTGAACCTAAGCATGTGTCCTCCTTAGAAGACACCATCATTCCATGGCTCGACAATTTTCATAAGAGTAGAGAACTGGAATTGAGCAGAAACAATAAAAATTCATTTAGTTCACGTAAACACGGAGGACCAAGTAAATTACCGGGCGAATTTACCATAAATGAAACATATGCTTGGAAGATACAAATGATTTTCACCATATACCTATTGGATTCTTTTATAGAATAAATCTACAATATTCACTGGAGTCATTCAGTTCGATGGATAAGGACGGCGAGAGATTAAAACAGAACAACAACGGAATCCTGACTGTCATGCCGAGGCGGCCGGGCTCCACCGGAGCTACTCTTCACAGGGGATGGCGCTGGATCAAACAGGGAATGGACGGAATGGGGTCGTGGAGCACAGGCCAGGGAGAGAATGCTGACTTACGCGCTGGAATTTGGTGGGAGATAGAGTAAACAGGATGTAGATGGCCAGAGAACCCGCATGCTGATTCGGTCGCACTCGCTGGCGTCTGCCGCTCTCCTCTGATACTGCTGCTCCACCCGCTCCGTCCACCTCCACCCCTTCGACTCCCAGGCGGCGATAGAGGGCAGCGACCGGAAATATCTCATCCGTGGCCGCTGCATCCTTTCCAATAAGCGGCCGCCGCCCGCTGCATCCCTTTCCGCCGCCGGCCACCGACTGCCTCTTCTCCTTCCGCCGGCAACCGCTCCCCGTATCTCCACCTCATTTTTGCCGTGGGCGCCACCGCTCTCACCGGGCACCACAAAATACTGGATGGAAAGTGCCCCTCTTTCACCACCGTCCACCGGGATTGGGATTGTGGGCTTCTGATTGTGGCGTCAGTTAACATGAGGTGAAAAAATTGAGCGAGGAATTGGGAGGAAGGGGCACGCGTTACACGTTTTCCAGAGAGATCTTGACATGAGGAAACGAATGAGTGGGGAGACAAAATCAGGCTTGAAACAGCGGTGCTTAGAGCATCTCCAGTCGCGTCCCCAAACCGTCCCCCAAAGGGATTTGGGGCGTGCCGGACAAAAAAAGAGTTCCAGCCGCATCCCTCAAAGCCCATTTTTGCCGACGCCGACGGTCCGCCCAGGCCCGCCCAGGTCCAACAAACGCCGGACACACAAGCGAGGCCAACCAGCGGGCCGGGGCCGCGGCAAGGCTAAAACCCCGTCGCCTACCTTTGGTCAAGCGACGTTAATGGCGTCCCTGTTTTCCAGGCGACGCAGACGCGTCTCGTCGTGCATGGCCGCGTGGCCGTCCGCGCCGAGTTATTGCGTGCAACCACCGCTGCCGCCGCTGTTTTAAGACGCCCTGCAGTTCTCGCCGCTCATAATCCTTCTCGTCGCCGCCGCCTCCTCCCTCCCCTCCTCGCTCAAAAAATGTCGAGCTCGTCCTCCCGCAAGATCGCCGCGGCGAACGGCTTCGGCCGCGGCAGCCTCACCGTGGCGGAGGCGTGGGCGTTGTACCACGCCGGTATCCTGTCCCGCCGGACATGCGGCTGCCGGCGCGCGGCCGGAAGATGGCCGCGAACGGCATTGGCGTTCCGCCGCCGCCGAAGACGGACCAATGGAGGGACGCCATCAAGGCCCGTCGGGCTCAACTCACCGCCGAGGAGCGGTTGGATCCGACATGGGCGGTCAACGACAACGACGCCTGGTGGACGACGTACTTCCAGGCGAAGTACGACATCGAGATGCACAGCACCGACAACCTCGTCGACGGCCCCAACAGCTGGAACAGGGAAGGCCGCGCCCTGTTCTGGGGCGTTCCGGCGCACCCTCGAGAACGTCATCCGCGGCCTCCGCAACGGCGCTCCAAGGCTGGAGATGCCGTCGCCGCTGCTGCCGTCTCCTCAATGGCAGCCGAGGAGGACAACGTACTCGTCCTCCTCGCAGTCTTCTTCCTCGGGATCGGCGCGATCGACGCCGTCCTCGTCGTACCGGTCGGCGCCCTACACCGTCCCCAAACGGGAGGTCAAGGAGGAGCCGGCGACGCCCGTCAACACGAGGCGTGGCGGTAGCGGCAGCGGGCGGCAGCAAGGGAGGCGCGGCGGCGCCCTCCTCATCCCGAAGCCGGAGGTGAAGGAGGAGCCGGAGGA
Source organism: Lolium multiflorum (assembly GCA_030979885.1). Lineage (NCBI taxonomy): Eukaryota > Viridiplantae > Streptophyta > Magnoliopsida > Poales > Poaceae > Lolium > Lolium multiflorum. The sequence goes on along the minus strand of CM061747.1, from coordinate 117,748,901 downwards.
AGCGTCGCAGGCGGCGCTGCGGAGTACGAGCGGCAGCAGCGGCTCATCGCCAGCAGCGACGACCGAGGACTGCCCAGGGCTGCGGGCGGCGTTCTTGGCGTCCATGGACGACAAGGGCGCCCAGGGGCGACCCGGCGCGATCGCCATGTCCATCCGCGACTCCGGCAAGCCGCTGGTGGACTTCACCGACGACGGCGAGGCACCAAGCGGCTTGGTGAAGGACGAGCCCGTCGACGAGCGCGTCAGCAGGAGGTCGTCACCGACGAGATGTACAACTTCCAGCAGTACTACGACGCCTCCGGCCGCCGCAAGTGGTTCTAGATTAGGTTTAGTTTTAAAGTTAGTCAAATTTCGTTCGAATCTATGTAAGTTTGGACGAATCTAATCGAATCTAGTTAAGTTTAAAATTTGCGAAATTTTGTTTGGGGGACGCGACTGGGAGCGTCCCCCAAACGCGGCACGAACGAAACACGTCCCCCAAACGCTCAATCCGGCGCGGTTTGGGGACGGTTTGGGGGACGCGGCTGGAGATGCTCTTAAACATGTGTCGATAGATGAGGACAGGGATCCGGTGCCCTGACAGAGGCAGGGCACAGCGTGCCCTGAGACCTCACATCCATCGTATATTACCAATCCAACGCCCAGGAACAGTCCCTACCCATCTCCCTTTTCTAGCACGTTACTGCAGCAAAGTAACATCCCAGGAACGCCCAGATTTCCATATAAATGATTAGATACATCATTTCTCAGCTAAACAGCAAAACATAGTTTAGTTGAGCAACAGCAAAACAGTATGTTACTGCAGCAAAGTAACAGTTCAGTACAGTCTGAACAACTGAAATTTGAAATCACAAGGCATAGAAATTAGTAGCAATTAACATCCGAAATTTGCAGCAGTAATCTGCTCTTACATAATATGTGAAGTACATATATTAGGCCAATCTACTTGTACACTTAGGCCACAAATGACTATAGTTAGCCCCCAAATCCAAAATGCTATAGTCAACCTTGTCCAAAATACTAGCCAACCATGTCCAAAATACTATCCGACGAGCATGTACATGCTAGAACATATCTTCATCATTAAAACCAGAAGAGGGAGCTGTCAAGAGCTCCGTAAAACTCATGATCGCGCTGCACTCTTGAAGCTCCATGTTTCCTCCTTTATCGCTGCCATCTTTTTCCACTACTACTTGAGGATCCACACCATCCTTCTCTTGTTTCTTTTGTTGCTGCAACAAAATTTCTTGTAAGTAGCTTAGGAATGAATGGTATAACATATCATGTATAGATTGGAACAAACCTTTGCTCCTTTGTTCTTGGATGCACCAACTTTAGGTGGCTTGTGCTTCCTCTTGAGTAACTTATCAAGCCAGGTCTTCGTTCTCCTTAGTTTTCTTGGTTGGACTTCTTTTTTCTTGAGCTTTGCAGCAGTAAACTCAACTGCTTGTTGCACATTTGGGTGAATATTTTCTTGATCATTACATGGATTATTCGTGCCATTGATAGTTGCATTGATGAGCATGTCCTCTAGTTGTGGACGAACACCATCAATTGCATTTGCTAAGATCAAACAACACTCTTTATAGTTGGCTATTTTATATGCCAAATTATGAAATTTGTAAGACAAATCCTTGTACCGAAGCTGAGCCTCAAACTTTGGATTTTCTATCACGTTTCTTCCTTGTCTATCTTGTATGCTTCCATTGCGTGCTTCTCTTGTCCATCTCTTTAAGATGTAATGTGATGGCAATGTCTTTACATTCATCATATCAAGAATTTTGAGACCATGTGCACACAATATTCCGGTCCTATTGAACATACCACAACTACATGACACCTTTTGGGCCAATGGATCACCAATCACTATACGCTCCTCCTCATACTTCAAATCACCATGCAAACTCGCAATAGCAACCGCAAATTTGTTATTTCCATCCAATACTCTAGTGCACGCAGCCATAGATCTTTCATATTCACCTTGGAAAGATTCAAAAATAATTGGGGTGTACTCTTTGCTTGCTAGCACCGACATAGGTGTGTGCATCTTGATTCTTGGTATGTTATTCCTTGACTCAAATTCAGATTGCAATTCCCTTGTTCTTTTTACCGCCACCGTCCTCTCAAAATGCTTCAAGAACCGAACAATATGAAAATCTGATTTCAAATGGTTTTTCAATGAATTGTTGAAGCTATCACTAAGTTGTGTACTTCTCACTCCCAAACTGAATACATCTCTCATATAACACTCGGCCCATTTTTCTTTCACCTTGTAGATACTATCTAAAAATGTTTGCTTATGCACTTTAAGTCTCATATTGGTAAATGCTTCTTCAAATTCTGCTTTGTCCTCATAACCATACATGCAATCACCAAAATCTGTGAGAATATGAGACTCTTCCTCTTCATCTTCACCTTTCCCTTCATCCTTCCCTTGAATATTTCCTTCCTCTTCATCTTTTTGTTCACCCTTCAATGGACATAAATGTTTGACAGCATTCTGCATTATATGAAAGGTGCACAATCCATGATATGATTCTGTGAAAACTTTCCCTATAGCTTTTCCCATTGCTGCATCTTGATCCGTATAAATAGTTCTAGGTTGCCTTCCATTATGTTGTTACCCTCCAAAACCCACCGACGGGTAATGGATAAGCAACACGAAGAGCCGGGAAGCTCCCAGGGCCGCTTAGTGGACCCTGGCACCTCGCGTCGTCCCGCAAATCTTCCAGCCACGTCCTGGCGGTTGCTAGGGCGTGCCACCCGACCTAGACCCGATCAGGAAGGTGTTAGAGTGCTTCGATTGTTCCTGCATGGTAGACACGTAAACATTAAATACGAGCCCTATCGGCTCTCAGGTTTCCCGTGGATCGGCTCAAGGAGCCGATCGCCCCATGTTTCACGTTGGATTTACAATGGCATGGGGATCCTGCTTGATCAAAACAAAGCTAAAGCGATCCACGACAGTTTAGGGTTTTCACCGCATAACCGGAACGTCCTACGTGTGATCGGGCCTAGCAGCTACGGAAGATGATGCAAACTACCCCTACGAGAGGCCTAAAAACCAACATAACGTTGATTCCCGGAACATCCCTTGCAGGGACGGTGAACAACACCTAACGCACTACCGGATCGTCCGACCCCAGCATAAGGCCTAACTATGCAGATATTAAACTAATCCTGCGGAGCAAGGAGCAACTATAACGGATCGGATCTACTAAGTAACGAACAAGCAAGATGCTGCCCACGGATAGACGTAAGGGCAGCTAGGTGTCGAGGGACGGCATTGCCACGCAGATATGCATGTGAAAGCATCAATGCAAGCCCCTAAACACCTAAGGATAAATAGTACTGCTCGCCATCAACAAGGCTTCAGCACGAGCAGTACAAGGTTGACGAATAAACGTATACTGCCTAGATCGCTAGATGCGATCTAGGCAGCATGGTGCTTCGGGAGAAACCCTCGAAGAAAGGGGTGGCGATGCGCCTGATTTGTGTTGGTTGAACGATGATTGTCCTCCTTTTCCGATAACCCTAGATACATATTTATAGTCGAAGGGACTTTCTAATTGAGGCGTGCACCTAACCGTGCACGGGCCAGACTCTATCTTTTAATCTAAATTACAATGCGATCTACTATATTACAGATACACGGGCAACTTAGCCCAAACTCTTAGCGCAAGGCCGCTTCAAAGATGCTCCACGTGTACGTCCTTCAAGCCCATCTTCACTTACGGCCCATCTCCTGATTTGGCCAAAATCGGGTGGTAACACATGCCCCCTGGTTTTGATAATGATAATTGCAAAACCATGTCTCCTTCGAAGGGTCATGTCATGGCAGAACCGTCGCAGTTTTCTTCATGATGACGTCTTGCCTTCTCGCCTTCTCTGCACGATTTGACGGTTCTGGCACCACGTCCTTGGGAACTGCTTAGGCATTAAATCGCTATATTCCCCTTTTTATTTGGCCACTCCCTGTAGTTCCCTTCTTCATCCTCCTCGCACTAGCACTTCCAAAAGCCCTCCTCGGCCAATATGTCTTCTTCCTCTTCTTCTCCCTCATCGAGTCTTTCCACCCAATCTTCCCCTTCTCGCGAGCCGACGCCGGAATGGGACCCGCAGGAGGCCCACGCGGCCAACATCCGTCGCGCCATAGCCGACGGGGACGAGTCGACCCACGACTCCTCCGTCTGGTCCGAAGATGACCAGTCCCTAACGGACGGGGAGAGCGACCTTCGCTTCCTCGCCATTGGGTCGTCGGAGGAGGGAAGCGACGACGACGGCTTCTCCTGGGATGGTCCCTCCTCCGCCGAGGAGGTGAAGGAGGAGGAAGAGGAGGAGGACGATGCTTCCTCCGACGAGCCGCCGGCCAAGCGTCTCTCCCTTGGCCGGGCAACATGAGCGACTTCGACAGCGACGATACCGACGCCGACGAAGAGGACGAGGACAATGAAGGTCCCGCCGGAGGTCTGAAAGAACATCTCTCATACTATGTTTTGAGTGTTTGATGTCAATGTATGTGATACACTAATGTTTGTTTAAGTGGTACAGGGATTACATAGATATTTATTCATGTGTGATTGGATTTGATCATCTGCCAAAAGATTTCTGAAAATGTTGGGTAGGCCGGATAATCCGGGCCGGATATTGTTGAAATATCCGGCCCCCTGATTTCGGCTAAGTCTTCGAAGAAAACAGCTCAGATGGGGGCCGGACATTTCCCGGATATTGTCCCGGTATTGTACCAGGGCCGGAATATCCGGGCCGGATATTTTGGAAATATCCGGCCCCTCGAATTTGGCTAAGGACCTGAAGAATTGGCTCTCTGGTTGTGGGCCGGACATTTGGCCGGACAATGTCACACTTTTGTCCCGTAGGCCGGATTATCCGGCCCTTACTTAGGCCGGAATATCCGGCCCCGGAAGCTGCAACGGCTCGATTTTGAAGGGAGGTATAAATACCCCCTTCTCCTACCTTGGTGCTTTGCTCAATCATTGCTCAAGAATTCTGCCAAGCTACACCACCATTAGAGCCACCTCAAGAAACACAAGATTTGCAAGATCTCCTTCCTCCCCCAACCAAAGCTCTTGATCTTTGGGGATTCGAAGGAGAAGCCACCGATCTACATCCTCACCGAAGCGTTCTTCATTTCCCCCTCACTTGTTTGAGAGATCTCATGCTAGTGTTCCTATTTGGTTCCCTAGTTGATTTGTTGTTGATGTGTTGTTGTTGATTGTTGTATTGTTACAGATTTGGGAGCCTCCAATTCAGTTGTGGATGTGTGCCCCAAGAACCTTGTAAAGGCCCGGTTTCCGCCTCGAGGAAATCCCTTAGTGGAAGTGGGCTAGGCCTTCGTGGCGTTGCTCACAGGAGATCTGAGTGAAGCCTTCGTGGCTGTTGGTTTGGCTTGCGTAGCAACCACACTCCTCCAAACGTAGACGTACCTTCTTGCAAAGGAAGGGAACTACGGGAATCATCTCCGTGTCAACGCGTGCTACACTCTCGGTTACCTCTATCCCACTCTATCTCCTATATATTGCGTAGCTATATCTTGCCTAGTTGATAACCTTGTCATATAGTTAAATTCACTTAGTTGCATATCTAGAGAATTTACCTTTGTGTCAAACCTAAATTGAAAAAGAACTAAAAATTGGTTAGCACCTATTCACCCCCCTCTAGGTGCGGCATACGATCCTTTCAATTGGTATCAGAGCCTCGGCTCTTATTTCGGGCTTAACCGCCTAAGAGTATGCCGAACGAGGAGCCCTCGGAAGGGGCCACCAATACGGTCTCCATGGAAGACTTCAATTCGTTGAAGTCCTCCATGGAAGCCAAAATGGAAGCCCAAATGGAAAGCATGAAAAAGATGATTGCCGAGCTTTTGGCTCCGGCCCGTCCCAAGGCTCCTTGTGTAGAGGTAAAGGACGCGGGTGTGTCGAAGAGGGAGGTGCTTCGGCACCACCCTCCTCTACCAAACCCGTGGAAGGTGATAACTTAAACACTAACAAATCTCCCATTGCATCTCCTAGGGATACTAGTGGAGGTGAGAGCTACAATCGAGTAGCTCCACCTTTTCAATCTCCCGATATACCGGTTCCCCATCCTCATTTGAACATTCGGGGCGACCCACCTAAGTTTTCCATTGAAAATTACAACACTTGGCGATTTGAGTTTCGCTCTCATGTTTGCAGTGCCTCCAATGAACTTTGGAGAATCATCCAGGAAGGCTTCAAACCTTACAACCCCGACAAGTTGACTAGAAGAGAAGCGGTTGATAGTCAACTCAACAACACCGCCTTGCACATGATTCAAACTAGTGTGGGGACAAAGGACTTGCCTCGTGTTCGGAACTACACCACCGCCAAGGAAGCTTGGGATGGTTTGGCCGCTAGTTGCATTGGAAGTGAGAGCACGAGAAGGAACAAGTATAATGCTCTTAAGAATAAAGCCGAAGGATTCATGAGGCTACCGGATGAAGATCATCAAGACATGTATTCAAGACTCCTCATTGTTGCCGATGACTTCCGACTTATTGGTGCCACCCACATCAATGACTCTTGGATCAAGGAGAAGTACATTGAATGCATGATGCCATATGTACCCATTGATGTCAAGACCCTTGTTGGGAGAGAATGCTATTCCTCTCTCTCTTCTCAAGATGCCGTGCACGAGATGCAAGCCCTCAAGGTGCTCGAGCAAAACTCTCATGATTCTCTCAATCGTGCCATTGGTATGTCAAAAGGGAACAATCTTGCCTTGGTGGTCAACCCCTTAGAAGAAGTGCACCCTCAAGAGCAATATAGGGCATCTTGGAGTATGTCCTATCCGGAAGATTTGGAATGCCACTATCATGATCACATGGCCTTCCATGCAAAGTCCTTTTGGGTTGATCCCTCCAAGGCCAAGGAAGACAACATCAAGAGAAACCACAAGAGTGGGTTCACTAGCTTTGGTCCAAAGACAAGATCATGCTACAATTGTGATGACAAGCGCCACTTCATTGCCGAATGCCCCTATGAAAATAGAGAGCTGTAGGATAACGTAGCATAGAAAACAAAAATTTTCCTACGGCGAACACGCAATCCAAGCCAAGATGCAATCTAGAAGACGGTAGCAACGAGGGGATTGTCGAGACTCACCCTTGAAGAGATTCCAAAGCCTACAAGAGGAGGCTCTTGTTGCTGCGGTAGACGTTCACTTGCCGCTTGCAAAAGCGCGTAGAAGATCTTGATCACGATCGGTTCCGGCGCCACGAACGGGCAGCACCTCCGTACTCGGTCACACGTTCGGTTGTTGATGAAGACGACGTCCACCTCCCCGTTCCAGCGGGCAGCGGAAGTAGTAGCTCCTCTTGAATCCGACAGCACGACGGCGTGGTGTCGGTGGCGGTGGAGAAATCCGGCGGAGCTTCGCTAAGCGTGCGGGATATGGTGGAGGAGCGGGGCGCTAGGGTTTGGGGAGAGTGGCCGGCCACTATGGGGGCGGCCAAGCTTGAGGCTTTGGTGTGGCCGGCCCCCTCCCCTTGGCCCTCTATATATAGGTGGAAGCCCCAAGTGTTGGACTACAAGTCTTCGAATAAGACCCGAACCCAAAACCTTCCATATGGTGGGAAACCTTCCCTCCCACTAGAGGTGGGATTTCCACCTTCCATGTGGCCGGCCCCCTAAGGGGGAGTCCACTTGGGACTCCTCCCCCACTAGGGTTGGCCGGCCATGGAGGTGGAGTCCCATGTGGACTCCACCTTCCTTGGTGGTTTCTTCCGGACTTTTCTAGAACCTTCTAGAACCTTCCATAGAACCTTCCGCATCATTTTATTCACATAAAATGACATCCTATATATGAATCCATTCCGGAACTCCTCGTGATGTCCGGGATCCCATCCGGGACTCCGAACAAATATTCCAACTTCATTCCATATTCAAGTACTACCATTTCAACATCCAACTTTAAGTGTGTCACCCTACGGTTCGTGAACTATGCGGACATGGTTGAGTACTCACTCCGACCAATAACCAATAGCGGGATCTGGAGATCCATAATGGCTCCCACATATTCAACGATGACTTTAGTGATCGAATGAACCATACACATACGATACCAATTCCCTTTGTCACGCGATATTTTACTTGTCCGAGGTTCGATCATCGGTATCACACTATACCTTGTTCAACCTCGTCTCTGACAAGTACTCTTTACTCGTACCGTGGTATGTGGTCTCTTATGAACTTATTCATATGCTTGCAAGACATTAGACGACATTCCACCGAGAGGGCCCAGAGTATATCTATCCGTCATCGGGATGGACAAATCCCACCGTTGATCCATATGCCTCAACTCATACTTTCCGGATACTTAATCCCACCTTTATAACCACCCATTTACGCAGTGGCGTTTGATGTAATCAAAGTACCTTCCCATAAGTGATTTACATGATCTCATGGTCATAAGGACTAGGTAACTATGTATTGAAAGCTTATAGCAAATAACTTAATGACGTGATCTTATGCTACGCTTAATTGGGTGTGTCCATTACATCATTCATACAATGATATAACCTTGTTATTAATAACATCCAATGTTCATGATTATGAAACTAATCATCTATTAATCAACAAGCTAGTTAAGAGGCTTACTAGGGACTCTTTGTTGTTTACATATCACACATGTATCAATGTTTCAGTTAATACAATTATAGCATGGTATATAAACATTTATCATAAACATAAAGATATATAATAACCACTTTTATTATTGCCTCTTGGGCATATCTCCAACAGTCTCCCACTTGCACTAGAGTCAATAATCTAGATTACATTGTAATATACCTAACACCCATGGCATTCTGGTGTTGGTCATGCTTTGCCCTAGGGAGAGCTTTAGTCAACGGATCTGCTACATTCAGATCAGTGTGTACTTTGCAAATCTTTACTTCTCCATCTTCGATGTACTCGCGAATCGAGTGGTAACGCAGCTTGATATGCTTCAGCCTCTTGTGTGACCTTGGCTCTTGTGCATTGGCGATGGCACCCATGTTATCACAGTAGATGACAAATGGGTCCAATGCACTAGGAACCACACCGAGCTCTACAATGAACCTCTTCATCCATACCGCTTCGATGAAGCCTCTGAAGCCGCTATGTACTCCGATTCTGTTGAGGATTTCGCCACCGTGCACTGCTTCGAGCTTGCCCACTTACAGCACCATTCAATATAAACACGTACCCAGATTGTGACTTAGAGTCATCAGGATCAGTGTTCCAACTTGCATCGGTGTAACTTGTTACAACGAGCTCTTGGTCACCTCCATAACAAAGAAACATATCCTTAGTTCTTTTCAAGTACTTCAGGATATTCTTGACCGCTGTCCAGTGTTCCATTCCTGGATCACTTTGATATCTGCTTGTTAAACTAACAGCATGTGCTATATCCGGTCTTGTACATAGCATGGCATACATGATAGAGCCTACTGCCGAGGCATAGGGGATCCGACTCATCCTTTCTCTTTCTTCTGCCGTAGCCGGTCCTTGAGTCTTACTCAAGACCTTGCCTGGTAACATAGGTAAGAATCCTTTCTTACTTTCGTCCATTCTAAACTTCTTTAGAATCTTGTCCAGGTATGTACTCTGTGATAGCCCTATTAGACGTCTTGATCTATCTCTATAAATCTTGATGCCTAATATATATGATGCTTCACCAAGGTCTTTCATTGAAAAACTATTATTCAAATAACCCTTTACACTGCTTAATAGTTCTATATCATTCCCAATCAATAATATGTCATCTACATATAATATCAGGAATGCTACAGAGCTCCCACTCACTTTCTTGTAAATACAGGCCTCTCCATGACACTGTATAAACCCGAAGTCTTTGATCACCTTATCAAAGCGTCGGTTCCAACTTCTTGATGCTTGCTTCAGTCCATAGATTGAACGCTGAAGTTTGCATACTTTGTCAGCATTTTTAGGATCGACAAAACCTTTAGGTTGTACCATATACAACTCTTCCTCAATGTCTCCATTAAGGAACGCCGTTTTGACATCCATCTGCCAAATCTCATAATCGAAAAATGCAGCTATTGCTAACAAAATCCTCACAGATTTTAGCTTCGCTACAGGTGAGAAAGTCTCATCGTAGTCAACACCTTGAATTTGTCGGAAACCCTTTGCGACAAGTCGAGCTTTATAGACAGTAATATTACCATCAGCATCTGTTTTTCTTTTGAAGATCCATTTATTCTCGACAGCCTTGCGGCTATCAGGTAAGTCTACCAAAGTCCATACTTTGTTATCATACATGGATCCCATTTCGGATTTCATGGCTTCTTGCCATTTGTTGGAATCTGGGCTCATCATCGCTTCTTCATACGTCGCAGGGTCCTCATCATTGTTATCCACAATCATGACATTTAGACAAGGATCATACCAATCTGGAGTGGCACGATCCCTTGTCGATCTGCGAGGTTCAGTAGCTGTCTCATTTGAAGTTTCATGATCATTATCATTAGCTTCCTCTGTTGCCGGTGTAGGTGGTACAGGAACATTTTCCGGTACTGCGCTACTCTGATCAACGAGTAGAGATTCTTCAATCTCATCGAGTTCTACTTTTCTTCCAGTCACTTCTTTAGTGAGAAATTCTTTCTCAAGAAAGGTTCCGTTCTTAGCAACAAAGATCTTGCCTTCGGATCTGTGATAGAAAGTGTACCCTATAGTTTCCTTAGGGTATCCTATGAAGACGCATTTCTCCGCTTTGGGTTCTAGCTTGTCCGGTTGTAACTTTTTTACATAGGCTTCGCAACCCCAAACTTTTAGGAACGACAGCTTAGGTTTCTTATTAAACCATAATTCATACGGCGTCGTTTCAACGGATTTTGATGGTGCTCTATTTAAAGTGAATGCTGTCTCTAATGCATAACTCCAAAATGATAACGGCAAATCAGTAAGAGACATCATAGAACGAACCATATCTAAGAGAGTTCGATTACGACGTTCGGACACACCGTTTCGTTGTGGTGTTCCCGGCGGTGTCAATTGTGAAAGTATTCCGCATTTCTTTAAATGCATGCTAAACTCATAACTCAGATATTCACCTCCGCGATCAGATCGTAGAAATTTAATCTTCTTGTTACGTTGATTTTCTACTTCACTTTGGAATTCCTTAAACTTCTCGAAAGTTTCGGATTTATGTTTCATTAAATAGATATACCCATATCTACTCAAATCATCTGTGAAGGTTAGAACATAACGATAACCACCGCGCGATGCTACACTCATTGGTCCACATACATCTGTGTGTATGATTTCCAATAAGTCAGTAGCTCGCTCCATCATACCCGAGAATGGAGTCTTAGTCATTTTTCCCATCAGACATGCTTCGCATCTATCAAGTGACTCAAAGTCAAGTGATTCAAGTAATCCATCGGTATGGAGTTTCTTCATGCGTTTCACTCCAATATGACCAAGACGACAGTGCCACATATAAGTAGAATTATCATTCAATTTAATTCGCTTAGCATCAATGTTATGTATATGCGTATTACTACTATCGAGATCTAACAGAAATAAGCCATTCTTTTGTGGTGCTCGACCATAAAAGATATTATTCATAAAAATAGAACAACCATTATTCTCAGACTTGAATGAATAACCGTCTTGCATTAAACAAGATCCTGATATAATGTTCATGCTCAACGCGGGTACATAATAACAATTATTTAGGCTTAAAACTAATCCCGAAGGTAGATGTAGAGGAAGTGTCCCGACTGCGATCACATTGACCTTGGATCCGTTTCCAACGCGCATCGTCACTTCATCTTTCAGCAGTTGTCGTTTATTCTTTAGTTCCTGTTTCGAGTTACAAATATGAGCAACCGAACCAGTATCAAATACCCAGGTACTAGAACGAGAACTAGTGAGATAAACATCTATAACATGTATATCGATATACCTTCTTTCTTCTTCTTGACAAGGCCGCTCTTCAGATCCGCCAAATACTTGGAGCAATTACGCTTCCAGTGTCCCTTCTCCTTGCAGTAATAGCACTCAGCATCAGGCTTAGGGCCAGACTTAGGTTTCACAGGAGGCGTGGCAGCTTTCTTGCCACTCTTCTTGTTCTTGCCTTTAGACTTGCCCTGTTTCTTGAAGCTGGTGGTCTTGTTGACCATCAACACTTGGTGCTCTTTCTTGATCTCAATCTCAGCAGCTTTTAGCATGCCAAAAAGTTCAGGAAACTCCTTGTTCATGTTCTGCATATTGTAGTTCATCACAAAGTTCTTGTAACTTGGTGGCAGTGATTGAAGGACACGATTAATCCCCAGTCTGTTAGGAATCACTATTCCCAAGTCACTGAGTTTCTTCGCATGCCCGGTCATAACGAGCATGTGCTCACTGATGGAGCTGCCTTCTTCCATCATACAGCTGAAAAAGTGTTTCGATGCTTCATAGCATTCCACGGCCGCATGAGTCTCAAAAATAGTCTTCAACTCTTTTATCAACTCATGAGGATCGTGGTGCTCAAAACGTTTTTGAAGATCGGATTCCAGACTGCATAAGATGGCACACTGAACTTGAGAGTACCGAGTTTTCCGAGTCATGTAAACATTCTTTACTTCATCGGTTTCAGTTTCTGCAGGAGGGTCACCTAGCGGTGCATCAAGCACATATTGCAGATTTCCGCCATTGAGGAAGATCCTCACATGACGGAACCAGTCGGTGAAGTTGCTACCGTTGCTCTTAAGCTTTTCTTTCTCTAGGAACTGGTTAAAATTGATTGAGGACGCCATATCTACAACATATTTGCAATAGTTTAGACTAAGTTTATGACAAATTGAGTTCAAATTTTAATTCTACATAATTAAAAATCTAGGTGAACTCCCACTCAAAACAATATCCCTCGCATTGTCTTAGTGATCACACGAACCAAATCCATCACACCTATGCCCGATCATCACGAGACAAGATGTAATTTCAATGGCGAACACTCAAAGTGTTCATCATATCAATCATATGATTCATGCTCTACCTTTCGGTATCACGTGTTCCGAGACCATGTCTTTACATGCTAGGCTCGTCAAGGCCACCTTAGTATCCGCATGTGCAAAACTGTCTTGCACCCGTTATATGTACTTATCGAATCTATCACACCCGATCATCACGAGATGCTTCGAAACGATAAGACTTGATAACGGTGCTACTAAGGATGAACACTTTATTATCTTGAGATTTTAGTGAGAGGGATCATCTTATAATGCTACCGTCGCGATCTAAGCAAAATAAGATGCATAAAAGGATTAACATCACATGCAGTTCATATGTGATATGATATGGCCCTTTTGTCTTTGCGCCTTTGATCTTCATCTCCAAAGTACGGACATGATCTCCATCATCAACGGGCATGATCTCCATCATCGTCGGCGAAGCACCAAGGTCAATGGCGCCGTCTTCATGATCGTCCTCCATGTAGCAACTATTACAACTACTTTGAAATACTACTCAACATGAAATTTAAAGACAACCATAAGGCTCCTGCCGGTTGCCACAATACAATAATGATCATCTCATACATATTCATCATCACATTATGGCCATATCACATCACCAAACCCTGCAAAAACAAGTTAGACGTTCTCTAATTTGGTTTGCATATTTTACGTGGTTTAGGGTTTTCGAGCAAGATCCAATCTACCTACGAACATGAACCACAACGGTGATACTAGTGTTGTCAATAGAAGAGTAAATTGAATCTTCACTATAGTAGAGAGACAGACACCCGCAAAGCCACTTATGCAATACAAGTTGCATGTCAAGCGTGGAGCAAATCTCATGAACGCGGTCATGTAAAGTTAGCCCGAGCCGCTTCATCCCACTATGCCACAAAGATGCAAAGTACTCAACTAAAGATAACAAGAGCATCAACGCCCACAAACCATTGTGTTCTACTCGTGCAACCATCTATGCATAGACACGGCTCTGATACCACTGTAGGATAACGTAGCATAGAAAACAAAAATTTTCCTACGGCGAACACGCAATCCAAGCCAAGATGCAATCTAGAAGACGGTAGCAACGAGGGGATTGTCGAGACTCACCCTTGAAGAGATTCCAAAGCCTACAAGAGGAGGCTCTTGTTGCTGCGGTAGACGTTCACTTGCCGCTTGCAAAAGCGCGTAGAAGATCTTGATCACGATCGGTTCCGGCGCCACGAACGGGCAGCACCTCCGTACTCGGTCACACGTTCGGTTGTTGATGAAGACGACGTCCACCTCCCGTTCCAGCGGGCAGCGGAAGTAGTAGCTCCTCTTGAATCCGACAGCACGACGGCGTGTCGGTGGCGGTGGAGAAATCCGGCGGAGCTTCGCTAAGCGTGCGGGATATGGTGGAGGAGCGGGGCGCTAGGGTTTGGGGAGAGGGTGGCCGGCCACTATGGGCGGCCAAGCTTGAGGCTTTGGTGTGGCCGGCCCTCTCCCCTCTATATATAGGTGGAAGCCCCAAGTGTTGGACTACAAGTCTTCGAATAAGACCCGAACCCAAAACCTTCCATATGGTGGGAAACCTTCCCTCCCACTAGAGGTGGGATTTCCACCTTCCATAGGGGGGGTGGCCCCCTAAGGGGGAGTCCACTTGGGACTCCTCCCCCACTAGGGTTGGCCGGCCATGGAGGTGGAGTCCCATGTGGACTCCACCTTCCTTGGTGGTTTCTTCCGGACTTTTCTAGAACCTTCTAGAACCTTCCATAGAACCTTCCGCATCATTTTATTCACATAAAATGACATCCTATATATGAATCTTATTCTCCGGACCATTCCGGAACTCCTCGTGATGTCCGGGATCCCATCCGGGACTCCGAACAAATATTCCAACTTCATTCCATATTCAAGTACTACCATTTCAACATCCAACTTTAAGTGTGTCACCCTACGGTTCGTGAACTATGCGGACATGGTTGAGTACTCACTCCGACCAATAACCAATAGCGGGATCTGGAGATCCATAATGGCTCCCACATATTCAACGATGACTTTAGTGATCGAATGAACCATACACATACGATACCAATTCCCTTTGTCACGCGATATTTTACTTGTCCGAGGTTCGATCATCGGTATCACACTATACCTTGTTCAACCTCGTCTCCGACAAGTACTCTTTACTCGTACCGTGGTATGTGGTCTCTTATGAACTTATTCATATGCTTGCAAGACATTAGACGACATTCCACCGAGAGGGCCCAGAGTATATCTATTCGTCATCGGGATGGACAAATCCCCTGTTGATCCATATGCCTCAACTCATACTTTCCGGATACTTAATCCCACCTTTATAACCACCCATTTACGCAGTGGCGTTTGATGTAATCAAAGTACCTTTCCGGTATAAGTGATTTACATGATCTCATGGTCATAAGGACTAGGTAACTATGTATTGAAAGCTTATAGCAAATAACTTAATGACGTGATCTTATGCTACGCTTAATTGGGTGTGTCCATTACATCATTCATACAATGATATAACCTTGTTATTAATAACATCCAATGTTCATGATTATGAAACTAATCATCTATTAATCAACAAGCTAGTTAAGAGGCTTACTAGGGACTCTTTGTTGTTTACATATCACACATGTATCAATGTTTCAGTTAATACAATTATAGCATGGTATATAAACATTTATCATAAACATAAAGATATATAATAACCACTTTTATTATTGCCTCTTGGGCATATCTCCAACAAGAGCTTCATAATGGAAGGCTCATTCCCAAGGACAAGAGCAAAGAATCAAAGGGCAAATACTCAAAAGCCCCCAACAAGAAGTTCTACAACAACAAGACCAAGAAGGGCAAGAGGCACCCAAAAGTTGTGCTAGTGACTAGGGAAGAATATTCCTCCGATGAAGTTGCGAGCTCTAGTGATGATGAAGAAGGAAGCTCAAAAGAAGTGGCCGCCATTGTCACTACCAACATTCCCTCTTCATCTCTCTTTGAATCCCCCAATGAGAATCCTCATATCAAGAATGCACATTGCTTCATGGCAACATCTTCCTTGGACACATCTATTGTGCTATCAACTCAAGAAGAATATTCCTCCGGGGATGATGAAGTTGATGATGAAGAAGATGCAACCTCTAATGGATTGGTCGCTCTTGCCTCCCTCTCCACTAACTCTTCATCACCAAGTGAATCCCCCAATGAGATCATTCATGTGGAGGAAGAAAGTTGTCTCATGGCCAAATCCTCCGAGGTATCATCTCCTAGCCCCTCTATGCCTAACATATCAAGTGATCTAGGGGTTGATGATGCTAGTCTAAAAGTAAAACAAGAAATGCTAGAATTTGATGAATTCTTGCTTAACCTACAAGGTATCAACAAAAAGCATGTTTCAAATCTCATGGCTCGTTTAGCTCAACAAAATGATATGCTTGAGAAAAAGGGTCAAATAGAGAGAGAAGACTCTCTTGAAATCCATGCTCTTAAAAATGCCCTTGAGGAAAGTCAAGAAAATATAGCCTCTCTTGAGGAGAGGCTAGAAAATCTTGAAGAGCCTCAAGATGAAATTAACAAGCTCACTAAAGCTAGAGATCATGCTAGGGCTAAGACTAAATTGCTTAAAAAGGAAAAGGCCAAATTTGGTGTTGATCATGAGAAACTTGTGAAGGATCTAGATGAACTAGACAAGGCTCACAAAGCCTTGAAGAGTGAATACTCTCTCCTATCCAAGTCAAATGAGCAACTTCAAATTAGGCTTGCTTCATATGATGTACCTAGTTCCTCTACCCCTTCTTGTGATCATGCAAATATTATTGAGGAAAATGCTAGGTTGAAGGATGAACTTGCTAAGGCCTCCTCTCCCCAAAGTAAACTTTCTTTGGATGATCTTTTGAGTAAGCAAAGATCAAACAATGGGAAGGAGGGCCTAGGTTACAATGCCAAGGCGAAGAAGGCAAACAAGCAAAAGGCCAAGCCCGCACAAGAGAAGAAGAAAGATATCACCAATGGTGAAGCCCCTAAGGGCAACACCACTAATGATGATAATGCGGGAAATGCTAACCCTCACTATGTTTTATTTAAAGATTATTATGGTGATGTTTATGCTAAATATGTTGGCCCATATGATGGTTATGTTGCTTGGTCTATTTGGGTCCCAAAGACCCTTGTTGCTAACAAAAGAGGACCCATTGTGAAATGGGTACCTAAATCCAAGAATTGATCTCATGTAGGACTATGCCGCCGGAGGTTCAAAATGGGTACTTGATAGTGGATGTACAAGTCATATGACCGGCGGCAAGAACCTCGTCAAGGAGTTGAGGCCCAACATAAACAATATCACCGTCTCCTTTGGCGATAATTCTACATCCGAGGTATTGGGTTTTGGCAAGGTTGTGGTTGCACACAACATAACACTTGTGGATGTCATGCTTGTCAAAACCCTTGGTTACAATTTGCTTTCCGTTTCCGCCCTTGGCAAGATGGGTTTCGCCGTCTTTATTGATAATGATATTGTGGTCCTCTTGTGGAGCAAGACTCTAAAAGTCGCTTTCGTTGGGTATCGCGAACATAACTTGTATGTGGTGGACTTTTCGGGGACCACCACTTCAAGTGCGATGTGCCTATTCGGAAAGGCGGATGTGGGTTGGTTGTGGCATCGCCGCCTAGCCCATGTCAACATGAGAACTTTGCAAAGTCTTCACAAGGGGAACCATATTGTGGGACTAATGGAAAGTGTTTCTTTTGCCAAAGATCGTGTTTGTAGGGCTTGTGTTGAAGGCAAAATGCATGACTCTCCGCATCCAAGCAAAACTATCATCTCTTCCAAGAGGATCTTGGAGCTCCTTCATGTGGATCTCTTCGGTCCCGTTACTCATGCAAGTCTTGGTGCGAAGAAACATTGCTTGGTGATTGTTGATGATTACTCAAGATACACTTGGGTCTACTTTCTCAAGACGAAAGATGAGACTCAACAAATATTCATTGACTTTGCCACCGAGGTGCAACGCCAACACAACCTCCTCATTATGGCAATAAGAAGTGACAATGGCTCCGAGTTCAAGAACTACACACTCAATGATTTCCTTAGTGATGAGGGGATTCGTCATCAATATTCCGCTGCTTACACCCCTCAACAAAATGGTGTTGCGGAGAGGAAGAACCGGACTCTTATGGATATGGCAAGGTCTATGATGGCGGAGTATAAATCCCGCTATAACTTTTGGGCCGAAGCCATCTCCACCGCTTGCCACTCTTCTAACCGGCTCTATCTCCGCAAGGGATTGAACAAGACTCCATATGAAATACTCACCGGCAACAAGCCTAATATCTCATACTTCAAGGTGTTCGGTTGTAAGTGTTTCTACAAAATCAAAGGAGTTCGTTTGTCTAAATTTGCTCCTAAAGCTTTGGAGGGTATATTTGTTGGTTACGGTGCCGAATCTCACACTTATAGAATCTTTGATATAGCCTCCGGGATTATCATTGAATCTTGTAGTGTGAGGTTCGAAGAAAATGATAGCTCCCAAGTGGGGCAAGTTGATGTTTGTGCAGGTGATGAAATACCTCAAGATGCCATAGTAAGAATGGGTGTGGGATTTTTCCGCCCCATTGAGGGACACGGTGTGGCGTCTCGGGAAGAACTATGCTCTACCACGGTGGAGCCCTCATCCTCTCAACATCAACAAACCCCATCTCTTGAAGCTAATGATGCACCAACCCAAGAACAAGAAGAAAACCCTCCCTCTCATGAACAAGATCAAGGACAAGATCAACCAAGCATTCAAGATCAACCATTTGATATTTGCACTTCACCAAACATTGTCCAAGATCAAGCACATGAGGTTGAGCATTCTCAAGAAATTGAGGAAGCTCAAATTGAAGGTCAAGACGGGGACCCAAATGATCAAGTTGATCAAGTGACACCTCCAAGGCCTACCAAGGAGGAGATCGAGGCCCGTCGTCTAGCAAGAAGAGAAAGGCAACTTGAACGTCTTGAACACACACATGACAAGGTTCTTGGTGATGTAAGGGCAAAGGTCTCCACAAGAAGGCAATTGGCTAACTTTAGCAATCATCATGCTTATATCTCCGTTGTGGAACCCAAGAAAGTATTTGAAGCCCTTGAAGATTCGGATTGGGTGGAAGCCATGCATGAGGAACTCAACAACTTCAAGCGCAACAAAGTGTGGACCTTAGTAGAGAAGCCAAAGGAGTGCCGCAATGTTATAGGCACTAAGTGGATATTCAAGAACAAGCAAGATGAGTTTGGAAATATTGTGAGGAACAAGGCAAGATTGGTGGCTCAAGGTTTCTCTCAAGTTGAAGGAATTGACTTTGGAGAGACCTATGCTCCCGTGGCTCGTCTTGAGTCCATCCGTATCCTTCTTGCTTATGCATCGCATCATAACTTTAAGTTGCAACAAATGGATGTTAAAAGTGCATTTCTTAATGGTCCTTTGCATGAAGAGGTTTATGTTAAGCAACCCCCGGGGTTCGAGGATCTCAACTTTCCTAACCATGTCTACAAGCTTGATAAAGCACTTTATGGTCTCAAACAAGCTCCTAGAGCTTGGTACGAGCACCTTAAAGAATTGTTGGTAGACCGTGGGTTTGATGTTGGGTTAATCGATCCCACTCTTTTTACTAAGAGGGTTAATGGGGAGCTTTTCGTTTGCCAATTGTATGTTGATGATATTATCTTTGGCTCTACTAACAAAGCTTTCAATGATGAATTTTCAAAGCTTATGACCGATAGGTTTGAGATGTCTATGATGGGAGAGATGAAGTTCTTCCTTGGTTTTGAGATCAAGCAATTGAGAGGAGGAACCTTCATCAATCAAGCAAAATATCTCCAAGACATGCTCAAGAGGTTCAAGATGACCGAGTTGAAGGGCGTGGCCACTCCTATGGTTACCAAATGTCATCTTGCACTAGATCCCAATGGTAAATAGGTGGATCAAAAGGTATACCGCTCCATGATTGGATCCTTGCTTTACCTTTGTGCATCTAGACCGGACATAGTGTTGAGTGTTGGTGTGTGTGCAAGGTATCAAGCTTCTCCTAAGGAGAGCCACATGATGGCTCTCAAAAGAATCTTTCGATATTTGGTTGATACCCCAAGATATGGTATTTGGTACCCCAAGGGCTCAAGCTTTATTCTCAATGGATACACCGATGCGGATTGGGCGGGTGACAAGGATGATAGGAAATCAACTTCCGGGGCTTGCCAATTCCTTGGTAGGTCCTTGGTGTGTTGGTCTTCTAAGAAGCAAAATTGTATATCTCTCTCCACCGCCGAAGCCGAATATGTTGCCGCCGCAAGTGGATGCACTCAATTGTTATGGATGAGGCAAACTTTAAAGGAATACGGTGTCATTTGTGACAAAGTGCCTCTATTATGTGACAATGAAAGTGCCATCAAGATTGCCTATAATCCGGTGCAACATTCAAGAACGAAGCATATTGAGATCCGGAATCATTTCATTAGGGATCATGTTGCCCGTGGTGATATTGAGCTCATCTATGTTCCTACCAAAGATCAACTTGCCGATATATTCATGAAGCCTCTTGATGAAGCAAGGTTCTCTTATTTGAGGAATGAGCTAAATATCATTGATTCAAGGAGTATAGCTTGACCATCTTGCAAACACACCTTTGTCTCAAAACTTTATTTGGTTTAGATGTGGGCATGGAAATAGGGGGAGTGCGGTTTAAACTATTGAGCTATCCCTCCCCCATAATGCCAACATTAAAAGAAATCATTCTCTTTATATCATATAATGATATGTGAGCTTCAATGATGAGTAGTGGTTTTGGGCCCAAGATACATCTTCGCGGTGCCATGCCATAACACTCATATATGGTGGCCTAGGCCACCACACTCTTCTTTGTGAAGAGTTGGAGTTATTTGAGTCTTATCGCCTTTTATTTGACAACTCCATGTTCTTATGGGAAATCACTCTAGTTTGGCCTTATTTGCTCATATCTTGCAAACTTGAGTGATCATGTACCATTAACAGTTTGTATCTTCTTCAACCTAAGCCTACTCCCTACCATAAGCCATTTCCATCTTGCTCATTTGTCATGTTTGGTAAAAACTTGGAGTTTGAGGTGTTTCGGTCGGATGATCTAGGTCGCTCCATCTTATTGGTAAATTTGCACCTTATATGTGACGTGATACTTTATTGCATCACACATGAGTCTTGCAAATAACCAACGAAAGATGGGACGGATTCCCCGTGATTCTGGAATTTTTCAGAACCCCGGATTATCCGGCCCCAGGCGACCCCGGATTATCCGGCCCGGCCGGATTATCCGCCCTAAACTAGGGCCGGATTATCCGGCCTGGGCAGATCTTGAAAGGGTTGAGGACGAGGCCGCGGGGGGCAAACGGTTCACACCACCCCACGCGCCTCTCTCTCCTCTCTCTCCTCTCAAGTTCGCCGGACCTCCTCCTCCTCGCCGGAGACGCTCCGTCCGCCCCCTCTCGGAGTTCTTGGGTGGATCGGGTGCATCTCCTCCCTAGCTACCTTCTCCTCCAAGCGGTTTCCACAATGGATGTGGGTATGATTCACAATCTCTAACCCTAGATGTTGTGTTTTATATGTGCTCTTTTCTTGGTGGAATTGGTGTCTAGTTGTTCCAAACCTCTTGTAATGTACTCCTCTTGCATGCTATGAGGCCGATCTAGTCTTAGACGTGCTTTTGATTGGCAAAACTGCAAATCTCGCAGGGCCGGATTATCCGCCCCCCGAGCAGACCGGATTATCCGGCCAGGCCGGATTATCCGCCCCCAGGGGACACCGGATTATCCGGCCTGGAGCTTCATCGCCGCTGCAGCTTGGCTTCAATCTCTCATGTCTAGATTTGTACCGACTTATAGCATGTTTCTCGAGTATATTACTGTATCTTACATGACTTATGAGCATTACCTTTCCTTTGCTACCCGCCTTTGCTTCTCACAGGTGGTGCTTCTCGGGGTGGTCGGAGACGCCCAAGGCATGATCGATCTAGTGATGAGTTTGCCCCCAATGCACCTCGCAAGTCCGTCACTTCAAGGCGGAAGAACAAGGAAGTGAGGGAGAACTACAAGACCATGGACCCAGTTTCTTACTCCGCTATCCGTTTGAAGAACTGGTATGATGATGTCCCAAGGGATGAAGACATAGCGGGCAGGAGATATTGGTGCACTGAGCAGGAGTTCATCTTCAAGGACATCTATGAGCCCATGAAGAATCTGAGACCCATGCAAGCTATCGATGTGGACATTCTGGCAATCAACAATCACTTTGAAGATGCTATCTGGGTAGCTGGAAAGATGGGCTTGCATGATATCATGAAGATTCAGTGTGACTTTAGCCCAGATTTGGTGAAGCAGTTCTTTGCCACTTTGGCAATCAGGAAAGATGAGGAACACACCATGGAGTGGATGACTGGCTCCACTCACTGCAGTGCCACTCTGCGCCAGTTTGCTGGTTATCTTGGAGTTCCTGTTGATGGGGGTCGTCGACTTCATGGACCACAACAGACAGATAAGAATGCTCTTGTGCATCTCTATACCTCAGCGGGAAAAATTGGTCAAGCTAAGGGGCTGCTTCCCATATACAGTCAGTTGCTTCGGTTCTTTCGGGCAACCATTTGCCCAAGTGGTGGCAACAATGATGCTCTTCGGGGAGCCCTTGTGGACCTTTTGCACCTCAGCTATAAGTGTGCTCGTGATGTGAATGAAGAACGGGACTACACTCTTGATGTCATGGACTTTATCTTCCATGAGATCCATGATGCCATGGTCTCTCGGACCACCATACCCTATGCACCCTACATTCAGCTTCTCATCAACAACTCTGTGGCTGGGATTGATGAAGACATAAGTGGGTATCCTTTGGTGAAGCACCATGTCAAGAAGCCCTACAAGCTTAAGCCAGTCTCTTCAGCCGTACCTGCTCCTGACACTTTCATGCGTGATGCTCGCTCCAGTGGCTTTGCTCCTGCTCGTCACCCTGACGTCCCGGCTATGAGGAAGCAAGTGAGCCGGCTTAGTTGGTTTCAGCGTCACATCTTGTGCATGAACATTGAGATACACAAGGAAAACTATGCTGCTAGCCGAGAGCGTTCTCAGATTAAGCACACTCAGGCGGTTATTCTTCACAAGCTCAGTGGTGATCAAGGACCCCCGCCTCAGCCTCCAGCTCACCAGGGTTACAGTGGATGGCACTCTGCACAGGTTCCATGGAGTGAACTTGATGACTGCCTTCAAAGGTCCAACATCTCTCGCCGCTCCCCGGATGCACCTGACACTGATGAGGATGAAGAGGAAGCGGCAGACGAGTCCGATGATGATTATGCCTCCGAGTGATTCCCATGGGACGAGTAGCATCGCGCTTGTCCCCTTTTTGGCGTTTCGATGCCAAAGGGGGAGAAGTGTTCTATTAGGAACTATCTCGGGGATTTGCATGGTTTGGGCACAAGCATTTGCGTTTACCATTCCTTTATTGCTTGTGTTCCCTCGTATTTGCTCTATTTGCTTTGGTTGTGTCTCGTTTAAAACTATGTGCTATGTGGTGTGAGACATTGTTAAGTGTGAGACATTGTTATGGTTTTCGGAATTCTATATGTTGAGATCAAGGATGCTATATTATGTGTGATGTTATATCTCCGTATCTTATATCTACACATGGGTATGACTTCTTGCATCCTATCTCAACTTCATATTTGTTTATGTCTCGTGTTAGAGCTCATGATGGATATCTCTAGTGTTGAGGCAACTCAATCCTATGTGTTGTGTATTTGTATTCAAATGCAAATTACTTATATGCACACATGTAGGGGGAGTGCCTCTATGTTTTTGCCATCACGTTTGTCTCTATAGCTATTCTCTTGCAAATCCGTATATTGTCATCAAACACCAAAAAGGGGGAGATTGAAAGAACATCTCTCATACTATGTTTTGAGTGTTTGATGTCAATGTATGTGATACACTAATGTTTGTTTAAGTGGTACAGGGATTACATAGATATTTATTCATGTGTGATTGGATTTGATCATCTGCCAAAAGATTTCTGAAAATGTTGGGTAGGCCGGATAATCCGGGCCGGATATTGTTGAAATATCCGGCCCCCTGATTTCGGCTAAGTCTTCGAAGAAAAACAGCTCAGTATGGGGGCCGGACATTTGCCCGGATATTGTCCCGGTATTGTACCAGGGCCGGAATATCCGGGCCGGATATTTTGGAAATATCCGGCCCCCTCGAATTTGGCTAAGGACCTGAAGAATTGGCTCTCTGGTTGTGGGCCGGACATTTGGCCGGACAATGTCACACTTTTGTCCCGTAGGCCGGATTATCCGGGGGGGCGGATTATCCGGCCCTTACTTAGGCCGGAATATCCGGCCCCCCGGAAGCTGCAACGGCTCGATTTTGAAGGGAGGTATAAATACCCCCTTCTCCTACCTTGGTGCTTTGCTCAATCATTGCTCAAGAATTCTGCCAAGCTACACCACCATTAGAGCCACCTCAAGAAACACAAGATTTGCAAGATCTCCTTCCTCCCCCAACCAAAGCTCTTGATCTTTGGGGATTCGAAGGAGAAGCCACCGATCTACATCCTCACCGAAGCGTTCTTCATTTCCCCCTCACTTGTTTGAGGGATCTCATGCTAGTGTTCCTATTTGGTTCCCTAGTTGATTTGTTGTTGATGTGTTGTTGTTGATTGTTGTATTGTTACAGATTTGGGAGCCTCCAATTTAGTTGTGGATGTGTGCCCCAAGAACCTTGTAAAGGCCCGGTTTCCGCCTCGAGGAAATCCCTTAGTGGAAGTGGGCTAGGCCTTCGTGGCATTGCTCACAGGAGATCTGAGTGAAGCCTTCGTGGCTGTTGGTTTGGCTTGCGTAGCAACCACACTCCTCCAAACGTAGACGTACCTTCTTGCAAAGGAAGGGAACTACGAGAATCATCTCCGTGTCAACGCGTGCTACACTCTCGGTTACCTCTATCCCACTCTATCTCCTATATATTGCGTAGCTATATCTTGCCTAGTTGATAACCTTGTCATATAGGTAAATTCACTTAGCATATCTAGAGAATTTACCTTTGTGTCAAACCTAAATTGAAAAAGAACTAAAAATTGGTTAGCACCTATTCACCCCCCCTCTAGGTGCGGCATACGATCCTTTCAAGGTCGCTACAGCAGCGACGAAGAACCAGCCGGGAGCAGCACCGACGGCGGCGACGGCGACGATGAGGGCAGCAGCGGCCCTTAGATAGGATAGAGCTAGGAGTAATAAATTAGGGCAATGTATCCCTCCAGCGGTTCCTTTTGAGAGCAATCAGCTCCTTCTTGTAAGAAATCCCCTTTTATCAATGAAGAATTTCCTCCAATTTGAATTTGTCGATCTCTTTCATATTAGACTAGCCGATTCTCCCCTTTGTTGAAACTCGATGAGCCGATGGTAATGCATCAGCTTTTATAACAAATTGCAAGACAGACCGATCCAATCGCCTTCTCAGATGTTAACTTGCAATCCACGAAATTCAGACCCAAACCTCCAATCGAACGGGTCCAACGCGCAGCCTTGATACCCTTAGATCTTTAGACTTTAAAATCATCCGATCGGGATGTTCGTCCTGATAGCAAAACTCCTGGGTTAATGCTCCCAGGAAAGCTTCTTGGCCCGTTGCTGCCAACCTTGATGTTGAAGCTGACACTCTTGTAAACAGGCGCTATTTGTTCACAGCTTCCCCTGTGATGCCCTGTTTCCTTGCAGCGACAAACTGGTCTAGAGCCTGATCAACAATGATGGCTCCTTCTTCAAACTCCTCCTGTCAACCTGGTGGTTTTCTTCTGCGAGAGCTCGCCACCTTTCAACATGGTTACGATGCAGAGATAGCCGATTTCAACACCATCGGCTCTTCAGAATGAGGAATTTCCAAGGTCAGCTGCCCCCCAAACCTCAATCAAGGCGAGGATAAAAGTGCATCCACCGAATGGGCCACCATCGGCTTCCCAATTGTAGTGCAGCATCAGCCGATTCTACCAAATCGGCTTTCAAAAGCAGAGAACCTTCAAGGTGAGCTGCCCCCCGAGCTTTTTAGCCCAATGACACAATCTCTGGTGAGAATGCGGTTTAGTCCAACTGGACGATCGTCGCTGTTCTTGCTGTTGCAGCTGCGATCCTCAAACGCCGGCAAATACCAACAGCTTAAATGAGAAAGAGGGCCGTCTTGGACGCCCGAACTGATGCTTCTGCTGGTGCTGCCGGGCTTGGAGTCTTGCAGAAGGAGTTGGAAGTCCTTGAAGAGAGGGCCTGAGTCACCAAGCAATCCCAATGAGGGGTTCCTCCAATAAAGCCTCGCCACGTGACTTGGTGACTGCTCCATTAGGCTTCCGCTTGTAACAGTTGCCCTTGAGTCGATGGCCGTGCATCGGCTTTGAATTCTTAAGTCGATGTCTACGCATCGGCTGTGCTCAAAAATTTCTGTATTTTCGAT
This sequence comes from Lolium multiflorum, assembly GCA_030979885.1. Classification (NCBI taxonomy): domain Eukaryota; kingdom Viridiplantae; phylum Streptophyta; class Magnoliopsida; order Poales; family Poaceae; genus Lolium; species Lolium multiflorum. The sequence continues at coordinate 117,722,433 of CM061747.1, read as the reverse complement.
TTTTTGCGGCCGATTTGTTTATGTATCGGCCCCCATCTTTGAGCTGTTCTGCTGGGCGTTTGGCATGCATTCTCAGCTTCGTATCCTCGTGTCTTATCCATCTATGTGCCCCCGAGCCGATTCTGTCAAGTCATTGATGGTATCGGCTCTTCCGGCATCTGTTGGATCAATGTTGAACACAGACAAAAGGATGTTTTGATGGGGTTCGTAGCATAGAAAACAAAAATTTTCCTACCGCAAGACGAATAAATCCAAGATCTAATCTATGGAACACCCAAGATCTAATCTACAAGATCGAAGCAACGAGATTGACAAGATACTAACCCTTGAAGATTTCCAAAGCCTACGAGATCAGATCTCGTTGTTGGTGTAGACGATCATCCCAGTGCTGCAATCCGGCAGCACTTCCGTACTCGGTCGCGCGTACGGTGTCGATGAAGCCCTTCCTCTCCCCGTTCCAGCGGGCAGCGGAGGTGTGGTAGATCTCCTCCAATTCCAGCAGCACGACGGCGTGGTGGTGGTGGTGGAGGAAGAAAAGCTGCAGGGCTTCGCCAAGCCGGAACAGCGTATGGTGGAGGAGAGAGGCGGCCAGAGGAGGGGGCAAATCAAGGGGATGGTGGCCGGCCACCCCCTCCCCTCTTTATATAGGGGAGGGTGGGTGGCCCCCTTTCCCATCTAGGGTTAGGGGGGCGGCCAAGTGGGGGGAAGAGGATTTCTTCCCCCCAAGTTGATCCCCCTAGGGTTTTGGGGAAAACCCTAGGGGTTGGCCGGCTGGGCCTTGAGAGGCATGTGCCCCTGGCCCATTAGGCTAGGGAGCACCCCTCGGCCCATGCTAGGCCTCCTAGGGTCGTGGGCCCACTGGTGGGACCCCGGAACCTTCTAGAACCTTCCCGGTCATCCACCGGAAAAATCCCGAACTTTTCCGAAACCTAGAAATCAACTTCCCTTATATGAATCTTATTCTCCGGACTATTCCGGACCTCCTCGTGACATCCTGGATCACATCCGAGACTCCGAACAAACTTCGTCTCCATACCATATTCAAATCTACTTATGCGACATCGAACCTTAAGCGCGTCACCCTACGGTTCGCGAACTATGCAGACATGGTCGAGACTCCTCTCCGAGCAATAACCAATAGCGGGATCTGGAGATCCATAATGGCTCCCACATATTCAACGATGACTTAGTGATCGATTGAACCATTTACATACGATGCCGATTCCCTTTGTCTCGCGATATTTTACTTGTCCGAGGTTCGATCATCGGTATCTCCATACCTTGTTCAACCTCGTTACCGACAAGTACTCTTTACTCGTACCGTGGTATGTGATCTCTTATGAACCATTCATATGCTTGCAAGCTAATTAGATGACATTCCACCGAGAGGGCCCAGAGTATATCTATCCGTCATCAGGATGGACAAATCCCACTATTGATCCATATGCCTCAACTCACACTTTCCGAATACTTAATCCCATCTTTATAACCACCCATTTACGCAATGGCGTTTGATGTAATCAAAGTACCCTTCCGGTGTAAGTGATTTACATGATCTCATGGTCGAAGGACTTAGGCAACTATGTATCGAAAGCTTATAGCAAATTGAACTTAATGACTTGATCTTATGCTACGCTCATTTGGGTGTGTGTCCATTATATCATTCACCTAATGATACAACCTTGTTATTAATAACATCCAATGTTCATGATCACGAAACCATGATCATCCATTAATCAACAAGCTAGTTATACAAGAGGCTTACTAGGGACTACTTGTTGTTTACATAACACACATGTATCAATGTTTCGGTTAATACAATTATAGCATGGTATGCAAACATTATCATAAACACAAAGATATATTATAATAACCATTTTATTATTGCCTCTTGGGCATATCTCCAACAGTCTCCCACTTGCACTAGAGTCAATAATCTAGTTTACATATGTAAAGATATAACACCTTGGCCTTGGTGCTTATCATGTTTTGCTCACGGGAGAGGTTTTAGTCAACGGATCTGACACGCTCAGAAACGTATGTATTTTGCAATTCATTTGCGTCTCAACGCATCACTCATTTTCCAAATGAGTCGGCATTAACTGTATATGCTTAGTCCTCTGGTGGAACCTTAATTCCGCGGTCTGAAATAAGTCACTAATATTGTCACACACAATATAGCTTCAAAGTTCTGACACTGTCGGAACTACACCAAGTTCTCAAAGAACTCTTCGACTTAACATCCTCAGTCATTGTCAAAACAATGACATACTCTGCCTTCGTTTGTAGAATCCGTCACAATATTTAGAACTGATCTATATCTAGCATAGACTTCTTCTAGCTCATTGTGCTACCTTATAAACAACACTTAGCCTAATTGAGATTGAAATTTTGTTTTTATATGTGACCAAACTAATATCGGTGCAACACCTTACAGCGATTTGTTTGTCATTACCCCATACAAAAACTATATATATATATCCTTGATTCTTCTAAAGAACTCAGGGATATTCTTACTGTTGTCCAATGATCATTATATGAATCATTCTGGTATATGCTCGTAACAACTTAGAGCACAGGACATCTGACTTTGTACATATTATTTGTGATCTAAAATCACTCATGTGTATTTACTCATCGAGTGTCAAATACACTCAAGTCTTGTTAAACCTTCACATGAAAAGAACACCTTCTTAAATGAACTACTTCAGTATCTATTCTATGTACTTAAATTTAAACTTATTATGTGTTTCTATCTATCTTCATAGATCTTGACACTAAATATGTTTCAATTCATATCCTTTCATTGATGTTAATTCTCAATGAAACCTTTTAAATCAATTATATAATTACACTATTTATAATCAACGATATGTCATCCACATAAAGTATTATAAATATGTCTCAGCGCTCCCACTTAATTTCTTGCAAATGCAAGCATCTTCATCGTTTCTGATGGAATCAAAACTCTTTGATTATTTCATCCGGTGAAGATTCCAACTCCGCGATACTCACTTCATCCAATTGAAGTTTGTGTACCTATCTAGTATTTCATGGACCAGCAAAACTCTTGGTTGTATCTAGTATACATCCTTCATACACACTTCTGGTAAGGAATGTATTTCTGCCATCCTACTAACATATCTCATAAAAGAAATATGTAGCGATTACTAGAATCATCCACATAGACTATAAGCATTGCCACGGAAGATCTAATCTTATCGTAGTCAACTCTTTGAACTTTTTCGTAAACTGCTTTTCGATAAGTCAAGCTTCTTTAAGGATATTCCATCCAAGTCCATCTACTTTATAGATCCATTTACTTTCAAAAAGTATTCACCTATCTTGGATTTCATGGCGCATAGCCATTTTAACGGAGTCAGGGCCCATCATAACTTCTTTGTATGTAGTTGGTTTATCATTGTTCAAAAACAATCCTTTGTCCATAAATCATTTATTTGATTACAAAATAAACCACATCTACAAGGTTCAATAAGTACTTTGATCTCCATGACTATAACACTTTGTAGACATGGGAGCCATGATCTTCGTAGCTGCTTCCGGAACCATTTCCGATGTTGTGCTACTCTGATCATCATGCTCAGGTTCATAAACCTTATCAAGTTCTATTGTCCTCCCACTCAAATAGTTCGCTAGAAACAATTTCTTTGAAATAAGTAAGAAACATTGACAAACACTTTTGTCTTTGACTTCATAGTGGAAAGAATTCCCAATCAATTTCATGGGATAATCAACAAAGACATTTATCCGATTTTGGTTGTAAACTCATTTACTTATGCTATGCATACCAAAATTTATGAAAGGACTATTTAGGGTTTATACCCATGCCATAACTCGTATGGTGTCATTTCAATGGATCATGATGATGCTCTATCTCTAAAGAGCTCTAAGCTCCCAGTGTTGGGCGAGCCTGGGAGCGATCGGCGGGTCAATATCGTGGGCCCCCCGATTGGTTGGGTTGGTGCGTTTTTCTTCGCGTGCTAACTCTCGATGGCTCCATCCCCAATTCTTCCAACCTGCAGTGGCGACGTTCCCAAACCCTAACCCTCAAGGCGGGACTGCAGCGGCAAGGCTGCACGGATCCCTTCCCCGTCAGGCCGGCACACACCTCGGCTCTCGCTCTCCCCTCCCTTTCTTGTTCGGTCGTTCCGGCATCCCCTGCTTCAGGCCCCCAACTGATGTGTGCAGTCGAGCACGCAAGGTCCAGGCCAGTGAGGAGGAGCTAGCTACCATCACCATCAGCGCAAGTTCAGTATTCTATTCTTAATATTCTCTTTGATCTGTTCCCAGATTGTCCTATTTGTACTACATATGTGAGCATGTATTGTTAACTTTTTTATTAAGATACGCGGTAACGACGATGTGCAGAGAGCTGGGAGCTTCCCGTTGTGCGCCTGCGCCCGTGCACTTGCAGGATCGGATGACTGGCTAGCCGCTGGGCTGTACGCCAGTGCACTTGCAATCGTGCAGCCTGTCTGCTACTGATTAGTGCTCCTCGCTGAAGTATTAGGCAAGTAGGCATGCCGCTTGGGTTCTGCATCCATGTTCTTGGGGTCTCCAATTGGTATAGGTAATTACTTGAACTGCTAAAATTGATGTGAACCGCTGAAATTTCTAAAATTTTCATCAACTCTGGGTAATGTAGCATTTACCGAAGCCATTTGGTTGGTATTTACCGAATCCGACCAATATTGTTATTTCTCTGAATTAATGACTATATGCAATTGCTGAAAACTCCAGTAAAAAATGGGAGGGGGATCTTTATCTTCGGTTTCCGTTTTCAAATATGTGCCGGTGTGGTGACCTATGGGCGTGACTCATACGAAAGAGTTTTGGGGGTGTTGAACAGTGGGATGAGCATCTCATTGGCAAACGATTAGGGTCACACCTATTTTGTAGGTTGTATTGGTGGTCACGCATGTTCATAATTTTTAGAGCAATATAAACAGTGGCAACAAAATTTAGTTATGGCATCCCTTGTTGGATCTGAATTCTCCACATCTGAAGTGGCGGCAATTGCCTTGCTGCATTCATATGAAGAAGATAAAATCAGACGTGTGGTAGCACGACCTGAGTGAGGGATGTGCAAGTAATTATGGACATGTGAGCTGTAGGTGGCTGAAAAAGCTGGTGTGTAATTGTCAAAGGTCCACTTCAGTGTAAATATTGTTTTTTAACCGTCAGGTGTAGGAAATAAACTGTCATCTTCTATCTAAAGCTCGAGTTTATGACCTGTTTTTGTCAGAAGTGCGGTTTATTTATTTGTCACAGTGTCTTAATGTGCATCCTTTTTGTATTTCAATCTAATATCTACTCCTATTACACATAGGTGAATACATGATGCGTTATCTCAAAAAAAAAATACATGATGCGTTAATGAGCCTAGACGGCCATATGCCTAAGCGATACAATGAGCAAGCTCAAACTCTCTTTAGAGTTTTCACGGTATGGTGCAGCTACAAAGGTTGGGCTAGATTTAGATTAAATTTCCAAAAGTTTATATCCTTAGCTTTTTTCTAGCATACATGGATCGTTTTAAGGAAACAATTGTACATGGACCCCTGAGTGCTCTTCTGGTTTGTTGTGTGATGTTAGGTACATAGTTCGTTAATCAAAATATCACTTATTTTCTGTCTGGTTGATTATAGTGATAACATTTCTGAATGTAGGCTGCAGAATTGGGTAGGCATTTACTACATGCTTTCTTTGTCTTTAGCAAACTGTCTCATCCCCTCTTAGTCCCAGTTCAAAACAAATGATTTCTAACATAATTTTTTGCCATATCAGGAGTAAAAAGGCTACTAATGTCATAGATAGTCATTCAAGTTCTATTTGTTTTTTTTTTTTGTAGGAAAGGCCATTAAAGTCTTGTATGAACTCACTTCTGCGTGCACACATATATGAAGAACCACGTGCCACTGCTATTTGGTACTTCCATTGTTGCTTTGATCTTTTCATATGTTCATGCATGAATGGCGAACAAGAATTATTTCCATTCTCTCACAAGGTTTGGATATTACGCTTACCTTGAAGTGCAATTTTTCTTCTATTGCTTTCAAACCTTTTGTTTATGCCGGCCAATTCAGGTGTATTTCAAACAGAAGACCCTGAACCATTATTAGTATAGAAATAAATCAAACATTACTGCTCTTTTTTATCGTTAGTCTGCAATTATTTTCCCAATGATACGGATACTTGGTTTGTGTGTCCGAGATCAGAGCAATTGGTATTTGAATTTGGAAAGTAGAGAATTTTTCGTTTTTGTTTTCCCATTGAAATAGTGAGATTCCAATCATTGTATAATCAGGTATTCTTATATTTTATCCACTATTTAGTGTGTACATGAAACTCTGGTTTATGCCAGTTTCGTTAGTCTCCTATCACTGTCCAATTCACGCTTAAATTTTTTGTTTACACGTATATGCATAACGTGCCTATTATGGCTGACGGTAATGAGTGCAGTACAATGGCATGATGTTGCTGAAATAATTGATATAAAATATGGGCAGGACTAGTGAGTTCTTTACCTATTTTTCTTCCAGTGATGTCGATATATCGACCACACAAAAAGCTAGAATTAGTGCCTAATAACAGAGCTGGAGAAAGTAAGCTCTTTCTCGATTTTTTCCTTTTCTCTTCTGACTGTAGACCTCTGGGAATCTTATTTCTGAAACCTTTTTAGGTCAAATGAAGGCAAGGGCCTTCTTCGCATCGTCCATTCTTAGTTGTGATTGGTTTCATGATGTCTTCCTGCAGATGCTTGCATCAGTAGTATGCACTTTCAAAAACTAAACGTTTCAAGCATATAGTAGCATAACATATTGTATATTGTCTTACTACTATGGTTGGTGCTTTCTTTACTGTATAGGTAGATATAACTCTTGTTTGCTGATTTTCTGCTTATGTTTTGATGTGTATGATCAGGAGCAACTTGCAATTTTTCCTTGAACTTTTATGAACTTCATTTGCAACTTGAGGTTGATAATGTATATTATTTTTGCAGTAGGATGTATCATGTATGGTCCGCATATTTTTATTCACACTGTTATTATGTGTCTTGAAAGCATGAAGTACTTGCCCTCATACTTTTCTTCGACTAATATTGAGATAATGTAACATGGCAATGATGGACCCTCCTGGCCTCCTAAGATTATTTTACTTCCTTGCCTCGCCAACTCGGTGGAATCGCCAACCAGAAGAGCGCGGGATGGAGATGACGGAGCTTCTGGTGCGGTGGATGGTCCAGCTCCTCTCTCCATCCATGCTGCCGTGTTTGCGAGAAAGGTATCCCCACATATATCCTTTCCCCGTGCTTCCTTCCCATCCCGCTCTTTTCCTTCACTTATGCTCTCTTCCAGTTCATCTCCATCAGGTGTGGAGTTGATCTGGTTTAGATAATGCTTGCACTATGGTGCTACTACAAAGGTTTGCCATATCTGGATTAAATTTCTGAATGTTCAAATGTTCAGCTTTTCCAGCATACATGAATCAATTTTAGCATACAAATCCTTTAAGTATTGCAATCTTTACTCTAAAGCTAAACATCATTGGCATGAGATTTTGATTGATCTAGACTTGAGTGATAGCAAGTTAATTCTAGACTGACTACCCCACTTCAATTAGGATTTCCAACACATGAATCCTACTAATAAATTTCTTCTCTGCATGTTCTGCCTGCTGACGAGGAGGAGCTAGGGGGTGCCCATGGAGTAAGTAAGGTCATGTGCCTCTCTTACCAAGCACACAGTACGGCCATTGAAAATGCAGTTACAGTTCTTGTTTCTATCTTTAGGTCCTGTTGTCGCAGTGGAACAACGAAAGATTAGAAGGTATCCCTTGCAATTGACAACAAACCGAAGGAAACAAATCCATGGTCGTTTGGCGATAGAGGAGGCGTTGGATGAGGATTGGAGATCTGGAGATTCTTAGAACTTTGTTGTGAGTTGCGTTCTCATACCTTGTTATGCTGGTTGTAGGTCTTTGCTTTTCCTACGCTGTCCAGCAAAGCCTTCGGTCTTATTATGTTCGAATTTCTGGGTGGTTGTTGATATGTCGTGTTGTGTGTCCACTGATGTTGGTTGTGTTTTGAATGACATATTTAGAAATTTTGAGTGTTGTTGACATGCATCAGTGTTAATAGCATGTGCCCTGTTGAATTCCCATTGCCCCACACGGAAAAAAGAATTCCATTTGAACTTTTGAGTGTGTGTTGATATGCATCAATGTTGGTTTATGAAATCAACCCAACTACAGTGACAAGGATTTTTTTTTTGAAAAGACCAGAAACGGCGCGACAAGGCGCGCCAGGTCCTTCTAGTTCAGTGTAAAAGCGGTAGTCTCTAAAGCATAATCCATAAAAGTATAATGGCGTCTATTTATTTTATATCATCATTGACCCAACAAGGTTTGGATACATCTCTCGGATACTCCATCATCACTATGATACTCCAAGAAACGTGAGTTGTAGAACAACTTCATAACTCTCTTAGATGTTCGCTAAAACTCGTAATTCAAATATTTCCACTATGATCCAATCATAGATATTTGACTTTTCTATTACGATGATTTCTACTTTGTGCTGAAATTTATTTGAATCCATTCAAATGTTTCAAACTTCTTCCTTATCGAATATATCCACATATATACTCAATTCATTGTTAGAAGTTTTCATGAAGTAGAAGAATCTCCCGCACACAACTATGCCCAGTGAACCATATACATCACCATGTATGTTTCCACTAAGTTAATTGCCCGTTCAACTCTTGGCCTATGAACGGGATTTAAGTCATTCTCTTTAGAAGAGATTTGCAAGCGCCAAATGATTCAGAAATCAAATGACTCCAAAAGTCCATTTGCATGGATTTCCTTCATGCGTTCCTTTCTAACACGACCTAAATGGCGGTTCCACTAATGAGTGGAATTCATATCATTTGCCTTATGGCATTTTAGCGTCAGTGTTATGTATGTGTGCTTCACCATAAAGATTTATAATAACTTATCCATCGTACATGGAATGTTGTTACAATTTGAACAACTCATTGTTTTCATTTAACCAGAACAAGACAACAATTATAAAGTTCTTTATTATAAATCTGAATGGCTAGACAGAATGCCAACGACGAACATAATAACACTTTATTTTTGTTCCAGACGTGCATTCCTATCACATTCCTTTTCAGTCACTTAGGCCATCGTATTCTTGTATTGCGTTGTATTGTATGACATCTCATACCAACCAATCTGGTACAAATACCCAAGAATTTCATTTTGTGACCAAACAAGGAATACATCCATAACATGTATATCATCTATATACACCTGACCTAGACTTTCTAGTCTTTTCTTTCTTTCTGCCAAAATATCTTTTGTAGTTTCTCTTTTAGCTTTCCTCATTCTCAGAAAAACACTTCACCTTAAATAACTTCTAGGTCCATTGGTCAAATACCAATAACCTTGAGGTTCTTACCTTGAAGTTGACCATCACATGACAAGTGTTCTAGATTTCACTATTAGTAACCTTTTAATGTAATGAACAATTTCACTCATAATTTTATCCATCAAATCATGACGACTTTCCGAGACCATGTCTGTACATGCTAGGCTCGTAAAGTTTAACCTTAGTATTCGCATGTGCAAATCTGGCTTGCACCCGTTGTATGCACACGTAGAATCTATAACACCCGATCATCACGAGATGCTTCGAAAGCGACGAGTCTTAGCAACGGTGCATACTAAGGACGATCACTTCATGGATATGCGAATATCGTTAGTGCCCAACTAGTTGGAGGATTGGGATGCCTAGCATCTTCAACCTTCGTACATTCCCATAAAACTTATGAGTTTATGTAGTCTCACTAGATTATATTCTATCATCTTGTAATCAGGTCTTAGATATCACATATATCTCATACCTTGCTTATTTCTGAAAACAAAATTTTCAGCTCCTTACTTTTCAAACGGATTTGAACTTCAAGTTTCACGGAGACAAGATGATTTAAGGTACTAGTTGAAACCATTGCTCTTTGAATCATCAATGTGAGGTTTACTAAAAGTTTGCATTAGGACTTAATCATATCTTGATTCTTCAACAATACGGTACCAGTCCGTAAAGTTACTTGTCAGACTTAACAGTATTTCTATCTCAATTACAACACTAGCGCATGGTAGAAAACGGATGCCAATTCTACAAATTTAATTCAAAATACTATTTAGACTATGTTCATGATAATTTGAGTTTATTTTTAATTCTTCAATTAACTAGGTGAACTCCCACTCAAAACAACATCCCTCGCATTGTCTTAGTGTTTACACGAACCAAATCCAATACACCAAGTCCGATCATCACGAGAAAAGATGTAGCTTCAAAGGCGAACACTCAAAGTGTTCATCATATCATTCATATGACTCATGCTCTACCTTTCGGTATCCCGTGTTCCGAGACCATGTCTGTACATGCTAGGCTCGTCAAGGCAACCTTAGTATCCGCGTGTGCAAATCTGGCTTGCACCCGTTGTATGCACATGTAGAGTCTATCACACCCGATCATCACGAGATGCTTCGAAACGACAAGTCTTAGCAACGGTGCATACTAAGGATGAACACTTTATTATCTTGATATTTAGTGAGAGGGATCATCTTATAATGCTACCGTCGCGATCTAAGCAAGATAAGATGCATAAAGGATTAACATCACATGCAATTCATAATATGTGATATGATATGGCCTTTCTTCTTGTGCTTTTGATCTCCATCTCCAAAGCACATGATCATGATCTCCATCATCACCAGCATTGCACCAAGGTCCGTGGCGCCGCTTCATGGTTGTCCATCACTTATAGCTACTATAACAACTACTTGAAATAAAGCTATTACATGATGAATAGACACGCAGGTCTTTAACAAAAATTAAAGACAACCATTAGGCTCCTGCCGGTTGCCATAATACAACAATGAACATCTCATACATCAAATATAATCATCATCACATCATGGCCATATCACATCACCAAACCCTGCAAAAACAAGTTAGACGCCTCTAATTTGGTTTGCATATTTTACGTGGTTTAGGGTTTTCGAGTAAGATCCAATCTACCTACGAACATGAACCACAATGGTGATACTAGTGTTGACAATAGAAAGTGCAAATTGGAATCTTCACTATGGTGGGAGAGACAGACACCCGCAAAGCCACTTATGCAATACAAGTTGCATGTCAAGCGTGGAGCAAGTCTCATGAGACGCGGTCATGTAAAGTTAGCCCGGGCCGCTTCATCCCACCATCCCGCAAGATGCAAAGTACACAAACTAAAGCAACAAAAGCATCAACGCCCACAAAACCATTGTGTTCTACTCGTGCAACAGATCTATGCATAGACATGGCTCTGATACCACTGATGGGGTTCGTAGCATAGAAAACAAAAAATTTCCTACCGCAAGACGAATAAATCCAAGATCTAATCTATGGAACACCCAAGATCTAATCTACAAGATCGAAGCAACGAGATTGACAAGATACTAACCCTTGAAGATTTCCAAAGCCTACGAGATCAGATCTCGTTGTTGGTGTAGACGATCATCCCCAATGCTGCAATCCGGCAGCACTTCCGTACTCGGTCGCGCGTACGGTGTCGATGAAGCCCTTCCTCTCCCCGTTCCAGCGGGCAGCGGAGGTGTGGTAGATCTCCTCCAAATTCCAGCAGCACGACGGCGTGGTGGTGGAGGAAGAAAAGCTGCAGGGCTTCGCCAAGCCGAAACAGCGTATGGTGGAGGAGAGAGGCGGCCAGAGGAGGGGGCAAATCAAGGGGATGGTGGCCGGCCACCCCCTCCCCTCTTTATATAGGGGGAGGGTCGGCTGGGGTGACCCCCTTTCCCATCTAGGGTTAGGGGGGTGGCGGCTAAGTGGGGGAAGAGGATTTCTTCCCCCCAAGTTGATCCCCCTAGGGTTTTGGGGAAAACCCTAGGGGTTGGCCGGCTGGGGCATGTGCCCCTGGCCCATTAGGCTAGGGAGCACCCCCTCGGCCCATGCTAGGCCTCCTAGGGTCGTGGGCCCACTGGTGGGACCCCGGAACCTTCTAGAACCTTCCGGTCATCCACCGGAAAAATCCCGAACTTTTCCGAAACCTAGAAATCAACTTCCCTTATATGAATCTTATTCTCCGGACTATTCCGGACCTCCTCGTGACATCCTGGATCACATCCGAGACTCCGAACAAACTTCGTCTCCATACCATATTCAAATCTACTTATGCGACATCGAACCTTAAGCGCGTCACCCTACGGTTCGCGAACTATGCGACATGGTCGAGACTCCTCTCCGAGCAATAACCAATAGCGGGATCTGGAGATCCATAATGGCTCCCACATATTCAACGATGACTTAGTGATCGATTGAACCATTTACATACGATGCCGATTCCCTTTGTCTCGCGATATTTTACTTGTCCGAGGTTCGATCATCGGTATCTCCATACCTTGTTCAACCTCGTTACCGACAAGTACTCTTTACTCGTACCGTGGTATGTGATCTCTTATGAACCATTCATATGCTTGCAAGCTAATTAGATGACATTCCACCGAGAGGGCCCAGAGTATATCTATCCGTCATCGGGATGGACAAATCCCACTATTGATCCATATGCCTCAACTCACACTTTCCGAATACTTAATCCCATCTTTATAACCACCCATTTACGCAATGGCGTTTGATGTAATCAAAGTACCCTTCCGGTGTAAGTGATTTACATGATCTCATGGTCGAAGGACTTAGGCAACTATGTATCGAAAGCTTATAGCAAATTGAACTTAATGACTTGATCTTATGCTACGCTCATTTGGGTGTGTGTCCATTATATCATTCACCTAATGATACAACCTTGTTATTAATAACATCCAATGTTCATGATCACGAAACCATGATCATCCATTAATCAACAAGCTAGTTATACAAGAGGCTTACTAGGGACTCCTTGTTGTTTACATAACACACATGTATCAATGTTTCGGTTAATACAATTATAGCATGGTATGCAAACATTATCATAAACACAAAGATATATTATAATAACCATTTTATTATTGCCTCTTGGGCATATCTCCAACATGTTTGAGGATAATTTTGGCCGATTGCGGGAATCGGCCTCCTTTTCCGTTGCAATGCTTTGGCGATGGTTTGCAACTTCTTGGATTTCTACTGTAGCTACGTGGCATGCCGGAGATTCCTTTGCTTTTTTTTCATTTTTTGAGGGCCGATCTCAGGGATCGGCCTTGCCACGTACGTCCAATGTCTTGGACCTGCTACTCCGTCCGGGTCACGGATACCATGTTTGTATCAGCCGGTGCTTCTGCATCGGCATCAGCCGATGCTGTGCATCGGCTTTCGCTGTTTTGGGCGCCATACTTTCTTTGGCGGGCGCGCCTTCGTCTCCAATGTTTGCTGAATTCTCACGGCCAGATCGGGCCGTGCTCTTCTCAACGTGTACAGGTACAGTGCCTCGGCTTCTTCCAGGTTTCGCAGCCGCTGCACTCTACGCTTCTGAGAATGGCTGAGTCCATCAGGGCACCACCTTGGTCGGTGATACCTATCTTCTTCTCCATCTGACTCCTCGAAGTCCTCTTCTTGAGATGACTCAGCTCGCTTGTTGATAGGTGGGAGAGGTCCTAGACGTTCGAACACTGAAACTTCATTTGTCCTTCCCCTTCGCTGTTTGCAGTTCTCGATTGTTGGCAATCGGCTCATTCCTGAGTCCCAGCAATGTTTGAAGAAGGGACAGTTCCAGTGCTTATCCACGTCGTCTTGCTCCCTTGACCTCCCTCTAGCGTGGCGTTCGTACCCGTCGTTGTTCTGTCATGCCGACGATACCTCCTGTTTTCCGCATCGACCGACGATATTTTTCATCGTCTTCGTCGTAGCGTCGACGTCGGTCATATTGCTGCTCATATTTGTTGAGGAGATGCACGGAGAGTGGGCGCTGATACCGTATGCTTCTCACCTCCTCCTCGGTTAGGTACCGTCTATCATCATCTTGGGGCCGGTCGCGTGGAACGGCCTCCTCTTTATCCTTGCCACGAGAGTGGCTGCTCTCGGCTTTATCTTTGCCATGGCGGATCACAAACCCTGCCATATTGACATCAAAAGAGAACCCAGGTTCCCTTATGGAGTGGCTTAGGTCCACCATGTTGACGTCCGGAAACGGACGCATGTCTACCTTCATGGCAAATTGTCCGAAAGTTAATCGGCCTGATTCTATCGCCATCTGAATTTGTGCGCGTAATACTTTGCAGTCGTTGGTGGCGTGCGTGAACATATGATGCCATTTGCAGTATGGCCTTTTGTTCATCTCTTGCGCCGTAGGGATCTTGTGGCCTTCAGGGAGCTTCCTTGCTTCTTTCAGTAGCAGATCGAAGATCTGTTCAGTTTTGCTCACATCAAAGTCCAACCCTCTTGGAGGCCCTGGCGGGTTCACCCATTTGCAGGACACAGGTACCGGCGTCCGAGTCCACTCGGCTACCGCAACTTCCCGATCTCCGCAGAATCTTCATCCTCATCAGCATTGACCAGGGTTATCGCGCGCTTGAACTTGTCCTGTACAGTTCTGGATGGCGCTGTTCATATAAGGTCACGATCGACCAGGTGCGCAATGAGTTGTACTCCACTTGGAACGTCAAATCCTTGAATGACGCTGTAAGGCCTGCCACGGCCAACTCGATCTTTTTCTCTAAATGAACCGAATAGCATCGGTTCTTGACAGTTCAACGCTGAATGTACTCGACACTGTCTCCTCGCCTCTGCCGAACCTGTGCGCGGCAATACCACCGTAGCTTCCGAATGATATTGGGTGTGAAACTGTTCCTCCACTGCTTCCATGATCGTACTGAATTTGGCTGCAACGAGGTGTACCATCCAAAAGCCGGACCGGTGAGGGATTGCGAGAAGAACCTCACCCGTAGCTCATCCGATGCCGAAACCATGCCCAGCTGGGCCAAGTATCGGCTCACGTGCTCGATGGAGCTAGACCCTTTCGACCCACTGAATTTGTTGAAGTCCGGAAGCCGGTACTTAGGTGGTAGTGGGATCAGGTCAAACTCATTGGGGTACGGCTTGGAATAGCCGATTATCTTCTTCTTCGGCAAGATGCCGAACTGATCTCTCAGGACTGCACTGATCTGATCTACGGTGGAGGTAGTGGCAGTTGAGCTTTCTTGGACTGGTGCAGTGGCATACTTGGCTAGCCACGCCTGTTTCTCGCCGCTCCCAAACCCTCTGCGTCGTTCCTCCTGCCGGAACAATGGCTCCTGCTCCGGCAATCCCCTGTTGGAGCCTGGATCGCCCGCGTCCAGTTGTTGCAGTCCGGCACAAACGTGCACACGTATCCGTGTGGGATCTCCTTGGGCGGCTCATATAAGAACTGGTAGTCGCCCGGATCACCTCCGACCTTGTAGACAACGTATGCCGGTGAACCTTGTTGCTGTGGAGCTGCCATCGAGTACGACAATGGTGGCCTGGTGTGGAGTTGCACTTCTCCTTGGTGAGTCCCTAGAGCAGGTCCTGAAGGGGAGTATCGACGCTCCATGATCTCTTGGATCACCCGGAACGCAACGCGCTCCAAAGAGTTCACCAGGCTCTCAGAATGCCGATGCAGTGAATGGGCCACCACGTAGTTGATTTCCTGTCGTAGGGCTCTGGTACGTTCATCTGAAGGGAGGGATAAATCCAACCCATCGAGGACACCTTGTGGCGTGAATCCTTTGAACCTGATGCCGTGCGAACGGGTCTTCTCAAAGGAGCCGATGAGTTCGGCTTCAACGATGGCCTTCAGCTCATCGTACTTCTTCTTATGATCGGGAGGAAGATCCTCGTATGTGATCTGTTCCTCCGCCATCTCGGATGCCGATGTTGACGTGGATGTTGCGAAGATTGTCCCACCGGCGTGAATGTGTTACCCTCCAAAACCCACCGACGGGTAATGGCTAAGCAACACGAAGAGCCGGGAAGCTCCCAGGGCCGCTTAGTGGACCCTGGCACCTCGCGTCGTCCCGCAAATCTTCCAGCCACGTCCTGGCGGTTGCTAGGGCGTGCCACCTGACCTAGACCCGATCAGGAAGGTGTTAGAGTGCTTCGATTGTTCCTGCATGGTAGACACGTAAACATTAAATACGAGCCCTATCGCTCTCAGCCTCGTGGATCGGCTCAAGGAGCCGATCGCCCCATGTTTCACGTTGGATTTACAATGGCATGGGGATCCTGCTTGATCAAAACAAAGCTAAAGCGATCCACGACAGTTTAGGGTTTTCACCGCATAACCGGAATGTCCTACGTGTGATCGGGCCTAGCAGCTACGGAAGATGATGCAAACTACCCCTACGAGAGGCCTAAAAACCAACATAACGTTGATTCCCGGAACATCCCTTGCAGGGACGGTGAACAACACCTAACGCACTACGGATCGTCCGACCCCAGCATAAGGCCTAACTATGCAGATATTAAACTAATCCCTGCGGAGCAAGGAGCAACTATAACGGATCGGACTAAGTAACAAGCAAGATGCTGCCCTTACGTCCGGATAGACGTAAGGTGTCGAGGGACGGCATTGCCACGCAGATATGCACGTGAAAGCATCAATGCAAACCCCTGAACACCTAAGGATAAATAGTATGCTCGCCATCAACAAGGCTTCAACGACGTACAAGGTTGACGAAGAATATCCTAGATCGCTAGATGCGATCTAGGCAGCATGGTGCTTACCCAGGAGAAACCCTCGAAGAAAGGGGTGGCGATGCGCCTGATTTGTGTTGGTTGAACGATGATTGTCCTCCTTTTCCGATAACCCTAGATACATATTTATAGTCCAAGGGACTTTCTAATTGAGGCGTGCACCTAACCGTGCACGGGCCAGACTCTATCTTTTAATCTAAATTACAATGTGATCTACTATATTACAGATACACGGGCAACTTAGCCCAAACTCTTAGCGCAAGGCCGCTTCGAAGATGCTCCACGTGTACGTCCTTCAAGCCCATCTTCACTTACGGCCCATCTCCTGATTTGGCCAAAATCGGGTGGTCACATGCCCCCCTGGTTTTGATAATGATAATTGCAAAACCATCTGTCTCCTTCGAAGGGTCATGTCATGGCAGAACGTTGCAGTTTTCTTCATGATGACGTCTTGCCTTCTCGCCTTCTCTGCACGATTTGACGGTTCTGGCACCACGTCCTTGGGAACTGCTTAGGCATTAAATCGCTATATTCCCCTTTTTATTTGGCCACTCCCTGTAGTTCCCTTCTTCATCCTCCTCGCACTAGCACTTCCAAAAGCCCTCCTCGGCCAATATGTCTTCTTCCTCTTCTTCTCCCTCATCGAGTCTTTCCACCCAATCTTCCCCTTCTCGCGAGCCGACGCCGGAATGGGACCCGCAGGAGGCCCACGCGGCCAACATCCGTCGCGCCATAGCCGACGGGGACGAGTCGACCCACGACTCCTCCGTCTGGTCTGAAGATGACCAGTCCCTAACGGACGGGGAGAGCGACCTTCGCTTCCTCGCCATTGGGTCGTCGGAGGAGGGAAGCGACGACGACGGCTTCTCCTGGGATGGTCCCTCCTCCGCTGAGGAGGTGAAGGAGGAGGAAGAGGAGGAGGACGATGCTTCCTCTGACGAGCCGCCGGCCAAGCGTCTCTGCCCTTGGCCGGGCAACATGAGCGACTTCGACAGCGACGATACCGACGCCGACGAAGAGGACGAGGACAATGAAGGTCCCGCCGGAGGTCGCTACAGCAGCGACGAAGAACCAGCCGGGAGCAGCGACGGCGGCGACGGCGACGATGAGGGCAGCAGCGGCCCTTAGATAGGATAGAGCTAGGAGTAATAAATTAGGGCAATGTATCCCTCCAGCGGTTCCTTTTGAGAGCAATCAGCTCCTTCTTGTAAGAAATCCCCTTTTATCAATGAAGAATTTCCTCCAATTTGAATTTGTCGATCTCTTTCATATTAGACTAGCCGATTCTCCCCTTTGTTGAAACTCGATGAGCCGATGGTAATGCATCAGCTTTTATAACAAATTGCAAGACAGACCGATCCAATCGCCTTCTCAGATGTTAACTTGCAATCCACGAAATTCAGACCCAAACCTCCAATCGAACGGGTCCAACGCGCAGCCTTGATACCCTTAGATCTTTAGACTTTAAAATCATCCGATCGGGATGTTCGTCCTGATAGCAAAACTCCTGGGTTAATGCTCCCAGGAAAGCTTCTTGGCCCGTTGCTGCCAACCTTGATGTTGAAGCTGACACTCTTGTAAACAGGCGCTATTTGTTCACAGCTTCCCCTGTGATGCCCTGTTTCCTTGCAGCGACAAACTGGTCTAGAGCCTGATCAACAATGATGGCTCCTTCTTCAAACTCCTCCTGTCAACCTGGTGGTTTTCTTCTGCAAGAGTCCGCCACCTTTCAACATGGTTACGATGCAGAGATAGCCGATTTCAACACCATCGGCTCTTCAGAATGAGGAATTTCCAAGGTCAGCTGCCCCCCAAACCTCAATCAAGGCGAGGATAAAAGTGCATCCACCGAATGGGCCACCATCGGCTTCCCGATTGTAGTGCAGCATCAGCCGATTCTACCAAATCGGCTTTCAAAAGCAGAGAACCTTCAAGGTGAGCTGCCCCCCGAGCTTTTTTAGCCCAATGACACAATCTCTGGTGAGAATGCGGTTTAGTCCAACTGGACGATCGTCAGTTGTTCTTGCTGTTAGCCAGGGCTGCGATCCTCAAACTCGCCGGCAAATACCAACAGCTTAAATGAGAAAGAGGGCCGTCTTGGACGCCCGAACTGATGCTTCTGCTGGTGCTGCCGGGCTTGGAGTCTTGCAGAAGGAGTTGGAAATCCTTGAAGAGAGGGCCTGAGTCACCAAGCAATCCTGTGCAGGTTTCGGCATGATTCCAGAATCATCAGCAGCTTCTATGTCAAAAGCTTGTACTTCAGAAATCTTTCTTTGTGATGACATCAAGTGGCAGGTTTGTGGCAATTGTAAGCAATGATTGTGTTCCAACTCTATTTCCATGACTTCATAATTTTTTGCAACTCGATCCAATGACAAAATCATCCGAGCTGTGCAATTTGTTCTTGTTTCAGCCCTTATACGCTTTGGCGCATGATCCAATGTTATCCCTTTTTTCCGAATACCTTCTTTGGAACAAACAAATCTGCATGAAGTCACTTCACCATCAATCTTGCTTACATGTTTGTTTCTCTTCCTCACATCAAACCCTACATGGCCTCCATATGCTATCCAAAACTCCCAGCCTTCATCCAGATTTCTGAACTTCATACCAATTTGAGGTGCCCCTTTGCCAATTTCTCCCATTGCCAACACTTGTAAATACACAAAAATAACCAAATCAGGTAATCTGGAACACCTTGCATTGCATAACTCTATAAGAAGGCAGTAAGTAGATGAATGCACAACATAACACTAGACAACATCAGAAGGTAATCTGGGAAGAGTTGCATTGCATGTCTACATCATGTTTTGTAGTACTAATTTCAGATGAAGACATACAGTCTGAATAGGCTTATCAGTAGGCTACCTGCGGGGCGGAGGGAGTCGGCGGCGCGGGGCATTGGGAGTCGCCGGAGCGGGGCGGATGGAGTTGTCGGGGCGGACGCCGTCACAGCAGGGCGGGCACCATCACGGCAGGGCGGGCGCCATCACAGCGGGGCGGGCGTCATCACAGCGGGGCGGGGCGGGGCGGCAGCGCCGGCGGCGGCTGCAGCGACAAAGCTCTGAGCCCGCGCAATTTCCCCCTTCCCGCTCGAGTTCCCCGCTCGATTCCTCCGGTGCCTGGGTGCTAGAAAAGGGAGATGGGTAGGGACTCGTTCCTGGGCGTTGGATTGGAAATATACGATGGATGTGAGGCCTCAGGGCACGCTGTGCCCTGCCTCTGTCGGGGCACCAGATCCCTGTCCGATAGATGATGCCACGAACCGACCGACAACACACAACCAAACTCAGACACCGCACATGGTCACAGCAGACCAGAGTAAAGAAACAGCTACACCTACCCAGGCCACGAAGAAATACATTGCATACCAGAAGAAAGTGCCCACGAAAATTTCTAAGACGGCACCCAGCCTGCACACAGAAGAAGCGCTACACGAATTAAACCATCCAGTAGTATACGTGTCACCACCATGTTAATTCTCAAATCCCCTCAAAACTATGGGAAAAAAGAAGTTTGTTGCCAAATAGTATAGTACTTATAACAAGGAAGGCCTCCGGCATGGAGAGCTTGTGATAGGGCGGTGGCTTAGGGACAGGGGAGGCCGACGGAGGCAGTGACCAGTTAGAGGAGCTGATGGAGAAGCCCTTTTTCATGGTGGTGGAGTTGTCCCCCCTCCTTGGGAAGGAGAGGAGGGCGCCGACTTTCTCATCCATCTGCCAACCACCTCGGGAGGGAGAGGAGGCGTGAGAGGAAGAGGAGGGCACCGTCCAGTGAGAACATGCGGGTTGTAACTACTGGAAGAAGGAAAGTAGTTAGTTCATCTTTTTCTTCGCCTCACAAATTGGAGTGGTGGAGTCGTGGAGCTTTATCGACGATGGACCACATCGCCTTAACCGCCCCACTATGAGAGAATAGGTAACCGGTGGCCCACGCTGTTGTGGTGACCCTGCATACCACTGCATGTTGTAGTATGCCAGTCGTTGATATAACATTCGCGAAGTACCAATCCGCAAATATTACATCCCTCAGAGTAGTACAACAGAACATAGCAGGTCCATAACTCATTCATTTATTATTACAAGCCATATATACATATCATCTCGGAGCTCCTCTTGGGTCCTAAGAGGGATACTCCTGGGTTCGAGGCGAACCCAACTTAACTTACAATATAGAAGTCTCACGAGACTATACATTTATTCCAACGAGCAGTTAAATACTAGAAGTTCTGACTGCTCGGGTACTACTACTACTAATAGGTCTAAGATCGTTCTTCTCCGGAACCCTCCCCGGTTCTGTAGACTATCAGGTAGTCTACACCTTCAACACCTCCAGAGAGGTCTGGTTCTTCGTAGCCGATGATGTTGGCTCCTTGAGGGTTGTCGTTGTCCTCCTCCAGATGATTCAGACAATCTAAGCAGGGGATTTAAGAGTGGTATGAGTACGAGCGTACTCAACAAGTTCATATTAGGAAAGAGGTGTTTAATGCACTAACTACGATACTAGACCAGAAAGTCTGATACCATGCAGGTTTTGATAACCATTTCTTCAAAAGGTTGCTTTTATTCAAGAACTATGTCCGTCAGCCTTCACCGGTTGACTAGAACTTCATGGAGTTCCTTTCCGGCGTTCGCAGCCCAAATCCCGGAACAAGGAGTGACTGGTCACAATTCGTTACACTCTGCAGTGTGTTTCTTTACCCGTAAGAGATCTTAACCTTGGTGCCAACCGGGCAGCTTTCCCGTCCACACTTCCTTTGGTGTGAGGCCCAGTATAAGGTCCTAGTCAATCATGTTCCTCCGCTACCTCGAACACCCACCCTTTGTTGCATACCCCGACCCTGGGTCCTCGTCGGTCCCATTATTCCCACTCACGGGTGGACCCCGACCACGACGACAGTTTGGGATCGAACCAAACTCCTTCGCCGGTAGCTACAACCCATCATAGACCGCAATACCGTGGGGACTTAGGACTCCCCAGCCTCACCATCTTGCTCCGTCGGGCGACAAGTGTACTACGGACTATGCCGTGGGGACTTAGGACTCCCCAGCCTCACCAGCTTGCCCCCTTGGATCACAAGTGTACTACGGTAAAGCGCATCCGTTGATGAACGAGAGGTGGAAACACTTTTGACTACTCCGTCCCACTCCAGATCTTATGGTGAACACGGTTTATACGACACAAGAATCACTGGACGACATTTGTTGTTTAATCCTATATGGATATAAACCCTTGCAATGGAACCTCCACCATATCAACACAATCCATGGTTCCATTGCCCACCACATAGTCATATTCATAGTTATGAAAATAGTGGTTTTTCTTTTTATGCAATAGTGATAAACATAGTACTTTGCAAGTAATTTGGTAAAAATACTCAAATGACATGAGAAAGCGATGAACTTGCCTGAACACTGCAAAGTGTTGCAGTTGGATGGTGTGGACTGACCCTTGTCCTCTGTTGCTGAAAAATAGCATCATTGTCCGATAAGGGCAATGGTTAAAGAAGCAATTATGCATGATTCAGCTTTTAGGGTTGTCCCCCCCCCTTTCCGATGTTTTATTAATGTATGTTGAAGGTTAATACTAAGAACAATTTAGGGATACTCTGTTTAGGGTAAAATACAATCTTGAAATGTTGTCAAGGTGCTTTGAATGTCCAACAATATTTATGGACTTATTTTTAATATTAAAAATATAAAGTGTGGCTTAAATGATTAATTTTAATCATTAAACTAGGGCTTAGTCATATTTGTCTTTAAAATTCTATTTCATAATTTATTATGATAGAGAATTTTATGCTGAGTGATTTTCATATTTTTAATTATTTTTTTAGAGCTATTAATAATTTTCTATGATTTTTCAAAGTTTCAGCATTTTTATTTGTTTGTGAAAAGACACAAATACCCCTGGGCCCACCTGTCGGTGCAACCCAGTGGGTTAGGTCGAACCGACCGGCCTGGTCCGGCTCGACCAGCCCCACTCCTCTCTCTTCCTCTCACGCGCGACCGAACCCTAACCCTAACCTGCTCTGGCGACTCGCGTCGCCTCCGCCGTCGCCGCTCGATTCCGGCGAGCTCCGCCGGACCTGGCCCCCGCCATGGTGCGCAATCGACGCGCCCCACGACGGCGGTCAATCTCATCCGCGTCGATTTGACGCGGGCGACCTGCTGCTCTCGTCCTCGACCCCCTCTGGTGCTAGGGTTACGGGATCTGCTTGATCCCGCCGTTCCTGGCGCTCCTGGTGCTCGGTCGCCGCCTTGGCTTCATCGCCGTGATGCAGGTGGTGCCGTGGTGCCGCCATGGCCTGGCGCCGCCACGCTCTGGCGCGTGCCGCCGTGGCCGCCATGGCCGTGCCTGTCTGCTCGACCACGGTAAGTGCGCCACCTCCTCTTCTTCTTCGTGTTCTATTTCTTCTCCTCCTAGCTTGAGATGCGGCTACTCCTCCTCATGGAGAGGCCATCTCGTGCTGCTGCTACTGCTCTACTAGCTGCTGTTGCTGTGCTTGCTGTTGCGGTGCTTGCTGTTGCTGTGCGCATGCTGCTGGGCTCCTTGCTGCTGTCCTGGATGCTAGCTACTGCTGCTCTACTGCTATGCATATGCTGCTGCTGTGCTACTACCATGGCCATTGCTACTGTATCCATGCTTGTGCTTGTGCTTGTGCTTCTCTGTGCCTCTGTTCTTGATGCTATTCTTGCCAATTACTCAAGTGTGTTCATATATGTTGCCCTGGCTTGATTGCAGTGTGCAATCCTTGCAAGTTTGCAAGAGCCAGTGCCCTTGGGTGCTCTTCAGTGTGCTATAATTCATAGACATGCTCCCTTGAGCATGCCTGTGGCCTAGACAACACCATCCCTTGATGGTGTGCTTCTGCATACAATTATATATCATACTTTTGATTATCTGCTATGCCATTGTTCCAGTTCTGTGGTCAATTCAATTGTCTGGCCATGTGTTGGTTCTATACTTGATGTCTAGCATGCTGTAGCATGCTCTTGCAAGCTTCTGGTGGTCATATGATCACCAGTTGCTTGTAGAAATTGCTCTTTGTTGTTTGTGCCTCACTGTGGTTCACACTGTGCTGTGTGTGCATCACACAGGCTTGGCCTGTGTGTGCAATTGCTTGTTCAAGTACCAGTGGATGCTTGCAATGATCCTTTGGATCATCTGCAAGACTCTGTGCATTAGTAGCTTGACTATTTCATTTATCTGTGCAGTTCTGTTTGCTTAATTAGATAAATGATGTGAACTGCCCTGCAGTGATGATCATAACAGTGGATTTGGTAGAGCTAGAGGGATGCCAATCATTTATTGGGGACCCTAGCTCCATTTGAACCCTTCTGGGTAATGATATGCTTTCTGTCTTGATGGTTTTGTGGTTGAGGTGGCCTCAACAACAATTTCTTTGCTGTTCAGGAAGCTCCCACCTTAGTTGGCTTGATGTGTATGGACAAATGCTTTCTGGTTCAACCATATTTGGTTGCCAGATGCTTTTAATGTTGACAAACATGTATAGACACTTGATTGTCTATCTGTCTGATGGTTTAGCTAGCTATAGGTTGTCAAGTGAACTTGTGTAGCTGGCTAGGGATTAAATCCATGTTGGATTTCTCTGATTGTGTCCCTGTGTGGACACAACCAGTGTTCCCTGGATGATTTCCTACTGGCTTTTTCTATGTTTGCTTGTACCAAATGGCTAGATAGCCATATGATGACACAAACAGGGCTTCCTACCCTTTTGGTGTGCTTGAGATCATGCCTGTGTAATTTATGAACAAAACCATCTGGTCTGTTCATGATTATATGTATACCTCACTCCAGCTCCTAGAAATAGGGTTTTGGTGTAGAGGTTTTGATTCTGGTGGTTTGTTTGGCTTGCCCTGCTCCTCCTTGTGAGCTTGATGCTACTTGGTTATTTGCTGTGGTGGTGAAGATGTGTTGATCAGCAGTGGCTGTTCAAGCTGTTCTTGTGTTCTTGTGTTCTTGTGACTTACCCTGTGAGGCTGCTGTCGATGCAATGGTTAGGGTTTGCTTCAGAAAACCCTTTATACTTGCTCTCTTCCTTTCCTCTATGGTCGACAACCATGTTGTACTCCTCCCCTGGTCACTATGTGTGTGGAGAGCATGCAACAACCTTGGTGTGCTGTTGAGCATGCACACAAGCATTGTGTGCTGCCTGGTTGTGTGTGTGTGCATCCAGCTTGGGACTTGTGCTGTGTAAAGATCAGCTCTGCAGAGTTGATCATATCTGCTCAATTTGCCACTTGCCATAACACTTGTTTTATTTTCTTTGTGTTTGTGTGCAGGGGTCAAAATGATGATCAAATGGACATGAAGATCATCAAGCTCAAGATTATATTGTAGTTTAGGATATATTTTATTTACTTGTAATTTTCTTTTTTTTTTTCTATTTAATCAATTCTTGTAATGTGTTGTAATATTCATTTATTTCCATTATGAATATTGTAAAGACAATGTATATTGTGTGTTAATCAATAAAGCTCAAGGTTTTCTCTAATGAGCTTTATTATTTGTATATTTCATTATGTGTATTATTATTATTTCCTTAATGAATTTCCTTACAATTAAATTATGAGATATGTGTTTAATGTTTGAATTTGAGATTCAAATTCAACTTTGGTTTGAATTCAATCATGTAACTTAAATTTGAATTCAATCATGCAACTTAAATTGTAATGCAATACCCCTTCTCTCTTCACAAAACCCTAGTCTAGTTGAATAAGGAACAAGTTTGTCGCACTCTCGAAACCCTAACCCTGTAAGGTGTCGAGAGAGAAACTTGCCCCCCTTCGATGCAGTTTTGTTTAAAAGCGCGAAATTTCCCGAATTTACAATGCAATGCACATCCCTTTCTAAAATCTACCCCTCGATCGTCTCTAAACCTGGGACATTACAGCCTTTCCCCTTAAAGAAAACTTCGTCCCGAAGTTGTGGTTGTAATACCTGAAAAGTCGGGGTATGTTTTCCTCAGGTCTTCCTCTTTTTCCCAGGTGGCTTGCCTCTCGGGGTGATTCTTCCATTGTATCTTGCAGTACTTTATAGCTCTATTCCTGAGTTGTTTCCAGTTCTCCTCGAGAATCTTGGCTGGTTTCTCGATATAGGTCAAATCTGGTTGTAACTCGAGCTCATCATGTGATACTGGCTCATCTGGGGTCTTTAAACATTTCCTGAGTTGCGACACATGGAATACATTGTGAACTTGAGCTAGCCTTCCCGGTAGATCCAATTCAAAGGCTAAACCTCGGTTCTGACTCAGTATCTTGAAAGGTCCGATGTATCTACGGCTTAACTTTCCCTTTACTCCGAATCTCTGGAGACCTTTCATCGGGCTTACCTTAAGATATACCATATCTCCAACTTGTGGCTCCCAAGTTCTTCTCTTTTGTTCTGCATAACTCTTCTGTCGACTTTGGGCTATCTTCAGTGTATCTCTTATAATGTCAATGATCTGTTGCTTTTCCTTGACATAATCAGGATTGAACTCCTTGCTTGATCCCGCTTCATACCAACATATCGGTGATCTACACTTCCTTCCGTATAGAGCTTCGAATGGTGCCATCTTGATACTACTTTGATAGCTATTGTTGTATGAAAACTCTGCTAGTGGCAAGTGTTCCTCCCATGATCCTCCGAAGTCTAGGGCACAAGCCCTAAGCATATCTTCCAATATCTGGTTTGTTCTCTCTGTTTGTCCACCTGTCTGAGGATGATAGGCGGTGCTATAATCTAGCTTGGATCCTAAAGCTTCATGTAATTGCTTCCAAAATGCTGATGTGAACACGGATCCTCGATCTGACACTATCTTCTTGGGCACTCCATGTTTACTCACGATCTCTTTGATGTAAAGATCGATGAGTTTCTCCCCTTTATCTTGCTGGTTTACTGCTAAGAAGTGTGCACTTTTCGTCAACCGGTCCACGATTACCCATATCATGTCCTTCTTTTTATTAGTCATGGGTAGTCCGGTGATGAAATCCATTCCTATTTCTTCCCATTTCCATTCTGGGATTGGTAAAGGTTGTAACTTTCCTGCTGGACTTTGATGTTCAGCTTTCACTCTTTGACATGTATGGCATTCTGCCACGTATTGTGCTATCTCTCTCTTCATGTTATTCCACCAGAATAATTCTTTGAGATCCATGTACATCTTTGTACTTCCTGGATGTATGGAGTATGGTGTTTGATGTGCTTCCCGGAGTATAACTTCCTTGATCTCATCAATATCCGGAACGCAAATCCTTTTCTGGAACCACAATGATCCCATTTCTCCTCGGTGAAATTCTGATGGTCTTCCTTCGTCAATCCTCCTCATCTCCTCCACGATAAATGGATCATCCAATTGACCCATGATTATCTCATTCTTTAGGTTAACATTCATTTCATCGGCTACTTGTAAAGCTGATAGTCCTTCATGAGCTTCTTTCTCCCAAAGTTGTATTTGGGCTTGGCTTATTTCCTTCTTCAACTCCGGTGATATTTCTTGTTCTATTCCTCCAGTACTCTTCCTACTCAAGGCATCTGCTACTACATTAGCCTTTCCTGGAGTATAATTGATGGTCAAATCATAGTCCTTGATCAACTCAAGCCATCTTTTCTGCCTCATATTGAGTTCCTTCTGAGTGAAGAAGTACTTGAGACTCTTATGATCCGTATAGAGCTCACACTTGGCTCCATAGAGAAAATGTCTCCAAGTTTTGAGTGCAAAAACAACTGCTGCTAACTCTAGATCATGTGTTGGATAGTTTATTTCATGAGGTCTGAGTTGCCTCGATCCATATGATATTACTTTCCGATCTTGCATGAGCACACATCCCAATCCATGTTTGGATGCGTCGCAGTACACGGTGTAATCCTTGCCATCTTCCGGAACTGCTAACACTGGTGCTGTGGTGAGTTTCTCTTTCAGAGTCTGGAAACTCTTCTCACACTCATCAGACCACACGAATGGTGTGTTCTTTCTTAACAGCTTGGTCATGGGTCCTGCTATCTTGGAGAATCCTTCAATGAATCTCCGATAGTATCCTGCCATTCCCAAGAATCCTCGGATTTCCTTGACGTTCTTGGGTGCTTCCCAGTCCAAAACTGATGCTACTTTACTTGGGTTTACTGCTATCCCATCCTTGCTAATGACATGACCAAGAAATTCTACTTGATCTAGCCAAAACTCACACTTACTGAATTTGGCGTACAGTTGGTGTTCCCTTAGTGTTTGCAACACTATTCTGAGATGTTCAGCATGTTCAGTTTTGTCCTTGGAATAAATCAAGATATCATCGATGAATACGATGACAAACTTGTCTAGACATGGCATGAAGATCTTATTCATGAGATTCATGAATATTGCTGGGGCATTGGTTAGTCCAAAAGGTACTACGAGGTATTCATGATGTCCGTACCTCGAGACAAAGGCTGTTTTCGGAACGTCTTCCTTCTTGATCTTTATCTGGTGATAACCAGATCTTAGATCAATCTTGGAAAAGACTCCCGCGCCTCTAACTTGATCAAAAAGATCTTGGATTCTAGGAAGTGGATACTTGTTCTTGATAGTAACATTATTCAAGTTCATGTAGTCTCCACACATCCGTCGACCTCCATCTCTTTTATCCACAAAGATCACAGGTGATCCCCATGGTGAGATACTCTCCTGGATGAATCCTTTCTGTTCCAGGTCATCCAATTGTTCTTTGAGTTCTTTCAACTCCTTAGGCCCCATCTTGTATGGTGCTTTAGCAATGGGAGTTGTTCCTGGAATTAGGTCGATAGTAAATTCTATCTCCCTATCTGGTGGCATTCCAGGTAATTCCTTAGGAAATACATCTTGGAATTCGTTGACAATTGGAATGTCTTCAAGTTTCACCTCCTTCATACTATTCAACTTCAACTCAACTTCAATCTGAGTATGCTTATCTCCTTGGTATATGATTCTATCTCCACCTGGGCTTTTCAGAGACACTGTCTTATGGGTACAATCCATCAGTGCTCCATTTTCTTCTAACCAGTTCATACCAAGAATGACATCAATTTCCTTCATCGGTAAAATGAACAGGTCTGCGTCAAACGCACACTTATTGATCATAATGACTTGTCCAGGTTTGGTGTGGGTTACTAATATCGTTCCCCCGCAGAAAGTATGGTTATGGGTTTATCTAACTTAGTGCATCTAATCCCATGTTTGATGATGAATTGCTGAGAAATGAATGATGTAGTTGCACCAGTATCAAAAAGTACTTTGCCAGGATGAGTGAGTATCTGAAGCGTACCTATCACTGCTTGATCGGAGTTCACCACCTCCTCCAAGCTGGTGCAATTCAACTTGCCGAAGGGTTTCTTGTTCTTCCAACCCCCTCCGGTGTTTCCTCCTCGGCTTCCTCCTCCTCCTGACTGACCTCCTCCAGTATTTCTCTTGGGGCAATCCTTCAACATATGCCCCTCCTGGCGACACCCAAAACAAATTATCTTGGGTTTACGACACTCTGTTGAGAGATGTCCCTTCATTCCACAGACATGACAAACAGTCTGGTTTGCCTGCTGGAATCCTTGGTTCTTGCAATCCCTGGAAAAGTGTCCTGGAAGTCCACAGCTTCGACAAACTATCTGATTCGGAGTCTGAAACGCTTGGTTTCTCCTGCTGTTGTAGGTGTTGTTAAATCGGGGCTTAAAACTCAAACTCATATTGGGCTTGTTGCTGCCAAACCTCTTAGGCTCAAATTTAGCCTTCTTTCTCTTCTCCTCTTGTAGTTGCTTGAAATCATCTTCAAGAGTGATGGCTGCATCCACCAACTCCTGGAATTCAGTAGCTCTCAGCATCCTGAGCTGTACCTTAAACTGAGGATTCAATCCTCGCATAAACCTCTTCTTTTTCTTGTCCTCGGTATTGACCTCCTCCACATCATACCGAGACAATCCTGAAAACTCCCTGACGTAAGTCAGGATAGCCTTGTCCTTCTGCTCGAGACTTTCAAATTCTCGACGCTTCAATTCCACTATGCTTTCAGGGACATTGGATTCCCTGAACTTCCTCTTGAACTCTACCCATGTGAATACCTTGTCAGCCGGATATACGGCTACTATATTATCCCACCAAGATGCGACGGGTCCACACAACAAGTGTGTCGCATACCTGACCTTCTCCAGGTCGTTGCATCCAACTGTATTGAGCTTGCGCTCAGTATCCATCAACCAATCTTCCGCGTCCATGGGTTCGGGCGCGTATGCAAAGGATATTGGCTTTGTATTCTGGAAGTCTGACAATGTGACTCCCTGGTTCTCAGGTCTTTCCACCTTGTTCTGTTGCAGCAGATCGTGGAAGAATTTATTCTGCTGCTCCATGGTAATCCTTTGCCTTTCCTCCAACATTTGCATATACTGGAGGAAATTCTGCTGCGTCATTGGTGGTGGTGGTGGTGGAAACTGGTTCATGGCTGCTTCATCAGCCTCAGCCTTCTGTCTGGCCTCACGCTCGAGGCGCTGCTCTTCACTCTCCTCACTCGGCGCTCCCGACATATCCCCCTAGTTCTGCAACACAAAGTGGTACTCATAATTACTCCATGCGCAAGTTTTCTGAGCTCAACTTTGTGCACAGAACTAGTCACGCAATGGAAATCAAGAAGCAAATGCAAATCATACAAAACATATACCCTGTATATACATACTTAAGTGGTCTTATTACAATACTCAGTAGCGATGTGAGTATGCAACTCACTTATTGAAGTATATGTACAAATTTATACAAATATTACATACTACAATACATGTGGTACAACTGTATTGTAGTCTCGCCTCCCATGGTGGTCTCTAGTCGTGCTTCACTCCCGATACATCCCAGGCTTCCATCCGGTCGAACGTGAAGTCCTCCTGACAGAATCTGGAACATAAGGTCTTCCCGTAGGCTTGTAGTCGGAATCGGATGATGATCCGAGGGAAAAATCTGTGTTCATGAACTGGTCATTCAGTGCATCATAATCCACCCATCGGGTGTACTCCCCGGTGACTCCGCCATAGGTATCTCCACCATCAGTATCAGACTCAATCAGCATCGGATACCCCTCAATATCTCCTCTATTATACTGATTGTTCTGAAACTGGGTTGTGGCATCATCATTCATCTCAGGATTATATCTAACCGAATCACTATGGTTTCCAGTATCTGATCCCCAACGCCAACCTGTTGAGTTTTCTATAGGAGTCACGGAACGCTGATGGTTTCCGGATTCCTCTCCACCTTCATATCTGATACGTCTCCAACGTATCGATAATTTCTTATGTTCCATGCTACATTATTGATGATATCTACATGTTTTATACACATTATATGTCGTATTTATGCATTTTCCGGCACTAACATATTAACAAGATGCCGAAGAGCCAGTTGTTGTTTTCTGCTGTTTTTGGTTTCAGAAATCCTAGTAAGGAAATATTCTCGGAATTGGACGAAATCAACGCCCGGTCCTATTTTTGCACGAAGCTTCCGGAAGACCGAAGGGCAAAGGAAGTGGGGCCACGAGGCGCCGCCACAACAGGCGGCGCGGCCCGGCCTTGGCCGCGCGGCCCTGGTGTGTGGGGCCCTCGTGTGGCCCCCCCGTTGCCCTTCCGCCTACTTAAAGCCTCCGTCGCGAAACCCCCAGACCGAGAGCCACGATACGGAAAACCTTCCGAGACGCGCCGCCGCGAATCCCATCTCGGGGATTCAGGAGATCGCCTCCGCACGGAGAGGGGAATCATCTCCTGGAGGACTCTTCATCGCCATGATCGCCTCCGGAGTGATGAGTGAGTAGTTCAACCCTGGACTATGGATCCATAGCAGTAGCTAGATGGTCGTCTTCTCCTAATTGTGCTTCATTGTTGGATCTTGTGAGCTGCCTAACATGATCAAGATCATCTATCTGTAATACTATATGTTGTGTTTGTCGGGATCCGATGGATAGAGAATACTATGTTATGGTGATTATCAATTTATTACTTATGTGTTGTTTATGATCTTGCATGCTCTCCGTTATTAGTAGAGGCTCTGGCCAAGTTTTTGCTTTTAACTCCAAGAGGGAGTATTTATGCTCGATAGTGGGTTCATGCCTCCATTGATACCTGGGACAGTGAGAAAGTTCTAAGGTTGTGGATGTGTTGTTGCCACTAGGGATAAAATATTGATGCTATGTCTAAGGATGTAGTTGTTGATTACATTACGCACCATACTTAATGCAATTGTCTGTTGCTTGCAACTTAATACTGGAAGGGGTTCGGATGATAACCTGAAGGTGGACTTTTTAGGCATAGATGCATTTGGATGGCGGTCTATGTACTTTGTCGTAATGCCCAATTAAATCTCACTATATTTATCATATCATGTATATGCATTGTTATGCCCTTTTCTATTTGTCAATTGCCCGACTGTAATTTGTTCACCCAACATGCTTTTATCTTATGGGAGAGACACCTCTAGTGAACTGTGGACCCCGGTCCTATTCTTTACATCTGAAATACAATCTACTGCAATACTTGTTTTATTGTTTTCTTCGCAAACAATCATTTTCCACACAATACGGTTAATCCTTTGTTACAGCAAGCCGGTGAGATTGACAACCTCACTGTTTCGTTGGGGCAAAGTACTTTGGTTGTGTTGTGCAGGTTCCACGTTGGCGCCGGAATCCCTGGTGTTGCGCCGCATCACATTTCGCCACCATCAACCTTCAACGTGCTTCTTGGCTCCTCCTGGTTCGATTAAACCTTGGTTTCTTTCTGAGGGAAAACTTGCCACTGTGCGCATCATACCTTCCTCTTGGGGTTCCCAACGGACGTGTACATCTACGCGCCGTTGCCGGGGAGATCAAGACACGCTGCAAGGGGAGTCTCCACTTCCCAATCTCTTTACTTTGTTTTTGTCTTGCTTTATTTTATTTACTACTTTGTTTGCTGCACCTAAACAAAACACACAAAAAATTAGTTGCTAGTTTTACTTTATTTACTGTCTTGCTCTCCATATCAAAAACACAAAAAATTTAGTTACTTGCATTTAGTTTACTTTTGTTATCATGTCTAGCTCTGCACTTGTTACTTCTTCACCTGAGGAATTAGTTTTTACTTTTAAACAAGGGGATGAGGAGAGTTTTAAAGATGCTTGGTCGAGAATTTTTACTTCTTATCGTAAAGCTGAACCTCAAATGACTCTAAGTTTGCTCCTTAGTAATTTTTATTTTGGTCTTATGATTCGCTATAGATATGCCTTGGATGCTGTAGTGGGAGGAGATTTCCTTCATTGCAATGGGGATCAAGCTTTTAATGCCATAAAAAGTTGGTTGCATCACATGATTCAGCTAATAACTTTGATTCAGCCCTTATTAGCATTTATAATAGATTAAACACTCTTGAGACAAGGGCATCTTGCTTGAATGAAAATTATAGATATGTTCGTAACCGTCTTGATCAAGTTTTAGTGAACTCTGAACCTTCATTATGGGATCCTACTATTAAAATTGTTATCGGTGACCAAACTCTTCATGCCAATTGTGATATTATGTCTGAATTTTGCTTAATGCCTAGGAGTATTCATGAATCTTTGCAACTTTGGGGATTCGTTGAAGGGGGAGAAGGAATAACTCTTATTGATAACTCTGTTATAATTCCTAAAGGAATAGCTGCGGGTGTGCATACAACCATTCTTGGTAGAACAATATCCATTGATTATCTTGTTATTGAATGTGCAGGAACAGGACAAATCACACTCGGAAGATCCCTGCTGAAACTATTGGGAGCAGTCATAGATATGGGAGAAGGCACCCTAAAGTTCACCTCTACACCCGGGGGAAGACATATATTCCCTAAACCAAAGTGTAAGAAAAAGAACAAGAAATGTAAGGGTAAAGCCCAAGGTAATGTTGATGCTTCATCTCTTGATAATACTTGATTTGCACTTTCTGCGCCTAGCTGAAAGGTGTTAAAGAAAAGCGCTTATGGGAGACAACCCATGTTTTTACTACAGCAATTTTTGTTTTATATTTGAGCCTTGGAAGTTGTTTACTACTGTAGCAACCTCTCCTTATCATGTTTTTGTGCCAAGTAAAGTTTCTATGCTAAAGTTGATGTTATATTTGGGATCGCTGCGCAGAAACACATTGCTGTCTGTCACGAATTCTGGCATAAGTCTCTGTAGAAAATTCGAAAAAATCTGCAAAATTACGAGCGTGATCCTCAGATATGTACGCAACTTTCATTAGTTTTGAGTTTTTCCATTTGAGCAAGTCTAGTGCACCTTTCAGGTTCGTCTTTACGGACTGTTCTGTTTTTGACAGATTCTGCCTTTTATTTCGCATTGCCGTATTTGCTATGTTGGATGAATTTCTTTGATCCATTAATGTCCAGTAGCTATGTGAAATGTCCAGAAGTGTTAAGAATGATTGTGTCACCTCTGAATATGTGAATTTTAATTGTGCACTAACCCTCTAATGAGTTTGCTTGAAGTTTGGTGTGAAGGAAGTTTTCAAGGGTCAAGAGAGGAGTATGATATACTATGATCAAGAGGAGTGAAAGCTCTAAGCTTGGGGATGCCCCGTGGTTCATCCCTGCATATTTTAAGAAGACTCAAGCGTCTAAGCTTGGGGATGCCCAAGGCATCCCCTTCTTCATCGACAACATCATCAGGTTCCTCCCTGAAACTATATTTTTATTCAGTCACATCTTGTGTTCTTTACTTGGAGCGTCGGTTTGTTTTGTTTTTGTTTTTGTTTGAATAAAATGGATCCTAGCATTCACTTTGTGGGAGAGAGACACGCTCGCTCTGTTGCATATGGACAAATATGTCCTTAGGCTTTACTCATAATGTTCAAGGCGAAGGTTGAAACTTCTTCGTTAAATTGTTATATGGTTGGAATCGGGAAACGCTACATGTAGTAATTATAAAATGTCTTGGATAATGTGATACTTGGCAATTGTTGTGCTCATGTTTAAGCTCTTGCATCATATGCTTTGCACCCATTAATGAAGAAATACATAGAGCTTGCTAAAATTTGGTTTGCATATTTGGTCTCTCTAAGGTCTAGATAATTTCTAGTATTGAGTTTTGAACAACAAGGAAGACGGTGTAGAGTCTTATAATGTTTACAATATGTCTTTTATGTGAGTTTTGCTGCACCGGTTCATCCTTGAGTTTGCTTCAAATAACCTTGCTAGCCTAGCTAAACCTTGTATCGAGAGGGAATACTTCTCATGCATCCAAAATCCTTGAGCCAACCACTATGCCATTTGTGTCCACCATACCTACCTACTACATGGTATTTCTCCGCCATTCCAAAGTAAATTGCTTGAGTGCTACCTTTAAAATTCCATCATTCTCCTTTGCAATATATAGCTCATGGGACAAAATAGCCTAAAAAACTATTGCGGTATTGAATATGTACTTATGCACTTTATCTCTTATTAAGTTGCTTGTTGTGCGATAACCATGCTTCTGGGGACGCCATCAACTATTCTTTGTTGAATATCATGTGAGTTGCTATGCATGTCCGTCTTGTCTGAAGTAAGAGAGATCTACCACCTTAATGGTTGGAGCATGCATATTGTTAGAGAAGAACATTGGGCCGCTAACTAAAGCCATGAATCATGGTGGAAGTTTTAGTTTTGGACATATATCCTCAATCTCATATGAGAATAATAATTGTTGCCACATGCTTATGCATTAAAGAGGAGTCCATTATCTGTTGTCCATGTTGTCCCGGTATGGATGTCTAAGTTGAGAATATTCAAAAGCGAGAAATCCAAAATGCGAGCTTTCTCCTTAGACCTTTGTAGGCGGCATGGAGGTACCCCTTTGTGACACTTGGTTGAAACATGTGTATTGCGATGATCCGGTAGTCCAAGCTGATTAGGACAAGGTGCGGGCACTATTAGTATACTATGCATGAGGCTTGCAACTTGTAAGATATAATTTACATAACTCATATGCTTTATTACTACCGTTGACAAAATTGTTTCATGTTTTCAAAATAAAAGCTCTAGCACAAATATAGCAATCAATGCTTTCCTCTTTGTAGGACCTTTCTTTTACTTTTATGTTGAGTCAGTTTACCTATCTCTCTCCACCTTAAGAAGCAAACACTTGTGTGAACTGTGCATTGATTCCTACATACTTGCATATTGCACTTGTTATATTACTTTATATTGACACTATCCATGAGATATACATGTTATAAGTTGAAAGCAACCGCTGAAACTTAATCTTCCTTTGTGTTGCTTCAATACCTTTACTTTGATTTATTGCTTTATGAGTTAACTCTTATGCAAGACTTATTAATGCTTGTCTTGAAGTACTATTCATGAAAAGTCTTTGCTTTATGATTCATTTGTTTACTCATGTCATTACCATTGTTTTGATCGCTGCATTCATTACATATGTTTACAATAGTATGATCAAGGTTATGATGGCATGTCACTCCAGAAATTATCCTTGTTATCGTTTACCTGCTCGGGACGAGCAGAACTAAGCTTGGGGATGCTGATACGTCTCCACGTATCGATAATTTCTTATGTTCCATGCTACATTATTGATGATATCTACATGTTTTATACACATTATATGTCGTATTTATGCATTTTCCGGCACTAACCTATTAACAAGATGCCGAAAAGCCAGTTGTTGTTTTCTGCTGTTTTTGGTTTCAGAAATCCTAGTAAGGAAATATTCTCGGAATTGGACGAAATCAACGCCCAGGGTCCTATTTTTGCACGAAGCTTCCAGAAGACCGAAGGGGAAAGGAAGTGGGGCCACGAGGCGCCGCCACAACGGGCGGCGCGGCCTGGCCTTGGCCCGCGGCCCTGGTGTGTGGGGCCCTCGTGTGGCCCCCGCGTTGCCCTTCCGCCTACTTAAAGCCTCGTCGCGAAACCCCCACCGAGAGCCACGATACGGAAAACCTTCGAGACGCCGCCGCCGCGAATCCCATCGGGATTCGGAGATCGCCCGGCACCTGCCGGAGAGGGGAATCATCTCCCGGAGGACTCTTCATCGCCATGATCGCCTCCGGAGTGATGAGTGAGTAGTTCACCCTGGACTATGGGTCCATAGCAGTAGCTAGATGGTCGTCTTCTCCTAATTGTGCTTCATTGTTGGATCTTGTGAGCTGCCTAACATGATCAAGATCATCTATCCGTAATACTATATGTTGTGTTTGTCGGGATCCGATGGATAGAGAATACTATGTTATGGTGATTATCAATTTATTACTTATGTGTTGTTTATGATCTTGCATGCTCTCCGTTATTAGTAGAGGCTCTGGCCAAGTTTTTGCTTTTAACTCCAAGAGGGAGTATTTATGCTCGATAGTGGGTTCATGCCTCCATTGATACCTGGGACAGTGACAGAAAGTTCTAAGGTTGTGGATGTGCTGTTGCCACTAGGGATAAAACATTGATGCTATGTCTAAGGATGTAGTTGTTGATTACATTACGCACCATACTTAATGCAATTGTTGCTTGCAACTTAATACTGGAAGGGGTTCGGATGATAACCTGAAGGTGGACTTTTTAGGCATAGATGCATGCTGGATGGCGGTCTATGTACTTTGTCGTAATGCCCAATTAAATCTCACTATATTTATCATATCATGTATATGCATTGTTATGCCCTTCTATTTGTCAATTGCCCGACTGTAATTTGTTCACCCAACATGCTTTTATCTTATGGGAGAGACACCTCTAGTGAACTGTGGACCCCGGTCCTATTCTTTACATCTGAAATACAATCTACTGCAATACTTGTTTTGTTTTCTTCGCAAACAATCATTTTCCACACAATACGCTTAATCCTTTGTTACAGCAAGCCGGTGAGATTGACAACCTCACTGTTTCGTTGGGGCAAAGTACTTTGGTTGTGTTGTGCAGGTTCCACGTTGGCGCCGGAATCCCTGGTGTTGCGCCGCATCACATTTCGCCACCATCAACCTTCAACGTGCTTCTTGGCTCCTCCTGGTTCGATTAAACCTTGGTTTCTTTCTGAGGGAAAACTTGCCACTGTGCGCATCATACCTTCCTCTTGGGGTTCCCAACGGACGTGTACATCTACGCGCATCAATATCCTCCATAGGAATTACTAGGAAAGTACCTATGTGTAATAGGTGTGGTTTGCTGTTCTGGATGGTCAATACTAATGTAATCACCAGCTGAATAAACTGGTGTTTGAACCACTCCCTCCATGGGTTCTTTTCCTTTTGTCTCCTCCTTGGGCTCAGTGAATTCTTCCAACATTGTGTCAATTGCCCCCGACAAATGTCGGTTCAACTGAAAGAACAATGTCAGTAGGTTGCGGCTATTATCCATGTACTTAGCGGCTTCTATTGGTTTGCGTTTTGCAAATTTGAGATGGTTAAGCATAGGATCATCTTCCTCCTCCATATGAGGAATATGAGAAAATTCGGAACCAATAAGCTCCTTCGTCTTATGTTCCCGAATATCAGTGATGGCTCTCATTATGGCAATGTGGTAGGCTGTTTGGATAGTTCTAGCCTCACCAGCTGGCATCACTACACTCATTCCTAGGGATTCTGGAAGTCTTAGTCCAACCCTACACTTCGCTAACACTGTACCGTCGTAGTACATGTATTTTGTTACTTGGATTTGGGGACCGCACCCAAATTCAAGTAGCATAGCACGAAGAATATTCGCAAGTCCTCCATCATATTCACTCAGGTTTGATTCCATCACTTTCACGTTACGTCCCGAACGTGAACTTGCCATAGTTGGCTGTAGAAAAGAGAGAATATAAGATTAGTAATAATGCATCATAATAGATATAATAAAGAATTATCGCACTAAAAGATATGATTGTTTTATTCTCAAGTGAATATACACCATATTTTAAGACAATTCTTTACTAATTCTATTTGACTCCTAACGTTTTCGTCCCATTTACTAGGTTCCAACCTAAGGTCAAAGCTTTTGCTCTGATACCAATGGTGACCCTGCATACCACTGCATGTTGTAGTATGCCAGTCGTTGATATAACATTCGCGAAGTACCAATCCGCAAATATTACATCCCTCAGAGTAGTACAACAGAACATAGCAGGTCCATAACTTATTCATTTATTATTACAAGCCATATATACATATCATCTCGGAGCTCCTCTTGGGTCGGATACTCCTGGGTTCGAGGCGAACCCAACTTAACTTACAATATAGAAGTCTCACGAGACTATACATTTATTCCAACGAGCAGTTAAATACTAGAAGTTCGGACTGCTCGGGTACTACTACTACTACTACTACTACTACTACTACTACTACTACTACTACTACTACTACTACTACTACTACTACTACTAGGTCTAAGATCGTTCTTCTCCGGAACCCTCCCCGGTTCCGTAGACTATCAGGTAGTCTACACCTTCAACACCTCCAGAGAGGTCTGGTTCTTCGTAGCCGATGATGTCGGCTCCTTCAGGGTTGTCGTTGTCCTCCTCAGATGATTCAGACAATCTAAGCAGGGGATTTAAGAGTGGTATGAGTACGAGCGTACTCAACAAGTTCATATTAGGAAAGAGGTGTTTAATGCACTAACTACGATACTAGACCAGAAAGTCTGATACCATGCAGGTTTTGATAACCATTTCTTCAAAAGGTTGCTTTTATTCAGAAGAACTATGTCCGTCAGCCTTCACCGGTTGACTAGAACTTCATGGAGTTCCTTTCCGGCAGCGTTCGCAGTTCCAAATCCCGGAACAAGGAGTGAATGGTCACAATTCGTTACACTCTGCAGAGGTGTGTTTCTTTACCCATAAGAGATCTTAACCTTGGTGCCAACCGGGCAGCTTTCCGTCCACACTTCCTTTGGTGTGAGGCCCGGTATAAGGTCCTAGTCAATCATGTTCCTCCGCTACCTCGAACACCCACCCTTTGTTGCATACCCCGACCCTGGGTCCTCGTCGGTCCCATTATTCCCACTCACGGGTGGACCCCGACCACGATGACAGTTTGGGATCGAACCAAACTCCTTCGCCGGTAGCTACAACCCATCATAGACCGCAATACCGTGGGGACTTAGGACTCCCCAGCCTCACCATCTTGCTCCGTCGGGCGACAAGTGTACTACGGACTATGCCGTGGGGACTTAGGACTCCCCAGCCTCACCAGCTTGCCCCCTTGGATCACAAGTGTACTACGGTAAAGCGCATCCGTTGATGAACGAGAGGTGGAAACACTTTTGACTACTCCGTCCCACTCCAGATCTTATGGTGAACACGGTTTATACGGCACAAGAATCACTGGACGACATTTGTTGTTTAATCCTATATGGATATAAACCCTTGCAATGGAACCTCCACCATATCAACACAATCCATGGTTCCATTGCCCACCACATAGTCATATTCATAGTTATGAAAATAGTGGTTTTTCTTTTTATGCAATAGTGATAAACATAGTACTTTGCAAGTAATTTGGTAAAAATACTCAAATGACATGAGAAAGCGATGAACTTGCCTGAACACTGCAAAGTGTTGCAGTTGGATGGTGTGGACTGACCCTTGTCCTCTGTTGCTGAAAAATAGCATCATTGTCCGATAAGGGCAATGGTTAAAGAAGCAATTATGCATGATTCAGCTTTTAGGGTTGTTCCCCCCCTTTCCGAAGTTTTATTAATTTATGTGGAAGGTTAATACTAAGAACAATTTAGGGATACTCTGTTTAGGGTAAAATACAATCTTGAAATGTTGTCAAGGTGCTTTGAATGTCCAACAATATTTATGGACTTATTTTTAATATTAAAAATATAAAGTGTGGCTTAAATGATTAATTTTAATCATTAAACTAGGGCTTAGTCAAATTTGTCTTTAAAATTCTATTTCATAATTTATTATGATAGAGAATTTTATGCTGAGTGATTTTCATATTTTTAATTATTTTTTTAGAGCTATTAATAATTTTCTATGATTTTTCAAAGTTTCAGAATTTTTATTTGTTTGCGAAAAGACACAAATACCCCTGGGCCCACTTGTCGGTGCAACCCAGTGGGTTAGGTCGAACCGACCGGCCTGGTCCGGCTCGACCAGCCCCACTCCTCTCTCTTCCTCTCACGCGCGACCGAACCCTAACCCTAACCTGCTCTGGCGACTCGCGTCGCCTCCGCCGTCGCCGCTCGATTCCGGCGAGCTCCGCCGGACCTGGCCCCCGCCATGGTGCGCAATCGACGCGCCCCACGACGGCGGTCATTCTCATCCGCGTCGATTTGACGCGGGCGACCTGCTGCTCTCGTCCTCGACCCTCTGGTGCTAGGGTTACGGGATCTGCTTGATCCCGCCGTTCCTGGCGCTCCTGGTGCTCGGTCGCCGCCTTGGCTTCATCGCCGTGATGCGGGTGGTGCCTTGGTGCCGCCATGGCCTGGCTTGGCCTAGCGCCGCCGCGCTCTGGCGTGTGCCGCCGTGGCCGCCATGGCCGTGCCTGTCTGCTCGACCACGGTAAGTGCGCCACCTCCTCTTCTTCTTCGTATTCTATTTCTTCTCCTCCTAGCTTGAGATGCGGCTACTCCTCCTCATGGAGAGGCCATCTCGTGCTGCTGCTACTGCTCTACTAGCTGCTGTTGCTGTGCTTGCTGTTGCGGTGCTTGCTGTTGCTGTGCGCATGCTGCTGGGCTCCTTGCTGCTGTCCTGGATGCTAGCTACTGCTGCTCTATTGCTATGCATATGCTGCTGCTGTGCTACTACCATGGCCATTGCTACTGTATCCATGCTTGTGCTTGTGCTTCTCTGTGCCTCTGTTCTTGATGCTATTCTTGCCAATTACTCAAGTGTTTTCATATATGTTGCCCTGGCTTGATTGCAGTGTGCAATCCTTGCAAGTTTGCAAGAGCCAGTGCCCTTGGGTGCTCTTCAGTGTGCTATAATTCATAGACATGCTCCCTTGAGCATGCCTGTGGCCTAGACATCACCA
The DNA here is from genome assembly GCA_030979885.1 of Lolium multiflorum. Lineage (NCBI taxonomy): Eukaryota > Viridiplantae > Streptophyta > Magnoliopsida > Poales > Poaceae > Lolium > Lolium multiflorum. The sequence goes on along the minus strand of CM061747.1, from coordinate 117,680,778 downwards.
TCCCTTGATGGTGTGCTTCTGCATACAATTAGATATCATACTTATGATTATCTGCTATGCCATTGTTCCAGTTCTGTGGTCAATTCAATTGTCTGGCCATGTGTTGGTGCTATACTTGATGTCTAGCATGTTGTAGCATGCTCTTGCAAGCTTCTGGTGGTCATATGATCACCAGTTGCTTGTAGAAATTGCTCTTTGTTGTCTGTGCCTCACTGTGGTTCACTCTGTGCTGTGTGTGCATCACACAGGCTTGGCCTGTGTGTGCAGTTGCTTGTTCAAGTACCAGTGGATGCTTGCAATGATCCTTTGGATCATCTGCAAGACTCTGTGCATTAGTAGCTTGACTATTTCATTTATCTGTGCAGTTCTGTTTGCTTAATTAGATAAATGATGTGAACTGCCCTGCAGTGATGATCATAACAGTGGATTTGGTAGAGCTAGAGGGATGCCAATCATTTATTGGGGACCCTAGCTCCATTTGAACCCTTCTGGGTAATGATATGCTTCATGTCTTGATGGTTTTGTGGTTGAGGTGGCCTCAACAACAATTTCTTTGATGTTCAGGAAGCTCCCACCTTAGTTGGCTTGATGTGTATGGACAATGCTTTCTGGTTCAACCATATTTGGTTGCCAGATGCTTTTAATGTTGACAAACATGTATAGACACTTGATTGTCTATCTGTCTGATGGTTTAGCTAGCTATAGGTTGTCAAGTGAACTTGTGTAGCTGGCTAGGGATTAAATCCATGTTGGATTTCTCTGATTGTGTCCCTGTGTGGACACAACCAGTGTTCCCTGGATGATTTCCTACTGGCTTTTTCTATGTTTGCTTGTACCAAATGGCTAGATAGCCATATGATGACACAAACAGGGATTCCTACCCTTTTGGTGTGCTTGAGATCATGCCTGTGCAATTTATGAACAAAACCATCTGGTATGTTCATGATTATATGTATACCTCACTCCGGCTCCTAGAAATAGGGTGTTGGTGTAGAGGTTTTGCTTCTGGTGGTTTGTTTGGCTTGCCCTGCTCCTCCTTGTGAGCTTGATGCTACTTGGTTATTTGCTGTGGTGGTGAAGATGTGTTGAACAGCAGTGGCTGTTCAAGCTGTTCTTGTGTTCTTGTGTTCTTGTGACTTACCCTGTGAGGCTGCTGTCGATGCAATGGTTAGGGTTTGCTTCAGAAAACCCTTTATACTTGCTCTCTTCCTTTCCTCTATGGTCGACAGCCATGCTGTACTCCTCCCCTGGTCACTATGTGTGTGGAGAGCATGCAGCAACCTTGGTGTGCTGTTGAGCATGCACACAAGCATTGTGTGCTGCCTGGTTGTGTGTGTGTGTGTGTGTGCATCCAGCTTGGGACTTCTGCTGTGGAAAGATCAGCTCGGCAGAGTTGATCATATCTGCTCAATTTCCTTTCTTTCTAACCTGCCAAGTGGCTATGCCACTTGGCATAACACTTGTCTTATTTTCTTTGTGTTTGTGTGCAGGGTTCAAAATGATGATCAAATGGACATGAAGATCATCAAGCTCAAGATTATATTGTAGTTTAGGATATATTTTATTTACTTGTAATTTTCTTTTTTTCTTTTTCTATTTAATCAATTCTTGTAAAGTGTTGTAATATTCATTTATTTCCATTATGAATATTGTAAAGACAATGTATATTGTGTGTTAATCAATAAAGCTCAAGGTTTTCTCTAATGAGCTTTATTATTTGTATATTTCATTATGTGTATTATTATTATTTACTTAATGAATTTCCTTACAATTAAATTATGAGATATGTGTTTAATGTTTGGGTTTGAGATTCAAATTCAACTTTGGTTTGAATTCAACCATGTAACTTAAATTTGAATTCAATCATGCAACTTAAATTGTAATGCAATACCCCTTCTCTCTTCTCAAAACCCTAGTCTAGTTGAATAAGGAACAAGTTTGTCGCACTCTCGAAACCCTAACCCTGTAAGGTGTCGAGAGAGAAACTTGCCCCCCTTCGATGCAGTTTTTGTTTAAAAGCGCGAAATTTCCCAGAATTTACAATGCAATGCACATCCCTTTCTAAAATCTACCCCTCGATCGTCTCTAAACCTGGGACATTACAGCCTTTCCCCTTAAAGAAAACTTCGTCCCGAAGTTGTGGTTGTAATACCTGAAAAGTTCGGGGTATGTTTTCCTCAGGTCTTCCTCTTTTTCCCAGGTGGCTTGCCTCTCGGGGTGATGCTTCCATTGTATCTTGCAGTACTTTATAGCTCTATTCCCGAGTTGTTTCCAGTTCTCCTCGAGAATCTTGGCTGGTTTCTCGATATAGGTCAAATCTGGTTGTAACTCGAGCTCATCATGTGATACTGGCTCATCTGGGGTCTTTAAACATTTTCTGAGTTGCGACACATGGAATACATTGTGAACTTGAGCTAGCCTTCCCGGTAGATCCAATTCAAAGGCTAAACCTCGGTTCTGACTCAGTATCTTGAAAGGTCCGATGTATCTAGGGCTCAACTTTCCCTTTACTCCGAATCTCTAGAGACCTTTCATCGGGCTTACCTTAAGATATACCATATCTCCAACTTGTGGCTCCCAATGCTGCCGAGGCGCTGCGGAGCAGAGCCCCCCTGGCCGGCCATGGAGGCGAGGGGGAGGGGCGATGCTCTCTGTGGCACGCGGTGGAGCTTCTCCTGGCTGGCCGTGGAGGCGAGGAGGAGAGGCCTAGCCCGTGCGCTCTCCCTGGCGGAGCAGAGATCCAGGTACCTCTCTCTGGCGCTGAGTTTGACGAGTTCTTGGGCTACTCTTCCTCCTCCTTGTGGTCGTGGAGACAGACAGGAGGATGAGATACCCGGCGTTCATCGATCTGGAGCTAGAAGGCACACTCGTGAGCGTGCGGTGCTCACCTCGACGGAAGCTCGCTATCAGCGGCAGATCTCAAGCGGCGGCGCCCTCCGCCGTCGCTATCATTGGCCAAGGGGGCCTCTCCGCACCTCGGAAGGAACTGCTCCGGGGAGTATCTACTTCCCCCAGGCCCAATTGCTGAAGGGGAAGATCTTTTAATCTTGGGGTGGTGATCCATCCTAGCTGCGAACCAAGTGGCGTAGTCCCCGGCGTCGCCGTCAGCGACCACGGCCCAAGATTCAATCATCGATGCGGTGGAGAAGAAGGACCCGATTGCTCTGTTTTTTATCTTTCTGGGATCCTTTTTTGTAATTTCTTTGGACTCTTACGCTATTGTCACTAAAGCCAAGGTCCTTTTTGTAAATGTACCCACCGACTAATGGAGCTTCTCAGCCCTTCGGAGCCTTATCTGTTAAAAAAAAAATCTAACATTGCTGGGTAGGGGACACTCGTGGCACGACGGAGCAAATGGGCAGGGCAGTTCGCTCGTCACTACTCAGTACCCGCTTTGGAAGCTACTACTGTAGTACTATACAGTAGGTACGCAGTACACACAAATCTGGCTGGAGGAGATTTGGTTCTGTGTGTTCCGCATCAAGTGAAGAAGTAGCGGGAGAGAGGCACAGAGGAGCCATGGCTACGGTGGAGCAGCCGCAGATCGAGCACAGCCACCTCGCCATCAGAGGCCTCAACCTCCACGTAGCCCAAGCAGGCACAGGTACTCAGCGTACCCCTCCGTTCCTTCCTCCACCAAGCAGTCCTCTGCCACCAAGAACTCACACGGACATCGGCGGTGAGTGGTGACCGTTGCTTCTTGCTTGCAGGTGAGCTCGGGACGGTGCTGTTCCTGCACGGCTTCCCGGAGATATGGTACTCATGGCGTCACCAGATGCTGGCCGTGGCCGCCGCCGGGTACCGCGCCGTCGCGCCGGACTGGCGAGGGTACGGCCTATCCGACCAGCCGCCGGAGCCGGAGGCGGCGTCGTACCAAGACCTGCAGGACGATCTCCTCGCCATCCTGGATGCGCTCTCCATCCCCAAGGTAGCATATCCAGATCTCGATTCTCGGACATTTTTGGGGAAATTGATTTGTCATGAATCCTGGCCGCGGGGTCAGTTCTTGGTTGGGGATAAAGGATTCTTGGTTGGTGTTGGTCTCCTGAAATCAATCAATGTATGGATTCCTTTGATCCCCTCAGAGCATCTCCACTCGTCCCCCCGAACAGGCCCCCGGCGAGCATTTTTTACATCCGGACGGCGAAAATCGGCCCAGTAGCGCCCCCGGTTCCTCGTTTTCGTCCGGATTTGGCCCTTCATCCATCCGGCGAGCCCACGCCGTCCCCGGTCCCCCGGCGCTCGGGGACTCCGGATGAAACGTTTTGGCGCGAAACGCCGTGTGGACCGCGTAGTCGGCGACAGGAAAACCAAATCCTGTCGATTTTCCCTCCATTCCCTCCAATTTGCTTGCATATCCTCATTCTCTCCCGCCGAATTTCTCCATTCCCCTCGTCTTCCAGTTCCAGTTCCCGGCGGCGCCTTCTCCTCCACCACCGCTCTCCTCCTCATCTTCTCGTCCACCACAATGCCGCCGAAGGGGACGACGAGGAAGCCGCGGGCGAAGAAGGAGCGGCCGCCGGGCATGACGAACGCACAGTGGGCGGCGGACGAGAAACGACGCGAGGTCGAAACAAGCTGCAGGGCGGAGAGGGTGAAAAAAGCCGCCGCTAAGAGGGCGGCGGCGGCCCAGGAGGAGCAAGCGAGGAAGATGAGCATGGCCTTCCGCGGCGGCGGCGGCTCCATGTTCCCCGGCCAATGGCCGGCGCAAGGTACAAGCAGTTCCCCGTCGTCCTTCTCCCCTACGATGTACTCGCCGTCGACGACTGCCATGTTCCAAGAGGGCGCCTACGTCCAACCGTCCAGGTTCACGCCGTCGCCGCCCGAGCTTGACATCGGCGGCAGCGGCGGCCAGTTCGAGGGCACCTCGCCGGTCATGCGACGAGGGCCGCTCCCGTTCGGTGCCCCGTTCGGTGCGACGGCGGCGCCGAACGATGAGGCGATCCACGAGATGATCACCTCCGGCTCCGTGGCCGCCGCTGCGAGCCCGAGGTTCTTCATGGACGCCGCCGCGAGCCCGGGGTTCTTCACGCAAGAGGAGGCGAGGGCGACGGCAGCTGTGGCAGCGCGCAAGGATCATGTGGAGGATGTTGCCGACGGAAGCCAAGCCGTCGAAGAACAAGAAGACGAAGAACAAGGAGAGACAACTCAACCCGACGTCAACCTGTCGAAGGGGAAGAAGAAGAGGAAGAAGGACTCGCCGCCTGCCGAACCGCGTATCAAATGGACGTCGAAGGAAGAGGAGTGCCTCGCCGAAGCTTGGATGACCGTGTCCACGAACGGCATAATCGGTGCCAATCAGTCGTTCGACACCTATTGGCTTCGAGTGAAGCAGGCGTACGAGGAACGCAAACTCGTCGATCCCTACTTCAACAAGACGAACATGAACGTGTACCGGGGAGAGAAGGCAATGGCCACCCATTGGGGGATCATGCAGACGGCGTGCAGCAAATGGCACGGCATACAGGAGGAGGTCGAGAAACGGCCGATCAGCGGCCATGACTTGGAGCAAAAGGTATGTTCCGTCGACCCTGCATCACCGAGGTACATCGTCGTTAGCTGACCCGTTTTGCCGTGCTCTTTTTTCCCCAGCTGCGCCGAGCTTTGGACATGTACACGGACGACACCGGCCTGCAGTTCAAGTTCCTCAACGTCTACGCCCGCCTCGAGCACTGCGAGAAGTGGAAGGAAACTCGCACAACCCTCTCGAAGAGCAAGACCGAGCAGTACAACCCCGACGCTCCGGCGGCTTGCGCGGCGGAAGGGCGCCCTGAACTCGGCCAGAAGAAGCTGAAAGAGCTCAAACGGACGGACAGTCCCGCCGACAAGATGCAGGCGTCGATCGACAAGTGCTTGGCCGACTTGAGGTCGCACGCCGACGGAAGGAACGACAAGTTCGACGGCAGGTGGCGGGAGATGCTCGCCAACCAGGGCGCCCGGATCGCACTGCTGAAGACGACGGCGGCGGCGAAGAAGAGGAACACAGACTTGGCGTTCCTGATGGGCGGCGGCGACATGGAACTGATGGACGAGGAGACGAGGAATTGGTACCAGGGCCACCGCAGCGACATCCTCCGAGCCCCTCCGGCCAGTCCTTCGTCTTCTCCACCGGCTCCTACCTGGTCTACCTCACCATCTACCTCGTCGACTGCGGCTGCTTCGACGTCCACTGCCGCTGCTTCCTCGCCGGCCGCCGCAGCCGTTTCGGCCACGGCGTGTGAGGAAACTGGTCCGTCGGACACCGCCTTGCCGGCCGGGACTGCCGACGAGCCTGTCTCCGTGTAATTTTCCCTCCGATCGCCGATCTGTGGCTGATCCTTTTGCTCCTTTTGCCGATCAACTGGCCGTACTTGTAGCGCGGGACGGCGATTTGTTTGAACTTAACCTCTATCCGCCGAACTCCGGGTGTACGGTACTCCCCACGACTTAATTTCGTCCAATCCGGCGGTTGTTTCGTCCGGATTTGGGCGTGGGGAGCGCCAACGAGTGGGGATGCTCTCAGTCCCAATTCCAACAAATGACTGCACTGGAGTAACCAATCTGCGTAAATTGCTGGATGCAGGCCGAGGACTGCCCCTCTCTTCTTTTCTGAATTAAAAAAAAAGCAGACATAACTGCATATTTGAAGTATTTTGAGATGAATTGATTCAATAGTTAACCCTTTGATAGTCTATAGCAACAATACGAAAATTCTTCCCACCATCATAGGATGTTTTCCAAGCTTTTGCGAGAAAAAGCTCGAGAGGATTATGCAATGTACTCTGATCGTTCACTTGTTGACAGGCCACCAAATTGCTATGTTTCCAGAATTCTGGTCTAACTATGAAGCTGCTGTATTTTTCTCATAAGAGTGTTCCAAGAAATAAGATCATTAGATATCTCCCTTAATTACTGAAAAGAAGTTCCATGCTTCAGAAATTGCACCGGGAGATCAAATTTTCTCATCTGACAACTTCCCTTCTCGCTTAACTTCAGGTTTTTATTGTGGCCAAGGATTTTGGAGCCATGCCAGCTTATGACTTTGCTCTTCGTAACCCCAACCGCACATGTGGCGTTGTGTGCTTGGGAATCCCTTTTCTTCATGGTGCTTCCTCCTTCACCACCTTGCCAGAAGGCTTCTACATTCGGCGTTGGCGGGTTTTTCCCTAACCTGAAAATCCCATGGTAAAGATGAGCAGAGAATTTTTTTCCATGATGAGATACAGAAAGCTTGTGTGTTGTAGGAACCAGGAAGAGCAGAGGCGGATTTCGGCAGGTACGACGTCAAGCGAGTTGTGCGCACCATCTATGTTCTCTTCTCTAGAAGTGAGATCCCGATAGCGAACGAGGATCAAGAGATCATGGATCTTGCGGACCTGTCGACTCCCCTTCCAGAGTGGTTCACCGAGGAGGATCTTGCCGTCTACGCGTCCCTGTACGAGAAATCCGGTTTCCGGTACCCAATGGAGATGCCATACAGGTAAACATAACTTGGTTAATCAGGTCATGTGATAGTGGCAACTTCATAGTTACTGTTGTTAGGCCCATTTATCAATATCTTGACAGAAAGAGATGTATGATGTACCATTTGACAGGGCACTCCATAAGAGCCAGCCAATCGAAGATCCCAAGTTCCAAGTCCCAGTGTTTGTTGTCATGGGGGAGAAAGATTACGTCTTCAAGTTTCCAGGGATCGAGGCTGTCTTGAAAAATGGCGTCATGGCGAAGTTTGCGCCAGACCTGAAGGTCACATACATCCCTGAAGGAAGCCATTTCGTTCAGGAGCAGTTCCCCGACATGGTCAATGACCTCCTCCTTGGCTTCCTGAAGGACCATCCTGTGGCTTGACAGATGCTTTGTGCTTCACTTGAAGTTGATCTCAGAAGCATCATATACAGTCCGCCATGTTATGAAATTAATATATGCACTTTCACCGAAGGATATGTGATGGTTGCTAATGCTTTTTCAGTGAAGGATATGTGATGTCTGGTATTTCTTCGAGTATGATAGTCAACTATGTATGAACTATGTTGTACCAATATACTGGATGTAATTTCTTTAATGTTGCATCTGCTTTCAACTATTTCATAGCCTCCTGTCCCAAGCAAACGTCGAGAGCAGGGTGTTGAGCCAAAAAGTAAAATCCAATGTGGCTGCTGAAGAGCTGGCTGCACTCTTACTCTTGCTGCAGGATGTTCAGCTAACACAACAGAATGATCGATGCATCATGCTAGACGGTTCCACATTCTCAACCAAAGCAGCATACAATTCACTGCATGACCAACAAGCTTATGACATAACTGCTTTCATCTGGGCATCCCACGTCCCAAACAAGGTCAAGATATTCGGCTGGCTTTTCCACCTGGACAGACTAAACACAAGATCAAATCTGCATCGCAAGACCATCATCAACTCTCCTTCATGCCCGAGATGCCCTAACACAGTAGAAGACCGTCAACACCTCTTCTTCGACCGCCCTGCCGCGTGGATCATCTGGCAGAGGGCACAGCTGCAACATCTCATACTACACTACCCCAACTCTTGGAGCCTACAGTCACATACTCACCTGCCAAGCTCAGTCTGGCCAGCCATCCTCCTCTCCATACTATGGCGCATCTAGGACGTCAGGAACTCACTCATTTTCAGAGATGTAATTGTTTCCCCCTCCGCAGCTATCTCTCATGTAATTGATGACCTATCTATCTGGTTGCATAGGTTCAAAAACCCTAAGCAGCGAGAAGATGTCATGATGTGGCGAGACCACCTCTCAGCTTGTAATTCACAAAACTAAAGCGCCTTTTATCAATGAAATTCAGGTGGGGATTCTCTCCCCCCCTTGAAAATTTCAAAAAAAAAAAGTAAAATCCATAGAGTTGGGGACTAAAGAGACTCTTTTTACAGCCAAACATGAAGAGAAGAGAGTCTCAGAGTAGATTCGGTGTTATGCGATCATTCAAAACGTCAGATTGTTTTAGAGCCTCCTACACACAGAAACTAGTAGCTAGGAGCGCGTCGAGGGCGCGCCTCCTTGGCGTTCTTGTGCACGCAAGGCACGGCTGCAGTATATTGATGCTTAATGTTGCAAGGGCATTGCAGCATAGCAAACGGTATAATCTTTTCAGCGTTAGAATAGTTAACAGTATTTTTTCAGTTTAATGTTCATTATATTGCTTATTTACGACAAGCCAAACATGTAATGAAAATAGTACAAGAAGCTTTACATGAGAGAGAACAATGTTCATTGCTGCTACTAGATGACCCGTTGTGCCCCGGCGCGAAGACAAAAATGAGATATTATTTAAACCGTATGTTTTATACATGTTGTATATGATTGAAACTTATTGGCTTTAAACCGCAGAAGCACACGGTATGTCCTCTGTTAGTTGTATCTAATTTTTGTGAATGCTGAATAAAGGTCAAGTATTGTAACCACCGACGCAAATGCCGAAAGCAAGATTGAATTTATTTGCAAACACAAGTTCAATTTTTTTTGTAACCATACTTGTATTTTTTTATAGCAAATATAGTTTACTCATGTATGAACACATGATCTTTTACAAGTTTGTTTAGTTGGCTAGAAATCTAGTAGGTTAGTCCCATTCCCTCATTTTCAGAACAGAGTAAGTAGCTTAAAAACATTTGATGCATTCCATCATATACACCGGTGCAACCGTGCAAGTAACAGATGGAAGAAGTGAAAACAAAAGGAGAAGATTACCTGGACAACCAACAGAGACCAAACATAAGTAGTCCTTGAGACCAGGTTTGAACCCAGGTGCATATACTCCTGATTTTTTAAATGCATTTCAAACATATTTCAAAATATCAAAAAGATCCGGCAAAAAATGCGTCGAGTACATATTAATATTCTATGTCCTCGTAAAGTCGTTTCACGAAAAACTGATATCTTTGGTGTCATATATAATAAGACAAAATTTATTGATAAGAAAAGGCTCTTAGTAAGACTTTTTTTTTTATCTTTTTTACACAAGACACAAAATAAGTTGATTATCCACGAAACTTGGCGTGCGTACATAGAATGTCGATATGTGCGAGCCAAATTTTTGTTCGGAATTATTTGACACATAAAATATTTTTTCCGGTAGCAACAGCATGTGCACATGGGCTCAAATGTGCATTTCCCTTGAGAGCATGGCTATTAAACTTATAAGTATTCTTTTTAGGAAAAATAAGCCTATTGTTTGGGCAACACTGGGAGAGAAGAGGAAGTTAAATCAGGAATTATAAAAGGACGATTATGTACTTCGTCTATCTTTCAAGAAACTGTTAGATCTATCTGCCTTACAAAAATAATACATGTATAAATACGACGCCTCCGCTTTATCATCCCTTCAACTGCACTGGGAACAGAACCGGCATTAAGGCAAAAACAAGACAATACTGATCAGCCCTCAGGAAGACAAGGCAATCATCAGCAAAGAGAAAATGAGAGATCCATGGAGCACTAGGGCACACCCGAATCCCTCTATCTATCCATCCTCCATCATAAAACTTCAGTAAAGATGATAAACCCTCACCACACAAAAGAAATAAATATGGTGATATTGGATCACCTTGCTGCAATCCCCGGGAGGGCTTAAAACTCTGCAGCAATTCTCCATTAACTTTGATCTGGAAATTGACTGTACCCACACATCTCATAACAAGAGAAACCCATTGTTCATCAAAGCCCAATTTTTACAAAATTCATTGTAGATAGGCCCACTCCACTCTATCATAGGCTTTAATCATATCAAGCTTCACCGCACACCAACCTTGGCGCCCTTTCTTCTTCCTCATTGAGTGGATGCACTCATAGGCAGTCAGAACATTGTCTGTGATTAGTCTCCTGGGAACAAACGCACTCTGCGAGATAATCTCATCCAGAATCTCCCGAAGACGATTAGCTATAACCTTTGAACATATTTTATATAGCACATTGCATAAAGATATCGGCCTATACTGGGTAATGTTCTGAGGATTCTTCACTTTTTGAATCAGAACGATAATGGTTGTATTGACAATTTCAGGCATATGACCTCCTTGTAGAAATGCCAATACAGCACTAGTAACATCATCCTTAACCAGCTGCCAGTGTTTCTGAAAGAAACCGGCTATGAATCCATCCACCCCAGGGGCTTTTGATGGCTTCATATCGAACAAGGCTTTCTCCACCTCCTTTTCCTCAAAAGGCCTGCATAATCTGTTGTTCATCATATTAGTTACTTTAACTGGGACCGAATTCAGAATAGCCTGCACATCTATGCTCTTTCTCTTCCAGCACTACACCATTCTCATCAGTAAGCACCCTGATTCGATTTTGACTTCTCCTAACTGAAGATCTTGCATGAAAAAATGATGTATTCCGGTCCCCCTCCTTTAGCCAGTCTACTCTCGAACGCTGCTTAGCCATGATCTCCCCCTTCCGAAGGAGTTCAGAGAGCTGTGGTGCCAAATCCTTTTCTCTCACCGAAGTCCCACGGTACAAAGAATCTGCACGCTCTTTTTCAAATGCCTTTCGACACTTTTTTATCCTTCTTCCTATATCACCAAACTTCTTTGAACTCTAGGTCGAAAGACCAACTTGCATCTGGCTTAACGCCTCCTGCAGACCTGCAAGGCCTCTTGCACCAGATCCGTTCTGCCAACTGTCAATAACAGCTTTTTCGTAGCTTTCCTCCCTACGCCAAGCGTCTTCATACATAAAAGGCCTACGCCCTCTTTCAGTTTCACTTTCACTATCCAAGAGCGTACGCAACTTTGTGATCAACAGTTCAACACACAATGGTCAGACTTTGGAGAAGGAGAATGCCTCACTACTGACCCACTGTATAGATCATCCATGGCTGGGCTGGCCAACATCCTGTCAAGACATTTGCATTCCCCTCTCGGCCATTGAAGAAAGTCTGTCATATGTTACGGCAAGAAATAAGGCAGAGCACCCTTCCAGTAGTTGGAGCAGCAAACAAGTTCACAAGCGAATTTGATGTGGCAAACTGGTTCTCCTGTACCCATTAGGCTACTTAGGAGATATATACTCTCTCGTGTTTTCACAGATAATAAGTTACGAACCAATCAAAGCTACCCACCAATCACTATAGGGTATAAGGCATATATCACTTGGGTGCTTAAAAAACGTTTCAAGCACAACGATAAGAAATAATAATTACAAGGTGTGTACTCTCATGGGCACCAATCCAGTGTGTTGCTAATGGATTTGTTTTACAATTTCCCATACATGTGTACACTAAAGCACTGCCGGTTGTGTTCTGGCTTAGCGAACTTGATTGTAGTATATAGCTTTTAGATTATCAACAATTCTTAGTAAATGCTGACAGTCAAATTCTACTATTAACCAACTCATTGGTAAATTAGATGATACTGCCATAATAGATTTTTTTGGTACTCAAATTGAAAGGTTATAGATATTTCAGAGAGAGGAGATATATTTACAGATAGCAACATATATGAGTTAATTAACCAGATTGTCATTTCATCTAGAAGAGACAGGGACAAATTAAAATAGCCTGATTGAACTCGCGGATAACATGGAGAAATGTATTCATAAAATGCCTCCGACAATTCTGAATTTATTTCACTGTGACCTTTCAAAAATTATCTTAAATACCTGGTGATGTTGCACTTCTTTGCCTTCATTTATTTGTAGTTGATGGCGAGCTGGCAGGAAAGGCCATTGCTCGGGATGCTGATGTTGAGAAGCAGGCACTGAAGATAAGAAAATACAGTCCGTCAATTATGAGCTTCTGGTTTCTCATGTTCTCTTTTATTGACTGACAAGCCTAATAAGAATACTAAAGCTCTAAGTAGGCAGAGAGTGACCTATTTCATAGATGAAGGTGTGAAGATACCTCGTTTGGTTTGGGTGGAATCGATGCCCTTTGTCTCGGGCTCGGGTTCGTGTTTATATAGGCCGACAACGGCAAGATAGATACATGGTTGTTGATCACGTGTGAGAGAAGCTAGGGAACGATCTGATCTTTATACAACAGATCAGATCGGTTACAAGGATGCTTATCAAACTAAACTAACATATCTCCACACGTGACAAGGATGTTACAACGGAAATATATGTAGCGCTAACACCCCTCCTCAATCACAACCCTTTCTAAGGTTGAGATTGTGCTTGAACTCTTCAAGTTGTCGTGCCGGTAAGGCCTTTGTAAAACCATCTGCCACCTGATCCCCTGAGGGGATAAATCTGATCTCAAGCAATTTGTTTGCTACTCTTTCTCTTACAAAATGAAAGTCAATTTCGATGTGCTTTGTCCTTGCATGAAAAACAGGATTAGCAGAAAGATAGGTTGCTCCCATATTATCACACCATAAACAGGATACTCGTTTCCTTTGAACACCAAGTTCTCCAAGTAGAGACTCAATCCAAATTACTTCAGCTGTGGCATTTGCCAAAGCTTTGTACTCTGCTTCTGTGCTTGATCTAGAAACTGTGGCCTGTTTTCTGGCACTCCAAGAGATTAAGTTAGGACCAAAATAAACAGCAAAACCACCTGTAGATCTTCTGTCATCTACACAACCTGCCCAGTCAGCATCTGAGAAAGCACTCACTAATGTGGAAGAAGACTTTCTAAATGTCAAACCAAGACTTGTAGTCCCTTTGATGTATCTCAATATTCCTTTCACAGCTGTCCAATGAACAGTGGTTAGTGCATGTAAATATTGGCATACCTTGTTGACTGAAAAAGCAATGTCTGGCCGGGTAAGAGTTAAGTACTGAAGTCCTCCAACTATGCTTCTATACCTTGTGCCGTCTTCCGGTCCAAGTGCATCACCTTCGAAGGCTGACAATTTTTCTGATGATGAAAGAGGCGTGGGTGCTATCTTAGCATCCTTCATTCCCACTCTAGCCAATAAATCAGATGCATACTTTTCTTGGGTTAGTACAACACCATCACTTAATTTTCTAACTTCAATGCCAAGAAAATAATGCAAGTCACCTAAATCCTTGAGTGCAAAAGCTGAACTCAAATCCTTGAGAAGTGAAGTAATTGCTTTGTTTGAGGAGCTTGTGACAATAATGTCATCAACATATACTAGCACAAAGATGGTGATACCTGACTTATTGTAAATGAACAGTGACGTGTCAGCTTTAGATGCTAGGAAACCAAGCTCTTGTAATTTTGAACTTAGCTTGGCAAACCATGCTCTTGGAGCTTGCTTGAGACCATACAAAGATTTATCAAGTTTGCACACATGAAATGGTGCACGGGGATCTTCATAGCCTGGTGGCTGCTTCATATACACTTCCTCTTCCACAACACCGTGAAGAAACGCGTTCTTTACATCCAATTGCCTGAGACTCCATCCTCTAGAAACTGAAATAGCTAGAACAAGTCTAATAGTAGCAGCTTTAACAATAGGACTAAAGGTATCCTCATAATCTAAGCCATATCGTTGTTTAAAACCTTTAGCTACTAATCTGGCCTTATATCTATCTATTGTTCCATCAGCATTTCTTTTGACCCTATATACCCATTTACAATCTATAAGATTGATGCCTTGCTTATGTGGTACTAGATGCCAAGTTTTGTTTTCTACAAGTGCATGATATTCATCATTCATAGCATTTTTCCAATTCTTATCAGCTAGTGCAATTTGTAACGTAGCAGGTTCTTCAGAAATGCAAGAGATACCGTAGCGAACTGTACCGTCCGTATACCTCTTTGGATTGCGTTTTCCAGTTTGTTGCCTGGTGCGATGCACAGGCTCGGCTGCAGGAGCATCATTCGCAGAAGATCCTGGCCCTGGCTCCCCCTGCTACTGCTGCGCCTGTGCAGAGGATCGTGGTGGAGAAGCGCGCCCCTCCTGGCGACATGATGGCCCAATGATTGGCCTGTCACGGGCGGGAGAGCCACCGATTGGCCTGCTTCGCGCAGAAACAGTGCCGGTTGGTCGGCCAGATGCTGGCGTGGGCCGCGTGAGCCCAGGCGGTGGAGCTGGGGCGCGACGCGTGTAGACACGGACAGGAGGCGCCGTTTGGGTCACCGCAGGAGGCGTCGACGTGGACGACGCGGGTTCGCCCGCGTGAGATCGAGGCAGATCGCCTGTCTGACGCGCAGACCCTGACGCAGGAGCCGATCCCGGGGCGGAATCTTCGGAGATCGCAGATGAATCATCATCGGGATCTGTCCCAGGGCTGTCGTTATGCCCCAGATCACTATTTTCACCGTTTGAGCTCGAATCTGAGCCATTTTGCTCCAAATTTGCTCCTGCATCTTGCTGGTGCACCTGCGGAGACACTATGGGAACAGAAGGTGAAACATCAGGTGTTAGATCAGTACATTGTTGCTCCCCAGGAAGTTGTTCCGATGAATTCTGAAGAGATTCTGGAAGTAGAAGAATGGCTTGGCGAAGGAGAGCTCCGGCGTTGGGATGAAGTTTGGAGAATGGGAAAACTGTTTCATCAAACACAACGTCTCGGGAGATATACACTCGGCCAGAGGCGACGTCTAAGCACTTCACACCTTTGTGCATATTACTATAACCAAGGAATACGCATTGCTTAGATCGGAAGGCTAATTTGCGTTGGTTATAGGGTCTAAGGTTGGGCCAGCAGGCACACCCAAAGACACGAAGAGATGCATAGTCGGGTTTTTGGTGGAGTAGACGTTCCATAGGTGTTTCATAGTTGATGACTTTGGAGGGGAGTGATACGTCCAAAACGTATCTACTTTCCCGAACACTTTTGCTATTGTTTTGCCTCTAATTTGTGTATTTTGGATACAACTAACACGGACTAACGCTGTTTTCAGCAGAATTGCTCTGGTGTCTCGTTTTTGTGCAGAAATCCAACTTTCGGGAAAATCCTCGGAATTTCTTCAGATGGCCCTATTTTACCAAAATATTGACGGAGCCAGAAGGGCAAAGGAGGTGGAGGCCCGGGGCCCCACACCATATGGCGGCGCCCGGGGGGCCCGCGCGGCCCTATGGTGTGGCCCTCGGCCGGCCTCCGACGCCCCCTTCGGACTACTTATCGGTTTCGACCAAACGCACGGGAGAAGTCGAAGTCGCCGAAACCCTCCAGAGAGCCGCCACATCGCGAAACTCCGTCGCGGGAGCCGAAGTCTCCGTTCGGCACTCCGCCGGACGGGGAATTGGAGGAGATCTTCACCGCCATCACCGCCAACGCCTCTCCATCAACCAGCAATGTTTCCCCATCCATGTGTGAGTAATTCCCCCGCTGTAGGCTGAAGGGGATGGTAGGGATTGGATGAGATTGGTCATGTAATAGTCATAAGATTGTTAGGGCATAGTGCCTAGTATCCGTAGATGTCACTTTTATGATATTGTTACAACTTGTTGTGCTTAATGCTTGTCACTAGGGCCCGAGTGCCATGATCTCAGATCTGAACATGTTATTAATTCATGAAGATATTCGTTGTTTATGATCTTACATGCAAGTTGTATACACATGTCGCTGTCCGGAACCAATGGCCCCGAAGTGACAGAAATCGGGACAACCGGAGGGGATGGTAGTGATGTGAGGATCACATGTGTTCACGGAGTGTTAATGCTTTGCTCCGGTACTCTATTAAAAGGAGTACCTTAATTTCCAGTAGTTTCCCTAGAGGCCCGGCTGCCACCGGCTGGTAGGACAAAAGATGTTGTGCAAGTTTCTCATTGCGAGCACGTACGATTAAATATGGAACACATGCCTATTGATTGATTAGTACTTGGATACCGTTTTATTATTATCTGCAAATGCCCTGCTTTGATTGTTACATGAGTTTCTCTCATCCATGCAACGCCCGTTAAATCCGTCCCTGTGCCTACAGTATTTTAATCCTGTTGTTTACTATAATCACTACTGTCTTTATTTCACCGTTGCTGTTATTTCACTATTTCCACGCCATAAAACTGTTACTACTGATAAACTCTTGCGAGCAAGTCTGTTTCCAGTGCAGCTGAATTGACAACTCCGCTGTTAAGGCTTACAAGTATTCTTTGTCTCCCATTGTGTCGAATCAATAAATTGGGTAATACTTCCTCGAAGACTGTTGCGATCCCCTATACTTGTGGGTCATCAAGACTATTTTCTGGCGCCGTTGCCGGGGAGCATAGCTTTATTTGGAAGTTCACTTGGATTGATATTGTTCGCTGCAAATTCTCCATTATGGGTAAACCTCGCGATACTAAGATCGCCATATTACCATCCACTACAAGAAAAGGTACAACTCTGAGTACCTCTGCTGCTCTTGATTCACCATCTGTGATTGATAAACTTGTTTCACCGCCACATGCTTCGCGTGCTGGTACTTCTGCTGAATCTGAAAATTCTCATAATATTGATAATGTTTCTGCTGTGCTTGATGATAGTGGTTCATTGGGATCTTTTCTAGATGCTACAATTGCTAAGTCTAGACAAATTGAAAATACTGAAACTCCTAATGCTACTACACCTGTTAAATCACCTGAACTTGATTATTCTAGTGATGATCCTGATGAAGATTATGTAGAGCTTGATGATGATTTTATTGAAAAATGCAATGCTACTACTGATGCAAGAAAAATTAAAAAGTTGCTTGCAGAACATGCTGTTAGATATAAACCATCTCCTGATCCTAAATTTGCCACATCTCCTATAAACATTAGGGATAAAGATTATGATTTTTCTCTTGATCTATCTCATATAGCTATTGTTGAGAAAACACCCTTTTGTGGTACTGAAAAAGAAAGTGCTGTTGAACACATGACTGAGTTATCTACTCTTAGTGGCGTGTTTTCTGATGATGTCAAGATGCGTACTTATTTTGTCGCTAAAATTTTTCCGTTCTCATTAAAGGATGATGCTAAAACTTGGTATAATAATTTGCCTCCTGGTTCTATTAAAAGTCCAACTGACTTGCGTGATGTTTTCTTTCGAAAATACTTTCCTGCTAGTGCTCAACATGCTGCTTTGCAGAGAATTTATAATTTTGACCAGGAAGATGGAGAGAAATTGCCTGAGGCTTGGGCTAGATTTTGTTCTCTTATTAGAGCTCAGCCTGACCATGATTTGGAAAAGCATGATTTACTTGATATATTTTATAGTGGACTAACTATTGAGTCTAGGGCATACCTGGATAGTTGTGCTGGTTGTGTTTTCAGGAAAAGAACTCCAGACGACGCTGAAGAATTATTGGCTAAAATAGGCCGGAATCATGATGATTGGTCTACACCTGAACCAACCCCGACACCGATAGTAAAGAAGAGGGGTATGATTAAATTAAATGATGAAGATATGAGGGAAGCCAAGAAGTCTCTTAAAGAGAAGGGTATTAAACCTGAAGATGTGAAGAATTTACCTCCTATAGAAGATATATGTGAGACAATTCCCCCTTCATCCATGATTGAGGTACACTCGCTTCAACACTTTACTAGGGAAGATATTCCGTATTCAAAATCTCCTGCTCAATGCTTAGATGAATTTGATAATTATATTGTTAAGCAAGAAAACTTTAATATGAGAGTAGAGAATCATTTAATGGAAAATTCCCGAGCTATTAGTGAATTACATGGTATTGTGGAGAGAACCTCCAATGATGTTAAGATACTTGTTAAACATTTTCAAATGGTTCAAACTCAAATTGATCAACTTACTAAAGTGCAAAATGACTTGTTGGGAAATAATTCTAAAGAAAAACATGCTTGTGAAGTAACAACTAGAGGTGGTGCTTCTACCCAGGATCCTCTATATCCTGAAGGGCATCCCAAAAGAGTTGAACAAGATTCTCAACTAATTAAAACTAGTGCTCCATCTAAGAAAAAGAAAAAGAAACATAAAAATGTTGTAGAATCCTCTGAACCTGTTAATGATCCTAATAGTATTTCTATTTCTGATGCTGAAACTGAAAGTGGTAATGAACATGAGGAAGATAATGATAAGAATGATGCTCCTGATAAAGAAGAAATTGAAAAAGAACCTGAAAAGCATGCTAAAAATAAAAAGTACACTAAAGAAGACTTTATTACTGAGAAGCATGGTAATGAAAGAGAACCTTGGGTTCAAAAGCAAATGCCTTTTCCTGCTAAGAAACTAAAATCAAAGGAGGAGGAACATTATAATAAATTTTGTGATTGGATGAAACCTTTATTTTTGCAAATCCCTTTGACTGATGCTATTAAATTGCCTCCTTATTCAAAGTATATGAAAGATATTGTTACTAACAAAAGGAAAATCCCCAATGAGGAAATTTCTACTATGCTCGCTAATTACTCCTTCAATGGTAAGATTCCAAAGAAGCTTGGAGACCCAGGTATACCGACTATTCCTTGTTCCATCAAGAATAATTATGTTAGAACTGCTCTATGTGATTTGGGAGCAGGTGTTAGTGTAATGCCTTTTTCTCTTTATAAGAGACTTGATTTAGATAAATTGATACCAACTGATATATCTTTGCAAATGGCTGATAAATCTACTGCTATTCCTGTTGGTTTATGTGAAAATGTTCCTGTTCAAGTTACTCAGCATTGCTTGATATTAACTGATTTTGTTGTGTTGGAAATGCCTGAAGATGATAATATGTCCATTATTCTTGGAAGACCCTTTCTTAATACTGCAGGGGCTGTTATTGATTGCAATAAAGGCATGGTTACTTTCAATGTTGATGATAAGGAACATACTGTCTATTTTCCCAAGAGGATTGATAAAGTATGTGGAGTCAATACAATTTTTAATGTGAAAACTATCAAAGTGGGATCCATTGATTGTCCTATATATGAGCCTAAAGAAGAATATCAAACTCTTGTGATTGGATCCATATCAATTCAATATAAGGTAACATGATTGATTTGAGGTTTATTTCTTCTTATGTCATATAAAATTTATTTGGTAGCAAGACTTGATCAACCTTGTTAACAAGTATATTTTATTGCATAAAAGAGCTAAACAACACTTCTTTCTTTCTTTCTCCCTTCACCTATTTTACTTGCTGTAGCACTTTTGTTTTGCAATATGCTTTAGTCATTTAAGATTTTAGAAATCATTTTCCTGCGCAGTAATCATTAATTTAATACCCAGAAATGTGCATTTTTCGAAGTTCTCTAAAAATTACAAAAATTACACCGTCGGTCCTATTTTTCGACGAGGCACCTGGGAGCACCAGAGGATGACCTGTGGGGCACCAGGGGGTGCCACACCATAGGCCGGCGCGGCCAGCAAGGGGGCCGCGCCACCATGTGGTGTGGGCCACCCCTTGCCCCACTTCACCATCTCTTCCTCCCAGCATCTTCTCTCTCCCGAAAAAGCTCGTACCAAGTTTCTCTCACTCGTGTTTCTGCTCAAGAACTCGCGATTTTTCGATCTCCTTGCTCAGCCCAGATTTCTGTCTGAAATTTGGCACATTTACTCCTTGGTATGTGACTCCTTTGATTGTCCAATTAGAATTTCATTTGGTTGAGTATATCTTGAATATTTTGCTGCTGTAGATAACATGTTTAGTGAGCTTGCATGCTTGTTCTAAGTGGTAGAAATTAGTTTTGATGCATGTGTAGTACTCTAGCAAGTTCCTATAGTAGTTCCCTTCAATTACATACCTTGAAATCAAATTTTATAATGATTGTTGAAAATTTCAGAAGGGGAAGATGAAG
The DNA here is from genome assembly GCA_030979885.1 of Lolium multiflorum. NCBI lineage: Eukaryota > Viridiplantae > Streptophyta > Magnoliopsida > Poales > Poaceae > Lolium > Lolium multiflorum. The sequence continues at coordinate 117,660,195 of CM061747.1, read as the reverse complement.
AAATTCAAATTTGGAGAGTTGTTCAAGAAAGCAACAACCAGCACCGGTAGGCCCTCAAGGGCGTCTACTCAAATTAGGCGATCCTACAATGAGGATGTCATCGCGCCTAGCTTCGCGCCCGAGGAGGACCATGGGGCTCCTAATGCTTCATCCTTCCCTTGTTATGAGTTTCTGACCAATGCAGGGATATTGGATGACTTCTTCACCCTTGTCAACAGGGCAGGCCTAGCCACCTACGTGGGAGACGAGAGGGGACAATATTACAGGCTCACCAAAGTTTTCGTTGAGAGCTTCAAGTTCCACAACACGGAATATGAGCCGACAGTCGCATTCAAGATTTATGATATTCCTGTTACCATGAAATTGGAAGAATTTTGTTGTGCATTGGGTATTGCCCCTGTAGGTACAGCAAGGAGGATTGATGACAACCCCCGGGACTTGTTGGAGCTCTACCGAGGGATCACCGGGGATGATTGCCGCACCATCCAGCGAGGGAAGATAAGAAACATTCAACTCCCCGCTATTAAATATTTCGCATATTACATTGGTACTAGCATTTTGGGTAGAGAAAATACTAGCAACATCTCTAGCTACCATCTTGCTTTCTTGAATGTTGCACTTACTGGAGAGACACCTTATCATCTTGGTTCTCTTATTGCTCGCCGCCTGTCTAGCAGGGGGCCTATTTTTGGAGGAACTATTGCACTGCGCATTCTAACACATCTAGATATTCCTCTTGATTCTAATGATGTACCATTAACCCCTAGGAAACTAGATATTGCTGCTATGAAGAGCCATCGTTTTGTTACTACTGACTCTACTATAGATAATATGGTCTATAGAATGTTGTTTGCTGATGGGAATGAGAAGGAAATCCCTCTTCCCCAGCCAGGTTTGTTCAATATTGACAGGCAATCATGGTCGCTCACTAAGGAGGCGGTGGAGGAACATATGAAGATACAGGAATTCCACCAGCAACATGACTCCGAGAACGCCGAGCCCTCCTACGACTACACCGTCACGTACCCCGACGTTTCCTCCAGCACATACATGGAACCGGGTCGTCCTTCGTCATATTACGAAGACACCACTTCATGGGGACCGTGGGAATGAACTCCACTTAGGCCAAAAGCCTAAGCTTGGGGGGAGGTATACCGGCATCACTCATTCTTTTGCATATTATGATTGCTGGATACTTGTACATACTTGTTTAGTCTCTTAGAATGGTTTTCTAATGAGAGGGAGATGATATTTGGGGAAGTGCTGACTAAAAACAGATTCTGGGCTGTTACAAAAAAAATTCGTACGCACAGCCAGAACGTTATTTTGAGTTGCCAATTTTTGAGCATGTTCCCCAGGTTGTTATCTAACTTTCATTAGTTGAACACTTTTTGGTCTGAGCAATGGAAGATTTTTGTTAAATTCGATTTCTGTACTGCTGTCAGGATTTGGCAGATTTCTGTCATCCTGCTTTTCTGTGTTTCTGTTAGTTTGCATTCTTTTGCTTTCGCTTTGTTTCTCTCCTAAAACACAAAAAGACCAAAAATATTTCTGTTGTTTCTCTTCACCATTTGTTTATTTAGTTCCTTGCTCTTAGTTTACTTTATTTGCTATCGTTAGTTTGCTATAAGAAAACCCAAAAAGATTTTGCTTTGTTTGCTTGTTTTCTTTCGTTCTTGTTTCTAATTCGAAAACACCAAAAATATTTGCTGTTCTTCTTTGGTTTGTAAAGTTCATCATGAGTTCAATGGTCTTCGGTGGCTGGAGCGTGGTTTTCATTTCATATTATCCAAGCTACACAAGTGAAAAGGCAATAATGACGATCTACGACAATCTGATTGTGGTGAGAGGCTGGTATGAACTCTATTTGCTTTCATTTTTGTACATATACTCATCCATGTGAGCATGCTTAGTTGGTTCATGTGAGGTATATGTTATTTGAGAAAGTCTAGTAGTTCATGATCTCTCATGCTTAGTTCCAATTTATTAATGTGAGTAGCATGTCATGGATGTTTGCTTGCATTGTTTTATTCATAAGTAAGTATGGCATTGTGGTATCCTCCTCTGAATAATTCATTTATATTGACTTGGCACATGCTCACGCATGCATATGACTGAACAAAAAGTCAATTAAGCCTCGATGATTTATATTGCTTCAGAGTTCTTGTATCACTTTTATGCCTCCGTTAATTTATTTTGCCGCAAGCATGATTATGACAGTTACTGCTCTCTTGATTTGTCGCTCCCTAGTCTTTTGCTAGCCTTCACTTGTACTGAGCGGGAACGCCGCTCGTGCTTCCAAACACCTGAAAACCAAGTTGTTCCAAAGTGTCCACCATAAATACCTATGCATGTCATTTCAAACCATTCCAAGTAAATTCTCATGCGCTACCTTTAAAACCTTCAAAATGCTTCTCAATTTGTGTTAATGTTTCATAGCTCATGAGGAAGTATGTGGTGTTTAGCTTTCAACCTTGTCATTTACTTTTGACGGACTCTCATATGGACTAGTGGCACATCCGCTTATCCAATAATTTTGCAAAAAGAGCTGGCAATGGGATTCCCAGTCCCGAATTAATTAACTTAAATAGACACTCCTCCATGGTTTGTGATTGTTGGACGGCACCCGAAGGATTCGGTTAGCCATGGCTTGTGTAAGCAAAGGTTGGGGGAGTGTCATCATCATAATAAAACTTAAATAAAAAGGCACTCCTTCATGGTATGTGATTGATGGCAGGCACCCGAGGATTCGGTTAGCCATGGTTTGTGAAAGAAAGGTTGGAAGGAGTGCCAACCAAAAATAAATAAATGGGAGCCGCTCTTGTGAGTCCGGTTGATGAGGTAGTTAGTGTACCCATTACCATTCGTTGACAACAACAAACACCTCTCAAAATAATTTTACTCCTGTTTTATAAATGAAAAGCTCTAGCGCATGTTAATCCCTGCTTCCCTCTGCGAAGGGTCAATCTTTTACTTTTATGTTGTGTCTCCATTCTTTCTTTGAGCACTATCTTGAGAGCACAACTGTCATTCTTAGTATAATATGCTTGTCTCAAAATATGATTGATTGTGGTATAACTTTGATGCTTTTATCTTTGACAATCACTACTTCTAGTCTTTCTATGAACTCAAGAGGTGCCTCGGCATTTATGTTTTGCCGATCAAATACAGGCAAGCGAGATACCACTTTATCATATTCTCTTATGAACATTGCAATCCTGCTTATATACATGATTCATGGTGCTTATTATTAATTGTTGGTACCTCTCCATGATTGACATAGCTGTTGGATGATCTTATTTGCATGTATCTCATTATGAACTGCTTAAGTATTAGCCATAGCATGAGAATATATACATCATATGAGCAAATGTGTTCGTGAAAGTTCTTTTATCGCTCAGTTGTTAACTGAATTGCTTGAGGACAAGCAATAAGCTAAGCTTGGGGGAGTTGATACGTCCAAAACGTATCTACTTTCCCGAACACTTTTGCTATTGTTTTGCCTCTAATTTGTGTATTTTGGATACAACTAACACGGACTAACGCCGTTTTCAGCAGAATTGCTCTGGTGTCTCGTTTTTGTGCAGAAATCCAACTTTCGGGAAAATCCTCGGAATTTCTTCAGATGGCCCTATTTTACCAAAATATTGACGGAGCCAGAAGGGAAAAGGAGGTGGAGGCCCGAGGGCCCCACACCATATGGCGGCGCGCCCGGGGGGCCCGCGCGGCCCTATGGTGTGGCCCCTCGGCCGGCCTCCGACCCCCTTCGGACTACTTATCGGTTTCGACCTAAAAACGCACGGGGAGAAGTCGAAGTCGCCGAAACCCTCCAGAGCCGCCACATCGCGAAACTCCGTCGCGGGAGCCGAAGTCTCCGTTCGGCACTCCGCCGGACGGGAATTGGAGGAGATCTTCACCGCCATCACCGCCAACGCCTCTCCATCAACCAGCAATGTTTCCATCCATGTGTGAGTAATTCCCCCGCTGTAGGCTGAAGGGGATGGTAGGGATTGGATGAGATTGGTCATGTAATAGTCATAAGATTGTTAGGGCATAGTGCCTAGTATCCGTAGATGTCACTTTTATGATATTGTTGCAACTTGTTGTGCTTAATGCTTGTCACTAGGGCCCGAGTGCCATGATCTCAGATCTGAACATGTTATTGATTCATGAAGATATTCGTTGTTTATGATCTTACATGCAAGTTGTATACACATGTCGCTGTCCGGAACCAATGGCCCCGAAGTGACAATCGGGACAACCGGAGGGGATGGTAGTGATGTGAGGATCACATGTGTTCACGGAGTGTTAATGCTTTGCTCCGGTACTCTATTAAAAGGAGTACCTTAATTTCCAGTAGTTTCCCTAGAGGCCCGGCTGCCACCGGCTGGTAGGACAAAAGATGTTGTGCAAGTTTCTCATTGCGAGCACGTACGACTAAATATGGAACACATGCCTATTGATTGATTAGTACTTGGGTACCGTTTTATTATTATCTGCAAATGCCCCTGCTTTGATTGTTACATGAGTTTCTCTCATCCATGCAACGCCCGTTAAATCCGTACATGTGCCTACAGTATTTTAATCCTGTTGTTTACTATAATCACTACTGCTGTCTTTATTTCACCGTTGCTGTTATTTCACTATTTCCACTGCCATAAAACTGTTACTACTGATAAACTCTTGCGAGCAAGTCTGTTTCCAGTGCAGCTGAATTGACAACTCCGCTGTTAAGGCTTACAAGTATTCTTTGTCTCCCCTTGTGTCGAATCAATAAATTGGGTAATACTTCCCTCGAAGACTGTTGCGATCCCCTATACTTGTGGGTCATCAGGGAGCATATTAATGAGATGAGTGGCGGTAGAAAAGGCTTCATCCCAAAATTTTAATGGCATGGATGCATTGGCAAGAAGAGCAAGCCCAACTTCTACAATGTGACGATGTTTCCGTTCTGCGGATCCATTTTGTTGGTGGGCATGAGGGCATGAGAGATGATGAGAAATACCGATGCTTTGAAAGAAGGGAGTTAGTTTTTCATATTCACCGCCCCCATCAGTTTGTATGGCAATGATCTTTTTACCAAATTGACGTTCAACAAGATTCTGGAAATTCTTGAAAACTTGAAATACTTCAGATTTTTTCTTGAGAAGAAATATCCATGAAAATTTACTAAAGTCATCTATAAAGCTTACATAGTATGAAAACCGACCTACAGAGGATGGTGCAGGTCCCCAAACATCTGAGAATACAAGTTCTAGAGGGGAGGTTGACACACTAGTGGACCTTGTGTAAGGTAGTTGATGACTTTTTGCTCTTTGACATGAATCACAAACCGACTCAATGCTAGAATTGCTAGAAAAAGGAAGATCATATTTCCTAAGAATCTTTTGAACGACTTTGAACGAAGGATGTCCTAAACGATCATGCCACCTGGTAGCTGAAGGCTTGGTGGCGCTAAGAGCTTGTTTATTCGTGCTTGATGATGATGATACCAACGGGTAGAGACCTCGGATGCATCGGCCTTTAAACAGAATTTTCTTCGTGACCTGATCCTTGACATAGAAGAACCACGGGTGAAATTCAACAAAGACACCGTTATCCAAAGTAAAGCGATGGACAGAAACAAGATTTTTTGAGGCACATGGAACATGAAGAACATTGTATAGATGGAATTTTTTGGATGGGGAATCAACGAATGCATGACCAACATGGTTGATGTTCATACCTGTTCCATTGGCCGCTTATATCTTGTCGTGGCCGTTGTACTTCTCCTTCATGGTGAGCTTATCAAGCTCCACGGTGATGTGGTCGGTGGCGCCGGTGTCGGAGTACCAGTTGGTGTCGATACCGTAGGCGGCGTTGACACCCTTCTCCTGATCTTCTTCTTCATCATCAGAGTAGCGGTGCCAACACTTCCAGGCAGGATGGCCTGCCTTGCCGCAGATTTGGCAGACGATAAGTTCGCGGTTGTTGCCGCCGCCGCTGCCTTGATGACGTCCGCCGCCGCCACCGCGGCGTCCACCATTGCCGCCTCCTTGCTGGCGGCCTCGACCACGGCCATAGCCACGGCCTCCTCCACCACGTCCACGGGGCGATCCTTGGCCACCCCGGCGTGGTCCACCGCGTCCTCGCGCGGCAGCGTTGGCAGAGCCACCGTGAGTGGGGACACCGAGCATCTCCATGTGATTGTCGTAGGAGGTCACCTGGGAGTACAACTCTCCCACGGTTAGCTTGATGTCGGGGTTGGCTGACATAGGCATCCCCAATGGGCCTGCCAAAGATGGTACCCGGGGATTACTAAAGGCCCAGGACTCGAAGAATAAGAAGACTTGGAAGCCCATTTAGTGTTAAGGAAAGATAGTTTGTATTAGGAAAGATAGAGATTTGTAATCTTACGGGTTGGGTACGAAACCCTCCCGAACTCTGTAACTTGTGTATTACGAAACCCTCGGCTCCACCCTCTATATAAGGGGGAGTCGAGGGACGAAGCAAGGATCGAATCTACGGTCAACATAACCCTAGTTTTCACAATCATCGAGTACTTTTCGCCTGAAACCTTCGAGATCTACTTGCCCTCTACTTCTAGCAAAACCCAAGTCTACAATCTGTAGGCATTGACAAATTAATCCTTTGTCAATTGGCGCCGTCTGTGGGAATTAGAGGTTGCAAGGAGCTGATCTCGATGGCACGTCCAAAATCGTCGAGTTCGTCGGTGGCTAGCAATACGATGGATCGAGGTAAACAGGAAAAAACTCATCTAGTCGACTTTATTCCTCACCCGCCCTCCCGTGTGGATGCATGTGCCTATCTGGAGGAGCCCATCGTCATGACATTCGGAGAATTCCGATTTGGCGTCAACAAGGAAGGATCCTACCGTCTCGAAGTTCCGATCTCGTCGGAATTTTCGGTCGATTCTAACTTTTCGTCGAGTGAGGAGCTTTCGTCGCCACGCTTCGTCGACAACAAGGCAAGCGGAAAGCTCGCCAAGATCTTCAGCAACACATCCTTCGAGTCGTCTGCGGACTCCTTTATAAGCAGCGATTCCGACAACGTCGACAGCTTCAACTTCATCGACAAATCTGCTGCCATCGGAAAGGTCTTCACCACTCTATATGATGGTGTCACCAATCCCGACAAAAATCAATACGCAAAATACCATCAGATCTAGGCGATAGAAGAGGCAGGCCGATCAGAAACGTCAGAGGCTTTCGATGATTTGGGAAACCCTTACATCGATCCCGCTGATCTCAGAAAAGGCTTAGGCACTAAATATGCTGGGACTTCAACTCGCGCAAAAGTCCAACTCCCGCAAGCAGCGTGGGATAGGGCTGCAAGAGCCATGGATGGTTCAGAACCAATGACCACCACTGCTATTGTACAAGAACTACAAGCATATCAATATAGACTTGCTCGGGTAAGTAGAGAATTGGAAAAACAGACAGCATCCCTGAATAGAAGAAAAGAGGCAGCTTCCATGTCCAGCAGGCGTCGAGCAGAGCTCAGTCGACAATCAGAGACTTCGGGAGATAGCCATAGAGAGGCTCGAAGGAGAGCGAGATCCCTGCAAAATATACCTGAAGCAGAGAGAGGAGATATAATTCAAAATCTCGACATGTCTTTCATGTCGATTGATACAAGGGGAAATATCATCCCGAAAACGCCAGAAGCAGGTTACATGGCAACGCAAGCTTACATCCTCGCGTCCAGACCACCTCCTGGGGACCCGAGAGAACCATTGTTCAATATGGCAATGGCTGGAGTAGGAGTTATGGGAACAGCGTTTGCAGCCACGCCTCCCGAAGGAAATCCTAGGCAAAATAGTCCACGACCCACTACAACGGTTCAAGATCCACCGAGAACAAGTGGAGCAAGAGATACAGCAGTTCAAGTAAGGGTGGATAGAGCGCGACAAGAAAGAAGAGAACGTCAGCACTCACCAGAAGATATGTGCGGACTCCCGTGCTTTACGAGAAGAGTTCGAAAGACTCGAGTCCCAAAAGGGTTCAAGTTACCCGAGAATTTCAAAAAATTCAACGGCCTGCAGGATCCCGAGGATTGGCTCGTGGATTATCTCGAGATGGTGAAGCTGGTAGGAGGAACCAGAGCAACAGCTATGCAAAGTATCCAATTTCACTTGAGTGGTGCCGCAAGATCTTGGATAAAGAAACTTCCCCCAGGCTCCATCGACAGCTGGGATAATTTCGAGGATATCTTCGTGAGAAATTTTCGATCCACCTGCAAGAAACCTGCGTCATTGGAAGAATTGAGGGCGTGTCGACAGAAACACGATGAGTCGATGAGAAAATATATACAGCGGTGGAACATCATAAAAAACTCGGCAGAGGATATATCTGACGAGAGAGCAATAGATGCGTTCGTGGCAGGAATTCGGCGAGGAGATTTCGTCGAGGACTTAGGGAGAACTAACCCTAAGACCATATCAGCACTAATGGAGATAGCTAATAAGTGGGCAGATGGAGAAGACGCAATATACAACAAGCGACACAGATCGCCAGAAGAGGATCGTGGTCGAAATTATCAAAATAGAAGGCGATTTTCTCGCCAGTTCTACAACAACGACGCTCCTGGCCATATATCGGCTGGCTTTCGGGGAAATCCTGGAGGGAATAGTCGAGATGACTATCAAAGGAGCAATGAGCAACAAGGCGACAATAGAGGTGATTCTCGCGGCAACAGGCAAAACAGTGGACCAAGGTTTCAAAGACCTTATGTGTCTCCGGAGGAGATGATGAACGGTCCGTGTCAAATGCATTTTTATCTCGACAACAATGGAAAGAGGCAGTCAGGACATCTCCAGAAAGACTGCCGAAATTTTCAGGCAATGTTGCGAGCCGCAGGAATTGCAAATGCCCAAGCAATGAACAGAAATCCTCAGGGGCCAAGGAGTGAGATCCACCTTCCACCTCCTCCCGCAATTACGGACGAAAATCGGCACCAGCTCAGAATAGCGGCAGCACCACACCCACCTCCATATGTTGATCCTAATTCCAACGGTGCGGTCTCAATGATTCAGAAAGCTAGGCCATCCAACAGGGCGCAGAAGGTAATCTCACGACAAGTGTTCATGGCAGAGAAGATGCCTCCACCAACAGTTGAGTACTTAAATTGGTCGGGGCAAGACATCGGCTTCACAATCGCGGATGATCCGCAGCAAGTTCCTCGACCAGGACAATCGGCACTCATCTTACCCGCAGTAATTGCTGGTTTCGACGTGTCGAGAGTTTTCATAGATGGCGGCAGCAGCTTAAACCTTATGTATGCAGATACATTGAGGAAGATGAACATATCCCTGGCAAACTTGAAACCAACTGATACACGTTTCCACGGGATCACAGAGAAGCCAAGTTATCCGTTGGGCAAGATCAATCTCGACGTTCAGTTTGGAACCCGAGAAAATTACAGGATAGAGAATTTGGAATTTGAAGTTGTGGATTTCCCGTCGCAATATCACGCTCTGTTGGGACGACCAGCGTATGCCAGGTTCATGGCAGTGCCACACTATACGTACCTGTTGTGGAGGTTGCCCGGGCCCAAGGGACCTATCACAATCAAAGGAAGTTTCGCGTTATCTGATAAATGCGACAAGGATTTTCATTGACTGTCAGAAACCTTCGGGATGCAAGCAGAGTATATGGCGCCAAGGTTCACAGATTATGATGTGCTGCCAGAAGTTGGAAGGTCTTCTAAGGAGCCAACTTTTAACACAACCAAGGATTCAAAAGAGGTACAGATCCACCCGACCCAAAGAAAACGACATCCATCGCAGCAAACATGGATATCGCATAGGAAAGCGCGCTCGTCAAGTTCCTCCGTGAGCACTGGAAAATCTTCGCATGGTGTCCAGCTGACATTCCAGGAGTACTCAGGGAACTTGCCGAGCACCGCCTCAATTTGGATCCTCTCGCGAGACCAATCAAGCAACTTTTGCGGCGTTTTCGGAACCCAACCGCAAAGCTATGTTATCAGAAATAGATCGACTCAAAGATGCTGGTTTTATCAAAGAAATATCTGCAGAAGCCACGTGGGTATCCAACCCAGTGATTGTGCCGAAGAAACATACAAAAGTCCTTCACATGTGTGTCGACTTTACGTGTGTCAATAAACATTGTCCTAAGGATCACTTTCCCCTCCCAAGGATCGATCAAATCATCGACTCCACGGCAGGATGCGAACGTCTTTCCTTTTTGGACGCGTACTCTGGTTATAACCAGATCAGATTAAAAGAAGAAGATGAAGCCAAGACAGCGTTCATAACACCTTACGGCGTGTTTTGCTACAAAACAATGCCCTTTGGTTTGAAAAACGCGGGAGCAACATATTAGCGGATGATGCAGAAGTGCCTAGCAACACAGATTGGAAAAAATGTGCAAGTCTACATTGAAGATGTCGTGATAACATCAAATATGGGGTCGACTCTGATCGAAGATTTGAAGGAAACCTTCGACAACCTCGACAAGTTCTGCCTCAAGCTGAACCCGACAAAGTGCTCCTTTGGAGTTCCTGCAGGAGAACTTCTCGGGTTCTTAGTATCAGCAAGGGGATTGAAGCTAATCCCGAAAAAATCCAGGCCATCGTTACCATGAGAAATCCAACAAAGTTGAAAGAAATACAACAGCTAGCGGTCGCAGCTTTAAGCAGATTCGTCGCCAGGCTAGGAGAAAAGGCATTGCCGTTCTACGCATTGATCAAACAGGGGGAAAAATTTCAATGGAACGAGGAAGCAGATAGGGCCTTCGAGAACCTCAAGCGATAATTTCGACACCACCAATCTTGGTGGCGCCTAAAGAGAAAGAACCTCCTCTTATACATTGCAGCCACACCTCAGGTGGTCAGCACAACCCTAGTAGTCGAGAGGGAAGAAGAAGGAAAGCTTCATGGAGTTCAGAGGCCAGTATATTTCATCAGCGAAGTACTGTCGCCTTCAAAACAGTGGTACCCGCAATATCAGAAACTGGCGTATGGAGTATTCACGACAGCAAGAAAATTGCGACACTACTTTTCGGCGCACCCGATAGTAGTGGTCAATGAAGCTCCTTTGTCAAACATATTGAACAACCCAGAAGCTACGGGTCATGTCTCCCTTTGGGGAATAGAACTTTCCCCTCGGGACATCACGTATGAAAAAGAAAGGCAATAAAATCGCAGGTTCTACCAGATTTCATTGCAGAGTGGATGAAGCTACAAAACACGGGGCCTCCAGATTTATCGAGAACTTGGACCATGAACTTCGACGGGTCCAAACGATTGGAAGGTGCTGGAGCAGGCGTGATATTAGTATCACCTGAAGGCGATAAGTTGAAATATGTTTTACGGATGACGTTCCCAAACGCGTCTAACAATGAAGCAGAATATGAAGCTCTCATACACGGGATGAAGATGGCGAAAGCTTGTGCAACCCGATTGAAAATCTTCGGCGACTCACAATTGGTGGCACAGCAAGTTATGAACCAATGTGATGCAGTCAACGAAAGTATGATGGCATACAAAGAGGTGTACAATGAGCTGGAAAAATTGTTTGACGGATGCGAGGTAAACCACATCAGCAGGCTGAGTAACGATGAAGCCGATGTTCTTGCAAACATCGGGTCACAATGTCTCGCGATCCCTCCAGGCGTGTTTTGGGAAGAAATAAGCGAGAGATCAACAAAGCCAGCGAAAATAAAGAAGGAGAAAAAAGAGAAATCCTTGGGTACCACCAAAGACTCAGTAGAAGAAGAAGAGGAACAGGAGCTAGTCATGATGGTGCAAATTCCATGGATGCAGGCCTATATATCATACATCCTAAGGAAAACAATACCCGACGACCCAGTTGAAGCAAGGCGAATAATTAGGAGATCAAAAGCTTTTACTGTGGTAAAAGGGGAGTTGTACAAACGAAGCATTTCGGGCGTGCTACAGAGATGTTACACCCGAAGAAGGAAGAATCATCCTGAAAGATGTACACGAAGGAATATGCGGGCACCACGCGAGCAGCCGAGCTATCGCGGCTAAAGTTTTCAGAGCAGGATTTTATTGGTTAACAGCAATCGAGGACGCGAAGGAAATAGTGAGAACTTGCGACGCGTGCCAAAGATTTGCCGCCAAACCTCACTCTCCCGCAGCAGAACTTATGCCAATCCCACTGTCTTGGCCCTTTGCTCAATGGGGTCTCGACATGGTGGGAAAACTACACAAAGCTTCGCCAGGAGGATATGAGTATATGCTTGTCGCTGTCGATAAATTTACAAAGTGGATAGAAGCAAAGCCGATAAATTCACCGGACGGCGCGTCGGCGATTAAGTTCGTGAAAAGCATCGTCTTTAGATTTGGAGTCCCTCACAGCATTGTGACAACGGCAGTAATTTTACGTCCAAGGAGTTCAAGGCATATTGCGCAGAAGTAGGCATCAAATTGAGTTTCGCGTCTGTCGCACATCCACAGACCAATGGTCAAGTCGAGAAAGCTAATGGCATCATCTGCAACGGTATCAAGAAGCGTTTGTTGGGACCATTGGAAAAAGCTCGGCATACTTGGCCGGAGGAGTTGCCAAGTGTGTTGTGGAGTATTCGAACAACACCAAATACGGCGACGCAGAAACGCCGTTTTTTCTGGTCCATGGAGCCGAAGCAGTCCTGCCGATAGAAATAGAGCATGATTCTCCAAGAGTCACGAATATGATGAAGAAACTTCGAGAAAAGCTTTGGAGGATGATGTCGATGCACTTGATGAAGCTCGAGACGAAGTCCTGTCACGAGTCCCCAAATACCAACACGACCTGAAAAACTACCACAGTCGACGATTGCGGCCAAGATCCTTCCAAGTTGGCGATTTGGTTTTGCGACTCAATCAAAAAAGCCATGAAAAACTCGAGTCACCATGGCTTGGACCCTACATCGTAACAGAAGTAATCGAAGGAGGAGCATACAGAATCAAGGACAAGAAGACGGGGACTGCCGAGCCAAATCCTTGGAACGTGGCGCAGCTCAGACGTTTTTACACTTAGATGCCGAAATATAGTCTCCTCTGTAAACATACAATGTACTGAAACGCCCGCGAGTTTTCAGACGCACTCTTTTCCTTTTTCGGGGCACCGAGTGGGGCCGGAAAAGGTTTTTAATGAGGCGGGCTCGCGGTGCTGCAATATAATAAAGATAGTGGAATCATATATCTTTTTCTCGACAGGCTCGGGGGCTTCTTCCTAAACGCTACAATATATATATACATAGTGTCGACAAATACAGCTCGCAAAACATATCTCGCCTTGGTATAAAGTACCTCGCCAAGATAAAAATATCGACAAAATAGCGGTCAATATAAAACTCGGAGACTCATACCCGCAAAAATAGTACAAAGTATAATTTATTTTGCCTTGGGACAACCTCGCATTATAAAAACAAAAATACTGCAATCAAAACGCCCGGGGGCTTGGCGGTAAAAATAAAAATATAGTGACTTTACAATACAGATCATATACACAAGAAACAATCTTCGGAACAAATTTATCTTCAAGGATTTCCCAATATATTGTCTACGGTTAAGTGATGGCGTGTAACTCACACGTTCGTTGGGAACCCCAAGAGGAAGGTATGATGCGCACAGTAGCAAGTTTTCCCTCAGAAAGAAACCAAGGTTTAATCGAACCAGTAGGAGCCAAGAAGCACGTTGAAGGTTGATGGTGGCGAAATGTGATGCGGCGCAACACCGGGATTCCGGCGCCAACGTGGAACCTGCACAACACAACCAAGTACTTTGCCCCAACGAAACAGTGAGGTTGTCAATCTCACCGGCTTGCTGTAACAAAGGATTAAGCGTATCGAGTGGAAGATGTTTGCAAAGAAAAAAAGAACAATTGCAGTAGATTGTATGCTATGTAAAGAATAGGACCGGGGTCCACAGTTCACTAGAGGTGTCTCTCCCATAAGATAAAAGCATGTTGGGTGAACAAATTACAGTCGGGCAATTGACAAATAGAGAAAGGCATAACAATGCATATACATGATATGATAAATATAGTGAGATTTAATTGGGCATTATGACAAAGTACATAGACCGCCATCCAACCGCATCTATGCCTAAAAAGTCCACCTTCAGGTTATCATCCGAACCCCATTCAGTATTAAGTTGCTAAGCAACAGACAATTGCATTAAGTATGGTGCGTAATGTAATCGACAACTACATCCTTATACATAGAATCAATGTTTTATCCCTAGTGGCAACAGCACATCACAACCTTAGAACTTTCTGTCACTGTCCCAGGTGTCAATGAAGGCATGAACCCACTATCGAGCATAAATACTCCCTCTTGGAGTTAAGAGTAAAAACTTGGCCAGAGCCTCTACTAATAACGGAGAGCATGCAAGATCATAAACAACACATAAACAATAGATTGATAATCACCATAATCATAGTACTCTCTATCCATCGGATCCCGACAAACACAACATATAGAATTACATATAGATGATCTTGATCATGTTAGGCAGCTCACAAGATCCAACAATGAAGCACAACAAGGAGAAGACGACCATCTAGCTACTGCTATGGACCCATGATCCAGGGGTGAACTACTCACTCATCACTCCGGAGGCGATCATGGCGATGAAGAGTCCTCCGGGAGATGAATCCCCTCTCCGGCAGGGTGCCGGAGGCGATCTCCGAATCCCCGAGATGGGATTCGCGGCGGCGGCGTCTCCGGAAGGTTTTCCGTATCGTGGCTCTGCACCGGGGTTTCGCGACTGAGGCTTTAAGTAGGCGGAAGGGCAACGCGGGGGCCACACGAGGGCCCCACACCCTAGGTTGGTGCGGCCAGGGCTTGGGCCGCACCGCCTATGGTGCCGGCACCTCGTGGCCCCACTTCCTTCCCTCTCGGTCTTCTGGAAGCTTCGTGCAAAAATAGGACCCCGGGCGAAGATTTCGTCCAATTCCGAGAATATTTCCTTACTAGGATTTCTGAAACCAAAAACAGCAGAAACAACAACGCTTTTCGGCATCTTGTTAATAGGTTAGTTCCAGAAAATGCATAAATATGACATATAATGTGCATAAAACATGTAGGTATCATCAATAAAGTAGCATGGAACATAAGAAATTATCGATACGTTGGAGACGTATCAGCATACCCAAGCTTAGTTCTGCTCGTCCCGAGCAGGTAAAACGATAACAAAGATAATTTCTGAAGTGACATGCCATCATAATCTTGATCATACTATTTGTAAACATATGTAATGAATGCAGCGATCAAAACAAAAGTAATGACATGAGTAAACAAGTGAATCATATAGCAAAGACTTTTCATGAATAGTACTTCAAGACAAGCATCAATAAGTCTTGCATAAGAGTTAACTCATAAAGCAATAAATCAAAGTAAAGGTATTGAAGCAACACAAAGGAAGATTAAGTTTCAGCGGTTGCTTTCAACTTATAACATGTATATCTCATGGATATTGTCAACATAAAGTAATATAACAAGTGCAATATGCAAGTATGTAGGAGTCAATGCACAGTTCACACAAGTGTTTGCTTCTTAAGGTGGAAGGAGATAGGTAAACTGACTCAACAATAAAAGTAAAAGAATGGTCCTTCAAAGAGGAAAGCATCGATTGCTGTATTTGTGCTAGAGCTTTTATTTTGAAAACATGAAACAATTTTGTCAACGGTAGTAATAAAGCATATGAGTTATGTAAATTATATCTTACAAGTTGCAAGCCTCATGCATAGTATACTAATAGTGTCCGCACCTCGTCCTACTTAGCTTGGACTACCGGATCTTTGCATGCCATGTTTCAACCAAGTGTCACAAAGGGGTACCTCCATGCCGCCTGTACAAAGGTCTAAGGAGAATGCTCGCATTTTGGATTTCTCGCTTTTGATTATTCTCAACTTAGACATCCATACCGGGACAACATGGACAACAGATAATGGACTCCTCTTAAATGCATAAGCATGTAGCAATGATTATTATTCTCATATGAGATTGAGGATATATGTCCAAGACTGAAACTTCAACCATGATTCATGGCTTTAGTTAGCGGCCCGATGTTCTTCTCTAACAATTTTGCATGCTCCAACCACTAAGGTGATAGATCCTTCAGACAAGACGGACATGCATAGCAACTCACATGATATTCAACAATAGTTGATGGCGTTCCCCAGAAGCATGGTTATCGCACAACAAGCAACTTAATAAAATATAAAGTGCATAAGTACATATTCAATACTACGATAGTTTTTAAAGCTATTTTGTCCCATGAGCTATATATTGCAAAGGTGAATGATGGAATTTTAAAGGTAGCACTCAAGCAATTTACTTTGGAATGGCGGAGAAATACCATGTAGTAGGTAGGTATGGTGGACACAAATGGCATAGTAGTTGGCTCAAGGATTTTGGATGCATGAGAAGTATTCCCTCTCGATACAAGGTTTAGGCTAGCAAGGTTATTTGAAGCAAACTCAAGGATGAACAAGTGCAGCAAAACTCACATAAAAGACATATTGTAAACATTATAAGACCGTCTTCCTTGTTGTTCAAAACTCAATACTAGATGTTATCTAGACCTTAGAGAGACCAAATATGCAAATCAAATTTTAGCAAGCTCTATGTATTTCTTCATTAATGGGTGCAAAGCATATGATGCAAGAGCTTAAACATGAGCACAACAATTGCCAAGTATCACATTATCCAAGACATTTTAGAATTACTACATGTAGCATTTTCCAATTCCAACCATATAACAATTTAACGAAGAAGAAACTTCGCCTTGAACATTATGAGTAAAGCCTAAGGACATATTTGTCCATATGCAACAGCGGAGCGTGTCTCTCTCCCACAAAGTGAATGCTAGGATCCATCTTATTCAAACAAAAACAAAAACAAAAACAAACCGACGCTCCAAGTAAAGAACACAAGATGTGATTGAATAAAAATATAGTTTCAGGGGAGGAACCTGATGATGTTGTCGATGAAGAAGGGGATGCCTTGGGCATCCCCAAGCTTAGACGCTTGAGTCTTCTTAAAATATGCAGGGGTGAACCACGGGGCATCCCCAAGCTTAGAGCTTTCACTCCTCTTGATCATAGTATATCATACTCCTCTTGACCCTTGAAAACTTCCTTCACACCAAACTTCAAGCAAACTCATTAGAGGGTTAGTGCACAATTAATAATTCACATGTTCAGAGGTGACACAATCATTATTTTCACTTCTGGACATTGCATAATGCTACTGGACATTAGTGGATCAAAGAAATGAATCCAACATAGCAAAAGAGGCAATGCGAAATAAAAGGCAGAATCTGTCAAAAAGAACGTAAAGACGAATTTAAAGCTGGCACCAGACTTGCTCAAATGGAAAAACTCAAAACTAATGAAAGTTGCGTACATATCCGAGGATCACGCTCGTAAATTGCAGATGTTTTCGAATTTTCTACAGAGAAATGTGCCCAGATTCGTGACAGACAGCAAAATGCTGTTTCTGCGCAGCGATCCCAAATATAACATCAACTTTGACATAGAAACTTTACTTGGCACAAAAACATGATAAGGAGAGGTTGCTACAGTAGTAAACAACTTCCAAGACTCAACAAAACACAAAATTGCTGTAGTAAAAACATGGGTTGTCTCCCATAAGCGCTTTTCTTTAACGCCTTTCAGCTAGGCGCAGAAAGTGCAAATCAAGTATTATCGAGAGTAGAAGCATCAACATTATTACCAGGGGTGTTGGGAGTTTTCTCAACCAAGCATAGTATGTTTGATATATAAGTTTTAGCGTCTCCCTTTTCATTAGTCTTAGGCTTGCTACTCTCATCGAACAAATTTTCAGGAACAAGCCAAGCATAGTTATTTTCTAGTGCATCATTCATAGCTAGGAGTTTACATGGTATTGGTGCTTTGATCTCCCCACCATCATTAATGTTATTAGTGTACCTTATTCTATCCATGTCCATTTTTTCAAGGAGACCAATAAAATTGGTATGAGAACCTAGCATATTAAATTTAGCAAAAACCTTTCTAGCCTCTCTTGCTAGACCACCAAATTCTCTAAGAAGGGTTTCTAAAACAAAATCTTTCTTTTCCCCTTCTTCCATATCACCAAGTGTAAGAAACATGTGTTGGATTATAGGATTGAGATTAACAAATTTAGTTTCCAACATGCGAACTAAAGCAGCAGCAGCAATTTCATAGGTAGGTGCAAGTTCTACCAAGTGTTTATCTTCAAAATTTTCAGTAATACTAACATGATTGAAAAATTCTTCTATATTATTTCTCCCAACTATGGACCCTCGTCCTACCGGTATGTCTTTTGTGGTGAAATTAAAAGGAAACATGATGCAATAAGCAAAAAGTAAACAAGGCGAATAAAGTAAAGACAAGTAACTAATTTTTTTGTGTTTTTGATATAGAGAGCAAGACAGTAAATAAAGTAAAACTAGCAACTAATTTTTTTGTATTTTGATTTAGTGCAGCAAACAAAGTAGTAAATAAAATAAAGCAAGACAAAAACAAAGTAAAGAGATTGATAAGTGGAGACTCCCTTTCAGCGTGTCTTGATCTCCCCGGCAACGGCGCCAGAAAAAGAGCTTGATGGCGTGTAACTCACACGTTCGTTGGGAACCCCAAGAGGAAGGTATGATGCGCACAGTAAGTTTTCCCTCGAAAGAAACCAAGGTTTAATCGAACCAGTAGGAGCCAAGAAGCACGTTGAAGGTTGATGGTGGCGAAATGTGATGCGGCGCAACACCAGGGATTCCGGCGCCAACCCTGCACAACACAACCCAAGTACTTTGCCCCAACGAAACAGTGAGGTTGTCAATCTCACCGGCTTGCTGTAACAAAGGATTAAGCGTATCGAGTGGAAGATGTTTGCAAAGAAAACAGTAAAGAACAATTGCATAGATTGTATGCTATGTAAAGAATAGGACCGGGGTCCACAGTTAGAGGTGTCTCTCCCATAAGATAAAAGCATGTTGGGTGAACAAATTACAGTGGGCAATTGACAAATAGAGAAAGGCATAACAATGCATATACATGATATGATAAATATAGTGAGATTTAATTGGGCATTACGACAAAGTACATAGACCGCCATCCAACTGCATCTATGCCTAAAAAGTCCACCTTCAGGTTATCATCCGAACCCCATTCAGTATTAAGTTGCTAAGCAACAGACAATTGCATTAAGTATGGTGCGTAATGTAATCGACAACTACATCCTTAGACATAGAATCAATGTTTTATCCCT
This sequence comes from Lolium multiflorum, assembly GCA_030979885.1. Lineage (NCBI taxonomy): Eukaryota > Viridiplantae > Streptophyta > Magnoliopsida > Poales > Poaceae > Lolium > Lolium multiflorum. Next base: position 117,640,957 of record CM061747.1, on the reverse strand, counting down.
AGTGGCAACAGCACATCACAACCTTAGAACTTTCTGTCACTGTCCCATGTGTCAATGAAGGCATGAACCCACTATCGAGCATAAATACTCCCTCTTGGAGTTAAGAGCAAAAACTTGGCCAGAGCCTCTACTAATAACGGAGAGCATGCAAGATCATAAACAACACATAAACAATAGATTGATAATCACCATAACATAGCATTCTCTATTCATCGGATCCCGACAAACACAACATAGTATTACAGATAGATGATCTTGATCATGTTAGGCAGCTCACAAGATCCAACAATGAAGCACAATTAGGAGAAGACGACCATCTAGCTACTGCTATGGACCCATAGTCCAGGGGTGAACTACTCACTCATCACTCCGGAGGCGATCATGGCGATGAAGAGTCCTCCGGAGATGAATCCCTCGGCAGGTGCCGAGGCGATCTCCTGAATCCCCGAGATGGGATTCGCGGCGGCGTCTGGAAGGTTTTCCGATCGTGGCTCTGGTTCGGGGTTTCGCGACGAGGCGGAGGGCAGGGCAAGGAGGAGCGCACGAGGCCCGGGGGACAGGCCGGCGCGGCCGGGCCCGCCGCCGCTTGTCATCCGGCCACCTCGTGGCCCCACTTCGACTCCCCTCGGTCTTGGAAGCTTCGTGCAAAAATAGGACCCTGGGCGGTGATTTCGTCCAATTCCGAGAATATTTCCTTACTAGGATTTTTGAAACCAAAAACAGCAGAAAACAACCGGCTCTTCGGCATCTTGTTAATAGGTTAGTTCCAGAAAATGCGTAAATACGACATATAATGTGCATAAAACATGTAGGTATCATCAATAAAGTAGCATGGAACATAAGAAATTATCGATACGTTGGAGACGTATCAGCATCCCCAAGCTTAGTTCTGCTCGTCCCGAGCAGGTAAAACGATAACAAAGATAATTTCTGAAGTGACATGCCATCATAATCTTGATCATACTATTTGTAAACATATGTAATGAATGCAGCGATCAAAACAATGGTAATGACATGAGTAAACAAGTGAATCATAAAGCAAAGACTTTTCATGAATAGTACTTCAAGACAAGCATCAATAAGTCTTGCATGAGAGTTAACTCATAAAGCAATAAATCAAAGTAAAGGTGTTGAAGCAACACAAAGGAAGATTAAGTTTCAGCGGTTGCTTTCAACTTATAACATGCATATCTCATGGATATTTTCAACATAGAGTAATATAACAAGTGCAATATGCAAGTATGTAGGAATCAATGCACAGTTCACACAAGTGTTTGCTTCTTAAGGTGGACAGAGATAGGTAAACTGACTCAACAATAAAAGTAAAAGAATGGTCCTTCAAAGAGGAAAGCATCGATTGTTGTATTTGTGCTAGAGCTTTTATTTTGAAAACATGAAACAATTTTGTCAACGGTAGTAATAAAGCATATGAGTTATGTAAATTATATCTTACAAGTTGCAAGCCTCATGCATAGTATACTAATAGTGCCCGCACCTTGTTCTACTTAGCTTGGACTACCGGATCTTTGCAATGCCATGTTTCAACCAAGTGTCACAAAGGGGTACCTCCATGCCGCCTGTACAAAGGTCTAAGGAGAAAGCTCGCATTTGGATTTCTCGCTTTTGATTATTCTCAACTTAGACATCCATACCGGGACAACATGGACAACAGATAATGGACTCCTCTTAAATGCATAAGCATGTAGCAATAATTATTATTCTCATATGAGATTGAGGATATATGTCCAAAACTGAAACTTCAACCATGATTCATGGCTTTAGTTAGCGGCCCAATGTTCTTCTCTAACAATATGCATGCTCCAACCATTAGGTGGTAGATCCTTCAGACAAGACGGACATGCATAGCAACTCACATGATATTCAATAAAGAGTAATTGATGGCGTTCCCCAGAAGCATGGTTATCGCACAACAAGCAACTTAATAAAAGATAAAGTGCATAAGTACATATTCAATACTACGATAGTTTTTAAGGCTATTTTGTCCCATGAGCTATATATTCCAAAGGTGAATGATGGAATTTTAAAGGTAGCACTCAAGCAATTTACTTTGGAATGGCGGAGAAGTACCATGTAGTAGGTAGGTATGGTGGACACAAATGGCATAGTAGTTGGCTCAAGGGTTTTGGATGCATGAGAAGTATTCCCTCTCGATACAAGGTTTAGGCTAGCAAGGTTATTTGAAGCAAACTCAAGGATGAACCGGTGCAGCAAAACTCACATAAAAGACATATTGTAAACATTATAAGACTCTACACCGTCTTCCTTGTTGTTCAAAACTCAATACTAGATATTATCTAGACCTTAGAGAGACCAAATATGCAAACCAAATTTTAGCAAGCTCTATGTATTTCTTCATTAATGGGTGCAAAGTATATGATGCAAGAGCTTAATCATGAGCACAACAATTGCCAAGTATCACATTTATCCAAGACATGTTAGAATTACTACATGTAGCATTTTCCAATTCCAACCATATAACAATTTAACGAAGAAGAAACTTCGCCATGAACATTATGAGTAAAGCCTAAGGACATATTTGTCCATATGCAACAGCGGAGCGTGTCTCTCTCCCACAAAGTGAATGCTAGGATCCATTTTATTCAAACGAAAACAAAAACAAAAACAAACCGACGCTCCAAGTAAAAAACACAAGATGTGATCGAATAAAAATATAGTTTCGGGGAGGAAACTGATGATGTTGTCGATGAAGAAGGGGATGCCTTGGGCATCCCCAAGATTAGACGCTTGAGTCTTCTTAAAATATGGAGGGGTGAACCACGGGGCATCCCCAAGCTTAGAGCTTTCACTCCTCTTGATCATAGTATATCATACTCCTCTCTTGACCCTTGAAAACTTCCTTCACACCAAACTTCAAGCAAACTCATTAGAGGGTTAGTGCACAATTAATAATTCACATGTTCAGAGGTGGCACAATCATTCTTTACACTTCTGGACATTGCATAAAGCTACTGGACATTAATGGATCAAAGAAATTCATCCAACATAGCAAAAGAGGCAATGCGAAATAAAAGGCAGAATCTGTCAAAAACAGAACAGTTCGTAAAGAAGAATTTTAAAATGGTACCAGACTTGCTCAAATGGAAAAAGTAAAATCTAATGAAAGTTGCGTACATATCTGAGGATCACGCTCGTAAATTGGCAGATTTTTTCGAATTTTCTACAGAGACCTGTGCCCAGATTCGTGACAGACAGCAATGCTGTTTCTGCGCAGTGATCCCAAATATAACATCAACTTTAACATAGAAACTTTACTTGGCACAAAAACATGATAAGGAGAGGTTGCTACAGTAGTAAAAACTTCCAAGACTCAAATATAAAACAAAGTACTGTAGTAAAAACATGGGTTGTCTCCCATAAGCGCTTTTCTTTAACGCCTTTCAGCTAGGCGCAGAAAGTGCAAATCAAGTAACATCGAGAGTAGAAGCATCAACATTATTATTTTTCATGCAAACACAACTTGTTGCAGAGGATACTTTAGGTGCTCCATTATCTAAATTTTCTATGGTGGTGCTAGGGGTTTTAGCAATTTTAGGCCTATAATAATTCTTTTGTTTAGGAACTTTAGAGGCATACATGAATTTTTGCTCTTTACCCACATAAGCTTTCTCATTATACTTGAGGGAAGAAAAGGTTGAACCCAAGGTTCCCATAGCTTTTTCAAGTTCATCAATCCTATTGGTTTGATTATCATGGACAACACAAGTTCCTAGAACACTAATTCTTTCATCAATTCCTCCTAGGGATTTATCAAGTTCATCAGTTTTATCAAATAACATTTCCAATTTAGTTTCAATACTTGGAAAAATTTTCTCTATGGTTTCCAATTTTTTCATAACATCTTTAAGAGAGATTTCAATTTTAACTTCATTAACAGGTGATATTCCAACTAGACTCTCAATGATGCAACTAGCTTCTAAAGCGGGAGTACCTAGGAAATTACCTCCGAAAGAGTATCAAGAACATACCTATTCCAACTAGATAAACCAACATAAAAGTTCCTAAGAAGGATAGTGGTGGAGTGTTTCTTAATGCACCTATGATGAGCATTACTAATTCTATACCAAGCATCTTTAAAACTTTCTCCCCCTTGTTTCTTAAAAGAACGAACTTAAACTTCAGGATTACTCATTATAATAGTAATAAAGTAAACTAAGCAAAGACAAGTGACTAATTTTTTTGTGTTTTTGATATAGAGAGCAAGACAATAAATAAAGTAAAACTAGCAACTAATCTTTTTTGTGTTTTGTTTAGGTGCAGCAAACAAAGTAGTAAATAAAATAAAGCAAGACAAAAACAAAGTAAAGAGATTGAGAAGTGGAGACTCCCCTTGCAGCGTGTCTTGATCTCCCGGCAACGGCGCCAGAAAAAGAGCTTGATGGCGTGTAACTCACACGTTCGTTGGGAACCCCAAGAGGAAGGTATGATGCGCACGGCAGTTTCCCTCAAAGAAACCAAGGTTTATCGAACCAGGAGGAGCCAAGAAGCACGTTGAAGGTTGATGGTGGCGAAATGTGATGTGGCGCAACAACAGGGATTCCGGCGCCAACGTGGAATCTGCACAACAAAACCAAAGTACTTTGCCCCAACGAAACAGTGAGGTTGTCAATCTCACCGGCTTGCTGTAACAAAGGATTAACCGTATTGTGTGGAAGATGATTGTTTGCAAGAAAACAATAAAACAAGTATTGCAGTAGATTGTATGCAATGTAAAGAATAGGACCGGGGTCCACAGTTCACTAGAGGTGTCTCTCCCATAAGATAAAAGCATGTTGGGTGAACAAATTACAGTCGGGCAATTGACAAATAGAAAAGGGCATAACAATGCATATACATGATATGATAAATATAGTGAGATTTAATCGGGCATTACGACAAAGTACATAGACCGCCATCCAACTGCATCTATGCCTAAAAAGTCCACCTTCAGGTTATCATCCGAACCCCATTCAGTATTAAGTTGCAAAGCAACAGACAATTGCATTAAGTATGGTCCGTAATGTAATCGAAAACTACATCCTTAGACATAGAATCAATGTTTTATCCCTAGTGGCAACAGCACATCACAACCTTAGAACTTTCTGTCACTGTCCCAGGTGTCAATGAAGGCATGAACCCACTATCGAGCATAAATACTCCCTCTTGGAGTTAAGAGCAAAAACTTGGCCAGAGCCTCTACTAATAACGGAGAGCATGCAAGATCATAAACAACACATAAACAATAGATTGATAATCACCATAACATAGCATTCTCTATTCATCGGATCCCGACAAACACAACATATAGTATTACAGATAGATGATCTTGATCATGTTAGGCAGCTCACAAGATCCAACAATGAAGCACAATTAGGAGAAGACGACCATCTAGCTACTGCTATGGACCCATAGTCCAGGGGTGAACTACTCACTCATCACTCCGGAGGCGATCATTGTCGTGGATGTGACCACGGCAGATGCTACAGGGGGTAGCACTTCGTTGATGCGAGGGCAAGGGAACATCGCCATCTACGGGTCGAGGTGCAAGAGACGCAAGGGTTTTACCCAGGTTCAGCCCCTCCGGAGAGTAAAAGGCCTACGTCCTGCTAGATCTTTATTGCTCAGTGGAGAATTACAATGGGGGGGCTCAGCCGGCGGCTATGCCGGGAGCTTACAAGGGGAGATTGGATCTCCGTTGACGTCCCTCTAGGGTTTAAGGTCGGGGGTTTATATAAGCACCCCCGATCTAGGGTTACATGGAGATAACTCCAAATCATATCAGTTGCTATCAATCCGGGATTCGCTAACCCTCTTGCAAGTAATCTTCTCATCCAGTCGCACAGGTCTCCCTCTCGAGATCGCAGCCCAATCGCCTTAGGGCCCAGTCGCCCGGGCGACTGGCGACTCGCCCGGGCCTCCATCTTCATGACGAGTGGGACTGGCGACCCCCCCCTATGGGCATATCCCCATCAGTAGTCCCCGAGCGCGGTGGTGACGAAGCGCGGATCTAGAGCAAGTCTTGGAAAGACGCAGGTGATGGATCAAGATGAATCGCCGCCGGGCTCTGAAGATAGAATCACGAGCTTGGCGCCAGTCTTCAATCGCCATGGTTTGGTTAGCCAGTCGGCGTATGACAGTCGGCGTCCACGCAGTCGTCGCGCCGGCGCCTGCCAGCCTCCTCTTATCATAGAGACACGTGGAAGGACCAACGGCTAGATTTCACGTTGACCGAGGCACGGACCGTTTGCATGTTGTTGACCGTTGGGCCTGACGTGACCGCTAACGGCTAGTTTAACGGCTATTCAGCCGGAACCGGAGCAAATCTTGACCATTGATTACGGGCGGCGATTCCGGGGCGAGTTAACGAACGGATTCCATCCCTGCTTGGAGCGAGTGCGGGCGGTATAAAGGGCTGCCCCCGAGATTAGGGTTCATCACTCCTCCGCCCTCTTATCATATCTCCCTCATCTCATCTTCATTCCCAGCCCCACGCGCATCCATGGCGACGAAGGGTTGGGGCAAGTCGAAGGTCACGCGGGAGTCTCTGCTTCCATACGTCGCCTCCGGGGTCATCCCGGAGTTCAATCGCGAGCGATGGCGGGTTCCGCCGGCGGACGAAGTGGAACCCCTCCCGCGACCCGGGGAATTCGTGATCTTCCTGAGCTTCCTCGACCGTGGGTTTGCTCTCCCCACCTCCGATTTCCTCCGACAGTTGCTGGCCTTTTACAGCATCAAGGTCTCCGACCTTGGACCGCACAGCGTCCAACAGATTTCACTGTTCGTGGCGCTGTGCGAGTGCTACTTGGCCTGTCCGCCCTACTTCCCACTGTGGGTGTCGATCTTCCATGGGCGGGCGACTCGGGCCAGCAAGGGCGGCGAGGCGCTCATCCCGAACGGCGGGATCACCTTCCAGGTGAAGTCCGGGGAAAGCTTCATCGACATGGCGCTCCCCAAGAAGGCGCAGTCGCAATGGCGCCGCTTCTGGTTTTACGCCAAGGAGTACACTCCCCCCGGCGAGGTCTGCATCCCTCAGTTCAGCCCCGAGCCCAGCATCCCGCGACGCCTCAATGTCCGGTCGCTGCCGCGCGAGCAGGAGGAAGTAGTGAAGGAAATGCGCCAGGCGATCCAGGCGCTGAAGGACAACGGCTTGACGGCGGTTGATGTGTATAACTGCTGGCTCGGCCGGCGCCTGATCCCCCTGCGATGCCGAGCTCACCCCATGTGGGAATACCGGGGACAAAGCGATTGCACCCGGTCGTCGGCGACCGAGTGGGACGAGAGCGAGTACCGAAGGCGCTGGCCAAGATCACCACAGCCACCTTCACTTCCTTCGAGGACGGCCTGCAGCCCTATTCCGAAGATACCCCAGCACCTCAGGTAATGCACCATATGGCGGCTTCGCCTGGCTGGCCGTGTTTCTTCCCTTCTAACTTGTTTCCTCGACTGGAATGCAGCGCTGGCAGAAGGTCGCCGACCACCTCCCCCCTCTTGCCGGGAAGGAGCCTCCGGAGATGACCGAAGGCGAAGAAGAAGCGATTGACGACGAGGAGGAGCGCACCGAGTCGGACTCCGAAGCGCGGGACTTCATCAGACTCCCGCGCGGGTCGAAGAGGGGTGCCGGGTCCTCGTCCCAGGATGCGGCCGAAGAGGAAACGACTTCCCGTCCGGAGGGCGAGGCGGAGCTTCCCAAGGAAGGGGTCGAGCCGCTGTCGAAGCGACTGCGCCCCACTCTTCTAGAGGGCACTATGAGGCTTCAACGCCCCTTGAAGGCCACGATCGACGCGGGGGCTCGGGCCGGGCCCGGCGTGAAGGCAATCCCCACGGTGAGGTAAGGACTCCTCGTCAGACTTATTCTCCCGAGGTCAGAATCGGGCGTCGGTTCATCTCGCCTCCTTGTAGGTCCAAGAAGAAGACCTTGGTGAAGCCGGCCGCGACTGGGGTAGCGGCCACGAGGGCGGCCGAGGCGAAGAAGAAGGCCGCGGAGAAGAGAGTGGCGCCCTCCGACCTCGGGGGCACAGGGTCGGCTCCGGAAGAAACCGCCACCGCGAGCCAAACCGAGAAGGCGAGCGCCAGCCGTGCTGAGCCCACCGCCGAAGCCTTTCCTCTGCCCAGCATGGTTCGCGGGGGCATGGCGAGCGCGGCGACGGGACCGGACGTCGTTCCACCCGTAGTGGAGGAGGAGTCGACTGTCGTTGGGTCGACCGAGGGGCAGAAAGCGCCCGAGGTCGAAGAGAATGTCGTTGAGGAGGGCTGCCTGTCGGGGCCGCTGAAGGAGCGCCGGTCCAAGGCCGCTAGGGACCGAGCCCCACCCGGTGGTGCCGACGCGCGGGCGGGCGAGGCGCCGTCGACTGAGGCGGTGATGCAAGCGGAAGTAGCGACGGAGTCACGCCATCCGCCGCCTTCTTCCTCGACTTTCACCGAGCTCCACACGGCGCTTGGTGAAGTACACGTGGTGAGTGTAGTCTAGTCACCCCCAGTCCCCGAGGGTCGACTTGGTCTGAAAGGGCGAGTCGAGTCTCCCTTCTGTCCGTCTGTATTTCTTTTTTGTTGACTTTGGCACTGTTTCGGATTTTCACAGGCGGAGGTTAAGCGACTGACTGCGCTCGTCGAAGAGGCGGCGCAGAAGAACCGGAAGCTGATTGCTCTGGGCAGTAAGTCCTGCCCGCTCGCCTTCCTCACTCGGTGTTGATGGTCCTTTGTTCTCACCGTCTTCTTTTTCCTGTAGCAGAGGCGCAGGCAAAGGCTCTTGCCGAGGCTCGGGAAGGATTCGTCAAGGAATCTTTATACCGTGAAGCCGATTTCCGGGCGCAGCAGGCCGAAGAGGCCCGGAAAAGGGCAGCAGCGGAGGTGGTGGACTTGACGAAAGTCCTGGAGAAGAAGGGCCGGGAGCTGGAAGATGTCATCGCCGAGTACAAGGGAAAGCTGGAGACCGTAACTAGTGCGCGGGACTCCGCACGTGGGGCTGCCGCATCTCTTCGGGAGGAGGTTGCGGCCTTGAAGCAGCAGCACGCCAAGGAGCTAGCTGCGGAAAGGGAGGCGTCCGAAGGCATCGTTCTGGCGGTGCAGGCCGAGAAGACCAGCTTCGAGGCCTTCGTCAGAGAGATGTCGCGGCAGATTCTTGGTAAGTTCTTGTCTTCGCGCTTGCTGTCTTTTTGTGGATTCGAGTCTCTGAGCGTGGCGAGTCGGCTACGGGGGCCAGTCCCCGAGCATGGCGAGTCGGCTTCGGGGGCCAGTCCCCGAGCATGGCGAGTCGGCTTCGGGGGCCAGTCCCCGAGCATGGCGAGTCGGCTTCGGGGGCCAGTCCCCAAGCATGGCGAGTCGGCTTCGGGGGCCAGTCCCCGAGCATGGCGAGTCGGCTTCGGGGGCCAGTCCCCGAGCGTGGCGGATCGTTTTTGGAGGCGAGCTCTTATTTTTTCCTCGTCCTTGTGTTGGTGGTTGTAGGTACGTGCGACTTCGTGGAGACGGCGACTCCACGGGAATGCTTGTCGACCGCGACCACGCGTATCATCGCCTGTGCGGGGGAGATATTGGCGGCGCTCCAGTACCTGAGTCCGCGGGAGGTGATTCCGCGGGACACGCCGTCTGTCTTCAGGGCCGTGTCTAATATTCCGGCCGTTGTCGACTGGCTTCGCCGCTCCTCCTGCCGTGTTGGCATTACCATGGCTCTGAGCATGGTGCTGGCGCACTACTCCGAGGGGTTCGACGTGGAGGAGGTCACCGCTGGCTTCCCCTCGGAGACTGGCGAGTTCGACGTTGCTGAGGTGCTGCGCTTGATGGATGCGGTGCGTCCCTTTGCTGACCGGGTACTGGCGACTGCGGACTTGGAGACTCACATCTCCAGCCAGGCGGCGCCTGGGGACGCGGAGAAGGAGCCGGGCCCGGTGGACTACCCTGCGGAGCGTCTCTTCCATGCCGCGGCGGCCGGCTCATTGTCTACTTACCCGGTCGTTCTGTACACGCCGAAGTTTCGTCACGGTGATGACGGCGCCGAACCTGTAGTAGAAGGGGCTCCGGGGCCATCTTCGTAGGTTTCTGAGTCCCTGTGTAAGAAGTAACTTGAATGCCCGCGAGCGGGTGTTAGTTGTAAATAAAGTGATAACTTTTGCTTAACTATGATTCAGTGGTTGCGTTTGGTTTTATGTTATTTCGTGGCGGCGATGCTTTGGAGTTTGTTCCGACTACCCATGGCCTTTGGGCCAGTCGCCTTGCGACCCCGATGAAGGCTATCGACTTGACTGTTTTCCTTTTCGAGCTGGGCGTCCCCAGTCGCAGTACGTAGTCGTTGTAGTGCGAATAGCGGCCTCATGGGTGGAGTAGCGGCGAGTTGTAGTTTGCGCTGTTTGTATGTAGCGCGCCGCTCGTCGTGGCTCGGTGAGCCAGTCGCTAGGCGACTCCAAAGGGGGTCATTGCGGGCGTATTTTCCTTGGCGAGCCGCGGGTCCGTTTTGCGGGGTCCCTAGTCGAAGTACTTAGCCGCGCAAGTCGCCAGCCTAAGGTAGAGGAGGGCATTAATGTGCTGTATAGCGTAGCACGAGGCGGTCGCCGTGGCCCGTGGGGGCTGGCCGAGCGTGCGGCCCTGCTGTGGGTTCCAGTCGCCGTTTTCATCCGACGGCGTAAGGGATGGTGGATGGCCGGACCTGGTGTTGCGTCCGGTCACCCCGCCATGCCCTTGTTAGCCCGGCTACTTGGTCGATCGTGGACTTCGCTCTTCCAGCAGCGGCGACCGGAGGTCTCTCAGTACCGAGTCGCTTGTCGCGGCGACTGGGCCGGTATGTACCAGGATGAGAGATGGAGATATGTAACCGGAGAGGCGGTCGAAATTGGAGATAAATGCGGTCGGCGATTTTTATTAATCTCTGCTTTTGCGGGCTACATTTTTCCCTTAGGTGTAAAACCGTCGGAGAAGGTTGATGTTCCAGGGGCGCTCCACTTCTCTGGTGAGCGGTTCGCCTTTGTCGTCCTTGCGGACGTCGATGAGGTAGTAGGAGTCGTTGCCGAGTACGCGGCTGACGGCGAATGGTCCTTCCCAGGGCGGGGACAGCTTGTGCATGCCTTTCCTGTCTTGGATTAGCCGGAGCACTAGGTCGCCGATTTGGAAGGAGCGACTCCGGACGCGGCGACTATGGTAGCGACGGAGATCCTGCTGGTAGATGGCGGTTCTGGAGAGTGCGAGGTCTCTGGCCTCGTCGAGGAGATCGATGTCATCCTGGCGAGCTCGCTCGTTGGCTGCCTCGGCGTAGTTGGCGACCCGAGGTGAGTCGTAGGCGATGTCCGTAGGCATAACGGCTTCGGCGCCGTACACCAGGAAGAAGGGCGTGAAGCCAGTCGACCTGTTTGGCGTTGTGCGGATACCCCACAGCACTGACGAGAGTTCTTCTGCCCAACAACCGGCTGCACGCTCCAGGGGCACGACCAGGCGTGGTTTGAGTCCGTGAAGGATGCTCTGGTTTGCTCTTTCTGCTTGGCCGTTCGACTCGGGGTGGGCGACTGAAGCGAGGTCGAGTCGGATGCCCTTCTCCTCACAGAAGTCAGCCATCTCCCCTTTGGCGAAGTTGGTGCCATTGTCAGTTATGATGCTGTGCGGGTAGCCATATCGATAGATAAGCTCGCGTAGGAACTTTGTGGCCGTCTTCCCGTCGCACTTCTTTATGGGCTTTGCTTCTACCCATTTGGTGAACTTGTCCACCGCAACCAGGAGGTGAGTATATCCGCCGGGGGCCGTTTTGAACTTCCCCACCATGTCCATGCCCCAGACGGCGAAGGGCCAGGTGAGGGGGATGGTTTTCAATGCCGACCCTGGCATGTGCGACTGGCTTGCGTACTTTTGGCACCCGGCGCACGAACGGACGAGCGCGACCGCGTCCTCGTGGGCCGTCGGCCAGTAGAAGCCGTGACGGAAGGCCTTGGCGACGATTGAACGCGCGCCTGCGTGGTGGCCGCAGTCCCCTGCGTGGATGTCGCGCAGAATGTTACGCCCTTCTGCGGTGGCGACGCACCGTTGGAATACTCCTGAGACACTGCGCTTGTATAATTCGTTGTTGATGATGGTGAAGGACTTACACCTGCGCACGATGGCTCGTGCTTTGGCTTCGTCCATCGGCAGTGTTTGGCGCTCGAGGTAGCTTATGTATGGCTCGGTCCAGTCGATGCTGTCGGCGGCGAGTGCGACTAAGGTGGAGTCAGGAGCGGGTGGCTCGGCGATGTCCAGCTCGCGGGGTGCGCGCACCGAGGGGTGGCTGAGGATATCCAGGACGACGCCCGGAGGGGGTTGGAGTCGCTTGGACCCGATTCTGGCCAGCGCATCGGCTTCTTCGTTCTTGCGCCTGTCGACCCATTCGACGATGTGGCCGGCGAAGCTAGCGCCGGCTTGGTCGACGGCGCGCTTGTACGCGATCATGTTGGCGTCGGTGGCGTCACAGGTGCCGGAAGTCTGGCTGGCGACTAGGTCGGAATCGCCGAGGCAGCGCAGCCGCGTTGCGCCCATCTCTTTTGCGACTCGCATACCATGTAGGAGCGCCTCGTACTCGGCCATGTTGTTGGTGCAGGGCTCGAATCTGAGCTGCAAGACGTACTTCACTGTGTCGCCCTTTGGTGATGTGAGGACGACTCCCGCGCCTGCCCCTTCGAGGTTTTTAGAACCGTCGAAGTGCAGTGTCCAGTGTTTAAGGTCCGCGGGGGAGCTTGGCTGCTGGGCCTCTTCCCAGTCGGCGAGGAAGTCGGCGAGTGCCTGAGATTTGATGGCATGGCGCGACTCGTAGGTGATGTTGTGGACGCCGAGCTCGACTGCCCACTTGGCGATCCGGCCAGTTGCGTCGCGGTTGCGGATTATGTCGGCGAGTGGCGTTGAAGCGACTACCTTGATGGGATGCTCGTGGAAGTAAGGGGCCAGTCGCCTCTGGGCCCTGAGGACTGCGTATACCAGCTTTTGGTAGTGCGGGTACCGCTGCTTGGATTCGATTAGAGCTTCGCTGATGTAGTAGACCGGGCGTTGTACCAGTTGCTCCCTTCCTTCTTCTTTCCGTTCGACAACCATGACCGCGCTTATAGCGCGGTTCGACGCGGCGACATATAGGAGCATAGTCTCTGCTGGCAGCGGGGCCGCAAGGATAGGGGCGTTCGACAGAGCGTGCTGGAGTTCTTCCAGGGCCCGCTGCGCCTCGTCTGTCCACCTGAATGATTCCGACTTCTTGAGCAAGCGGTAGAGTGGCATAGCCTTGTCGCCGAGCCGGGGTATGAAGCGACTGAGGGCGGCGACTCGGCCGGCGAGTTTCTGCGCGTCGACTAAGCAGGTCGGCTGCTTGGTGCGCATGACCGCCAGTGTCTTCTCCGGGTTGGGCTCAATGCCTCGTTTGGAGACAACGTAGCCTAGCAGTTGTCCGGATGGAACCCCAAAGGTGCACTTCAGAGGGTTGAGCTTGATCTTGTACCGCCGTAAGTTGGCGAACGTTTCGGCGAGGTCATTGATGAGGTCGGCCTGGTGGGTCGATTTGACCACTACGTCGTCGATGTAGACGTGCACATTGCGGCCGATCTGGCTTTCCAGGCAGCTGTTCATGCACCGCTGGTACGTTGCCCCGGCGTTCTTGAGGCCGAAGGTCATGGACGTGTAGCAGTAGGCGCCCATGGGCGTGATGAATGCTGTCTTTTCTTGGTCTTCCTTGGCCATCTTTATTTGATTGTACCCGGAGTACGCATCAAGGAAGCATAGCGACTCGGACCCGGCGACCGCATCGATAATTTGGTCGATTCGCGGTAGGACGAATGGGTCCTTGGGGCATGCGCTATTGAGGCTTGTGTAGTCGATACACATTCGCCACGTCTTGTTTTTCTTTAGCACCAAGACTGGGTTTGCCAGCCACTTGGGGTGTTTGATTTCGATGATAAAACCGGCGGCGAGTAGCCGGTTTACTTCTTCGGCGATTGCGCGTCGCCGTTCTTCTCCTACAGGGCGCATTGCCTGTCTAGCGGGTCGCGCGGAGGGATCGACGTGTAATTTGTGCTCAGCAAGTTCTCTCGGGACACCTGGCATGTCAGACGGTTTCCATGCGAAGATATCTCGATTCTCACGGAGGAACTTGATGAGCGCGCTTTCCTATTGGGCGGACAGGCCCGTCCCAATGGTAACTTGCCTACTCGGATCGTTTTCTACAAGATCTACTTGGCGAGTGCCTGTTGCAGGCTTGAAGGTTGCTGCGGACGAGTCGAGCTCGGTTGGCTTCTCCAGGATGGCGGGGTCGTTGCGATCCACTGGGTACTTGGCGAGTTCGGCGGAGTTGTCTTGTTCGTCGGCGATGACGGCGTCGGCGAGCTTGGCGCTGTCGTCCTCGCATTCCAGTGCCATCTCCGGATCCCCGTGGACGGTGATGACGCCTCGAGGCCCTGGCATCTTCATCATGTTGTATGCGTAGTGGGGGGTCGCCATGAAGCGGGCGAACGCCTGTCGACCGAGTACACAGTGGTAGGAGCTGCGGAAGTTTACCACCTCGAACGTTATCCGCTCGGTGCGGTAGTTCACGGGCGTGCCGAAGGTGACTGGCAACGTCACCTTGCCAATCGGGAAGGCCTTCCGCCCAGGGACGATGCCGTGGAACGTAACCTTGGTGTTCTCGAGGCGTGAGTCTGGTAGACCGAGCCGCTGGAAGGTTTCGTAGTACATAATGTTGATGGAGCTTCCCCCGTCCATCAGGGTTTTTGGTAGCCAGTAGTCGGCGACCTTGGGCCTGACGACTAGTGCCACTCGCCCGGGGTACTCGATTCTGGGGGCGTGATCTTCACGGCTCCATGTGATGCTTTGCTCGGACCAGTTAAGCCACCGGGGCACGTCAGAAAGTATGACTGCGTGCACCGCCACTGCCCTTGCGAGGACCTTCCTGTCCCGCCGGTCGCCGACCCCAGTGAAGGTGTGGAGCGAGCCGGCGCTGCGACCGAAGCCTTCCCCCTTGTGCTGGTCCTGGTCTTTTGCGCGATCCTTGTGCTGATCACCGCCGTTGCTTTCCTTGGCGCGGCGGGCCCTTTCTATTTGCTTCAGGGAGTAGCAATTTCCCGTCGTATGATTGGCGGGCTTGCCCTCCTTGCTGTGATAGATGCATGGTGCATCTAGGAGGCTGCGGGCGTCGAAGCGCTTGGGCTGGGGCCGATCTTCCCGTGGTGCGCGAGGGTCGCGCCGGAACGACTTTGGCTCGCGCTGCTCGTAATCGGTGGTGGCGACCAGCTCGTTGTGTCCTCCCTCTCCACGGCGCTTGCCGCTGTTGGATCGGCCGGCAAAACGATAGTCGCCACGCCGGGGCTCCGCGTGCGTGGGGCGGCGATTGCGTCGTTGACCGTACTCGTCATCCGAGTCGACTGTAGGGTCTTCGTCGGCGTAGCGGAGGGCGATGTCGAAGAGCTCGGAGATTGAGATATTATCCCTGCTGACGCGACGGAGCTTGGCGCTTAGTGGTTCATACCGGCAGCAGCGTCGGAAGCAATAGATTGCCGTGTCCGTGCTGATGCCGCTGGAGGTCGTCCACATATCCTGCCAGCGCTGCACCCACCGGCGGGTCGACTCGCGCGGGCCTTGGACGCAGCGATCCAGGTCTTCTATTGTTGTGGCACGTGTGTACGCGCTGGCGAAGTGTTGGATGAATGCGGCGCGAGCTTCTTCCCAAGAGTCAATGCTGTTGGCGGTGAGGGTGTTGAACCAGTGGCGATTGACGCCGTCCATCATGAGGGGTAGGTAGCGTGCAGCGAGTAGCTCGGTGTGGCCCTGGATCCCCATTGCCATGGCGTACGAGTCGATCCAGACCGTGGGGTCGATATGTGTGTCGTACTTCTCGATGTCACGGGGTCCTTTGAACCCCACAGGGTACGGTTCGCCTCTGATCATTGGCCCGAAGCAAGCGGGGCCGATTCGAGTGAACGCGCTCTGGCGCGGGGCTTCATCGGCGTGGCGGTCGTTCAAACGTGTACGCGCCCGCCATTCTTGGTCGTTGACGATGTGGGTTCGGGCGTCGACCGGCTGTCCATTGGCGGCGATCATCACCCGCGCAGGGCGCGGCTCGATTCGGTTGTTAGTTGAGTGGGCCGCGTGCGGCGCTGGCGGCGGACCGTTGTTGGCGTTGACGACTGCGCGGTTTGCCGCGTCCGACGACGCTGCGCGACTGGCGGATGTGCGCGAATAGAGTCGCCCTTGCGAATCGGCGGCGGCGTGCTGTTGCTCCAACGCCTTGGCGACCAAGGCCTTGGCATGCTGGACAAGGATTGCTCCATCTCCCGTTTCAGGGATTCTTGCGAGGACGGCCTGAGCAGCCGCGACGTTGTCAGCTGGAGACGAATGCAACGGTAGGCCGTTGGCGTCAACTTCTGCTTGAGGAACTTCGGGTGGTGGCGGTGGGGGTGGCGGAGGTGCTCCGCGTGCCGCTCTGTCGGCGGCAGCCCGACTTCCTTCCGGGATGTCAGGGTTTTGGATTCGGGCGACCCGGATTTCTCCGTCTGGGTCGTCGAAGTTAAGGCGCGCGCTGGGGAAGTCGTTTGCGCGGGCGCGCTCCATGCGCCGGCGGTTTCGCTGCTGACGATAGTGGGATACAGCTCTCACTTCGTCTTGCTCGAGACGAAACTTCTGCCTTTCGGCGAGTTCTTTTTCCTCTGCTCTTCGAGGGCCGCCCGGTGGGCCTCGATCTCCGTTGCGGTGGCGGTTGCAGGGAGGGGGTGGTGAAGGCGTCGACTGGGAGCTCCTCCCCGCCCCCTGCCATGAAGACGTGGTCGGGTAGCGGTAGCGTGGGGCCTCGACGGAGTCCGACTCGGAGTCGCTGCCGAAGAGGGGGAGGATGGAGTCGTCCTCGAAGCCACCTTCGAAGTCACTTGGGTGGGAGACCAAGGAGATAGAATCCTTGTCCGACGCCGCGGCAGCAGAGCGGGCAGTCGGGGGCGCAGCGGTGGACTCGGCGATTGATGTTATAGCGATGATGTCGGAGAAGTCGGTGTCGATCGCGGCGATGACGGAGTCAATGGTTGGGACGTCGTCGGCGGAGTCGGTGGTTGGGACGACGTCAGCGGAGTCGGCGACCGTTGAGGCAACAATGGAGTTGGCGGTCGGTGCTGCGACCGCCGACTCGGCCTCATCTTCCAGGGCCGTCTCTGCCTCTACGTACACCTCGCCGGTGACCGGGCGAGTGGCAGTGAGGAGCTGTCCCGGCGCGTAGGGGTCGTGCGCCCGATCGGGGCGAGGCTCAGCGGGGTCGCTGACGCCGGCGAGCCCGACGAAGAGGTTGATGGAGCCGATCGGCACCATCCAGGCGTGCTTGAGGGGCGACGAGGCGGGCCGGTAAGGCTTGGCTGGATGTGGAAGAAATTGCCGGTGGCGATCATCCTGCCGGACGCAACCGACCGCCGCACCGGTGAGTAGGGCCTCGCCGTAGCTCGGAGGCTTGATGTCCCATGCCCCACGGTGGGCGCCACTGTCGTGGATGTGACCACGGCAGATGCTACAGGGGGTAGCACTTCGTTGATGCGAGGGGAAGGGAACATCGCCATCTTCGGGTCGAGGTGCAAGAGACGCAAGGGTTTTACCCAGGTTCAGCCCCTCCGGAGAGTAAAAGGCCTACGTCCTGCTAGATCTTTATTGCTCAGTGGAGAATTACAATGGGGGGCTCAGCCGGCGGCTATGCCGGGAGCTTACAAGGGGAGATTGGATCTCTGTTGACGTCCCTCTAGGGTTTAAGGTCGGGGGTTTATATAAGCACCCCCGATCTAGGGTTACATGGAGATAACTCCAAATCATATCAGTTGCTATCAATCCGGGATTCGCTAACCCTCTTGCAAGTAATCTTCTCATCCAGTCGCACAGGTCTCCCTCTCGAGATCGCAGCCCAATCGCCTTAGGGCCCAGTCGCCCGGGCGACTGGTGACTCGCCCGGGCCTCCATCTTCATGACGAGTGGGACTGGCGACCCCCCCCCTATGGGCATATCCCCATCAATCATGGCGATGAAGAGTCCTCCGGGAGATGAATCCCCTCTCCGGCAGGGTGCCGGAGGCGATCTCCTGAATCCCCGAGATGGGATTCGCGGCGGCGGCGCTCGGAAGGTTTTCCGATCGTGGCTCTCGCCGGGGTTTTGCGACGGAGGCAAGTAGGCGGAAGGGCAAGAGGCGCACGAGGGCTCCAGGGGACAGGCCGGCGCGGCCGGCCGGGCCGCGCCGCTCGTCATCCGGCCACCTCGTGGCCCCACTTCGACTCCCCTTCGGTCTTCGGAAGCTTGCAAAATAGGACCCCGGGCGGTGATTTCGTCCACCCGAGAATATTTCCTTACTAGGATTTCTGAAACCAAAAACAGCAAAAACAGCAAGCTCTTCGGCATCTTGTTAATAGGTTAGTTCCAGAAAATGCGTAAATACGACATATAATGTGCATAAAACATGTAGGTATCATCAATAAAGTAGCATGGAACATAAGAAATTATCGATACGTTGGAGACGTATCAGCGGCAGTACCAAAAGAAGAAGGTAAAACTAAGAAGAAAAACAAAGCAAAGGAGCATTCAACTAGACCTCCGGCCTTGATGAGATAGGAGTTGAAGATGGCTTGATCCCGAGATTGGACAGGATTTTCTTCGTGTTAAGCTTTGCCGCCTTGATCAATGATCGCCATTTTGCTTGTTCTATCTGCTCCGTGTCGCCCACCTTCGCCCAGTCGATGGTCTGTTGACTATCAGCAACCAAGGCAACAGTGCTTTCAACGGCAACCTTCATATTTTCATGACGCATCTTCAGCCCAAGATCTTCGGGTGGATTAAAGCACTTGGCAAGAGCAAGGAAAGTCGCGGGTTCCTCTTTCTTTGGGAAGAAGTAGGGGAAGAGCCGCGACAGCCCTGTCCTAGCTTCATCAATGCCCTCACGTGCTTCGTCCATGAAATTCAAGGAACGAAACGGCGTCAAGAAGAGGATCATTGTCGGGATCTTCAAGTTCAAATTCCTGAGAAGTCTTATCTGTTGAAATAAAAAAAATTCTGATCAACAAATGAGTACAGAAAAGAAGAATCCAAAGGATATGAAGTGGCTCAGATACTTACTGACAAAGCGACGATTTTGTGTCCTTAGACGCTTAAGGATCGCTTCTTCACGGGCAGATTGTGCAGTTATGTGCTCACTTAAAGAAGTCTCGGCATCGTGAAGACGTTTCCAAGATCTTCGACACCAAAGCATCGGCCTTAGCTTTGTCACTGCCTAGCTTGAACGGCATATGACTCGGCCTTCTTACGAGCCTCTTCACTCTGCTCTAATTTTTGAGCAAGTGTATTGGCACGCTCGTTGACTTCCGCCAGTTTTTCTGAAAAGAAAGTTAAAATTAGTTAAAAAAATGTCGACAACAAAGGAGTAAGAAAGCAGAAGCAACAAAGAAGTAGCCAGGCATTACCTTCAGCATTATTGGCATATTCACTGCACTCCAATGAATTGGGCACCAATGCGAAGAAGCTCTTTGATCATAGGCTATCAAGGAAGGACAAAGAAAAGAAAACGTCGGTATGGAAAAATGATGGCAAGCAGAAGCAAACGGAGGAACTATAGACAGAAATAAGCAAATTAAGAACTTACATCATCCAAGAGAGGGTTAGAGGAGCCACTCAATTGGAGAGTAGGCTCCGGGATGGTTTCAATCCTTGCCCTTTTTGGAGAAGGGACAAGGGGGCTTGAAGGGAGTGTCGACGTTTTGTTGAGGAGGCGAAGTTTCTTCTCCTTCAACCGGCATCTCCGAGGCAACTAGTGTATGTGACGTACTCGTTCGAGCAGCCACATCAGGAGCTGGTGCTTCTTCTTCGTCATCACTACGATTAAATGTTGACAACATAAAAAGCAAAATAGACAAAAATCTTCAAGTGTAATAAAAAAAATAGGAGGAAGAAGAGGACTTACGAACTGATGAGGGTCTCGAGATATGGATCATAAGCTGCCTTCTGGCGTGAAGGAATAGCTTCTTCGGGTTTGGAGGTCCCGGAATCCTCGACATCATTCCTTTTCCTTTTGTTCTTCGGAGAAACAGCAGGAGGAGGAGATTGTGCCGATGCAGTAGCTTCAGAGGCACCCTCCTTTTCCCCGCAGATTTTCGAGAATCGCGGGTTCATTCACAAAAAGGGAGCATCTTGGTTATCGTCGGAGATAACGGCTTTCTTCGACTTCTCCACCTTCAGGAAGGGGAGGAAGCGAAACAAGATTTGGATGGTCCTATATAAAAATAAGGGAAGATGTCAAAAAAGGAGTAACAATAAAAATAGCAAGGCAATAACAAATTAAGCGACAATGTTTACCTTAGGAAGCGCATTGGTGGCGCTGTATGGTTTTACACGACAAGAGGAAGGGATGGGATCTTTTTTGTTGAGAGACGAGATTTTTCGGACAAGCCTCTCCAAATCCTTAACTTCCGATTTGTCGACAAACGATCTGTATCTTCATCGCCAGCATAATTCCAGAGAGGGTTTTTGCGGGCCTGAAGAGGCTGCACTCTGGCTCTAAGGAAATACGCTGTAATTTGGATACCAGACAATTCTTTGCCACGAGTATTCTGCAACTCATAGATGCGAGTCATCAAGGCCTCTGTCGAAGCTTTTTCATCTTCGGTAGCCTCTGCATCCCAAGAACGGCGGCGAAGGATTTTCGCGGCATCGAAAGGAGGGATATTGTCTTCAGCGCATCCATGGTTTTCTTCCCGAATATACAACCACTTCTTGCGCCATCCTTGAACAGAGTCAGGGAGTTTGACGTCGAAGTAATTGACTGTGGAGCGAACGGAAATAACAACGCCGCCTATATTATAGGCGACATTGGGAGAGCCATTACGGCGACAGAAGAAAATGCGCTTCCATAATGCCCAGTTAGGCTGGACACCAAGGAAGGCCTCGCAGGGTGATGAAGATGGAGATATGAAGGATTGAGTTGGGCGTGAGGTGGTGAAGTTGGAGACCGTAAACAAAAAGCAATCCTCGAAGAAAAGGATGAATGGGGGCGGAAAGACCGCGGATGAGATGATCGACGAAACTTACCCGATACCCCATTGGAGGGGTTGGGTAGCTTTCTTCATTGGGGAAGCACACCGCCTTGGGTTTCTTGCTAATCCCCAGCTTCTTCAAGAGATTGATGTCTTGGTTGGTGATCTTGGACCTTTCCCATTCTGCGGTCCCCAGATCTGCGGCGGCCATTGATGATTCAGGCGTGATGTGCTTGATCAAACGACGCGGTGGCATCAACAATGGCGCAGGAGTGCAGCTTGGAGAAGATGAGCGCAAGGAGTTCTGGGGCGCAGGAGAAGATTTTGCAGAGGGGAGAACGGCGTGAGCAGAAGTGCTCGAGGAAGAAGAAGAAGATCTTATATAGGGGTGCGACGAAATGTTGAACCGTTGGATGGAAAAGAGATGTGGTAGATGATAACCACGTAGATACAAGGGTAAAATGGTATTTTAACACTGAAGAGGTTACGGAACGTGTGCCGGAAAAAGTGGAGAACGTGTGTCCCCCACTTGCACGACGTGTCAATCAGATAAGGAATTTGGACCCACAAGGCAGTGAGAGAAGCGGTTCTCGCATATTTCCAAAATAGAAATCGTGGATATCATCAGCAACGACGTCATCAAGGTAAAAGAAAAGCTCGACTATGAAGCTTGGAGAGATTATCGACAACGCAAGATTATTTTGGGAGCCTTTGATCAAATACAAGTTTTTGCCCAAACGCTCGGGGGCTACTTTGGAAAAATAGTAAATTTCGAGTATGACAAGATAGAAATGGCGAGAGCCTATGACCAAATGCAAGCATTTGTTCATAGCCTCGGGGCTACCCATCGGAGCGCTGGTCGCGCACCCGATAGATACAAAAATATCGAGAAAGATTATAAATATAGCGGCAAAGGATACTAATCTGTGGAGCCTACACCCAAGCACAAGTTCTTGGCTGTAGCCTCGGGGTTACTCCCATCGGGAACGCTGTTCGCGCACCGATGAATCTTGATTAAAATAAAGAAACAGAAGTGAGTATATTTCGAGTTACACGATAACTCTACATATACTCCCATCCGGAAGGCAAAATAAGTCATCAAATATGACTCGATAAATGTGCTATTCCAACAGAAAAGCACTCGACAATATATTCTCGGAGCGCTAAAAGTCGCGATAAAATCTCTGAATGCCGCAAAACTTTGCGGTAAGACCCCAGATCCGTTCGAGCGGCGTGGCACCGTCTCTGACGGCGGATTGCTACTTTTTTCCGTATCAACAGATGCGAAGAAAATCCTAACGGACGCGGAAATATAAATATTATCGGGACTCGACGAATGGTAAGACCTTAAGCGGCACTGTCAAGTTTACACCAGTATCCCGAGATCATGTCCAGGGACGATCTTGAAGTAGGTTTTTGCGGATTGCCACTAGAGCAGTTAACTAGTACCTGATCCGTCAGATGAACTAGCCCCAACTACCGTTATCCCTGTACAAAATAGTGTTTGCATATCGAAAGATTATGTAATGAGTAAAGTTGGAGATTTCCCGATTCTTCGATTCAAGAAAAATCTCGGGGCTACGATAGGCATCCCCAATGGGCCTGCCAAAGATGGTACCCGGGTTTACTAAAGTCCCGGGACTCGAAGAATAAGAAGACTTGGAAGCCCATTTAGTGTTAAGGAAAGATAGTTTGTATTAGGAAAGATAGAGATTTGTAATCTTACGGGTTGGGTACGAAACCCTCCCGAACTCTGTAACTTGTGTATTACGAAACCCTCGGCTCCACCCTCTATATAAGGGGGAGTCGAGGGACGAAGCAAGGATCGAATCTACGGTCAACATAACCCTAGTTTTCACAATCATCGAGTACTTTTCGCCTGAAACCTTCGAGATCTACTTGCCCTCTACTTCTAGCAAAACCCTAGTCTACAATCTGTAGGCATTGACAAATTAATCCTTTGTCATTGGCTCCAATGGCTGCCAAGAGCGGATTATAGGGATCATCGAGACCGGCGAGCAGATACTCAACCAGCTCGTCCTCCTCTATCCTCCGCCCCGCAGCTGCCAGCTCATCAGCAATCGCCTTCATCTGGGCGAAGTATTGGGAGGTGGTTTTCCCTTCCTTCTTGGTGTTGGCGAGTTTGACCCGGAGGTTGGCGATGCGGTTCCTCGACTGGGTGGCGAACATGGACCTTATTGCAGTCCATACAGCAGACGATGTCTTCATGCCGATCACGGACATCATGATCTCCCTGGACAGAGAATTCACCAGGTAGGAAAGGACGTTCTGGTCCGTCTGCATCCACGCTTCGTAGGCGGGGTTGGCCACCTCGCTCTTCTCGCCATCCTTGTCGACGGAGAGGGTGGCCGGCGGTGCTTTGGTGGTTCCATCTAGGTACCCCATCAGGCGAGCACCACGGATCGCCGGGAGAGCTTGTGTCTCCCATAGGAGGAAGTTGTCCCTCGTGAGCTTCTCGGCCGTTCCCTGGCTTGGCAGAGGATTGGCCATGGCGATGGATGAGGATGGAAGGCTCATAGATTGGTTTTGTGGAAGAGAGGCTCTGATACCATGTGAAGATACCTCGTTAGGTTTGGGTGGAATCGATGCCCTTTGTCTCGGGCTCGGGTTCGTGTTTATATAGGCCGACAACGGCAAGATAGATACATGGTTGTTGATCAGTGTGAGAGAAGCTAGGGAACGACCTGATCTTTATACAACAGATCAGATCGGTTACAAGGATGCTTATCAAACTAAACTAACATATCTCCACACGTGACAAGGATGTTACAACGGAAATATATGTAGCGCTAACAGAAGGAGCATAAAGTACATACTGTTTTCTCGGCACAACGGATATTTGTAGCAACCATCCTACCACGTAAAGCGCTGTTTCACCTTCAAGTCTTCAGAATGCCTCTTAAATTTGGGACAACTCCTGCAATGAACAGCGGATCATTAGAGAAGTACAATCTTAAAAATTCTTTGTGGATTAGAAAAATAAGTGAAACAAAGGCAAAGTTCTCAGGAATTGAACAGAAAGGCAATAACTCAGTCAGGGTCATCTTTAAATAAACATTTGATACTTTTCTGTTATAACTTATGATGCAATGGTACAAGGTAGTCGCCAATTGCAGTACCTTAGAAGCTTGAGCAGAACTCTGAAAAGCCTTTGTCCCTCGTTCCCTTGCTTTTTGTTTGATCCTGATAGCAGAACTCTGTAAAGCCTCTCAGTTTGCATTTCTTTCACTTACTACAATTTCAATTAAGAAGCTTGAGCTATGTGAACCTTATCAGCCTGATAAAATGATGTAAACTTGTGTGCAGCTCACGTAACTGTAGAAAAGAATCCAACTTAGCCAAGAACAGAAACAAGGAGAAAAAGAGAGGGAAAATCCTCCACGAGAGGATCTCGGTGGAGGAAAAGGATGTTGATGCAGATTCTAACCTAGAGAACACCCAACTTAGCCAGGTTTATCTATTTCCCTCCTAGAATCTCTGTCGTCTTTCCTCTACTTTTTCTCTTTTGTTGTTTTCTTCCTGCCAAAAATCAAGGGAAGAAATAGAAAACGTAAAGATGATAGACGGGGACTATGCTTGTTCATTAAAGTCCATGATTCAACTTGTTTAGATGCATATAATCCCATCAAAGATTCTACTTGTTCAGTTCATGAAATCTGGTAATAAAGCTGACAGATAAAACACTGACAGAAAAGAAGAAGAAATGTAGACTTGATATAACATACTTTAACGGTATATAACCAACAGTTAAACCCAAGTCATGTGCATACTCCATAACTTTTATATTCATCTAGTCCAAGTCTATCATTTACAAAACTTACAACCCACATTCTATCATCTCTTACTAACATATAAACAAACACTTGATTTCATCTCTTCACACAGTACTACTTTTCTAGTTCTAATATATCAGAATCCCTGCCATATATAAAAAAATATGGTTCTACAATACAATGGAGATGATTAGGAACAGAAAGGATCCCTGCCAAAAGCGGACACTTACCGAAGAGTTAAATCGCATGCATATTTGTAAGAAGGATGCAAATAGGTTTCATGTCGTAAAATTCAAACTTCAAAAGGCACATCAACAACGGAAGCATGTTCAAATCTATCATCATCCTTACCATGCTCGGCCTCCGGATGCTACCTTGTATATATTTTGTTTTGTTCTCTCTTGTGTTCTTCTCTTGTTTCTTTGTTTTTTTTCTTTCTTTTGCCTTCTGCTGTAGCCTTGCTAGTTGCTACCAACGCTGTAACTTTCCCATCATCTTGACGGTATTCTTCTAATATACAAAGACACACGTCTAGGCATGTGTTCAAGAAAAAGAAAAAAAAACTTGGTTCAGTCGATCCTAGATGAGGCCAACCTGTGGTTGATGGCCGGCACCAGGGCGCTTCGTCGACTACCTTTACATGCTAGACCTCCCGATGATAATCTAGACCAGGGATAGTAGGCCTAACTAAGTTAGCCCTGTAAAGTTTTTTCGTTTTCTCTGAATTTCTTGTAGCTTTGCTACACCATGTATGCTCCCGTCTTCTCGACGGCCTCTTCTAATATATAATGACGCATGTTTTGGCATGTGTTCGAGAAAAAAAAAAGAGTACTGCATCATTCAATCCCCCAGGCTGTTCAGGATAATTAGCAAATTATCCTCAAGCTGACATCATAGCTTGAAAATTACAGAAATGGTTTCTTCCTAGCGACTAAAACATTGAGCCCAGAGCCCCAGACTACAAAAGATGACCAGCAACTAAAACTTCTCATACTGGTGTACATAACTGCGAGCTGTAGGCAGAACAAAGCCACAGCTGTTCAGGGAAAAAAAATAGGTTATTTTACTGTAAAGTTTGTTCATGTGTCTTAATTTTCTAAGCATCCCCATATCATTTATTCGTACTAGATGACCCGTTGCACCACTGGCGCAAAAGGCTGAAGCAAGACAGTATTCAAGCTATAAGTTTTACAATAATATGTTTTAAATTTTATAAATTGGTTGGTTAATTGATTCAAATGGATCGACATTCACTCACTTTAGTTTTATTTTTTTATCTTTCTTGGCAGAACAGAGACATTATTTAGCTCATTTGGCTAAGCAAGGCGAATCATTTGACTCATATGCGATGTTATTTGTTCAGGAGAGAGTCTTTATTTCTTTGAAACATATGTGTTTCCAAACCACGTACATGTAGGTGAGGCGCCGAAGACAGTAGCTATTACCAGTCCTGAAGCTTCATCCAAGGAAGAGGCAGTAAAGAGCAGCTGCAAAGCTGCCATATCAGTTCTGAAGAGCGGGAAATCTATTTGCCTGGTGGATCTGAACTATAACCACAGATTGTCAAACACGACAATGAGATGAGAACAGCGCTTGCGTCCACGCTGGGTTTCGTGTTGATTATATAGGCACATAGGCCGGGAGTTTACAAAGAGGAGGGCGAGTCGGTCGGGCACAGACCAGGAGCCCGACTCGAACTCAATAACACATCTAACGTGTTCGGAACAAACACGTACTAAACCTTCTAACACCCTCCCTTAATCTAAACCTTGTGAAAGGTTTA
This sequence comes from Lolium multiflorum, assembly GCA_030979885.1. Classification (NCBI taxonomy): domain Eukaryota; kingdom Viridiplantae; phylum Streptophyta; class Magnoliopsida; order Poales; family Poaceae; genus Lolium; species Lolium multiflorum. Next base: position 117,614,408 of record CM061747.1, on the reverse strand, counting down.
GATTACGTTTAAACTCATTTAGCTGTTTTACTGGAAGTGCCTTTGTGAAGCCATCTGCAACTTGATCCTTACTTGAAATAAACTTGATGTCTAGTAGATTCGCAGCAACCCTCTCTCTGACAAAGTGAAAATCAATTTCAATGTGTTTAATTCTAGCATGAAACACAGGATTTGCAGACAAGTAGGTAGCACCTAAATTATCACACCAAAGACATGGCTTCTCCTTTACCTTTACACCAAGTTCTCTCAAAAGAGCTTCAACCCAAATTAACTCTGTAGTGGCATTTGCCAAGGCCTTATATTCAGCCTCGGTACTGGATCTAGACACGGTAGCTTGTTTTTTGGCACTCCAAGAAACCAAGTTTGATCCAATAAATACAGCAAAACCTCTAGTAGATCTTCTGTCATCAATAGAGCCTGCCCAATCTGCCTCAGAAAAGGCACTAAGAAGTGTAGATGATGATTTGACAAATGTAATTCCAACCTTGGAAGTATCCTGAATATATCTGAGAATGCGTTTAACAGCTGACCAATGCTCAGTGGTTGGTGCATGGAGAAACTGACAAACTTTATTCACAGAGTAAGAAAGATCTGGACGTGTCAGTGTCAAATACTGTAATCCTCCAACAATGCTGCGATACTGAGTACAGTCATCAGTACCCAAAGGTGTGCCATCAGTAAGAGATAATTGTTCTGTAGAGGATAATGGTGTAGGCGCAGGCTTGCAGTCCCGCATACCTACTTTAGCAATCAAATCTGTTGCATACTTCTCTTGAGTTAAAATCAATCTATCTTGCACCTTTTTAACCTCAATACCAAGAAAGTAATGAAGATCACCTAGATCTTTAATGGCAAAATTTGCATTGAGATCTTTAAGCAGAATGTCAATTGCATCATCAGAAGAGCTTGTCACTATAATATCATCAACATATATCAGCAAATAAATAGTGATACCAGCTCTGTTATAAAGAAATAATGATGTATCAGCCTTTGATGGAACAAAACCAAGATCACTCAATTTTGAACTCAGCCTAGAGTACCATGCTCGAGGTGCTTGTTTTAATCCATAAAGAGCCTTGTCAAGTTTGCAAATATAGTGCGGAGCGTGAGGATTTTCAAAACCTGGGGGTTGTTTCATGTATACCTCCTCTTCCAGAACACCATGTAAAAACGCGTTCTTGACATCTAGCTGCCGTAGACTCCATCCACGAGAAACAGATACAGACAGAACAATCTTGATAGTAGCAATTTTAACTACAGGACTAAAAGTATCCTCATAATCAATGCCATACCTTTGTTTAAAACCCTTTGCAACAAGTCTTGCCTTGTATCTGTCAATAGAGCCATCTGCTTTCCTTTTAATACGGTATACCCACTTGCAGTCAATTAAATTTTTACTTCTGCTGGGTGGAACAAGATGCCATGTCTTCTTGTCAATCAATGCATCATATTCTTCTTGCATTGCTTGCTGCCACTTTGAATGACTTTGAGCTTCAAATAATGTACTCGGTTCTCCTGTAGATGAAAACATGCCATATCTAACAGTACCATCAGTATACTTCTTTGGATGTCGTATACCTTTTTGAAGACGTGTGCTGACGCCAACATGCTGAGTAACAACAGGTTCTGGAGACGGTGACGGTGATGATTCTGATTCATCAAAATTTTCATCAATATTGTTGCCAGAATTCTCTTCATTTTCTTCAATTTCTTCGGGTTCATTCCCCCCCCCCCCCAGCTGTTGTGGCCACAGAAGATCCTGAAGGAACATCTGCAGCTGACAGAGAGCCAGGCGAGGGTGGCGACAGCGACTGGCTGGGAGACGCGCTGTCGGAGACGTCGTCTGCACCCGGGGACCGACCGCGCGCCCCAGCGCCAGGTGGCGGAGAACCAGTGGCGGAGGGAGGCGGGGACCGCGAGGGCGTGTGGTGGCCACGCGCCTGCTCGGGAGACACGCGCGACGGAGCCCTGCAGTGGCGACGTGAGTACACACGCAGCGCGGGAACAGCCGGATCTTTCTCGGGCTGCGGTTCCTCGGACTGACCAGTGCAGGGAGAATGTCTGGGCGGATCTTCTTCGGGATCAACGCCCAGTTCGTCATCTAATGCAGATTGCTGAAAACAAATTTCTGCACTATTTTGAGTACCGTTTGAGCTGCAATTTTCTTCAGCTGTTTCTGCAATCTGCTGTGCATCAGTAATAGGAATAATAGGCACATGGTTAGCAATATTTTGTACACCCTCATTTGTGGAAGTTGGAAGAAGCAAGATTTGTTGTTTGAGAAGAGTGCCGGCATTGGGATGAAGGGAAGCAAAAGGAAACACATTCTCATCAAACACAACATCACGTGAGATATAGATTCTGCCCGTAGAGACATCGAGACATTTGACACCTTTGTGCATGGGACTATAGCCAAGAAAAACACACTGTTTTGATCTAAAAGCAAGCTTGCGCTTGTTGTAGGGACGAAGGTTGGGCCAACAAGCACAACCAAAAGTTCTAAGAGCATCATAATTTGGTGTGACATTAAGGAGACGTTCTGTAGGGGTGTCAAAATCAAGAACCTTACTAGGAAGTAGATTTATGAGAAAGGTGGCAGTGATAAAAGCTTCATCCCGATATTTCAAGGGCATAGAGGCATTGGCAAGTAAAGCTAGACCCACTTCAACTATATGACGGTGTTTTCTCTCAGCAGAACCGTTTTGTTGATGGGCATGAGGACATGAAACATGATGAGTGATGCCAACTTTTTGAAAGAAACTATTTAATTTCTCATACTCGCCTCCCCAATCAGTTTGCATAGTAATGATTTTTCTATCAAACTTGCGCTCAACATATTGCTGATAATTAAGAAAGGCTTGATAAACATCAGAACGTTTCTTAAGCAAATATATCCAAGTAAATTTACTGAAATCATCAATAAAGCTTACATAATATGCATGTTTGCCCACAGACAAAGGAGCAGGACCCCATACATCAGAGAACACTTGCTCCAAGGGAGCATGAGAGACACTAGATGACACAGGATATGGCAACTGATGACTCTTAGCTAACTGACAAGAATCACAAACATATGGGGTACTATCTGGGGTGTAAGCTATTTTATTTCTCCTAAGAACTTGCTGAACCACAAATGAAGAAGGATGTCCTAAACATCGATGCCATGTAGATGAAGATGGCTTTATTGAGAAGAAGGCATGCTTGGAGGTCTCGTGAAACATAGGCACCAAAGGATAGAGACCACCATAGCAAGGGCCTCTAAACAGAATTCTTCGAGTTGCTTGGTCCTTGATTAAAAAGAAGAAAGGATGAAACTCAATAAAGATATGATTATCAAGTGTAAATCGATGAATAGACAAAAGATTTTTGGATGCATATGGAACAAGAAGAATATTTTTAAGATCAAAGGAACTATGAGGAGTACGCAATATTGAATCACCAACATGACTAATGTCCATACCTGTGCCTTCAGCAGTGCGGACCTTGTCTTGCCCGTTGTACTTGTTGGCGATGAGGAGCTTGCTTAGCTCATTCGTGATGTGATCAGTAGCACCAGAATCAGCATACCAGTTTGTATCAACACCATATGGGGCAGCAGCAAGGTGAGCAGCAGCAAGGTGAGCCGCCTTTTCAGCATCATCTCTCTTCTTCTTGTCATCAGAATAGCGCCACCAACAAGCAGTGTGTCCATGCTTCTTGCAGATTTGACAATCGGTGTCAACATATTTGGTAGGTGTACGATCAGAACGCCGTCCACCACCATCATTGCGCCTATCACGGCGATCATCACGCCTATCTCCACGGCGGTCATCATCACGCCTATCTCCACGGCGATCATCATCACGGCGCCAGGTGCGATCATCAGTGCGGCGCTCATCATGGCGCCAGTCACGGTCACGGTCATCATCTCGATAGCGGTCACCCCTCCACCACCTCCACGGTAGAAGATATCAGGGCTGCGACCACGGGGAGGTGAAGAGCGTCGAGGAGGGGTGCGGCCACGGGGCCTATCATAGCCACAACGGGCTAGATTGGCCGAGGAGACAAAGCAGCCGTTTTCTTCAATGCCATTGCGCATATCATATCCACACAGTTGCTCATAAAATCCATCAATGGTGGTATCATTATTGCCATTAACAGAGGTTATCAGTGAGTTGTATTCTCCCTTGTCCAGCCCATGAAGAAGATAGCCCAGAAGTTCATCGTCTCCAATGGGTTTTCCAAGAGCAGAGAGCTCAGAAGCAAAACCCTTCATCTTGGTGAAGTACTGATCAGCGGTCATGATGAGTTTCTTGGTGTCATTGAGCATCTCACGCAGATGTTGGGCCTTGGTTCGAGACGCTGTTTTGAACATGCTAGTGATACCGGCCCAAGCTGCAGCTGTGGTGTCCATGTCTAGAACATGCGACAGAATTTCAGGTGACAACGAATTCCGAAGAAAACGCAGCACCAGTTGATCTCGAGCAATCCAGGCAACATAAGCAGAGTTCTCAACTTGGATCTTCTTCTTCTCAGAATCCTCCACCTCAATGATCTTGGCAGGAGCACGGTCAGAACCATCGAGAAGGCCCATGACGTTAGCCCCACGGAACGCCGGAACGATGAGAGCCTGCCATAGGAGATAATTACTCCGAGTCAGCACCTGGGTTGGTGGACTACCCAAGGCAGTGGCCAGGCCAGAGGTCGACGACGAGGAACTCATGGTTTTGGAGATGGGATCGGACTAGGGTTTTGATGGGGGTTGTTGGGATGTGTCTAGGGTTCTTGGGATTTGTTTGTAGGAGGTGCGGCGGTGCTGGGCAGCGACGGCGGCACGATTGTCTGGTTGTAGAGATGCGGTGGCGGCGGCTCTTGCGGCGGCGACTGCAGCGATCTTGGTTGTCTGATTGTAGGTGTTTGTGTTTTTGTGTTGTGGCGACGACTGTGGTGGCGGTGATGTTGGTTGGGATGCTATGCGGCGGCGGCGGCGACTCAAGGAGAGAGGCGGCGGCGGCGGCAGCTAGGTCTTGAAGAGGAGCCGCTCTGATACCATGTCAAACACGACAATGAGATGAGAACAGCGCTTGCGTCCACGCTGGGTTTCGTGTTGATTATATAGGCACATAGGCCGGGAGTTTACAAAGAGGAGGGCGAGTCGGTCGGGCACAGACCAGGAGCCCGACTCGAACTCAATAACACATCTAACGTGTTCGGAACAAACACGTACTAAACCTTCTAACACAGATCACACGGAGAGTTATATGTTGTCGAGGCAAAAGAAGCTCTGTGGTTTGCTACTTTCATGGGTTCCAAAGTCCTTTCTCAGTGGGAGCCAATGGTTGATGGGATCCACGCATGCGAGGAGTATTGCCAGAAGCTAGTGGTGGAGCATCCAGAAGAAGAACAAGCTAACTTCCTGTACAGGATGAAATGCAGCAGCACCTGTTGCTGGGTTGCACAAAGCCTTTTTGGTTGATCTGCAGCTTGCAAAGCAGCGATTTAAGAATACTGGAGATGAACTGGGAGTAAGCAAGGAGCAGGAATACATAGCTAAGACTATCAGAGTAGTATGTTGTTTAGATCTATAGTATGTATGTTGGCTTAAAACCTGTAGCACGTGTGCTATATTCTTGCATATTCGCGTGGTAGTAGAGCCATCAAGCATCATCAGGAGTATGAGTTTAGACCACATTGCAATCTGGCATTCAGAATTATGAAGTAAATATCTGCACTGAAAACCGTGAAATAAGTAATAAGCAAACTAACAGAGAGAATGAATCCACCAAAACAAGCAAGCAGAGTTTATTTCAATGTTCTCTTTAAAACAAACTAATAGTCTTTTGTCAGTAGGCCATTTAATTTGTGTAACCTATAGATAGCATAAAATATATCATAGCTTGAAGTGCATTCCTGGCAAAAGATCAGGCCTATAAGCCGATTATCAATGGCAACAATAATCTTTCGTTTAATCACATTTTGGTTGCACTTGGTTTCAGTTTCTACAACCATTCAATGATTCAAGATTGGTAGTATGCACCTGATGTAACAACTACTTGGAGATCTCAGATTTAATGGAAAATATGTGGTGCATGTGAAGATCAGTGAAACAAGCATCATGAAGGTGAGATCTGTTAAAACAATCTCCATCCTACTGAATATAGAAGTACCTAAAACATGTGTGAATACTGATTAGCTCTGTCCAGCTGGTGCTCTAGGAAGTTGTTTCAGTAAAACAGAAAGATTGTTACCCCAAGTTTGTGGTGCAGTCATTTTGCAAAGATCGCTCAATTTATGACATATTTGTAACTTAATTTGGACATGATATTCCTCCTATTTTTTCTTAAAGCAAAACAAGCTGTACCTACAGCAGCGAATCGAAACATATGTAAAGGATATTGGCCGCAAAGAACTCTGGCCCATACTTCATGCCATGCATAGCAGATAAAGTTCAAGTTTGGGCAATAGTTCGTGCCACACATACAAATATATAAAGTTGAGGCCATAGCTCGGGCCGAGGATCTTGCCAAGGGATGGCCTAGTAGCATTCCTCACATACGGACCAGAAGGGTTGCTTACAAAAGCGAGCTTGCATATTTGTAAAATCACTTACATATTTGTAAGAAGGATGCAAATTGGTTTTATTTCCTAAAATTCAAACTTGAAAAAGCACATCAACAACGGAAGCATGTTCCAATAACAGCAGACATCAAGAGTACTGCATCATTCAATCCCCCAGGCTGTAGAGAATAATTAGAAAATTATCGCAAGCTGACAGCATACCTTGAAAATTACAGCAATGGTTTCTTCCTAGCTACGAAAACATTGAGCCCAGACTACAAAAGATGACCAGCAACTAAAACTTATCATACTGGTGTATATAACTACGAGCTGTAGGCAGAGCAAAGCCACAGCTGTCCGCCTGTCCAGAGCAAAAAAATTGGTTCGTCTACTGTAAAGTTTGTTCATGTGTCTTTATTTTCTAAGCATCTCCATATCATATATTCATATATTCATGAGGAAATTAGATATCATATATCATGTACAGTTAAAAGAAAATAGATACCATATACTCATGAAGTTCTGTAGGAAATATTTGAGGTTCAGTTAAAGCTAAAATATGACCAGTATCTAAAACTTCAAAAGATGATCAGAAACATGATATAGATCTGAGGGGAAAAGGAACATTTACCTTTGATTGGGCGCTTGTGGTGTTCTTGTCTTCACAAACTTTAAACCTCCTTTTGTTCTGTTGCAAGAAAAGAGATTCGGATAAAGTAGACAGAACTAAACCATGGATCTGTGGGAAAAGAGCACCAAACCAGACGAGGGGAGTAGATGTTCTTTGCTACCAAAACAGAGGAGGGGAGTAGAGTGAGGACACAAACTTTCACTACCTTGCATGTAGTTTACAATGTATTTACACTGCATTTACGAGTATATTTATGAGTACATTTACAATGTATTTACACTGCATTTATGGGTATACAGTGCATTGAAAATGAAAAATTAGGTTGGTTTTAACTGAAACATTTCAGTCATGTGCAGACTCATTTACTTAGAAAATGAACTATGCGTAATGGATAGTTTAATCTGAAAATCAAAACATCAAGTTTCTTAGCTGGCATGCATGTATGTTCAGTGTATGATAGTGGTGACACTGTAAAATGCAGGCTAAATTACGTAGTGTTGGTACACTCTAAATGAATGCTAAATTATTCAGGATTTACGGTGTATGTACAGTGTATTTACAGTGCATTGAAAATGAAAATTTAGGTTGGTTTTAACTCATTTACTTACAAAATGAATTATGGAAATGGATAGTTTAATCTGAAGATTGAAACATCAGGGGAATTCTTAGCATTTGGCATGCATGTATGTTCAGTGTATGTTAGTGGTGATACAGTGTAAATGCATGCACTGTAAATGCAAGATAAATTACTTAGGATGTACATTGTAATTACAGTGCATTAAAAATGAACTATGCAAATCAATAGTCAATTCTGAAAATCAAAACATCAGGGAAGCTCCCCAAAAAATTGCACATCAGGGCTAAGGGCATCTCCAACCGAGCGACCCAAACGGACGCGCTGGGCCGTCCGTTTTGGACCATTTGGGTGGCCGAATGGACACCCGGACAGCGGCCCGCGTCCGCGTATCCGTTTGGGTCGCACGCTGCGCCCAACGCGCGGACGCAGCGCATATGTGAAGAAAATCAAAAACAAAGGAAAAATTTAAACCTAAACAAAGTTTCATTAAACATATGCCCTATTTTGGAAAAATTTGTACATATGCCCTATTTTGGGCAAATTTAAACTACCAAAAGAAGCCCTCTATATGGGCTTAAATTTAAACTAAAAGCCCTCTCTGTGTGCTCCACTCTCGGTTACCTCTATCCTTTATCTCCCCTATATATTGCGTAGCTATATCTTGCTTAGCCGTTGACCTTGTCATATAGGTAAATTCACATAGTTGCATATCTAGATAATTTACCTTTGTGTCAAGCCTAAATTGAAAAAAAAAACTAAAAATTGGTTAGCACCTATTCACCCCCCTCTAGGTGTGGCATACGATCCTTTCACCTTGTGCCCACCTTTATGAATTAGCTTTACTAAAAGCAGCTATCTCATATGCAAGTTAGGTATTTAGAAAAAAACAACTTAAATTACGAGGGCAGTTCAACTTAACTTGACCTTATGCCCACCTTCATGCATATAGTTGTAGTAAACAGAAGTATCCCAGATGCAACTTAGTCAGAAAATAGGATGCAACTTAATAATGATGCCAAGTCAAATTTTATTTCATATTGTCAAAAAACAACTTAGCATATTGTTGAAATAAAAGCCGTATGCATCACTTTGATGCCGAGGCTGGGGCTCCCCCATTTTGAAAAAAGCTAACTTGGCTGAATTCAGCATACGACTTCGGGAAATTTGCTTGTAACTCAAACGTAAGCATGAAAAATCAAGTTAAACATGATGACAAAAATTAATTTAGTTAAAAACAAAAACCAACTTACACATGTTGAATAAACAACTTAACCGAAATCAATATGCAACTTAAAAATGATGTTGCTAAGCATCAAGCTAAAAGCTATAAGATGATGCATACAGACAAAAAGTATCTTAGTTACAAACTAATAACAAACATCATCATATTAGCAAAACAACTTGATCATAATCGGTATGCAAATAAACCATTCTTTAAAAAAAGGCATTAATAAGACAGAAAACATTTACTTCATCCAATCCATAATAATTGACGTGGTTTTAGTTCATTTTTAGTTAAATTTGAACTTGTTATCACCAGATTTTGGCCAAATCAGGAGATGGGCCGTAAGTGAAGATGGGCTTGAAGGATACACGCGTGGAGCATCTTTGAAGCGACCTTGCACGAAGAGTTTGAGCTTAATTGCCCATGTATCTGTAATATAGTAGATCGCATCTTAGTTTAGAATTAAAAGATAGAGTTTGACCCGTGCACGGTTAGGTGCACGCCCGAATTAGAAAGTCCTGATAAGGGGTGGCCCGATCTTCTCAGTAAGCAACAGTGGTGATGATGATCACGGGTGATGGCAGCGGAGATACACGACGATGAAGTGGAAGATAACTTGTATGACGCAACGAGATCTCTCGATTGGTCCCTGTCGCCAGATGCAACAGCTCTCAACCCTGCAAGATATTCGCAACTCACACACTTGCGCACGTAGCCGACCACGAAGCGGTAAGTTGCAACCGTCTAATTCCCAATGGAACAGATCACACAAGACTTAAACAGGATCTACACAATATCCAAGCAATATGGTGTAGGAATTCAATAGTTTTGCAGAGCAAACAACTAAGAACTAGGGTTTATCTTAAATGTGGTCTAAAACAGCTAGGGGTCGTCCAAGGCACTTATACGCTAAGAGAAAAATACAAGGAAAAACGAAAGAATAGATGGTCGAGACAGACTCGGACATGTCCGGTCTGGGGTCCGGTCGACGGCTGTGGACCGGCCGGTCCGGTTAGTGGTCCGGTCAACGGGCTGTGGACCGGACTGTCCGGTCATGGTCCGTCAACGGGCTGTGGACCGAAAGCTAGTTTCCGGTTTCCGTCGGCACGAGGGCTTCGTCCGGTTGACGTCCGGTTGGCGACGGTCGATCGGGACCGGGGCTGGCGGTCTGGGGCCGGTCTGACCGGGTTCTGACCGGCCTGGACTTCTTCTTCTCCTCTCGCGCATGCCTCCCGCTCCCTCGCTCGCGTCCATGAGATATCTTCATGTCCAGCTCCATGTCCAGCTTCACGGCCATCTTGACGTCCGTCTTCATGTCCAGCTGCTCCTCTCCTCGTGCGATGCTCGTCTCTTGATACCTGATGATACATAAGTAATAGGATTTAGGTAGTATAAAGTTCTCATCAATCAAAGTATCGTTTAGGAACAAGTTCACCTGTTGTTTAAGTAGCTTCGCACGAGCTCGTGTTATTGGTCCAATCCTGACTTGTTGGACTTGAGCTTCACAGCAGGTTCATCTTCAGTTGGTAATGACGGAGTAGTAGTGAGGTAGGGATGTCCTCATCATCTCCCCCCCCCTTCAAAAGGCGTCGACCCCGACGCTCCAAGGTCTTCTCCGTCATATGGTGTCAAATCAGCAACATTGAAAGAATTACTGACACCAAACTCATCCTCTGGAAGATCTATCGAGTATGCATTATCATTGATCTTGGCAAGCACTTTGTAAGGACCATCACCACGAGGCTTCAACTTAGACTTCCGTAGCTTCGGGAACCTATCCTTGCGAAAATGTACCAGACCAAATCACCAAGCTTGAACAACATCTCCTTGCGCTTCTTATTCATCCTTGCAGCATTGCTCTTGCCTTTCTTCTCAATCAACTCTTTAGTCTTCTCATGAATCTTCTTCACATAATCTGCCCTCTTTGATGCCTCCATATTAACTCTCTCATGTATGGGCAAAGGCAACAAGTCAAGTGGAGTAATGGGTTTGAAACCATACACCACCTCAAAAGGACATAGCTCCGTGGTAGAATGTACCGCCCTGTTGTAAGCAAACTCCACATGCGGCAAACACTCTTCCCACTCCTTCAGGTTCTTCTTGATCATGGATCTCAACAGTTGTGACAATGTTCTATTCACCACTTCACTTTGACCATCAGCTTGGGGATGACAAGTAGTGCTGAACAAGCAGCTTTTCCCAGCTTTCTCCAAAGCGTCTTCCAGAAGTAGCTCATAAACTTCACGTCACGATCAGAAACAATAGTCTTTGGGACTCCATGTAGACGTACAATCTCCCAAAACAGGTCAATATACGATCACGCTCTTGTGGCAGGCAACAAAGTGTGACATCTTAGAAAACCTATCCACTACCACAAATATAGAATCATGGCCTCTTAGTACGCGGCAAACCCAACACAAAATCCATACTAATATCCTCCCATGGTGTAGTAGGTGCCGGTAAAGGAGTATACAAACCGTGAGGCTTCAGCTTGGACTTGGACTTGTTGCAAGTAATGCATCTCCTCACATATCTATCCACGTCCCGCCTCATCTTTGGCCAATAAAAGTGGTCAGCTAGCATGAGTAGCGCTTCTCACGCCCAAAGTGACCCATCAAACTCCAGTGTGATTCCTGCAATAAGAGCAAACGCACAGACGATTCTGGAACACATAGCTTGTTAGCCCTAAACAAGAACCCATCATGTATGTGATATTTTTCCCATGCTTTACCAAGAGCACATAAGCGATATGGTTCAGCAAAATCATGATCAGTGGCATACAAATCACATAGTATCTCTAAACCAGGAATTTTAACATCAAGTTGGGTTAATAGCATATTCTTCCTAGATAAAGCATCAGCAACAATATTATCTTTTCCCTTCTTATGCTTAATAATGTATGGAAAGACTCAATGAATTCAATCCACTTAGCTAGACGCTATGCAAAGTAGATTGAGCTTTCGTATTTTAAAGCTTCATGATCAGAATATGATAAATTCTTTTGGCCACAAGTAATGTTGCCAAACCTCAAGAACTCTAATTAAAGCATACAATTCTTTATCATAGATAGGATAGTTCAACTTAGCACCAGAGTTTCTCAGAAAATATGCAATTGGGCGACCCTCTTGCATCAACACACCACCAATTCCAATACCACTAGCATCACATTCAATCTCAAATTGCTTATTGAAATCAGAAGTGCAAGCAACGGTGCAAGTTAACAATCGTTTCAGTTCATCAAAAGCATGATCTGGGCTGCGCCCACTCAAAGACAACACCCTTTTTAGTCAAGTCATTCAAAGGTGCAGCAATAGTAGAAAAATTGGGCACAAAACGGCGATAAAACCCAGCTAGACCATGAAAACTTCTAACTTGACTCACATTCATGGGAGTAGGCTAATTTTGAATAGCTTCAATTTTAGACACATCTACTTCTACTCCATGCTTAGAGACAACATAACCTAGAAATATGACCTTATCTTTGCAAAATGTGCACTTCTCAAGATTACCATAGAGTTGATTATCACGCAACACTTGCAAAACATGTCGAATATGTATAGTATGATCAGATTCATTGCGGCTGTAGATTAATATGTCATCAAAATACACAACCACAAATTTGCCAATAAATTCACGCAAAACATGGTTCATCAGTCTCATGAAAGTGCTAGGTGCATTAGTTAAACCAAAAGGCATGACTAACCACTCATATAAACCAAATTTTGTTTTAAAGGCTGTTTTCCACTCATCCCCTTCTTTCATCCTAATTTGATGATAGCCACTACGCAAATCAATTTTAGAGAACACAACAGCACCACTCAATTCATCTAGCATATCCTCTAAACGGGAATAGGATGACGATATCGAATAGTAATGTTGTTTATAGCTCTACAATCTACGCACATACGCCAAGTACCATCTTTCTTAGGAACTAGAATAACAGGAACACACAAGGACTAAGGCTTATGCGAATATAACCTTTGTCGAGTAGCGCTTGTACTTGCTTCTGTATCTCCTTCGTCTCTTCGGGATTAGTGCGATATGGCGCCCTATTGGGCAGCGATGCTCCGGGAATCAAGTCAATTTGATGCTCAATACCTCGCAATGGTGGTAGTCCTGGGTACCTCCTCCGGAAACACGTCGCCGAATTCCTGCAAAACATTAGAAACACCAAGAGGAAGAGGGGTCATGTCATTAGAAACCAAAACCGTACCCCCGTACAAAAGCACAAGAGGCATGGCCGTAGGATCCTCACTAAATTCTCTCATGTCTTCTTTGGTGGCTAATGAGACTAAGGAATTCACTCTCTCACTTTTCGTTATATCACTCACGACATTACAATTCTCTCGCCTATCTAGAGGTGCATCCTCCAAATTCACTTGATCTTCTGACGAGACTCATTGACAATTTGTTGTGGTGACATAGGCTGTAAGTTAATTTTCTTGCCCTTGTACTCCAAGTGATATGTATTGGCACGGCCATTGTGTTGCACAGAACGGTCATAGAGCCAAGGCCGACCCAATAAGAGGTGACAAACCGTCATAGGAACCACATCGAAGTCAATGCAATCCTTATACGGTCCAATCGCAAACTCAACACGCACCATGTGGTTTACCTTCATCTCACCATTGTCGCTCAACCACTGAATATAATATGGATGCGGGTGCGTAGATACTTCAACTTCAGCTTGGTACATAACTCCTTGCTTGCTAAATTGCGGCAACTCCCGCCATCAATAATGACCTTGCAAGCCTTGTCAGGACCAACTAAAGCTTTGGTTTGGAACAAATTGCAGCGCTGAGTAGATGCACTAGGCAACACATTAAGAGCACGCTGCGACACAACAATGGTGCGAGCATCGAAGGATATGCATCTTCACCATCGTTGTCATAGTCATCATTGTCTGGAGCATTTGGATCAACATCATCTCCAGTCTCATACTCATTGTCCTCATTGATAAACATAACTTTGCGGTTAGGACAATCTCTCTTGAAGTGACCCTTGCCACCACATGTATGGCAAAGCATATCACGGTTGCGCGTTGTAGACGCACCAGAACCACTCGTACTTGCAGCAGATTCGGACTTTTTTGCATTAGATACATTGGAGACCGGTTTGCTAGGCGGAGTAGAGTAAGGAGCGGAGCGCGTCGATGGGCGCTGTAGAAGGCGCACGGGTGTAAAACGCCCAGCTCCCGTAGCACGTCCCTTAACCTTTGCTTCTTCAGCCAACGTGATTCAGCTTCTCTTGCATGATGTAACAATTGATTCATATTGGTGTAGGTGTAATGACGAACAATGCCTTTAACATCATACTTCAATCCATTCAGAAAACGCTGCATTGTCATCTCTAGAGACTCACGGACACGACCACGCTGCATAAGCATCTCCATCTCCATGTAGTACTCATCAACAGTCTTCACACCTTGCCTTAATAGTGTTAGCTTATCAAATATGTTCCGCATGTAATTTGTAGGCACAAAACGAGAAGTCATTGCTTCTTTCATAGCACGCCATGTACGGATAGGTTGTGCACCATCTTCATCGAGGTTACGAACCAAAGAATCCCACCAACGCAATGCATAACCATCAAATTCAGAAGACGCAAGCTTGATCTTCCTATCGAGTAGTGTGGATGTAGGCTCCATAATTTCTCAATCTTGAGCTCCCAAGTGAGGTATTCTTCAACATCAGCTCCTCCTTCAAACTTGGGTATGGAAAACTTAGGCTTACCCAATCCATCTTCTTCATCTTGTCCACGACCATTGCAGCCAAGTGGAACCCACCACGAGGACGATGACCACGAGGCGCACCACGAGCATTGTGTGCGTCATCTTCAAGCTGATCGTCATCATCTTCTTGTTGTTGCTGTTGTAGTACAGCAATTTTTCAAAGCGAGAGCATATCCGCAATAGCTGTATATCCGTCATTTGATCAGACAATCCAGGACGGTGACATTAGTAGCATCCAATGTTTGCTTGATCTCATCAACTTTGCATGGCGTTACGCATCTCATTACGAAGAGCTTCATACTCCCTCCAAGTGATGATATCTGCTGAATTCTTGTTCTCCTGGTTAACAATCTTATTATCACTAGCAGACATGATTAGTAGGTTAGTGCACTAAATCAAAAATATATGGTGGTACTCTCACAACTCACTCAAAACTGATAAGAAAAGGAAATCTTACCGTTCCAAAGTAAATTAGTGTTGCTTACCACTTGTAGTAACAACTAGTGCACGGATGTAGCGAAGCGAATATCAAGGGTATAAGAACAATCACACGACAAAGCAGGGTATATGTGGGGCTGTAGGTAGGCTACCTATTTGCACCAATAACAAGCTCTAGCGCTGACCGTAGACAACCAAAGATACTCACACAAGGCGATATAATGGGCAATGCAACTATATGGAGGAAAGGTTGCAATGCACAAGAGAGACGCTAGCAAAGCTCAAAGAGACAAAACAAGATTGCTCAACTACGGATGGAAAAGAAAACTTAGGCCTTTCACTTGATTTCAACTAGCACACACTTTTCTTTTGTATTTTCTTTTTGTAACACACGCAGCTATGTAGCTCTTTTTGCTTCTTTTCAATTTTTCTTTTTTTGATTTTATGACTCAACTCCTTGATAACACGGCCAACAAAATATGCAAAGCACCAAAACCCTAATGAGCAGCTGTCGAGCGGTAAAACTAGTCTCTTCTGGGGAAGTTCCTAGTCACGTATATCGAAAGGCTGTGTCTATGGTTGGGAACAAGCACACTGTACGCTATGTGGACTCGGAGTAACAAAACTGACAATAGAAGATAAACTAGATAATAGAGAAAACACAAACCCTAACAATTCTACTAGAAGAAAGATAAAGCTACGCAAAAACAACTACGAAAAGCAACTAAAACTCGAAATTAGTGCAAGCTATGGCTATGGCAAACCCTAACCCTAAATATTTTTGGCTTTTTCTGGATAGGAAACACTCACAACTCAACTATGGGGTGGATTGTGGATGGCTTACCGAGGAAAACTGGAAATCTGATACCAAGATGATAAGGGGTGGCCCGATCTTCAGTAAGCAACAAAGGTGATGATGATCACGGTGATGGCAGCGGAGATACACGACGATGAAGTGGAAGATAACTTGTATGACGCAACGAGATCTTCGATTGGTCCCTGTCGTCAATGCAACAGCTCTCAACCCTGCAAGATATTCGCAACTCCACACACTTGCGCACGTAGCCGCCGACCACGAAGCGGTAAGTTGCAACCGTCTAATTCCCAATGGAACAGCATCACACAAGACTTAAACAGGATCTACACAATATCCAAGCAATATGGTGGGAATTCAATAGTTTTGCAGAGCAAACAACTAAGAACTAGGTTTATCTTAAACGTGGTCTAAAAATAGGGGTCGTCCAAGGCACTTATATAGGCGTCCGGACGAGTTCTGGTCGAAAAATACAAGGAAAACGACCGAATAGATCTGGTCGAGACAGACTCGACATGTTCGGTCTGGGGTCCGGTCGACTGGCTGTGGACCGCCGGTCCGGCAGTGGTCCGGTCACACCGTGGACGGACTGTCCTGGCCACGGTCCGGTCAATCGGTGGACCGGAAATCGCGGTTTCCGTTTCCGCCCGCACGAGGGGCTTGTCCGGTTGACGTCCGGTTACGCACGTCGACCGCTGGGACCGGCTGGCCGGTCTGGGGCCGGTCCGACCGGTTCGACCGCCTGGACTTCTTCTTCTCCTCTCGCATGCCTCGCCTTCCTCGCGCGCCCATGAGATATCTTCATGTCCAGCTCCATGTCCAGCTTCACGCCATCTTGACGTCCGTCTTCATGTCCAGCTGCTCCTCTCCTCGTGCGATGCTCGCTCTCTTGATACCCGATGATACATAAGTAATAGGATTTAGGTAGTATAAAGTTCTCATCAATCAAAGTATCGTTTAGGAACAAGTTCACCGTTGTTTAAGTAGCTTCGAGCTCGTGTTATTGGTCCAATCGACTTCTGGACTTGAGCTTACAGCAGGTTCATCTTCATTGGTAATGACGAGGTAGTAGTGAGGTAGGGATCCTCATGTCCCTTGACTATAAATATGTATCTAGGTTATCAAAAGGAGGACAATCACGTTCACAACAAACACAAATCAGGCGCCACCCCTTCTTTCGAGGGTTTCTCCCGGTAAGCATCATGCTGCTAGATCGCATCTCGCGATCTAGGCAGCACACGTTTATTCGCTTACCTTGTGCTGCTTGAAGCGTTGTTGATGGCGAGCAGCACTACTTATCGATGTTTTGGGGCTTGCATAGATGCTTTTCTTACGATATCTCGCTTAGCTATTCCCTCGATATCTAGCTGCCCTTACACCTATCCAGGTGGCAGCGTCCTTGTTCGTTGTTTAGCAGATCCGATCCGTTATAGTTGCTCCTTGATTCTTCAAGGATTGGTTTAATATCCGTATGGTTAGGCCTTGCAAACGGGTTGAACGATCCGGTAGTGTGTTAGGTATGGTTTGTTAGTCCTAAGAGGGATGTTCCGGGAATTAACTTAACGTTGGTTTTTAGGCCTCTTTTAGGGTTAGTTTTCCATTATCTTTCGTGGTCTATTAGGCTCAACTACGCGTAGGATGTTCCGATCATACGGTGAAAACCCTAAACGTCGTAGATTGATTTAGCTTTATACTGATCAAGCAGGAGCCCCATGTCATCGTTAACCCGACGTGAACCATGGGCGATCGGCTTTGTGAGCCGATCCAGGGCAACCCGAGAGCCGATCGGGCTCGTATTTAATGTTTACGTGTCCGCCATGCAGAAACTAATCGGCAATCCAACACCTTCCTGGCCAGGTATAGGTCAGGTGGCACGCCCTTGCAACCGCTAGACGTGTGCCGAACATTTGGGACGACGTCGGGACCAGGGCCCACTGCCGCTTTGAAGCCTCCCGGCTCTTCGTGTTGCTTAACCACTCGCCGGTTTGGTGCAACACATTCGGCACGCGTGGGACCATCTTCTCGCAACAACCACGCAACATCCGAGATGGCGGAAGAACCGGTCAAGTATGAAGATTTGCCTCCTGAGCATAAGAAGAAATATGATGACCTAAGGCTATCTTGGAAGCCGATCTCATCGGCGCTTTTGAGAAACCTGCTTCGCACGGGATCAAGTTCAAAGGGTTCCAACCAAGGTGCGCTGGAGGGACTAGATCTATCTCCTTTCGACGAACGTACCAGAGCCCTGCGACAGAGGTTAACTATGCCGTTGCTCACTCTTCATCGGCATTCCGAGAGCTTGGTGAACACGCGTGTCGCGCTCAATGTGGTGCAAGAAGTCATGAAGCACAAGTATTCTCCGTCAGACCTGCTCTAGGAACTCATCAAAGAGAGATACCGCTCTATACCAGGCCGCCACTGCCATACACGACGGCAGCTCCACACAGCAACAAGGTTCACCGACGTACGTTGTCTACAAGGTTGGAGGTGATCCCGGCGATTACCAATTCCTGTATGAGCTGCCCAAGGAGATTCCACATGGATACGTGCACATACGTGCCGCACCGCAACAACCGGATGACCCGTTACATAGGAAGGACGCCACGGAGAGGGATCGCCGGAACGGAGTAGTTGCCGAGCAGAAGCAGTTCTGGAGCAGATGAGAAACAAAGTGGCTAGCCAAATACGCCACCGGTACACGTTATGAACGCTCAACTTCGCAGCCCTACGGTGGATGAGATCACCGCAATCATGAGAGACCAGTTCGGCATCCTGCGAAGAAGAGAATGATCGCATTCTGCCGTATCCCAACGACTATGACCTAATCCCACTACCGCCTAAGTATCGGCTCCCGACTCACAAAATTCTGGATCAGAAGGAACCAGCTCAATCGAGCACGGAGCCGATATTTTGGCACAATGGGCATGGTCTCACTCAGACGAGCTGCGTGTGAGGTTCTTCTCACAATCTCTGGTCCGGTTTGGATGGTACACCTTGCCACCAGATCGTTCGACGTAGCAGCTGAGGAACAATTCCATGTACAATACCATTCAGAAGCTAATGAAGCTGGCATTGCCGATCTGACAGGTTCGGCAGAGGTGAGGAGAGACGGTCTGGTACATCCAGAGGTTCAGACCGTCAGAACCGATGTTATTCGGTTCGCCTATCTGAGAAGGAAGCAGCCGAGCCGGCGATAGCAGATTATCAGCGCCGCTCAAAGATGTGACCTTCCAAGCTGACTACAATTCACGCATATGGTTTAGAAATTGACATCGTATGAACAGCGCCACCCGAATTGTACCAGGACAAGCGTCGCCCCTGATCGAGATGGAAGAAGATGATGATTCTGTAGAGATCAGAAGTCGCCGTAGCTGAATGGACTGGGGCAAAGCCCGTGTCCTGCAAGTGGGTGAAACAAATAGCCTGCAAAAGGGTTTGACTTTGATTTGAGCAAACCGGAGCAAATTTTTGATTTGCTGTTGAAGGAGAAACAGCTGAAGTTACCTGAAGGCCACAAAATCCCCACTTTACAAGAGGTGAACGGCAGGCCATACCGCAAATGGCATCACACGTTCACCCATGCCACCAACGACCGCAAAGTCTTGCGCGGACAGATTCAGATGGCGATAGAACAAGGCCGATTACTCTTCGGTCAGTTTGCCATGAGAGTTGACACGCAGCCGTTTCCGGACGTCAACATGGTGGATCTCAGCCACGGCATAAGACGCGAGCCAGGTTTCTCGTTTGATATCAACATGGCAGGGCTTGTAGATCGCCATGGCGAGATAAGCCGAGAGCGTCGTGGCAAAGATAAAAGGAGGCCGATCCACGCGACCGCCCCATGATGACGACGGTATTTGACTGAGGAAGAGGTGATAAGCGTGCGGTATCAACGACCACTTTCCGCGCACCTCCTAAACAAATATGAACAGCCACGATCCGACGTCGGCGCCACGACGAGACAATGACAGATATCTTTGGCCTGATGGACAATAGGAAATACCGTCGACACGAAGGGTATGAGCGTCACGCCAGAGGGAGGTCAAGAGAACAAGAGGACATGGATAGGCATTGGAACTGTCCTTTCTTCAAACACTGCTGGGATTTAGGAATGAGCCGATTGCCTACAATCGAGAACTGCCCGTGCAGAGGAAGAACAAAGTTTCAGTTGTTCAAACGTCAGGACCTCTCCCACCTCAACAAACGAGCTGAATCATCCCAAGATGAAGACTTCAGGAGTCAAGAAGAGGATAGATATCACCGACCAAGGTGGTGTCCTGATGGACTCAGCCACTCCCAAAAGCGCAGAGTGCAACGGCTAAGAAACTTGGAAGAAGCCAGCACCTGTTCACGTTGAGGAAAGCACGGCCTGATCTGGCCGTGAAAATTCAGCAAACACTGAGACAGAGGCTCGCCCACCAAAGAAAGTGTGGCGACCCAAGCAGAAAGCCGATGCAGGGACATCGGCCGATACAAACATGGTGTTCGTTCTCCCGTCGAGTTTTGTGGTCCGAGAGATGAGGGCGTATCATGGCACTTTGATTGCGGGCCACGACCAGTTATCTTTGAAAAGCCACGAGAGAAGAGCTACAGGCATCTGAAAGCCCTATACCTGAAGGGTTATATCAATGGGCAGCCTATCAAGATGCTGGCTGACACGGAGCAGTGCAGTAATGCGTACTCCATGTTACGACGTTTGGGACGTTCCAATGAAGATCCGATCAAGACCAACGTCACGCTAAGCGATTTCTTAACACAACCGCGGTTGGTGTTCTGAACGTGGACTTAACTGTCAAAAGACCATCCCTACATCCTTCATCGTTGACAGCAAGAGCACTTATGCTGTTCGCTAGGAAGGGATTGGATCCATGCTAACTGTTGCATTCCACAATGCATCAAGGCATCATACAATGGGATGGAGATGAAGTGGAGGTGTTCATGCAGATGATTCGATCGATATCTCTTGGCTGCCATGAACATCTGGGAAGCAAATGACCAAGAGCCGCCCTCTGGAAACTGGACGGCCGTGAGCGCATCGGGCTACAAAAATGGGGTGAGGCTGGTCTTATCCACCGGCCCGACGAGTAGCAAGATCCAAGTCTATGGATGTACGTGGCAAGGCCGATCCCTGCGATCGGCCCCAAAAATAAGAAGCAAGGATCTCACCTCGGACATGCCACGTCGCTATAGCAGAGAACCAGAAGTTGTAAACCCTCGTTAAACATTGCAATAAAAGGAGGCCGATTCTAGCAATCGGCCACAATTAGCTCAACCTCGCTCTCGCCCGTGTTCATCATCGATTTAGCAGCGATGGAAAGCCGAGGTATGGGTTTACAGCAGCTGATGGACTAGAAGAGATTGACATTGGTCCTGGGATAAGCCACCAACATCAAGCAAATAGTTGGATTAACAATCGCAAGGGGAGCCGATTCCAGAATCGGCTAAAATTATTCGCACCACACGTGTTCACCGATGTGCTATTTAGCATGGTGAGCTGAGACAAGCTTGAATTGGCTGAAAAGCCGATATCTTCAATCACTTGAAGGATTCGGGGGGCATACACACAGAAGGTACAAGGCCATGAAGTGTACGGGAAGCCGATTCATGAATCGATCGGCTAATAAAAATCGAAAATACAAAAATTCAGCACAGCCGATGTTTGGACATCGACTTCAGAATTATAGAGTTCAAGCTGCCACTTGATCATGGGGCTGGATTTCTTCAAGGATGTTCTTCACCTCTTGCTAATCCCTCCAAGCCCTCTTGGTGCATCGACTCGTGCCAATAATGGCTCATTTGGCTGGTTTCGCGTAGCAGTATCCTCAGAGGTGCCCGAGCTTGAGCCTCGTTGGCTGGACTGCGTCTCCTCTCTGGTATTATCTTCAGTAAAGGTCTACAAGAGCAGGATTAATGAGCTAACATGCTACTGAAGCCTAGAGGGATGTTGGCCTTCAAAGTTCCTGGTGGCCACCTGTCTCCATGCTGTTCTCGCCTTGACCGAGGCTCGGGGCACCGGCCTGAAGATCCGTGACCAGGTTTCATGATCCCGCCTCGAGGCGCCATACCAACGGGAGGAAGGTAACGGATCATGAGTAAAACCGCCAAGTGTCATTATCGCTGGCAAGGTGGTCTAACCTGAAGGAGACCATATTTCTAAATTTTCAGGCTCCTGATAAGGAAAGTTCTGAACTATCCTGATACTTCCTTGGGTTCGGAAGATTGTGCAAGGTTGCCCTGGTGATTTGGAGTGGTTAAGGATTACCGTTTGAGGATCAGAATTGGGACAAGGGTTGCAGGTTATTATTTGAGGGATAACTGAATTAACTTGTCTCGCAATTTATCTAGAAGGACTGATGCGTTGCCATTGTCTCATTAAAACGTTGACCACCTTTGGCAATCAGAAAGTGGCAAGAGGTGAAATCGGTTGATTGGAAATTGAATTGGAAGAACATCTTCATCTTCATTGATTTAAAAAGGTGATTTCTTACAAAGAGAAGCCAATTGCTCAAAGGGAGCAGATTACTACTGCTAATCCTATACTAGTAAGTCCCTACTCTAAGGGCTGTTGCCGTCTTCGCCGTCGCTGGGGTAGCTGCTGATACGTCTCCGACGTATCGATAATTTCTTATGTTCCATGCCACTTTATTGATGATACCTACATGTTTTATGCACATTATATGTCATATTTATGCATTTTCTGGAACTAACCTATTAACAAGATGCCGAAGAGCCGCTTGCTGTTTTCTGTTTTTGGTTTCGAAATCCTAGTAAGGAAATATTCTCGGAATTGGACGAAATTCCCAGGGTCCTATTTTTGCACGAAGCTTCCAGAAGACCGAAGAGATAACGGGGCCACGAGGTGGCCGACACGTGGCGGCGCGGGCCCCCGGCCGCGCCACCCCGTCATCCTGGGCCCCTCGTGAGCCCCCCTGACCTACCCTTCCGCCTACTTAAAGCCTCCGTCGAAAACCCCGCATCGAGAGCCACGATACGGAAAACCTTCCAGAGACGCCGCCGCCGCGAATCCCATCTCGGGGGATTCAGATCGCTCCGGCACTGCCGAGAGGGATTCATCTCCGGAGGACTCTTCATCGCCATGATCGCCTCCGGAGTGATGAGTGAGTAGTTCACCCCGACCATGGGTCCATAGCAGTAGCTAGATGGTCGTCTTCTCCTTGTTGTGCTTCATTGTTGGATCTTGTGAGCTGCCTAACATGATCAAGATCATCTATCTGTAATACTATATGTTGTGTTTGTCGGGATCCGATGGATAGAGAATACTATGTTATGGTGATTATCAATCTATTGTTTATGTGTTGTTTATGATCTTGCATGCTCTCCGTTATTAGTAGAGGCTCTGGCCAAGTTTTTACTCTTAACTCCAAGAGGGAGTATTTATGCTCGATAGTGGGTTCATGCCTTCATTGACACCGGGACAGTGACAGAAAGTTCTAAGGTTGTGATGTGCTGTTGCCACTAGGGATAAAACATTGATTCTATGTCTAAGGATGTAGTTGTCGATTACATTACGCACCATACTTAATGCAATTGTCTGTGCTTAGCAACTTAATACTGAATGGGTTCGGATGATAACCTGAAGGTGGACTTTTTAGGCATAGATGCACTTGGATGGCGGTCTATGTACTTTGTCGTAATGCCCAATTAAATCTCACTATATTTATCATATCATGTATATGCATTGTTATGCCTTTCTCTATTTGTCAATTGCCCGACTGTAATTTGTTCACCCAACATGCTTTTATCTTATGGGAGAGACACCTCTAGTGAACCGTGGACCCCGGTCCTATTCTTTACATAGCATACAATCTACCGCAATTGTGTTTTACTATTTTCTTGCAAACAATCATCTTCCACTCGATACGCTTAATCCTTTGTTACAGCAAGCCGGTGAGATTGACAACCCACCGTTTCGTTGGGGCAAAGTACTTTGTTTTGTTGTGCAGATTCCACGTTGGCGCCGGAATCCCTGGTGTTGCGCCGCATCACATTCTCGCGACCATCAACCTTCAACGTGCTTCTTGGCTCCTCCTGGTTCGATTAAACCTTGGTTTCTCGAGGGAAAACTTGCTATTGTGCGCATCATACCTTCCTCTTGGGGTTCCCAACGAACGTGTGTGAGTTACACGCCATCAAGATCTTTTTCTGGTTGCCGGAGATCAAGACACGCTGCAAGGGGAGTCTCCACTCAATCTCTTTACTTTGTTTTTGTCTTGTTTATTTTATTTACTACTTTGTTTGCTTCACCTAAACAAAACACAAAAATTAGTTGCTAGTTTTACTTTATTTACTGTCTTGTTCTCTATATCAAAAACACAAAAAATTAGTTACTTGCATTTACTTTATCTAGTTTGTTTTATTTACTGTTGCTAAAATGAATACCCCTGAAAATACTAAGTTGTGTGACTTCACAAATGCAAATAATAATGATTTCCTATGCACACCTATTGCTCCACTCGCTACTACAGCAGAATTCTTTGAAATTAAACCTGCTTTACTAAATCTTGTCATGAGAGATCAATTTTCCGGTATTAGTTCTGATGATGCTGTCCCATCTCAATAATTTTGTTGAACTTTGTGAAATGCAAAAGTATAAGGATGTAGATGGTGATATTATTAAATTGAAAGTGTTTCCTTTCATTAAGAGGAAGAGCTAAAGATTGGTTGCTATCTTTGCCTAAGAATAGTATTGATTCATGGACTAAATGCAAGGATGCTTTTATTGGTAGATATTATCCTCGCTAAAATTATATCTTTGAGAAGTAGCATAATGAATTTTAAGCAATTAGATACTGAACATGTTGCTCAAGCATGGGAGAGAATGAAAACTTTGGTAAAGAATTGCCCAACCCATGGACTGACTACTTGGATGATCATCCAAACCTTCTATGCAGACTAAATTTTTCACGGAATTTATTGGATTCAGCTGCTGGAGGTACCTTTATGTCCATCACATTGGGGGCGGCTACAAAACTTCTTGATGATATGATGATAAATTACTCTGAATGGCACACGGAAGAGCTCCACAAGGTAAGAAGGTAAATTCGTTGAAGAAACCTCTTCCTTGAGTGATAAGATTGATGTGATTATGTCTATGCTTGTGAATGGTAGATCTAATGTTGATCCAAATAATGTTCCTTTAGCTTCATTGGTTGCTCAAGAAGAAAATGTTGATGTGAATTTCATTAAAAATAATAATTTCAACAACAATGCTTATAGGAACAACTCTGTAATAACTATAGGATATCCTTCGCTAATGGTAATGGTTATGGTAATTCTTATGGGAATTCTTACAACAATAATAGGAGTGTACCCCTGGTCTTGAAACTATGCTTAAAGAATTTTAGTACACAAAACCTTTTAACAAATCTGTTGAGGAAAAGCTTGATAAAATTGATACCATTGCTTCTAGAGTTGATAGACTTGCCTCTTATGTTAATCCTTTAAAATTGAAAGTTATGCCTAATAATGATATTGATAATAAGATGACTACTACAGCAAATGCCATCCAAGTTAGAATTAATGAGAATATAAGATTAATGGCTGAACTGTGCTAGGTGGGATAGAGAAGAAAATGAAAAACTAGCTAAAGAGAATAATGTAGCTAAAGTTTGGACTATTACCACCACTAGTAATGCTAATTCTTCACATGTTGCTGCACCTCCTACTATCAATGGTAAAATAATTGGTGTTGGCAATGTTTCTACTCCTAGTGCAAAGCGAACAAAACTGCCTGAAATTGCTAAAACTGCTGAAACTGCTTGTGATAAAACTGCTGAATTTTTTTCCAACCTTGGGAACAATGATCCCATTGCTGTAGCTCATAATGATTTAGATTTTGATGATTGCCACATCTCTGAAGTTATAAAGTTCTTACAAAAACTTGCTAAAAGTCCTAATGCTAGTGCTATAAATTTAGCCTTTACAAAACATATTACAAATGCTCTCATAAAAGCTAGAGAAGAGAAACTAAAACTTGAAACTTCTATTCCTAGAAAGTTAGAAGATGGTTGGGAGCCCATCATTAAAATGAAATTCAATGACTTTGAATGTAATGCTTTATGTGATCTTGGTGCAAGTATTTCTGTTATGCCTAAAAATATTTATGATATGCTTGACTTGCCACCATTGAAGAATTGTTATTTGGATGTTAATCTTGCCGATAATGTTAAAAAGAAACCTTTGGGGAGGATTGATAATGTGAGCATTACGGTTAACAATAACCTTGTCCCCGTTGATTTTGTTGTTTTGGATATCGAATGCAATGCATCTTGTCCTATTGTGTTGGGAAGACCTTTTCTTCGAACCGTTGGTGCTTATTGATATGAGGGAAGGTAATATTAAATATCAATTTCCTCTCAAGAAAGGTATGGAACACTTCCCTAGAAAGAGAATGAAGTTGCCTTTTGATTCTATTATTAGAACAAGTTATGATGTTGATGCTTCTACTCTCGATGTTACTTGATTTGCACTTTCTGCGCTGAAAGGCGTTAAAGAAAAGCGCTTATGGGAGACAACCCATGTTTTTACTACAGCAATTTTTTGTTTTGTTGAGTCTTGGAAGTTGTTTACTACTGTAGCAACCTCTCCTTATCATGTTTTTGTGCCAAGTAAAGTTAAACAGCATTGCTGTCTGTCACGAATCTGGGCACAGTCCTCTGTAGAAAATTCGAAAAATCTGCCAATTTACGAGCGTGATCCTCAGATATGTACGCAACTTTCATTAGTTTTGAGTTTTTCCATTTGAGCAAGTCTGTGCCAGCTTTAAATTCGTCTTTACGGACTGTTCGTTTTTGACAGATTCTGCCTTTTATTTCGCATTGCCTCTTTTGCTATGTTGGATTTATTTCTTTGATCCATTAATGTCCAGTAGCTTTATGCAATGTGTAAAGAATGATTGTGTCACCTCTGAATGTGTGAATTATTAATTGTGCACTAACCCTCTAATGAGTTTGCTTGAAGTTTGTGAAGGAAGTTTTCAAGGGTCAAAAGAGGAGAATGATATATTATGATCAAGAGGAGTGAAAGCTCTAAGCTTGGGGATGCCCCGTGGTTCACCCTGCATATTTTAAGAAGACTCAAGCGTCTAAGCTTGGGGATGCCCCCATTCATCGACAACATCATCGTGTTCCTCCCGAAACTATATTTTTATTCAATCACATCTTGTGTTCTTTGCTTGGAGCGTCGGTTTGTTTTTGTTTTTGTTTTTGTTTGAATAAAATGGATCCTAGCATTCACTTTGTGGAGAGAGACACGCTCCGCTGTTGCATATGGACAAATATGTCCTTAGGCTTTTCTCATAATGTTCAAGGCGAAGTTTCTTCTTCGTTAAATTGTTATATGGTTGGAATTGGAAAATGCTACATGTATAATTCTAAAATGTCTTGGATAATGTGATACTTGGCAATTGTTGTGCTCATGTTTAAGCTCTTGCATCATATGCTTTGCACCCATTAATGAAGAATTACATAGAGCTTGCTAAAATCTGATTTGCATATTTGGTCTCTCTAAGGTCTAGATAATATCTAGTATTGAGTTTTGAACAACAAGGAAGACGGTGTAGAGTCTTATAATGTTACAATATGTCTTTTATGTGAGTTTTGCTGCACCTGTTCATCCTTGAGTTTGCTTCAAATAACCTTGCTAGCCTAAACCTTGTATCGAGAGGGAATACTTCTCATGCATCCAAAATCCTTGAGCCAACTACTATGCCATTTGTGTCCACCATACCTACCTACTACATGGTATTTCTCCGCCATTCCAAAGTAAATTGCTTGAGTGCTACCTTTAAAATTCCATCATTCACCTTTGCAATATATAGCTCATGGGACAAAATAGCCTTAAAACTATCGTAGTATTGAATATGTACTTATGCACTTTATATTTTGTTAAGTTGCTTGTTGTGCGATAACCATGCTTCGGGGAACGCCATCAACTATTGTTGAATATCATGTGAGTTGCTATGCATGTCCGTCTTGTCTGAAGGATCTATCATTTTAGTGGTTGGAGCATGCAAAATTGTTAGAGAAGAACATTGGGCCGCTAACTAAAGCCATGAATCATGGTTGAAGTTTCAGCTTTGGACATATATCCTCAATCTCATATGAGAATAATAATCATTGCTACATGCTTATGCATTTAAGAGGAGTCCATTATCTGTTGTCCATGTTGTCCCGGTATGGATGTCTAAGTTGAGAATAATCAAAAGCGAGAAATCCCAAATGCGAGCATTCTCCTTAGACCTTTGTACAGGCGGCATGGAGGTACCCCTTTGTGACACTTGGTTGAAACATGGCATGCAAAGACCCAGTAGTCCAAGCTAAGTAGGACGAGGTGCGGACACTATTAGTATACTATGCATGAGGCTTGCAACTTGTAAGATATAATTTACATAACTCATATGCTTTATTACTACCGTTGACAAAATTGTTTCATGTTTTCAAAATAAAAGCTCTAGCACAAATACAGAATCGATGCTTTCCTCTTTGAAGGACCATTCTTTTACTTTTATTGTAGAGTCAGTTTATCTCCCTCCACCTTAAGAAGCAAACACTTGTGTGAACTGTGCATTGATTCCTACATACTTGCATATTGCACTTGTTATATTACTTTATGTTGACAATATCCATGAGATATACATGTTATAAGTTGAAAGCAACCGCTGAAACTTAATCTTCCTTTGTGTTGCTTCAACACCTTTACTTTGATTTATTGCTTTATGAGTTAACTCTTATGCAAGACTTATTGATGCTTGTCTTGAAGTACTATTCATGAAAAGTCTTTGCTATATGATTCACTTGTTTACTCATGTCATTACCTTTGTTTTGATCGCTGCATTCATTACATATGTTTACAAATAGTATGATCAAGATTATGATGGCATGTCACTAAATTATCTTTGTTATCGTTTTACCTGCTCGGGACGAGCAGAACTAAGCTTGGGGATGCTGATACGTCTCCGACGTATCGATAATTTCTTATGTTCCATGCCACTTTATTGATGATACCTACATGTTTTATGCACATTATATGTCATATTTATGCATTTTCCGGAACTAACCTATTAACAAGATGCCGAAGAGCCATTTCTGTTTTTGGTTTCGAAATCCTAGTAAGGAAATATTCTCGAATTGGACGAAATCTTCGCCCAGGTCCTATTTTTGCACGAAGCTTCGAAGACCGAAGAGGGGCCTGGGGCCACGGGTGGCGGCGCCGGCCCCGGCCGCGCCACCCTGTCATCTGGGGCCCTCGTGAGCCCCCGACCTACCCTTCCGCCTACTTAAAGCCTCCGTCGCGAAACCCCAGAGAGCCACGATACGGAAAACCTTCCAGAGACGCCGCCGCCGAATCCCATCTCGGGGATTCAGAGATCGCCTCCGGCAGAGGGGATTCATCTCCGGAGGACTCTTCATCGCCATGATCGCTCCGGAGTGATGAGTGAGTAGTTCACCCTGACCATGGGTCCATAGCAGTAGCTAGATGGTCGTCTTCTCCTTGTTGTGCTTCATTGTTGGATCTTGTGAGCTGCCTAACATGATCAAGATCATCTATCCGTAATACTATATGTTGTGTTTGTCGGATCCGATGGATAGAGAATACTATGTTATGGTGATTATCAATCTATTGTTTATGTGTTGTTTATGATCTTGCATGCTCTCCGTTATTAGTAGAGGCTCTGGCCAAGTTTTTACTCTTAACTCCAAGAGGGAGTATTTATGCTCGATAGTGGGTTCATGCCTTCATTGACACTGGGACGTGAAAGTTCTAAGGTTGTGATGTGTGTTGCCACTAGGGATAAAACATTGATTCTATGTCTAAGGATGTAGTTGATTACATTACGCACCATACTTAATGCAATTGTCTGTTGCTTAGCAACTTAATGCTGAATGGGGTTCGGATGATAACCTGAAGGTGGACTTTTAGGCATAGATGCGCTTGGATGGCGGTCTATGTACTTTGTCGTAATGCCCAATTAAATCTCACTATATTTATAATATCTATATGCATTGTTATGCCTTTCTCTATTTGTCAATTGCCCGACTGTAATTTGTTCACCCAACATGCTTTTATCTTATGGGAGAGACACCTCTAGTGAACTGTGGACCCCGGTCCTATTCTTTACATAGCATACAATCTAAATTGTGTTTTACTATTTTCTTGCAAACAATCATCTTCCACTCGATACGCTTAATCCTTTGTTACAGCAAGCCGGTGAGATTGACAACCTCACTGCTGTTGGGGCAAAGTACTTTGTTTTGTTGTAGATTCCACGTTGGCGCCGAATCCCTGGTGTTGCGCCGCATCACATTTCGCGACCATCAACCTTCAACGTGTTTGGCTCCTCCTGGTTCGATTAAACCTTGGTTTTTTTCTGAGGGAAAACTTGCTACTGTGCGCATCATACCTTCCTCTTGGGGTTCCCAACGAACGTGTGAGTTACACGCCATCACTGCCGTCATTGCTGCTGTCGACGATTTCCTCGTCGCTGCTACTGTAACCTTCGGAGGCTTCTTCCTCTTCGTCATCGTCGTCCTCATCCGACCAAGCCAGCCACGGATGCGCTTTGGCGGCGGTTCGTTTGAGGAGGTGTCGTCTCCTCTTTCTTCGTGTCGAGGAGACGTCTTCGTCTTCATCGTCCTCTTCTTCTTCTTTGGTGGAGGAGGTGAATTTGCCCCGGAAGGGGGTCGTCGTCGCTCTCCGCCTCCGTTCTCCGTCGATCAAGAACCAAAGGTCATCTTCCCGTGTCAGGGGCATGTCGCCATCCGACCACGAGGTCGGTCGGCCCTCCGGCACGAAGTCGGTCAAAATCCTGCTCATCCCAATGCTCGGGAGCGCGCCGATTGTACGCTCCATCTGATTGACCGCCTACTTCACTCGAGGAAGAGGATTGGGAGGAGGAAGAGGAAGCCATGGCTACAGAGGAAGAGGGTTTTTTGGCTGACGGCTGGTTTGGAACAAGGGAATGAAGAGGTGAACTGTTCGATGCGGTTAAATAAAAGGAGATATATTGGAGATTCAATGCTCGAACAGTTTCGAGGATGTGGTGCCAAACTGTCAAGTCGCAGAAGTTGAGAAGGCAAGGCGTCATGATGAAGGATACCGACGGTTCTGCTCCACGACATGATGAAGAAAAACAGTGGTTTTGAAATTATCATTACCAAAACCAGGGGCATGTGTTATCACCAGATTTTGGCCAAATCAGAGATGGCCGTAAGTGAAGATGGGCTTGAAGGATACACGCGTGGAGCATCTTTGAAGCGGCCTTGCACGAAGAGTTTGGGCTTAATTGCCCATGTATCCGTAATATAGTAGATCACATCTTAGTTTAGAATTAAAAGATAGAGTTTGACCCGTGCACGGTTAGGTGCACGCTCGAATTAGAAAGTCCTTGACTATAAATATGTATCTAGGGTTATCGAAAAGGAGGACAATCACGTTCACAACAAACACAAATCAGCGCATCGCCACCCCTTCTTTCGAGGGTTTCTCCCGGGTCATGCTGCCTAGATCGCATCTCGCGATCTAGGCAAAGACACGTTATTCGTTTACCTTGTGCTGCTCAGACAAGTGTTGTTGATATAGTAGCACTACTTATCGTAGATGTTTTGGGGCTTGCATAGATGCTTTTCTTACGCATATCCTTAGCTATGCCGTCCCTCGATATTTGCTGCCCTTACACCTATCCAGGTGTAAGGGCAGCGTCTGCTTGTTCGTTTAGTAGATCTGATCCGTTATAGTTGCTCCTTGATTCTTCAAGGATTGGTTTAATATCCGTATGGTTAGGCCTTGCAAACGGGTTGAACGATCCTAGAGTGTTAGGTATGGTTTGTTAGTCCTAAGAGGGATGTTCGGGAATTAACTTAACGTTGGTTTTTAGGCCTCTTTTAGGGTTAGTTTTCCATTATCTTTCGTGTCTATTAGGCTCAACTACGCGTAGGATGTTCCGATCATACGGTGAAAACCCTAAACTGTCGAGATTGGTTTAGCTTATGATCAAGCAGGAGCCCCATGTCATCGTTAACCCGACGTGAACCATGGGGCGATCGGCTTTGTCGATCCACAGGGCAACCCGAGAGCCGATCGGGCTCGTATTTAATGTTTACGTGCCCATGCAGAAACTAATCGAAGCAATCCAACACCTTCCCGGCCGTATAGGTCGTGGCACGCCCTTGCAACCGCTAGACGTGTGCCGAACATTTGTGGACGACGTCGAGAGACCAGGCCCATTGCCGCCTTGGAAGCCTCCCGGCTCTTCGTGTTGCTTAACCACTGCTCGCCGGTGGGTTTTGGCAGGCAACAGAACTATAACCATGACATTTACTGTGGATCGGAGGGGTACCCCAAAATCAGTACTAGTAAAGGTAGTGGACATCAACAATTCACCCAATCTTTTTGCCAAGAATCAGTAACTACTAGAGGTAATAGACATCAACATTTTACCTCAAAAATTGCTATCTACTTGGCAAATCCCTGAGACGTAGCATCGATGCTTGATAAAGATGAGCAGCAAACAACTTACTTAAGGGTATGAGTAACTTAACTACCATGGATAATCAACTTAATTAAGCGCTTTATACTGATCAAGCAGGAGCCCCATGTCATCGTTAACCCGACGTGAATCATGGGGCGATCGGCTTTGTGAGCCGATCCACAGGGCAACCTGAGAGCCGATCGGCTCGTATTTAATGTTTACGTGTCCGCCATGCAGAAACTAATCGAAGCAATCCAACACCTTCCCGCCAGGTCGGTGGCACGCCTTGCAACCGCTAGGACGTGTGCCGAACATTTGCGGGACGACGTCGAGAGACCAGGGCCCATTGCCGCTTGAAGCCTCGGCTCTTCGTGTTGCTTAACCATCGCCGGTTTGGCAGGCAATGAACTATAACCATGACATTTACTGTGGATCGGAGGGGTACCCCAAAATCAGTACTAGTAAAGGTAGTGGACATCAACAATTCACCCAATCTTTTTGCCAAGAATCAGTAACTACTAGAGGTAATAGACATCAACATTTTACCTCAAAAATTGCTATCTACTTGGCAAATCCCTGAGACGTAGCATCGATGCTTGATAAAGATGAGCAGCAAACAACTTACTTAAGGGTATGAGTAACTTATCTACCATGGATAATCAACTTAATTAAGCGACTAGAAACTCTACTAAAGTAAAAGATAGCATGGATATTGCACCAAAACAAAACTCGATAAAAATGAGTAGTATATTACCGAGGATAATCTACTAAACTGAAGTGGCTAGCAACTCTAATAAAGAGTGTTCAAGCGATTTAACAGAAGAGAAGGCAGCGAGATGCACTTAGCAGTCAGCTGTAGCCATTCTTATCCCTGGCATCATCCGAGTGTCGGTCCTGAACCCGCTGTCGTGCATCCTTCCAATTCTCTAACCGCCCAGCGTCCGTGCACGGATAGGCCGGGTGCCGTGATGAGCTCGTGAAGAATGTTGCTCCTCCATGGAGACAACATTGCTAGAGAAAGAAGTAAATCGTTGTGGTGTAATTACTAATTAGGGTGTGATTGATTTGTGTCCGAAACATTAAAATAAATTAAACAACTACCTGTATGCAACTTAGAATTAAATTTACACAAAAAGCACCTTAACTAATTCCAGTATCCAACTTAAGCATATTAGTAAAGCAAACTTAATTAAACCATTAGTACTGCTTAAGCATGTTGATGAAACAACAAAGCACAATGGCTACATGTATCCATGAGAAACAAACAGGTTTGATGAATTTGAAAATCGATGACTCGTGCCTCGTTTTGAGCAGGCTAATTAATACCCTGACAAAAATATCAGGCCTCCGCCCATTCCATTCCCAATTTCCCGGGGAAATTTATTATTTGCCCTTCTTTACTTTGGCACTCTATAATTTGCCCTCTTGTACATTTAACTTTCTTTTTTGCCACACATTACTTTGGTAGCTTATGATTTGCCCCTGCCCACATACAATGACCGAACTGACCCTCCAATTTGTTTGACCGAATAGAATGGAGCTATACCCTGTTCGTCTCTCTCTTGGAGTCCAGTTCGTTCCAGAATCTTTCTGCTCCAGCTGCTGCTCACGGCACGGCCAAGCACCTGCTCCCGACAAGACAACGCGTGTGTGGACCCCCTTTGGAATCGGGCGACGAGCAGCACGACTGGGCCGAAGGCGATGCGCATGTTGCCGGCGTGGCCCCGTGCCCCCCATCCCTGCCGCCCCGGTCTCCAGCTTCCCTCGACCAGCTCGTCCGTGGAGAGCCTGCCCCGGTCTCCAGCTTAAATCCTCCAGTTGGAGCGCGGAGACGAGGCACGCTCCAGGCGGCGGCGCACGCGCGGGGATGGCGCCATGGGCGGTGGTGAGGAGGGACAGGGACCTAGACGAAGATGAGCAAGGTACGCTGTAGGAGGGGTCGGGGAGGAGGAGGCAGGCATGTAAATGCAGCCAGGCCGGCCAAGGTGCTGCGAGCGGCGGCGCCGGCGACATCTAGTTAGGGTTCTTCCCCGTTAATCTAAACGACAGGGGCAGCTCTGTCTTGGACATTTTTCCTAAATCCTCAAAGCAAAGAAAATAATTGAAAAGGGCAAATAATAAATCGTGCAATCTAATACTTGCCTGGGCACTCTAGTGTCTTACGCGGTGCTCACGCTTCTCGCATGTCGGATCCCGATCGAACAATCTGAACTCAGCGGCGTTTCCGTCCAAAAATTAAACGACCGCTATCTTTTCCTTCTCTTTCGTCAACTGGTCAAATCTCGTGCTCGTCTCCCATTCCCCTCTCCTCTCGCCCGCATCGACGCCCCGCTCGATCTCCACCTGGTCCGTCTCGTCGGCGGCGAGTTGCTGGTGGGAAACCCCTGCAGGGTTATGCTGGTCGGTTGGGGTAGTTGGGGAGGCCCGTCGACGGCATGGGCGAACGGATCGACGCTACCGAGGTGGGGACAGACGGGGTGAGATGGGTCCTTCGCCGTCGCGGCCCTGCGAATCGACGCGTCCGAGGCGGCGGCGGGGTAGCAGGGGTCGCTGAACGATATGCGCCTGCTCAGCCTCGCGAATCGACGCGGCCGAGGCTGTTGGACGTGCTTCAAGGTGTCCCTAACAGAGTTTCAGCGGCGTGGTTCTGGTAAATGCTTCGACCTCGCTTGATTTCTGCCGTTGTTGCTTCGGGCTGTAGTTTTTGATCTATGCGCATTGGATTTTACCTCCAATTTTTATCCTCGGTGATGTTGGACTAGTATGCACGGTGCTGCTGGTCAGTAGGCACGGTGCTGCTGGCAGTTACAGTAGTCTAGTTGGTGCTCGTGTAGGCTTCCCATCTCGATCTGATTACTCCTCAATCTGATTGTCTTTGCCTGCGACAGCCCAACTAGACTGCTACGGACGGCTCGAGTAGGACAGGCATAAAGATGGCTGGATGGCTCAGCTGTGAGACAGCCATAGACTGCATCGTCTTCAGAAGCACATCGCCATCCTGCGATTTTTTCTGCCATCGGAACTTGCCGTGGCTCTCTTAGGTGTTGCAGAGACTGGATACGTGCTCATGGTGCAGGTACCGTAGATTGGTCTCTGTGATTTCTAACTGCAGTTTACCCTGTAGGATGTAGCAAGTAGGCGTTGTGATTTTGAAGATCAGTGTACTTTAGCCTTGAAGTTAAATGGTAACATAATACGTAGCTATGGTGGTTTCTGTTAGGGTTCATGTTATCATCCATTAGTTCAGCTCATTATGCAGTGACACATGTAGTTTTGGGTCAATAGTTACATACATGCTATCCCAACCGCTTGATGCAATTCATTTTGTGGAGTTTCTCAATAATTTCGTTTGAATTTTATTGTCCAACATGTATGAAGTTTTATGTTGTAGAAACCGTGATTATGGATGTAACTAGCACATCAGGACATGTATATTGTATGTAATATTATGCTCCTAGGTTGTATGTTTGTCAACTTGTAATTATTTGATCGTAATTAACTAATTATGCAA
The DNA here is from genome assembly GCA_030979885.1 of Lolium multiflorum. Lineage (NCBI taxonomy): Eukaryota > Viridiplantae > Streptophyta > Magnoliopsida > Poales > Poaceae > Lolium > Lolium multiflorum. Next base: position 117,578,455 of record CM061747.1, on the reverse strand, counting down.
TGGGGTATGTATATTCGTTACAGTAGATGGTGTAAAAGTTAGATAATAATTACATCCTGTTCCCTACCAGTATGCACATTGGGATATTGTAGGCAGAAGAGGATGTATATTTTTTTGTTAGGATGTATATTTTAGGCAATACGATGTATTTTTTTTGCTGGGAATATTTCCTAGGAACATTTGTTACATGCTGTTTACCAATTTGTTAGATGTAACTTTTGTTTTATTTTCATACCCATCAGTATATATTTTGCTTCCAGGAATGTATAATCATGCATGTTCATATCCATAATAAATTAATAATGGTGACAAATTTATGCTCATGGACACACTTTCTTTTCGTGCCTTCTTATATGTATTGTTCTATAGATAGTATGTAACTTTAAGGTCTAGTCGAGCTGTATGATAGGTGAAATCCGTACTTGCAACACATAGAACATTTCCATGTTTATGAAATAGTACATTTTGTATAGAAGCTTAATATACAAGACAAAGAAGCAAGCACATTTTCATATCAGCAAATAGCATGTAGTTTGCCTGAGCTTGTTTTCAAGTCTAGAAATTTGCGGCTGTTATTATGCTCTTACTTGAGATTTGCATGCAAACAATACAAACCTACTACTAACTTTGTTTGTGTCATTTTTCTTACAGTTCATAAAAAACTCGGCTTTCTACTTCACTGCGCACTCATGTCGCCTGCAATTGCAGTGAGCATAACCTGAAGGATCTCATACATGTCAGTTGTGAGTGGTGGTACAAAGTTTGGATCTCACGAACTTTGTGAAATACAAGATGCTCTTTTGTTTATTGCTTTCACAGTAAACCATTTTATACATCCTGGATCTTTTTTCCTGCTCCAGAGCGTATATCATATCAGTTCTTCCTACTTTGTGATGGCTCTACTATGAGATCTGGCTAGCTTTGTTGCTGTCCCTGGATCGTTTTGTTACATCTATGCACTCATCTCTTCTTGGGTTGGGGATGGGCAGTGGGGGTAGGTGATCCAGAAGAATTTTTACATCTAAGTTGTTCTTGGTATAGTATCTATTCTACTAGTAAATTTGGATGAGTAGTTGAGCAGAAGTATCTTCATCCAAGTCAGGTATTTTGCACAGAGGATGGACTAGATCCGTTTTGGTTAGATACTTTTTTGTTTGGGGTAATTGCATGTATTTTTGTTCTGCGAACTGGCACTGCAATGGAGTTTTCAGCGGTCCCTCGGGTCTTTTTGTTAAGGCAGACTCGTTGCTGTTTGCCCACGCCTAAACAAAAGCAAGTGTGAACTCATGCTATTTTCGGTAGCTGCCGTTATCAGGTCGTGGGACCACTTACTATTCCTGGAAATATTCCCTTTCACACAGGGGGGGCACCGGGTAGAGCAAACCAGTAACGGCGCACTCCCTAGCCACGTCCATAATAAATTTACCAAAGTAAAGAGTGGCAAAAAATTGAAGTCTCTACTACTTAAAAAGACTAAAGTGGTTCCTTATTCTGCCATCCACAATACGTCAAACTCTTCGTCGTCCGTCCGAATGACCAATTTACCCTCCCACCAAAATACATACTACTGCAAGTGCCATCTCACCGTTTCATCTCTTTTCGTCTCCACACACGACTGAACATCCCACCGCCGCCGCCCAGACCTTACCTAATCCACGATCTCAGAAGTCCAAACCGACACCCTACTGCCCCGCGGACGCCGCCACACTCTCCCGCCCTCCAACTGTCATGGCCGCCCTCTCCCTGACCGCGCGGCCGCACTGCCCTGGCCGCCTGCCCTACCCGATGCGCTTCACCGCCGCACCAGATCTCCCAACGTCGCCCGTCACCAGCCCAGCCGGCTCCGCCGCCCATCGCCGCCGCCCTGCACCCGCCGTCCGGTGCCCGCACACAGATCGACGGCGTACTTCTCCCCAAGACGGTGGGCTCACATCCCTGCACATTGATACAAATCAAATTTCAAGGTACCTGAATCACAATATCCATTACTACGTGTAAGCTGCATTGATTTATCCAACAATTTGTTGCAGCTGTGTTGCTGTACACGGAATATAGCATACGACAGAAAGTGTCTCAAACTGCCATCGGCACATTAGATCATCTTCTGAGTGCCTGCACAAATTATTATTATTATTTGATGGGACCAAAAAGATAAGATAGATAGCAGATGGTGAAAGAATGAAAACTGAGAAATTTAGATTGCACAGGAACACAATAGGTGAGAGCCTGCATTTGATCGAGGTCTTGTTTTCTAGATCAATCTGTAACATACAGATGGAGCAAAGAAGTCCAGGACATCATGGACAGGGGAAGAGCGATGAGGCACAGATTCGCCAGAGGTTTCAGTGGTGGCTTAATTGAGCGGAGAGGTGGAAAAAGCTGTAGGTCGGGCGGACTGTGGCGGCGTAGGGCGGATTGAAGGACTGTGAATGATTGGTTAGGAGTCCAGAGTTGGTATGGAGATTATCGTGAAAAGAGTTATCTCATTTGTTGATTATTAGATCTAACAGTGGCTAACACTTTTAACTCCTAGAGAGTCTCTAAGTTATAAGATTTGCGCTTAGCTGAAACGAGGATACCGGTTGGTTTTTGTCTAGCTTCTTATTATTTCTTATTTCCTCAGTTCTACATGGTTGTGTTAGATTTGCATGTGTGTTCTGTTAATATAAAGATACCACACCGTAGAAAACATGAAATCGAAATCGAACCTTTATTGGACTAAAAAATATTATAGCCTTTTAACATGGCCATGATATAACATGAAAAATAGGAAATAGAACAAACAAAGAGTGATGGAACAATGACCTGTAGCAGTTGCAACTATTGGCACCATAATTTTCAGTATGTACTCATGTGAATAATTTGACACAACATGTGCAGAAACACATTAGCTTCTGGGTTCTGGCTGATTGAAAATAGACTAAAGTTGAACGAAACATCTTTGCCCCATTCCTTTCTGATTTGTACTGGAAATAGACCTGTTCTCATTCAGTGACTTATACCTGAAGACTACCAATAGATGACCATTGATACCGCAGGAATAATCTATCATCAACCATTATTTGAGGCTCTTTGCTTATATGTTTCTCCCAAATCATTGTATTCCTTTCCTTTATCTAAAGCTATAATTGAACTGCAGTTTTGTGTGATGATGTTGTGAAACAAAGGTTAAAAGTATAGTGGATGCAGAGATATATAGAGCATCTGGATAAAGAAAAAAATAAAACAGGAGAAAATAAAGAAATGCACTTAACCTGAAAATTACTTCTTCTTGGACATTAGGCAACCTTTTACAGCATCCATAGGCATCTAGAGGTATATCTCACTGAACTTTCCTGCCACTGGATTCAGTTTTGATGTAAATTCTTCTCTTGCGGCATCAATGGTCATTAGATGTAATCATCAAGCTTTGTACATTGTAAGTTCAATCCGCAAGTTCAAAAACAAAATCTTTGCTATGCCTAGCTTTGTAATGAGCTATCTGATACACTCAGAGATTCCTCCCCGACCAACAGCACCATTCGTCCCCTTCACGGCCTCCACAACACCGACCAGAATCCAACATCTTATACTGAATCGAGAGCTAGCATGGCATCCGTTCACGCATCTGTTCTCATGAAACTATTTGTCTAGCTCTGAAATCCATTAAATTCACTAAAAAAATCTTTTGTGTAAATGAATTTTTGTGTTTCTTATTGTGAAAGTAATATCCACGCATGTCTGAACTTGGAGCATAAGAGCTAACATCACCCCTGTAGTCCTAGAGAAGTCCCGCTCTTCAGAAATCAGTTTTAACTTGCTTTTCTATTGGTGATCTTTTTTTACTATTGGACCTTCAGTGAAATTGTGATGTGAAATTTCTCTATGTTCTAATCATCCGAAAGTAACATGGCACGTGTCCACATAGTTGTTCTCATGACACTATTTGTCTGGCTCTGACATCCATTATATTCACCTCTTGATACCGAGATGATCATGTAGAAGACGGACGAGCAGATAAAGAAAGAGGTACACAATTCTATGTGTTAATCATGTTCAACTGATGTTTGGCAGGAGGTCGATGTTCTGTTGTGAGTTCGCCTGAGGTGCTTTATTTTCTGCAGCCAGAGTTTAAGGCTATAGCCAGGAAGGCATACATAATCGCAGTGTCTTGCTTGGACAAGCAAAATGTACCGCTGCCAGTTGTGGTATGAGAATCTTGACTCCCTGAAATCTAAATAAGTCCAGATCTGCTCAATTAATAGGCCATCATATTAAATTATCTTTCTCATATAGCTTGCTTCTTTAGTAGTACGAGTTAAAATTGTGGTCTTGACAAAGTTTGCATGAATATGAGGATTCTCAGATGCAGCTCTTGGATATGGACGAGATACTGGAAATAATACCTATTGATCCACTATTTCTTTTACTTTTTTTCTTGACCTCTAAGGACATGTTTTCATAATTGCCTAGATTGATTTTTTTATGGGCTTATCTAGATTGTTATTATTCACTCAGAATAATATGGTTGAGGTGTTGGCTTTTCACCACCTTGGTTCTCATGTGTAGTTTGGTGGCACCAATCAATTCATAGTTGTAGTACAATTTCTCATTTATGGTCTTGTTTTTTAGCCAGAATGAAATGTTAAGAGTATAAAATTAGTTCAGTAATTGAAGTGGATATCTTTAGACATGTGTTTTATTATTGTACATATATTATTGCGCTAAGCACCTTTTGAGGTAGATAGAACATAGCATTACTTGTTTAGAAACTTTATACTTTATACTTTCAACATGAAACCTTACATTATCAATTCTTACTCCTAATGGTTTGTCATTTACTTGCTCAATCAGAGTTCATATGTTTTGATCTTGTACGCTCCTTTTGTTCATGCATAAAGATTCAGATGGGTTGTAGGTTACTTTCAATAAATTTGCGCAACGATGATACTATTATGACGTCTTGCGCGAGTTGTTAATCTTCTTTTTCTTTGACAAGTATAGAGAGAGATACTAATCCGATCATTAGTTGTACAGATGTATTAATCCATGGCCAAAGAAAGCAGATCGACAGTTATATTCCCTTGTAGTTGTTATCATTGGGTGTGAGTACTTCTCCTGGTTACCCATTGCTCCTAATTTTTTTATTCAAACCTTATTGGCAACCATGTTTTCACCCAACACATAAAAGGAAGTATATTATGCTTGACAAATGATTTCATATATATGTGCTATATGTACTTTAGATACACTTGAGTGAACATCTGTTTCATCCTACACATGAGAGTTGCGGGCAGTATGGAACATGTTAGGCGAGATGAAAATATTTTGTATTTTTCACCTCAAAATTGTATGTAACATAACCATCATTATAGCTACACTGACAACTTTGCAAATTGCTTACAGTTTTTGATACCTTTGGAGATGCACAATCAATCAAGGCGGTTACAACTCAGCATACTTTTCTTTTTTAATGCAGAAGGAGCATTTAGCCATCAAAAAAACGGATAGCAGATGATGCTTCCATGTCGGACAGAGAAAAAATGGACAAAACTGGATATGGCGCCCAATTATTCACGGGAACTGATCCGAACGCTCATAATCTTTCAGCATGGCTTGCCACTTCTGAATCATCAGCGTAGCAATGGGGTATCTTATTACTTCATGTTTTACTATTTTATGCATTACTTTGTGAACCAATTTGGATAATGGAGGTGAAATTTTGGAAAAGCAAAAACAGGGAGAAAGAGTTGGGGCTGTTGGGTACTCCTGCAAAGAAATATGCTTGGCTAGCTCTGTTTTATGTTCGGAGAATTTGGGATTGACCCCTTGCGGAGGAAAACATCCTTTGTTCAGATCACGTGCTGCTGTGCATTGCAGTATGGGCTAGAGTTTTATTTTTTTGCAAAGGTAGTGACGTGTTGGAGACTTGGAGTAAATAGAAGTGCAGCAGCTAGCTATATTAGTTACGGCCTTGATTTTTCATTCCTGGAGTGGAAGCTCCACGTATTGATTCGTGATGCTTTCTCTTGAATCTTTTTATGTTTTACAAAGCCATTTTAGATGCGAAACTTAGAATTTATTTTCCTATTATTTTTATGTGCAGTCTGTTCATCAATGAGCTTGCATGGCCGATGCATTTTCCTCATTATTGATTTAGATTCATGTTTAAGATGCTCATGTTGTAGTTCTCCTGCTAACGTGATAATCCTATAGTAATGGAGAAATTATTCTTAACAAAATATTCTCAGTATAGTTTGTTTTTTCGTTCATAAACAAGATGTGAGCATATTAGATTCTGAGAACCAAACTCTGGTTGGAGGTCAGGAGGGCAGCTGTATCTCCAACTTATTAGGGATCAAACCTTATTTTTTACGATTTGATAACTCATAAACGTAGAATATTTTGCGATGTTCTCATCGATAGCGACGCGCTAGCGTTAACTTTAATAATCTGAAGATCCGCCGGCTCAGTCCCTCCATAGTGTTCATAAGGGTATGGTGTGTGTGCGTACGTCCATTGGGGTATTCGAATACATAGGGGTGAGTATACGTATGTATTTGTAAGCGTTCACATTTAGAAAAAGAACATATCACATTATATACATGTTTGATTTTTTAGTTTTTTATTAAACTAACTGATCTAGGCATAAATATTGTGGGCATGATTTGCCAAAGATTATCTTGTGAATACAAAACGGTAAGTTATATTTTTCAATATAAATTGAATAAAAATAATCCCGTAGCAACGCACGGGCAAATGTCCTAGTCAAAGTAAAAGAGGGCAAATCGTATACTACCCAAGTAAAGTGGGGCAAATAATAAAATTCCCCCAATTTCCCACCCCGCCCCCGCCCACGCCCAAACGGAAAAACACGGCGATGGAGGCCGCCGCCGCCGACCTCCTCGCCGCTCTTTCCTCCCCACGCTCCGGCTCCGGCGCCGGTCTTCACGCCCGCTTCTCCGCCTATCTCCAGCCCTTCTCCCACTACCTGCTCGCCGCCAACCCTAGCAACCCCACGCCACCGCCCAAGAGGACCGACGCCGCCACCGTCCGCCCCCTTGCCAAGCGCTTCCTCCCGTTTCTCTGGAGCGCGCTCAAGGTCCTAAGCTCCAACCCTAGCTCGGCCGCCGACGAGCTGCTCGACATCTACGGCCTCGTCCTCGACTGCCTGGCCGCCATCTCGCCGTGCCTCGCCGGGAAGCCCTACGCCGTGCTGCTCCAGCGCGTCCACTTCCTGCGGTGCCTTGAGTCGCGCGGCCACTACGCGCGCGCCGAGGCGGAGGCCGCCGCCACCCTCGACGCCCTCCGCTGCACGCTCTCGCCGACGACCGCCCTTGGGGCCGCGTCCCTCCTTCCCGAGCCTGCAGGCGTTGCAGGGGAGGACCCTGAAATCGCCACACTCGCGGTTGAGCTCACCGTGCGTCTTGCCAATTGTGCCAGCAAGGGCAAGGTGAAGGAAGCCGCACCGTATCAACGGCTCCTCGTCCTCGTTCACCAGCTCCGCCCATGGCTCCGGTGGTTAACTCTGCATTTTTCTTCTCCTTACTGAACTAAACAAGGCGCGCGATGCATATATGTTGTGTGACTATGAGATCTTGTCCGTCTGCAGGATTCTGACACAGGAGTCAAGCAGGAAGTATCTCACTTTGCTTGTGAATGCACTGAGCCGCTGTGCTATTTTCCTGGTTGCCGAGTCTCCGTTTTTCAATCAAAAGCTAGTGCACAAATTCTGTGCTGCAACCTTAGAGGAGTGTGAGCACCCACAAGTGATCGACCACTTGCCCGCTGTACGTGCACTAGCCAATTAATTGTGCTTGGAACTCAACCAATATAACTTAATTCTATTGATTTGTTAATGGTTTTACTGTTTATTCTGGTTCAAGGTTGCACACATGATCTCTTCTTCGGTAGTTTTTAGTTGGGGAGGGAGCACACATCTTTTGATTGTTGTGTTGAAGACTGCTGTTTCGCATGTCAAGGTAAATCCCACTGGAACATTTTGCATTTCACTGAAATTCACAAGAACATTAAACTGCATCAAGTTTAGCAGTAAAATTCTTTACTTGAGTATGCCACATGAATGTGAAGCTAGAAAATGGTTACTAGATTATAAAATCGTGCTCAAGAAACTGTGTTCTTCTGCGTCAAGTATAGTAAATTCCGTGCAAGGTATTTAGTATTTACACTTTTGGTTGCTTAAACCATATAGAGCTCTACTTCCCTGTGACTGAGCAATTTCACTCACATAAAACATGTTGTCTTTCACATGTTGAGAAGCACATTAATCTGCACTAAGGCTCAGGGTATGTTTGGTTCGTTGCCAACTCTAGCCTTGCCAAAAAGTTGGCTGCCTATTGTATTTTGGTCTACATTTGGTTTAGTGCCAAAATGTTGGTTGCCAATGGGTGTCCCACCATTTCTGTCACAGATTTTTGCCAAATACTTGGTTAAGTGTGGGTTGAGGGTTCCTTAGCCAAAAAATTGGCAAGACAATTCTTGCCAACATTTGGTAGGGCTATGTAGGGCACAAACCAAACATACCCTCAGTATGCGGTCGCTTAAGGTTCTGTTTGTTTGGGCTCCTTTCAGCCGCTCCAACAGCTTTTGGCCTGTGAAAGCTGGAGCCCAAATGAATAGCCTTTTTTGGGTGGGCTCCTAACAGCCACTCTAGTGGAGCGCTCCAAAATATTGCACTACGAGTCCGAAGCTGCGATTTGGGTGCTTTTTCCAGCCTCATCTGGCTCCAAAGTCGTATTTTACCGGTATACCTTCCCACCAATTTCCGTATAACGCACCAAATGCCACTGAACGGTTCGCTCTTTCTTTTCCCTCTCACCCAACCAGAGGACATATCTATCCAAAACAAGTCGTTGTCTCCAGCCGCCATTGACGTTCCGCCGCCCGCCACCGCGGTCTCCGGCCGCTGGCGCTGACGCCCTCCTCTGGCAGGAGAAATGGAATCTTCGTGCCCCCAACCCCTCTCCCCACAGATCCAGGTCCCACTCCCAGGTTCCTTCCCGCGGCCGAGCTTTAGAGTCTGTCTCCGTCGAGTAGGTCTTGGCCTCCTGTGCGCTGGGCGTGTCGCTGTTTGGCATGTGATCTGTGCAGGTAGGCCAGCATGTATGTGTGGACTGTGCTGCTCTGCAGCGGAGGCGATGGCACGGCTGCTGACCCTGCCGGCAAGAAACCTGCTAGCGGCGATGAACAACGATGGCGGCCTAGCGTTCGCTACGTCGACCGGCGTTGGCTCCCTTGGGTTCAGATCACTGTGCTAGCTAGTGCTGCTACCGCACGTACGTGCAAGCTGGTTTACTAGCTGTGTGTGCTTGCCAAACATATGTAGGTGTGTATATATGCGGAATGGAATCGTATTGTCAGTGTATATGTACAACTCCCTCCGTCCACGAAAGGATGTCTCAACTTTGTCTAAATTTGCATGTATCTACACACTAAAACACATCTAGATACATGCATATTTTTACAAAGTTCAGACATCCTTTTCTGGATGGAGGGATTATATAAACAACTTGTAAATATGTCTAATTTGTTTACTGCATGACGAAGAATACTAATAAGCAAATTGACAGTACTAATATGTTTAATTTTATTGCTATCAAATATGTCAAATTCCTTTGCTATCAAAAAAGTATAATTCTCGTTAATCCCAGAATTATTTTCAGTCACAACAGTACATTTAGCATTTTAACTCGATCAACAGAACTAGAGGGACATTTAGGTCATTTCAACACATTTTAGTTGCAGCCACAACTACACCAGCCAGTGAAACAAACAGACATCAGACTATTCCAACCTTCCAGCCCAGCTGGCAGCTACCGCTGATTCTGGCAGCTGCAGCCGTGAAGCTCCAGCCGAAACAAACACACCCTAACTGTTCTGTGCTGTGCTTATTTTATGCTGTGGAAAATTAGACATAAGTAGGCAAAAGCGGGTTAAACAAACACTAAAATGAACAAAAGCTGGTTGGGAAAACGGTTATGATATTCCACCGAAGAACCAATGGCAACTCAAGTTTAGCAGTAAAAGTGGTGACTTGACAAAATCACATGAACCTGAAGCTGGAAGTCAATTGTAACAGAAAAAGATATGATTACTAGTTCACATGTTCATGCCGCCGGCTGAGCTGCTGCGGTCACACAGCAGAAGCAACAGCGGCACAGCGCACATTGTGCTCTAGGATGGGAAGCGAGTCAGTGGCACCCTGTGCTGCCACACAACCACACGGAGGAGGCAGCGCTGGTGGAGGGGTCCAGCAATCGGCTGGCCGGTCGGTGAACCAGGCATCCATGGAGGCCGCGTGCTACCCGCCCACATGGAAAATTGAATGAAGAACAGGTGGGGAGACTACCGGCGTTGTGAGGGGGCGGCGAGTGGCAGACGAAGTCATGGGGCGGAGGCGGCGTTTGGGGAACGGGAGGAACCCTAGAAGCGAGATGGGAGGGTAGAGACCAGTCAATGCGTTCGTGAAAGAAAGACAGAAAACAATTCCTTTAGTTTGGTGGTGGCAGTGTGGATGTAAATAGCTCAAACATTAGGGGTAAAGAGATATACCTCTTTGTTTCTAACCCAAGAAGCTTGGGAAGCTGGCATTTTTTCGCTTCTCCGGCCAGCCCAAATTGCACTGCGGACCAGGCTGGGTGTGGGGAGAGCAACCCAGAAATTTTGACTTCTTTTGGGCTTCTCCGGCGTGTAACCTATAAGCAAGTGTAGAAGCCCAAAAGAAGGGGCCTTATTTTAGTGGTGATACTGAATGTGCTAGATGTCTTGGAGCAGCAGATGCTGTCTAAGAATCCTGATTCAGTTTTTTGTTCTATCTTGAAGCATTCTACCTCATTGTGATTTCTGGTGCACTTCAGGTCTCATATATTGTTTGCACTGGGTGTACTATTTCCACTCTGCCCATCTCCATCCTGTGAAAATTATAAGACACCGAGTTTTTTCACCAAAAATACATTGTTAACTGTTGTAATATCGTGTAAACATTTTCAGGATTACTCACCGAAAGCTGTAAACGAGTTCCTGGAATTTGTAGCATATTTTTTCTGGAGCTTTGTTTCTAAAAATAGGAATGTACATGCTGGTGCTTCAGAACTACTTTCACAAGGTGGTTATTTTTCTGAGGTATGTTCTGCACAAATTTTTAGCATTGCTTGGTGCTAATGCATACCATACGGTGCCATGGTTATTTTTGACTAATTTATTTTCTTGCAAATTATAGGTTTCGGCGCCCGTCGCCTCAGTTCTCCATCTCTATGCTACCGTATTACACTTCAGTACAGAGCAAATTGAAAGTGAAGATCAACTGACTATGACAGTGAATTTTCTCAAGAACGAAAAGAATCTACAAACTTTGAACACTGCACTTGACACACTAGCACGGATTTTCTGTGTCAACAATGGCAAATCCAAGCAACGTGATAGTTTGGGGAAGTATGTGAGTCGTCCAGCAGACGCTGGACATCCCGATAAGAGACACACTTATAGTTATTCTCAGTCACATGAGCATATTTATTTTGTGGCGTATCTTGATTCTTTGGAGTTCCTTTGCGAGATACTATTATTGCAGCATACAAATGTAGTTTGGGAGAACTTCTCCAAAGGAAAAACAATCCCCAATTTGGGAAACATGACTTGTGTCCTAATGGCATTGGACCAATTCATTGATTCCAGCTTTATTGCTTACAGGTAAAGTCCATAAAATCATAAGTATTAACAAGTGAGTGATTTCTGATTTTGCAAGCTGTTCTTTTTTTTTTGTGCTGTAACAGTTGTACCAAAAGGTCTGAAGAAGAGAAGGAGAGATTGCGTAAACAACGTGCAACCTTACTGAAATCCCTAGTTGCAGCGTTCAAAATTTCCTTTGTGACCAACGATGCTATCCAGGTACTTAAGCCGCTTGTCCTATAACTTATATTGCATCTTATAGTTTAAACAGAAAACCATTTAGTCATTTACAGCTGGGTCATGCATTACAGAATCCCCTGATCCAGCCTGTTGTTCTATCACTTCTGAGTATCATCATTTTGTTGCATGTATAAATTATTATGAATAAACATTTTTGCGTATTCTCCTATACTAGTCAAATTTGTGAAGAATTGATGTTTAAATTACCGATCTACTATTTTCTAATACTCCCTCTGTCCTAAAAAGGATGTCCTAACTTTGTCTAAATTTGCATGTATCTACATACTAAAATGTGTCTAGATACATGCGAATCTAGATATAGTCAAGACATCCTTTTTAGGACAGAGGTAGCACCATTCTTATTACTAATGCATTTTGCTTTCATAATCTAGAAGAGCTTGTCTTCTATCAATCGTGCCATCTCAAGTACATGGATAAAGCTTGATGATCTCATTTTTTTAACCACTTCTATGTGGAACATTGGTGTGGCACTTTATAATATTGGACATCTTGAAGAGGTACCCTTCTGAGGTGCTGGTCTTTTACTTAAATTTGCATTTAACTATGGACTTTTATATGATTGACCATTGTAACTGCTTCAGGCACCAAAGGCATTAGAACTATGCTGTCAAACAACATGGGCATACGCCAGACTTTCTTACTGTAGACTATCATCAACAGCGGAAGGTCACATCATTACTGATGATCTACCAAAGGATACACCGGAGGGTATCATTGCAGGTGTATTTGCAAGGATAGAAAGGGTGGTTGGCATTCTTCATAGATGTGGCTCAAAAGCGATTCGTGATATTGTTGTGAAGAGCCTGTTTGAATCGTTTGTTTATGGTGACACATCTGATTATCAAAAAAACTATTTGGTTCTGGTCGAGTTATGGGTGAAGGTATTATCTAAAAAAAAACTAGAGAAACTATCCCGCTTCAAACACTTTGTTGATGTGGTTTCATTTATTTTCTTATGCAAACTTTAGATAACACTTCAAGATTTTAAAGATGGCCAAGGTGTGGATAGTGCTCCTCTTCTCTATCACTCTCTTATGGGCTGCTCGCCTCCCTTGCCAATGAAGTTCATAGGCTTAATCGTAGAGCAGGTATCAGATTCTGTTTTGTTAAGATAAACAATGGTGTATCTGTATTTTGATCTCATTCTGATGCGAAGTGCTTTGGACTTGCTTTGGTTTTTGCAGGAATTATTAGCATATGGAGAAACGAAATCTCGTGTGACCATGCTCTGTGCAAATATGCAAAATAGAATAATAGATATTCTCTTGAATGAAATATATTGTTCAGAAGAATATTATGTGGACAGATCAAAGGTTTTAGTTAGGAAGGCACGTATACTCCGTGCATCTGGGGTGGAAAACATAAGCAGCTGTCTTGAGTCCTTGTCTGAAGCCATCTCTTTACTTGTAAGCCCCCCTCCCCTCCCTGCTGTCCCCTTCCTGTCCTGTTTTCTCATGTATACCGCAAGGATTATCTAGGACTCATTTTCTTACATGAAACCAGCGAGGCATCTTACTGGATCCATCTCGAGGCAATGCGATTGTGATCCATGAATTGGCTATTGCATATTGCCTGCATGCACATTGTGCCCAGGAAGCCAATCATGGTGGCAAGGTAACTGCTTCATATGAATTGCTTGTACAGTGACTTGTATATTAGCTATAACATGCCTTTGCTTTGTTTGCTTATGGTTTTTCGTTTTTTCGAATAGGTAATCTTTGATAGTGTTAGGAGTGCTGTTGGCTTGTGGTCAAAGATGGGTACTTTGCATCATTGTTCTCCTGGTGTGATCTTTCAGCAGCAATCAGAAACTCTTGTACCACTTCTTTGTTCCCTGGTTGATTTGCTGGCAATGAAGGTAAGGCCATGCTAAAAACTATTAGGTTCGATAAGATGCAACCGCTGGCTTTTAGCAAGATAATTATGTGCTTTTACTTTATATCAGGGCTGCTTTGAGCTTCAGTTTGAGCTGTGCAAGTTTATCATAATGATATGGAAGGAAAAAAACTTACCCCTAGAAAAGTTATTCTCCATGTTATTTATCAACGGGCGCCTTAATCATGCATGCTGTCATCTCCCAATGGACCAGAAATTTGTTTCTTATGTGGCACAGCATCTTGGTGTTGATTGCCACAATACAATATTTTGGAGAAACTGTTTCAAAGAAGATTATCCTTCTCTTACTATGTTTCTTCAGAGGTTGTGGCCTGTTGATTTCCTTTCTCAATCATGTGAACACTCCTTTGGAAATCAGTTTGATTTCAATGCTAGTGTTGATGAGATTGATAAAGTTGCATCATCTCTGGTTTCTGATGTAAGCTCTGTTACTTGCATTGCAGTAATGTAGTATGCATTGTCTTTACGTTTTTTTGATGCTTCTTGTATTGTTTGATTTTGCAGGGTCCTTTGAGTAATCAATCAACCCATTTGGCTGGCTGTATATACTATGATTTGTCAGAAAGACTTCTGTCAAGAGGACAAGTTCTCCAGGTAATCTGTTTCTCTCATCTACCTTAGTGGAAAATCTCCAGCTATTATGAAATTTCCTTGATGTGTAGGTACTCTGTAGTTTAGCTTCCCTGTAATTAGAACACCCTTTATTGTATGTTTGCAGGCCATTTCATATGGAAGAGAAGCCCTCCAATTGCGCAAGAAGCTCCTAAAAAAGAAGTTCAAATTTAATGTGGGCAAGTTTGTAAGTGGGGGAAGCCAATGTTTTGGTGGGCAAGACTTTTTTTCACTTGAAGCATGGGCACCAACGGTGGCTGAAATCTGGCCAGATTGCACCAGGCCAAGCAGCATGAAAGATTCTTTCCTTACCCCATGGAATATACTTAGATGTTATCTTGAGAGCATATTACAGGTATGTCAATAGTGTGGTATGCGTTAATTTCAGTACCAGCAAAATGATTGAAGGAGTTGCTGGAACATGTGTACCACCGTAGCCATCTATCACATGGTAACATGAGGCCCACCTACCTATGAGTGATGTCTTGTGTTGACGCTGCTCTGGCTGTTGGCAGTACCGCAATAATTTCCATAGTGTAAAACCTGACCTCAAGTAGGCTACAGATATTCTCACATTATTCATGTTTTTACACGACGTACTCAGGTTGCTGTGATGAATGAATTGGTTGGCAATGGTGATGAAGCAGAAGTTTTATTGCGGACAGGAAAGGCGATATCATGTTTCCAAGGATTACCAATTTTTGCTGTTGTCTTTACATCAGTGTTAGGTAAGTACATCTATTAATGATCTATCTATTACTTCATTGTTATTTTTGTTCATCTGTCCATTCTGTCTCATGTTTTAGGTAAACTATACCACAAGAGACAGCTATGGGATGCTGCTGAGGGTGAGCTTAAACATGCTAAGGACCTCCTTGCAGAAAATGATGAATTCATTTCATGCAAGACATGCAAGTTGACGCTGCAGATATCAGTTGATGTCCAAGCTGGAGATCTGTTTTGGAATCTCTTTGAGAAAGACTTGCAGAAACAGTCAGCAGGCAATTTATCTAGTGCTTTAGGGATGTACCAATCTGCCGTGGAGAAATTGAGTAACTCTGGTTTGGATTTTTCTGCTGGATCCTGTGATAAACTTTATACTAGTTGTGTGTTGTGCAGCAAAGATTCTATTGCAGAAACCAAGCGTGGAGCTTGTAATCATGGGAAAGAACCCTTAGCAGCCAAGGATGGAGTGTTACATACATGTACTCCTTGTTTGTTGTTCAGTCAGATACAGTACGATAAACTTGTGGGATTGAAATCTGAAAGGGAAAACTTGAAGAGTGCCGAAAGTGCTCTGCCATTGGATGTTAAAGTTAAGAGGGCATCTAGAACTTCATTACGTTTAGCTAAAGAACAGAATGCGGCAGCTCATGCAAAGACTAGAACCACCCGATCTAGTAAGCGAACTGCCCATGTGAAAAATGAAAAAGACTTGGCTGAACTGAATAGCAAAAGTGACATATCTTGGAGCAACGAATTGTCCACGGATGGTTTGGTCTGTGGGAAGCTAAACCGTTCTCTTGATGGCGTTGATCGCAACAGAGATGACACATGCAATATGTTTGGATGTTGGAGCTGCCTTATTGTTAATTCACTCAATTTTGAGTGCATTGAGAATATAC
Organism: Lolium multiflorum; assembly: GCA_030979885.1. Taxonomy (NCBI): domain Eukaryota; kingdom Viridiplantae; phylum Streptophyta; class Magnoliopsida; order Poales; family Poaceae; genus Lolium; species Lolium multiflorum. Next base: position 117,562,397 of record CM061747.1, on the reverse strand, counting down.
TGCAGTTCAGAGAAGACTGCATTCGCCGACGCCATCTTGTGTCGCTTTTGTTAAAAACAGGTACTATTTTTTGTTCATGTTCTGTTAATGTCTCAAATCAAAATGTGTTATACTGCAGTTAAGAGACACACAATTGAGGGTTTCACATGGTTATGGAGGCTAAGGGACCTCATTGTTTGGCGACATGGTGCTTCTATGTCAAAACACAAGTGTAGTGAGCTTAGCTATAAGTCCATGAAGCTAGAAAAGTGTGGCGAGCCACAACTATGCCAGTGAAACAAATAGTAGCCTAAGTTTCTTACGCAAGTTGTGCAAGTAGGCACTGCCTGAGAGCTCTCACAACACAATATAACACTCCATATTTCTACGTATGATATTTGGAAATTGTATGGATCCTGTAGCTTAAGTAGTTTGATCTACTTTCTTCTGTGATTAAGCTACCTGTTGGTTATTACTTAGTTAAGTTTCTTAATTATTTCATCTTGTTCAGTCCTGATGTGTTGCCTATTGCAGCAAGAACCTTGGGAGCTCAGGGTAGAATACATGGAGCTCATGAAGTTCACAGTATCTACTGGCGGTGCATATCATTATTGTATTTCAGATCGCTTCCTCAAGGTTGTAATAGAACATACGGGCCTTGTTTAATTGAACTGATCATGAATGAAAATACTGGCGATTTTCTTTCTTTAGAGCGTGCAGAAATACTATGCAGTATGAGTTCCTTTTTGCTGAAGGGTTTCCTTTCAAAACAGTCAAGGTTTGTCTCATCAACTCCCAGTTGTGCATTTCACATGCAGAACATTCTTATTGTAGCATTTCATGACCGTTGCTATAACTATCATCATTTCATCACTATCTGCAGGGATGGTTGCTGCAGCTTCTGTAGTGTAGAAATGTCTGATGTTGTTTCATGGTTGCTGAAAGCTTTTGTGCTATCTCGAGAGAGTCCTTCACTTCTCCAGGAGGTCTGTGATATCCTTCTTGTAACTTTAAATGCTTTGTGCGTATATCTGTTCTACCTTTTTTTAGTTGCTGCTGAAGTAAGCCTATTTTCCCCCTTTTGTGGCTCCTGTGTTGAAATACAACTCCCCTGTTGCAGGTTTGCAGGCTACTTACATCCATATTCTTACTATCAACGATAGATTGCACGGTCCAATTACCTTTGTATTCCAAGGGATCTCTCTCTTTGAATCATTGGGCGGCATACTTTCACCAAACTTCGGTTGGAATTTATCTCAATTTCCATTACCTTGCAAGCTTACAAGCATTGCCCAGAAAAACAGAAACGAAGGTCTGTACCATTCTAAGTTCACACAGGGATTAAAATAGTAGCACTCTTCATTTTTCTAATAATTTTCCCTTCACGTTTTTAGGGTGTCACTGGAGATTTTGCAGACAAGACAGATGAGGTTCCAAAGTTTCTAAGGTTTAAACTTTTAAATATTTATTTTGCTGATTTATTGTTTCATATGCTGTATGTACGTTCATAATTAAACTTCAATTTCTATATTAGGTTTTCATCGGCAGACATGGAACATCTTGAAAAGCATGTAATTGAATTCTTCCATGAACTTCCTGATGTACCAATTGTGTGCATTAGTATGCTTGGAGGTGATATTGTGAATGTTCTTGGGGAAATACCTTTTATCCCTTCCCCTTTTCCTGCTTGGCTGTTGATCTCAAGGTTTGATTCAACAAACAAGCCTACCACGATGCTTCTCCCAGTGGATCCTATTTCGAAAGGTGTGTAGATTTCCTGTTGTGATTGCATACTGTACTATAAGTTGATATTGGGTCTCTTGCTCTTTTTATTCACATATTTATTGTTTGACAGAAGCAGAGAATAGAGGCTCTTCTATCAAAGAACTGGATAATCCAACTAGAACATCAGATGAGAAATGGAAGTGCCCTTGGAGCTACAGTATAATAGATTATGTGGCTCCAACTTTCAAAAAGCTACTTGAGGATAATTTTAGATCCCTCTCTGGTGCAACCCACATTCCAAATGATGGACAAGCACAAACCATAAGGTGGTGGTCAGATAGAATGAAGCTCAATGATGACCTTAATGAAATATTGGAGTAAGATTTCTTCTGTCTGTTATATGTAAAGCTGTAAATATTTTACAACGATACTCTAGATATCTTGCTGAACATGTTGTTGAAAATTTGTGTTGTCATGATAATATTATATTTCAATAATCATTTTTTCCTTTGTTCTGATATCTTGTTTATGGTTTTGAACAGAAACATTGAAGAATTGTGGCTAGGACCCTGGAAATGCCTGCTCCTGGGCCACCAATTAGCTGACCAACATAGCGAGGCAGTGCTGGAAAATCTTATCAGTGGTCTGGAGTCAGAATTTAAACTTGAAGTAGATCCAGCACTCATCAAGGGCATCCTTGGTGGGGTTGCATCAGTGGATGAATTGAAAGAATGTGTTTCTCAACTTATATCATATAAAAGTTACTTTGGCAGGGGAGGGTGTTGCGGAGGAGATAGACTTAGAGCCTTCTCTTGCCAGACTGATGCTGAAGCTCTGACGACCCTCGAGCATTTATGCAATGGTATAGTGGATGAGCTATCTGAGCCAGTTGATAGAAATCCGGTCATTTTAGTCCTGGATATTGATGTGCAGGTGAGTAACATGTTATCCTTATTGTTGTCTATTTCTTCTGTTATTAAAAATGTCTTTTTATCTCTGCGTTATAAGTTTTGATGGATGTTCTGCTTTACTGATTATCTGCTGGAAGGGATAATTACCGTGAATGCTGTGTCATCTGCATCTAGCCTGACATGCTCTAATGTAATTCATTTTTGTGATAAATAATTAAACAATGGGTGAAATTTACACTGTAAGGCTAGATCTTCCATAGGTAAAGTTCAGTCATCTTAGCATTTATGTTGCTTGGGTACATACTGTGTGCTTCAAGTTACTGCATCATTCTCAAAAAGGATAGGTTGTACTGCTAGATTTCTTGTATTGTTTGTCTAGCAAGCAGCTTTTTATGATACCCCATCATATATCTTCTTTAACCTCGACGTAAAATGGCTGAATGCAGATGCTTCCTTGGGAGAACTTGCCTGCTTTAAGGAATCAAGAAATATACCGCATGCCATCAATGAGAAGCATCCTTCTAGCATTGGCTAGAAGCACTAATCATCACAAAGATGCCAGTGCCATGGTCCCTCCTTTTCCTGTTATTGACCCTTTCGACGCATTCTATCTGCTGAATCCTAGTGGTGATCTGATCAGCACACAAGACGAATTTTATCAGTTGTTTAGAAACTATGAGTGGAAGGTAACAATGATGTGCTTACTCTTGTTCAAACAACCTTTTTCTCACTGTGTATATTGCAAAAGAAGAATTCTCCTACATGTGTTGTATAAAACAAAACGTGGTTTGACATGCAGAAGTGGTACACTTACTGCTCTCTTTACACTCCACAAATAATAAATATAAATGGCTAAGCCATGAATCCAAGAATGACGCAAGCTTTGTTAAAGGATAAATTTGGATCATTCTTAAAGCATATAATTGTGATGCATCAATGGCATGCAGGGAAATGCTGGGGATGCTCCAACAGCTGAAGAGCTTGTCTTGGCCCTCAGGAATCATGATCTTTTTCTCTACTTCGGACATGGAAGTGGTAATGCACTATGGATATAAATAATGATAGTTTTGTCATTTTGTTGACTTTTGGGTACTGTGCTTGTGTCGGAATCATTTGAACTTGGGACAGCTTCAGCCTTTGAAGCTATCTATGTGTAGTGCACTAGTACCATAATATCAACCTTACAGGATACAAATAGCAGTTGCTAAAAAACACTCCGATTTTATGTCACAATCTGATATTGGCATAGCTACCCTTGTGAATTTAATTTGTACAAAATGCTCATCCAGCTTTATTGAAAGCTTCCATGGGAACATTAACTAGATGGCACCATAATTTTGGGCTATAAAACTTACCACCTATACTACCTCTGTCCATAAATAGATGTCTTAGATTTGTCAAAATTTGGATGTATGTAGACACTATTTAGTGTATAGATGCATCCAAATTTAGACAAATCTAAGGCATCTATTTATGGATGGATGGAGGGAGGAGTAGCAGTGGCATATGTATCAGTAGAAACTACTGCTTGTGATGCTAGTGCCTACTAATGTCTCAAGTTCATGCTTTACTGTCTAGGAATATGAACTCCAATCACTAAGAAGAAAGAATTGTTCACTAAATACTTGTTAAAAACTGGTAGCTCAGGTAGGTACCTGTTGTACTAACACGGCTAGTCTGGAACAATGTTGCAGGAAGTCAGTATGTCTCTGGAAAGGAAATTGAGAAGTTAGATAACTGCGCAGCTGCTCTTCTTATGGGTTGCAGTAGTGGGACACTTCATTGCAAAGGAGGTTATGCTCCTCAAGGGGCACCTTTATCTTATTTATTTGCTGGTTCTCCTTCCGTCATTGCAAATCTCTGGGATGTCTCGGATAAAGATATCGATCGATTTAGTAAAGCATTGCTCAGTTCATGGTTGCAAGAAAATTTTAAGGCCACCAAGACTTGCCCTAAATGTTGCCGCTCACTAACACATGAATTTGAGACCATGACCATTGCTGCAAAGGATAATGGTAGGCAAAGACGAAAAGGTACACGACGAGGTCAGAAGCAGCAACAGACAGCAGAGATAGATGGCGGTAGTAATTGCTGTAATTGCAGGCACAGGCGAATAGCTTCGCATATAAGTGAAGCTAGGCGTGCTTGTAGGCTTCCGCTTATGATCGGCGCATCTCCTGTTTGTTACGGTGTGCCTACTCTCATCAGAAAGAAGTAATGGTCTGCGATTGGTGATTCAGATCAGTCCTCCCTCCGTCCCGCGGAAAGTGTCGGACGGGGCGTTTTCCGAAAACCCCCTCGGCGAAATCCTGACAAGCCCAGCAGTCCACACGCTTCTTCCTCTCGCTCGCTCCGCTCACCCATCTTGCGCACCGCGCAGAGCCCCGGCGCTGCTCCCCCTCCGCCGTCCAGCGCGGCCGTATGGCTCGACCTTGCTGCTCCCCTCCGCCGTCTGGATACCCTGCACTGCGAAGGTTAGATTTTTTCTGCCCAAGATTGGATTTGGCTGTACAATACATCGCTGCTCTCTTGCTTCCCCACGCCGCCTTGCTGGATCTGGAAGCAACGCTGGTCGATATGATCCCCAACGGCGGGGAGGAACTCCAGGTCGCCATCCTCGTTCTTCACCATCGGTCCGTCGCCATCGATAATGGAGAGGAGATGGCCACCGTCGTGGAAAGGATCTGGGAGTCGGTCTTCCCCTTCCGCGGCATCGCACATCAAACTTCTGGGTGCCCACCCGGGCCACTCGGCGCAATATCTAGACCCGCCCCTGACCCCAGCTAGCTGCAGCTTTGAAGAAAATGGAGAACCAGAGCGAGAACCTGACAGAGACTAAGGCCAAAGCAAACAGGAAGATGAGGTAATCCTAGTACAGCCATGTATTATCCTGTGACCAATGTCTTCTGCAATGGTCATTCATACCTGCTTGCTTCTACCTGTATTCTGATGTTAATTTGTCTCTGCTGTCAAGTGTCAAGTGAAGCATTTCTGTATTCATTTATCTTCACACGATTGTAGAAATTAGGGGAGAGATTTGAACAGCAGGATAGTTGCAGAGATTAGCAGAGTAACAATATTTGCAGATTAGCAGAGTAACATACTTGCAGATTCATGCAAATTGTAGAACGTCTAATATTGTTCGATGGAGGAGACAAGATTTAATTTCAGAAGTTAGGACTCCGTTGGAGAAGAATTAAATTCATACGGGGTTTTTGTAAAACTTCATTTCTATTAGCCGTCCGACACTCTCCGTGGGACGGAGGGAGTAATTTTGTTTCATGTTAAATTGGTTGTGTACATAGGCTGTAGGGAAGCATATATGTATAGATGGATACTTCAGTTAAATGAAAAATTGTTGCTGAATTGTTTCATGTTGAGTTGGTACCATTGAATGAATGAATACTACATGCTGAATTGTTTCATGTTGTGTTGGAAATGCACCTTAACTGCAAATCGTTGATGGTAACTGCAATGTTTTCATTTGTTTGGTAGGTGTTGGAGCAACCGAGCGGATAGTCACCAATGTTCTCCAAACAAGGGGATGAGGGTGACAAGTCTGGACCGAGGCTGCTTCACTAGCTGTGTGTGCTTCGACCCTATCCATGTTGTCTCTGGTGGAGTTTTCTGCCATCCAGATTACCCTGTGTCTGTGTCCTCTTCCCTGGAGCTGATGATCTTGGTCCTGGATATCGCCGTACCTATACTGCCGGCCTTCAGGTTCGTAAGCAAAAGGGGCCAATGTATAAGCTTGAGTACCTTCTGTTTGTGAGAGAACCTGTAGGATAGTATCAACACCTAACGTGTTGACACACTGATGTGTCTGATAGCTGAATTCGTATCATGTGTAGGTTCTTGTTGCAGTTCAATTCCTTGAAGGAAAGCCTTATACCATATGGTGATGGTGGTATCCTGTCCCATGCTGTTGCTCATGTTGCTTCTACAATCAAGGTGTGTTATCAAAAAGAAATTACTCATGTCACAATTGTTTATGGGCTCCTTACCCTCCCCTAAGATTGGAGCTGCTGTACCTGATGCTAGGGCCAGCTGTACGCAATATTCTTACTTATAATCAAATACCTTCTGCAATGGCCATTCCTCTGGGGAAAATCTTTCATTATATTCTCCTATTGTTAAATAAGATTATCACTTGTCAAACAGAGCAAAGTTGTAACTTAGACTTTATTCTGAAAAAGTGTATGTTGACGACTTAGCAAGATGACTAGCTAATCGTGTGTATTGAATATATAACTCTTATAAGGAAGTATACGTATGTTCTGCCTGGTTCCATATGTACTGTGACCTTGTGTTATGTTTGGCTCAGATTATGCTGATGTAGTACTGAAACCAGAGTGCGGAGTAACTTGCTTAGCATTATATTGATAAATTGTTAGAAAGTTGGCCATTGCTTCCAGCTAGTGCAATGCAAGTTTGAATAGGTTGCCTAGAACAGTTTAGCTCTGGCAAGGAATAGCTGAAACTGAATCTGAACCTGCTTGCACTGCCATGATTTGTAAAGCGAGTTCACACTTTCCTGAAACTGAATACACAATGTGGATAGGAAATCATGCCATACTTGAGATAGAGATAGCCGGAGAGGTAGTGCCAGTGTTGTTCCTTGCCTTCTGTGTGTTTGCTCTAGTGTGTGAGATCGATTGTTGGCATGGAGTCGTGATTAAATGGTTTACAGGTCGCATGTCTCGTGTCCGACAGAGGACTTGCTAGTCTCATGTCTCATGTCTCATGCCTCATGCTTTACGTCTCATGTCGCGATTAAAATTATTGGTCCTGAGCACTGATCTACTGCTAGTCCCATGTCCCAATAACCTTGCATTACGCTTTGCACACTTTATAACAAGAACATGCACATGAATATCGTAGCCTGTTTATTTGAAACTGCAACATGCACATTAATTCGCTCATTGTCTTGTTTGTTTTGTAACTTTGAGTTATTGCACTTATGCAAATTTACCAGGTACTTGCAAGTGAATCCAGTGCATGAAAAAACTGGTTCTAGAACTCCATATGTTGCTCTTTTTCTTAAGCTATCTAGAGAAAAGCTAAAGCAAGGTAATATTCGCAATGATGTTCCTACCCATGAGCTAGTGTTTGCAATGATCTTCAACTGAACATAGCAATGCCAATGCAGAAGAAGACCTCAATCCATGTCGAGCTGGAGCTACCGGCGAGACGGGGATTAGGTCTTTCCCTCCCTGCTGCAACACGGACCTGGCTGCAAGCTGCTGTGTCCGCGGTGCCGGTGGCGACGAGCACAGCGAGCAGGTGATGCTGCTGCGGCTGCAGAAGGCGAGCGGCAGAGCGGGGAGCTGCAGCTGCTGCTTCTGCGATATGATGCCCGACAATTGAGGTCCTCTTCTACAGCTGCGAACTGCCGAGTCAGGCAGGAGCTGTGAAGGCCGGTGGTCTCCGCGCGAGTCTGCTCCGGCAAGGCGAGTGATGCAGTCGAAGGTGGGCGAGCGACTGCAGCCGGACGTCGGCGTGGAGGAGGCGGCTGGGGTCAGGCCAAGTCGGGCGGGAGTTCCTCTGCATAGGGGCTCCTCCCTCCGAGAGGGAGCGGACGGCCACGAGCCGGACGTAGGCGTGGCGGAGTCGGGCGGGGGTTGCAGGCCGAGTCGGGCGGGAGCTCCTCTGCGCCCCACTTGCCCGGCCAGCACAAGCGGCAGAGGTCGCCCGCCTTCCGCGAGGGAGTGGACGGCGGTGGAGCTGCGTACGGCGGCGAGGGACGGCCGGGGAGGACGGACGCGGAGAAGAACGGGATTTGGATTTCAGATCGGAAGGACCAAAACGGAGAAGAATTAAATTCTTAGGGCGTTTTCTGTAAACGTTAAAATGAATAGACGCTCCGACATTTTCCATGGGACCGAGGGAGTATAATGGGAGATGATTGGAAAATAGAAAAATGAGGCTCACCTGAGCTGCTGAAACAAAGATCAGTATTTTTTACCACTTCTGTAATGGTTTCAGATCAGTCTAGATATTTGGGCTCAATTTCGTTTCGCTGTCATTGCATCTGTACTGCATAAAATGTTTCAGGCACATGTTCGATCATAGACTCAGCTGAGAGTACTGCTACTTTTTTCCAGGGTTGTTTTTTTTTTTTTTTTGAGGGAAAGCCACCACGCCAACTATATTAATTAGCAAAATACTCCCTCCTTTCCGGAATGTAACACGTTGGGGAATGTCACGGTCAAATTTTTTTTGCACTACGAAAAATAGCGATTTACCTGTTTTGCCCCTCCACCGCCCACTTGCTCGACTGGGAAATCCAAAATTACAAGGAGTAGCTAATCTACACTGAAAGTCCTTAACATACTGGATACCATCAAATCCAAAAGAAGAGCATATAATTTAAGGTATTGGTATTGGTAGGTACGAGTAGTACCTTTTACTTCCTCCAGGAACACAACACACATTTAATGAATGCGCCTAGTTATGCTGTCTGCTGCTTGCTCTTCAGAAACAAGTGGCCATCCTAATTATAGCACGGCAATCAGAACAAAAAACAGGAGAAAAAAGGGCATATGTCATAGAGTATATACACTGAACACCTGAACATACATCAATTACCACATGTACATACAAAAGAATGTATACACTGAACACCTGAACATACATCAATTACCACATGTACATACAAAAGAATGTATACACTGAACACCTGAACATACATTGCATATACATCCCCCGTGATTGTGTATATACACTATACTAGATGGACCTATCGCGCCTTGCCGCGCCGTCCTTTGTTGTTATCGTTAAAAAAATTCACGTGATCTGTACGTCTTTGAATTCACGTGGGAACTTCTTGGGGTGCAGATGAATAGCCTTTTTCTTTCGCTGAGCTAGTCTAGTGTATCTGCTAAGCAACACCTTCACAAACTTGGTGCCGTAGAAAAAAACCACAAAGAAAAGAGAAACAACCCGCTATCAGCTTGTAAACTGAAAATGATGGCAAAAACAGCCACCACCGGTGTGCATCATCACACAGAGGGTTCATGTACAAAAATGTTGATGGTAGAATTTCAATACGTGAAGCAATAGAAGAGTAAAAAAGTTCCCAACAGAAGGCTAGAATTCCCAATCCAGGAGGCACAACTCGTCTTCTTCCAAGCAATTGAATGATACCAACCGAGGCACGAAACTGCAAATGACACATTGGCGGAGCCATAGCACCGGCTGTTCCACACGGGGTGCAGACCCCTCAACGAAACAGAGGTTGTCGTGTCAACGGAGTCAAACAAAAAGAAGTTATGACACAAACATGTTTTACCTCAACTAAACAGGAAAATACAACCCTCTAGAGGCGTGGATCCTTCAACCGGCTCAAGGGAGGTGCTCTTCGGCTGCCTTTTCTGCTTGAAGACAGGTGAGCCAAACCCAGTGATGAAGTCACAGCCTACCGACCTACCGCATGCAAAAACCTACACTCCAGGAAGTGATAAGAAAACTTTACCAGTGGTGTGCTCTTAAAACAATAGAATCAAGAACCGAACTCCCAGCACCGGCTGCGGGGTCTTGATATGGCAGCACCAACAGTTACAATGGCCGCATTGCAGTCTGACTGAGCCGCCCACAAATACGAACACTTTGACATAAAGTCTCCGTAAACTAACCCTCCTTCTGTATAGGACTTGAGAACATGGTTGTCTCTGTTTTCTCGGCGAAAAAGAAAAGCTTGAGATTTGGGGGTAAAGCCAGCAACAAGAATCACTAACTTGAGACATCCATTCTTCCTACACCCAATCGCATCAGATTTATTGCCTTTGTTGTTCGATCGTGCAGATTGTTTCTGCTCTTACCATACAAATTCTCAACAAAGTGATAACTGCCCTAGAATGAATAATCATACCCGCAAAAAAAGTTGTTGAGTTTTTGTTTACCATAAACACTTCATAATCACCTATGATTCCTACAAAGTATTATTGGATAATTAATGCATAATCACAAAGAAAGTATTACATTCATTGCATGGGCAGTTAATATTCTTAGTGCTTATTTGACACTCTTTATTTGGAAGTATTAGAAATATAATTACTTGGTTACCTGTATCTTACCAATGCTGCATCACTGTAAGCAAACAGGCCTCCGAACATAAGAATGGAACAGGTAGGCAGAGCTGTGACATAGTCTCGGATTTTAAAATGTTCCAATGATATTCCAAGGAAAGGCAATAAATCTGATGCAGAAAAAACTTCTTATTATAGATATTTCTGTCTGTGTGTTATTATCAACTAATAAAACAGTAAAGTCGCCTAAGATTGAAAACCATGCCATCGCACTCAAAACCACTCCGTGGAAACCCAGGTTGCTTAAGAAAATGAAGTGTTGAGTCTTGTGTGTACTAAAATAGCATTATTAATATAGCGGAATAACCTAGGACTTTTTGCATTTTCTCCTCTTCTTTTACAGGAACGTGAACTCCCTACCCTTCGAAGACACTGCAGCCTCAACCACTGCAAGGCCAACTGAATGACCGATATCTCATCACATTATGCTCACTACAGCCTGAATGATACATTGATCGCTGTACATAATTTTGAATCCAAAATCTGTATGGATGGTAGTTACACATGGAGCATGTTATATTATGGTAGCTACATGGTCGAACTGGTTAAACGATGCATGTATAATGAATGGTGCATAGTCGTGTACATAAACTACATACCTGACAAGAACTAAGACCAGCGGAAGTTGTAGTTCACCTCTCCGGTTACAGGAAAACAACAGAGTTGAATTTCGCCAAATTAGGAAACAACGGCAAATAATCCAGTGAACCACCCGTGGATGAAAGTGAGCTTTGGCTCTCGCTTGCTGTCGCCGACACTTAGGGGTGGGCAAAATACCAAACCGTGGGAAACCGGTTGAAACCGCATGTGAATTCTAGTTCATTTCTCTTCATATTTTCAATCTTCACTCCCGGATTAGTAAAAGAATATGAACTAAGCCTAAACCGCTCAAACTGTCAAACCGTGTTTGCACACCTTTACCGACAGTGGAAGAACAAAACAAAGTGTGCACTTCTGGCAGCGACAAGTGGGTCGGGAACAACAGGCTGTGCAGTAGTTCACATAACCATGAGCAGTTTGCATCAACAATAGCAGCTGCTGCTAAATCAGAACAACACCATAACGATAGCAGCAGGCCACACAGGAGCTCCAACAAAGTTCACTTTGCTGCTAAATAAAATAGCACCATTTATCTGTAGCGAACTCATCTATATCAGAAGCATCTTGGTAATCAACAAACCATCGACACAGAACGTTTTAAAAATTAAAATCCAAACATGAGCATCTACGGTATCCTCCAGCAGCTCATGCATCAATGGAGAGGACTGTTATCACACGAAAAAGAAGTTTACTCACATAATCCGAAGGCACATAGATTCAGATATTTTACTCTCATTATCTACATAATTGAAAGGAATAGAGATGTTAATGTAATAACAATCAAAATCAACTGCGCAATCTAATATGTGGAACCTGACTAATTCTTTGCAATACCTAGAGTGAAATTTTTCGCAACTATCATGCTCTTCAAATACCGAGTTGCGAAGTATACAAAAAATAAAGGAAAACCTTGAAAAACTAATGCCAGAAATATAAGCTTCCATAATCTGGTTGTGAAATTCTCATCTGAGGTATGCATACCATTCTAGTCCATCTACAAATTTGCAATCCCTATGAGAGATGAGGAAAACTAAGTTCCTTCTGAAACCAATTTGATATTCATGGGAAACAGTAGTAAAATTATTTACCAACGCTTCGGTGAACAGATCCCACGGCCTATAGAACAACACAAAATTCAGTGTCACAGATTAAGTGAGAAATTGTTTAATCTAACCAGACTACAGCCCAGAATTTCACATAAAAATTGAGGAACCAACTCTCGTGTGCATTTTTTTGTAGTATTTGGTACAGGTTTACCTTTTAAATTTCATAATTAAATCCATTGAAACCTAGAACAGAGCAATGAATTGATGTGACATTCACATTGTCGTGTATTAGTTTCTATAAATCATTATAAATGAGTACTGGAGGACTATTGATTTAGAGAAGAAGAAGCTAAATCTAATACAAACATGAAGCAAAGCCAAATCATATCAGGCTTGTTCTCACACAAAGCACCACAGCACGCGGTCCGTGCAAAGTGCCGAAAAAAAAACAAAATACCTGAAAAAGGAAGAAGAGCGGATGCGTGGAACTTGCCCCAAATTTGTTTTCTACGCTTGGAAGCTGCTCATGGATGAAGAGACTAAGCAGGAGCAGGGAGAAGGGCAGTGCATGCTCCATCCACCTTGCCACCCGATCATACCCCTAGAGGCCTAGACCCTGGTAGGGCGAGTCGGCCCTCGGCCCTCGGCCCTCCCCCCTCCCCGATAGCCTCGTATGCTCGCGCCGCTTGCGCCTCCCCCGTGCCAGCCCCAGGAGCGCGCGGCCCGGCTCGCCTCGGGCCCGAAGATCCGAATGAACACCTCCCCGTCGGTGGCCTCCCCGCGCTGGAGCTCGCCGCCGCTCGCCTTGGTGAGGAGGACGTCTGAGGAGTACTCGAGCAGCACGGAGAGTGACGCGTGGATGAGATCTGAGAGGGAGAAGCGGGTGGCGTAGCCACCGGCGGCAGGGTAGGGGTGGTGCGTCCATCAGGAGGAACGCGGGCCGTGCTGACAGTCGGGAGAGGAAGGGGAGAACGGTGAGCACACTACGGGTCAAAGGAGAGAACGAAACCGACCTTGGGTCACGCCGACACTCACGCGAGGACCCCGTCTACCGATCCCACTGGCCAGCCATGCGGTAAATCGCCTCCAGGCAGGGCCCAGCGAGTGCGACGTCCGCAGCAACCACAGGCCTCCAAACCACTGGGAGCTTAGGGCATCTCCAACCGGGCGACCGTCCGCGCCGCGTCCGGATGGGTCCAACGGACAACCGACCCACGCGACGCCGCAACGCATAATGCGGCGTGAACGCGGCAACGCCCGTCTGGTCGGGTTTGCAAGCAATGCGCGCGTCCTCGCGTGTCCGCTGTCCGCTGGGCCGCCAGCGGTGCCTCCTATTAAATGTGACGGGAAGGGCGCCCTATCCGGCCTTTCGCTCGCCGCACGCGCGAGCTGAAGCTCCGGCGCCATGGCCCGGCGAGTTCTCGCCATCCGCGACGACGCGGCGGAGCCGGCCGCCGCGCGGCCGCCGGCGCCGGTCGCGCCGGGCGCGCGACGCCCGACGCGGCGGATCTACGTCGTGGCGGCCGGCGCAGATGTTCTGGGCGCCGGCGTCTATGCCGTGACGTCTTTCACCGGGCGCTGACATCGGGTTCCGGTGCCGCATCCGAGCTCCGCCGCGCGGCGTCGGGAGGCGGCGCCGCTCCGGCCGGCGGACCTCCGGCAGAGGACGCGTCGGCGACGCAAGTCCCAGGACTTGTGGTTGGTGGAGCACGATGCGCCGGCGCACGTGCTTCACATCGCGCATGCGCCGCGCGCTGCCGCGCACACCGCAGGCGGGGCCGCCCGGCGGCCTCTACATCGCGAGCCCCAGCCCAGGCCCCGCGCAGCCCAGGAGGAGAGGTGGCCGGGCTGCGGGCGGCGCGGCGTCCGCGAGCCGACCTCGACGAGCGGCCAAATGGCCGCACCTCGAGACGCCGCGCACCTCCCGCGAAGGCGGGGGGAAGAGCGCTGGCGGGCGTGGGCCTTCTCGTCTTGCGCGCCGTCGGGAGAAACGCGTCGGCGGCGCTCAGCCGGCATCGGGAGGGCATCTCGGGCGATCAAAAGGACTCGGGTCCGTTTTGGGCCGTTTGGGTGGCCGAACGGACACCGGACAGCGGCCCGCGTCCGCGTGTTCGTTTGGGTCTGCGCCCAACGCGCGAAGGCACCGCATATGTAATAAAAAAACATAAATGAAAATGAAAAATAAAAACAGCACAAAATAAATATAAACTACTGGTTAGTTAAACTTAGCCCTATTTTGGGCAATTTGTACACAAAAGAAAGCCCTATATGGGCTTTAAACTAAAAAAAAACCCTAGACAGGGTTTGCGAGCATGGTGGCCGCCGGCGTACTCCCCAGGCTGGTACGCGTCGACGATGGCGCCGCCGGCGGCGGCTGTCCGGCTCGAAACGCCGGAGGGCAGGGACTCCGGCCAGGGCTCCCACTGCGCCTCCCGGGCGGAGTGCGGGTTCGGCGGGCTCGCCGGCCTACGCGATCGTGCCCTCCGCGGACTCCGCCGGAGCTGCTCCTCTGCGGGCAGCTCCGCCTGCAGCGGACCGTGGCCGAGCGCTCCTCCTCCGCCGGCGCGCGGCCCGGCCTCCTCCTCCCGGAGCGCCGCGGCGCGTTGCCTCCTCTGACGCGCGCCAGCTCGGGAAGGCCACGCCTCCTGGGCGTCCGGGCCTTCTGGCCTCCTCCTCGGCGCGGAGGCGCGCGGCGTCTCGGCGAGGTGCGGTCATTTGGCCAGCTCGTCGAGGTCTGCTGCTCGCGGGACGCGAGCGCCGCCTGCGGCTCCGGGTCATTCTCCTCCTCCCGGGCACAGGGTGGTGCGGGGCTGGGCTGCTCGCCGATGTAGAGGCCGCGGGGCGGCCCCGCCGCGTTGCGGTGTCGGGCCGTCGCGGATGTGGCGCACGTGCGCCGGCGCATCGTGCTCCACCTCGAACCACAAGTCCCGGTTGGGACTTGCGTCGCCCTCTGAGGTCTGCCGGAGGTCCGCCGCGACAGCGCGGCGCCTCCGGATCTCGCGACGGGCGCGGCCGGGCGGGATGGCGCGGAACCCGATCGGGCTCGGGTGCCGCCGTGGGAGCACGTCCCACGGCATTGGGACGCCGGCGTCCCACAACATGCCACCGCTACGGTGGCGTAGATCCGCTCGCGTCCGGCGTGGCCGGCGGCCCCATGGCGGCGCCCGGCGGCCGGGCTGCCGGCCGTGGTGGTTCGCGGATGGCGAGAACTCGCGCTCGGGCCATGGCGGCGCGGAAACTGCTCGCGTGCCCGGAGTGGAAAGTGGGGGTGGATAGGGACAGTCCCTTCCTAGTCCACATTTAATAGGACTAGGACACCGACAGTGGCCACCACGCGGACCAGACGGACACGCGAGGATGCCGCGTGCCATCCGCACGCAAACCCGCCAAGATTTGGGCGGGTTTCGTCGTTCAACCGCGGCCGTCGCTTTCTGTGCGTCCCGCGTTGCCGGATTTTGTCCGGATCCCATCCGGACAGGCGCGGGTGGGTGATTGGAGATGCGCTTAGAGCTCTTTAGTGATATGTTAGGATGGCTACACTGAATCGTGTCTTCATTGAGTGATTCCCCATGACAAGGATAACTTCAGGTATATGATAGAATGGCTAGGTTAAACTGTGTCTTCATTGAGTGATTTCCCATCACTAGTGCAAATATGACCTTACCATATGCCTAGTGCAAATATGCAAAAATATGGATGAAATCCACCAACTATAATAATGGCTACAAAAGGAAGGAAAGAGTATATACACTGCATATATATCCCCATGACTGTGTATATCCACCTATAAAAAAAGGCTACAAAGACAAGAGAATTTACTCTGTATATACCATGACTATGTCTATCCAAACTGTAAAATGACTGTATATCCATCTACAAACATGGTTGTGCATATCCATCTACAAACATGGCTGTATACACTGCATGTATATGTGAACTAAAAACATGGCTGTATACACTGCATATACAATGCATATACATCGGTATACCCCCTGGATATTGCGAAATTTGCATCCCCCACATTCTAGAAATACACCTGTTCATTGTATGTACAGAGTTAAATCAGTAAAATCATGCTTGAAAGAATATCTATACCAAAACAAAAATCGAGTGGGTTGTATGCCTCGGAGGTCATTTGCGGCCCAGTTTCTAGACCTCTGCCACGACACTAGAGGTTACAAAAACATGCCAAATATCAAACAGATCATCGTTCAAAGTACAACATGCCGAACAAATATCAGTTGATCAAGTGTGAGATTCTAGTAGCTAAACTGCAACATATTACACTGTTCATGCGAAATCAAGTAGCAACTACACCATTATATGGTATATCTCAAGGAATACATAAATAGCTTCTCCAGCACAGAAGCAGTCGATGGAAGGCCAAGACATCCAGTCCCACCACAGCAGTAAAGCTTTTCTTTAGCTGATCACCCTATCTCAGGCAACACAACATGACCAGTTTTGGCAGATCAGTATACGTCATCACAGATCCATTCACTCCTCGATCCGATTGACTAACTTTCTTCTTTATTTAGCTATGGTGTGTGCCCACGTGACAAAGATTTAGACCTGAGAACATAAGGGGAAAAGCGGGACAAATCTTTAGTTCATGAACATGTGAAACTAACCATCAAGCTCACCAGCAGTCAAACACGGTGGCTATTTTGATTCACAGTAAAGGAAACATAGGTTCACCAATCCTAAATGTTGTTGGGTGATTAATATTCTAAACCATTATAGTGCTTGAAATGTAATTCCACCAAAATTGGTTGGGAGCAGCTCCATGATTCAGTTTTACTGATTTATCAGTCATAAACTTGCAATCATAGTAATTCAATTACGCCAACTGGTTTTAACCAGGAATTAATAGACCCCTGAAACCAGTAAATAAATTGGTCGGTCTTACAACTCTTCATATCATATAACAAAAGGCTAAAGGTGGTGCCATTTTCTTTCAGATCATGCAACACCTTAAGGTGATAAAGTCGGACAGAGCAACAAGGTGATTATAATTCATAAAACTACGGGACCTCTGCATCATGTGGGCTGTGAATACACCGGATGAAATACAGTTTTCAGCTTGCATTGCTTGTCAATGTAGCTACACTAAAGTTTTAAGCATGATAGTAACAAAGGAATATGCAACTCAAACCATAATCAAACATATTTCACCCACAGTGCAATTTCTAGCTGAAGAATAGAATGGCACATGAGGCAAATTTATTTTGATTAGAACAGACAATACCTTGTGAAAACAGTTAAGGACTATGGTTCCGCGGCGTTGGGATTTTCTTCTGCACCAAGAGCCAGAACAACTCTCCTCAGAATGGCATCAACTGGCTGATGCGAGTTCTCAACAGCCTTGCTTATAGCTTGCCATCTCTCCCCATGTTTTGGTTCAGCTGCAATGCATCTTTTTAGCACATCCCTTTGTGTATCCGCATTTCCGTGCTGAAGTTCAAATTTATAGAACAATGCCCAAAAATCCCCAATATCAGGAGCAAGAGTAACAGCTCTGTTCAACCAGCTCCTGGCCTTGTCAACCTTCCTATCATGCCAGAAAAGTTTGGCTACAGCTGCAATGACATGTGGATCATGATCACATCGCTTTATAGCATCTGAGCTCTTTGACTTGCGTTGGGGACGTGGCACCATCTCAATAGCTGCAGCCCACAAAATGCCACTTGTTTGACACTCTTGTAATGCCTTGGCTAGAAGAGAATCAGCTTCTTTCTTATTACCGTGCCTCAACTCTGCTCGAATTGCTGCAAGCCATAGTTCAGGTGTAGCTGGATTCTTTTTCCTTGCCATGGTGAGGAAAGCGCGTGACTTGCTCAGGCCATTTATCCTTTCCTCTAGACTAGCCAGCGAGAGCCAAAGCGGGATGCAACTTGGGCAGTGTTTGAGCCCATTCTCGTAAACCTCCTTTGCCTTTGCAGCATGGCCAATCCGGTCTTCCATCTGTCCAAGCATTAGCCACAATTTGAAGAACGAGGGGAATAGCTTCAGACCTTCCTCCAACAGCCTCCTTTCCTCGTCCACATTTCCTAGTTCCCTCTCAACAATTGCTGATTTCATCCAAACCCTCTCAGTACCTCCTCTTTCCCTGGCCTTGGCCAAAAGCATTCTTGCTCTCTCTGGCTCGTTGTTCTCAAACTCTAACTTGAATGCAGCTAACCAGATCTCCTCTGAATTGGGGATAGCTGCATAAGCTTCCTGAAGAATGGCCCGGGCCGAAGGGACATCACCAGCCAGCCATTTCTCCTTTGCGCCCATAAGCCATAACACTTCAGCTTTTGGATTGTAGGTGACAGCCTTTCTGAGAATGGCTTCAAGAGATTCTCCCGTCCCGTGGCTCTTCTCAAGCTGCGCTGCTTTAAGCCATATACTCTTCTTACCAAGGAAGACACTAAGAGCATGTGCGTAGATGGCCCGAGCAGTCTCAATTGAACCTCGTTTCTTGCATTCCTCAGCATCAGCAACCCATGTTCGCTTGCGGTCCTCATCCTCAACCCCAACTCCAATAGTGCTCTTCACAATAGCCTGGCAAGTAAGCACAGAACCAGCACGCTCTGCAGCTTCAGCTTCCTTTAGCCATGCCTCCCTGTCGATATCCAGGCCTTCTCTCTGCAAAGATCTTATACCTCTCTCGATCACCTTGTTTACGGACTGGGTATTCCCATTAGCCTCCTCGAGCTTAGCAGCTGTGATCCAAATGGCAGGTTCCTTGTTGAGTTTCTCCCTGGCCTTGTTAAGCACCTTCTTTGCCTGGTCATACGTCTCGAGCCTTGCTAGGGCAAGCCAGAGCTCGACATGAAGCGGGCAGCACTCGACAGCCCTGTGGAGCAACATCCTTGCGTCCTCCTCGTTGGCCAGCTCCACGACAGCCTTCCACAGCCTGACAGAATCAGGAATGTGCTCCAAGCCCTTCCTTAAAACCCTGCTCTTATTCAGATCACTAGTCTCTAGCTTTGCTGCCTGCAGCCAGAGCTTGACAGAATTGGGAATGGCCTTGACGCCCCTGGCAATCACGGCCTTTGCTTCATCTGGGCTAGCCAA
Source organism: Lolium multiflorum (assembly GCA_030979885.1). Lineage (NCBI taxonomy): Eukaryota > Viridiplantae > Streptophyta > Magnoliopsida > Poales > Poaceae > Lolium > Lolium multiflorum. The sequence continues at coordinate 117,542,987 of CM061747.1, read as the reverse complement.
GCGGCACGCCTCGAACCAAACATCCTCATTCTTGGGGCACTCCTCGCAGCCGCGCTGAATGAGCTGGCGTGCGGACTGGAGCTTCCCGGCAACCTCTTCAAGCCTAGCAGCAGCAATCCAACCTGGAGGATGCTTTGGATTTGTCTGGGTGACAGACCTGAGCAGCAGCCTCGCCTTCTTAATGTCGGATATCTCGGCATCGCTGGTAATCTTCATGCTTTTAAGGTCCGTAAGGTATCCCTTGGGATCGACAACGGTAAGGCCAGAGACGGAGTCGGAGAGCCTGTCGAGCTTGAGCGAGAGCACGGTACCACGGCCCTCGCCGACAGCAGTGAGATCGGTGACGGGCGTCTGCGCCCACGGCGTCTCGGTGCCGCCAGCCGCGCGGCTCTTGGGGTCCAGCGCCGTGACGTGCTCCTGCTCCTGCCGAGCCTTCTCGAGCAGCGTGTCCGGGACGGGCACGAAGCTCTCGAACCGCTTCTTCTTGTTGCGCGCCGAGTAGTCCCCGATCTCGGGTATGCTCTCCCACTCCTGCACGGAGACGTCCGCGAGCTTCCTCTTGAGGTCGGCGAACTGCTCGGTGATCTTGGGGTTGGAGGCGCGGTACTTCTCGATCTCCTGCTTGAGGCGCGCCTCGCGGCGGTCCTTGCGGCGCAGGTCCATGCGCTGGTCGATGCTCTCCCAGACGGCGTCCGCCTCGCGGTCGTCGTCGTCGTAGTCGGCGTTGGAGAAGAGCCCCGCATCGTTGCCCTCGAACTCGTCGAACTTCTGGTTCTCGTCGTACCCCTTCTCCTCGTCGCCGCCGTCGTCGCCGCCGCCGTCGTCGTCGCCGGGGGGCTTCCCGCGGCCGCGGCCGACGGATGGGGCGGCGGAGGCGGAGGCGGCGGCGGCGGAGCGATCTGGGAGGTCCGGGGCCGCGCGGGCTGGCCCGATGTCGGAACGGGTGGTGAAGCCGGTGGCGCCACGGCCGAGACCCGCGACGTAGTTGGGGGGCGGCTTGGAGTTGAGGAAGTCGTAGCGCACGGGGCGGGCCGGCGCCGCCGCCGGAGGCGGCGGCGGCGGCGGGGTCGGGGCGGGGCCGGACATGCCGCCGAGGAGGGGGGGAGGACGGGGTGACCTGGAGGGAGGAGAGGAGCGTGGAGGGGAGGGGAGGGGTGTGGTGGGCCGGGAGGAGGCGTCCCGGCGGGCGGCGGGCGGGGGGAGGCGGAGGCGGAGCAGAGAGCAGACTGGTACGAGTCGTGGGTGAGGGAGGGCGTTTGCCGTGTTGGGCTCGTTTTGTTGTTTTGGCTGGTCCAAGTCGGTGTTGACGATGGGCGGTACGTCGCGAATCCTATTCATCGCTCACTGCGATCCTATGATCGATCCCGCCTGAACCCAACTAGTGCTGGGCCAGGGCCATTTACGATGTCTCTAGCTGTTTCCAGTTCTCGCGTGCTGACTGCTGAGTATGAGCGGGTTTTCCATTACAAAGAGGTAAAGTGGATTTGTTTTCAAAAAAAAAAAACAGAGGTAAAGTGGATTTTTTCGCTCTCGCATGCGTAAGGAGGCAATTAGGGGTTTTATATCCTCTCACCGTCCCAACGGCATTGAGATCGGATCGATTCTTGAATTGGAGACGTGCAAGTGGAATCTTGGATAGGTGATCATATATATCTTCCTCTCATGGCGACACGAGATGGAAAAACTTCGTCGTGAACGACAAATCAGAGCGATCTCGAAACTATGATGTGTGAACTTGGACTTCGCGAGGAGGACCCATATGGCGTTGTCTTTGAGGAGGAGCAAGCCACGACTCAGGAGGAGAATCGTTGGATGATCGTGGTCACAGTTCACATCGAACGAGAATTAGGTAAGTATTGGTTTTTCAAGAATATATGAAAGCAGTTTGGGACCTAGCACGCGATGTAAGATTAGAACTTTGGAAGATAATCTCTTCATTATGCAATTCTCTTGTGGGAAGGTGAAGGATGGAGCACCTTGGGAGTTCCGAGGGCATGCATTTATCTTTCTGCCATATGATGGCTTTACAAAACCCTTGTGGATCAAGCTCAATCACCTGGAAATATCGATCCAAATTCATGATCTTCCTGGGTCCAAGGGAATGCTCAAGGTGTTGGGTTCAAAAGTGGGAAAACTCATCTGCTCAGAGCCTCTCTCGTCAGACTATGCAAAAAAAATTGCAGGGTGTGTGTGAAGTTGGACGTATGAAAGCAACTGAAAAGTGTGGTATCTATCATAGGAGGTGGTAATTAAGAGAGAACTTTTCCTTGTCAAGTACGGGAAGATGCCTGATTGGTATGTGGTACGTGGCATGCTTGGTCACACATATAAGGAACATGGAGATTGGTGTGATTGTGTCGCCGATGCCTCCAAAGGATGAACCCGCCCGGTTCCGGTCTCCAGACACCGATGGCCACACGGTGGACGCCAACTGTCGTTGCCTACTCGACAATACCCCGGAGGAGGGATCCTCGCAGAGGGGGGAAGAAGAAGGGGCCAAAGGGTGGAGAGCCATCGGGGCAGGAGTACACGAGTTACCCAGCTTCGAAACACGTTTCACGGAGGAAGGGCCTATTGCTGCTTGTCTGGAATTATGTGGGCGCTTTCGTGCTGTTATAATGAGTTGTGCTTGTGCCTCTAGGGATCCCATGATCCGTCTTATAAAGGCGCCAGGATCTAGGGTTTCCACGGAGAGTCCTACCCGAAATACAAGTTGCCTAACTACGGAGCATTACATTGCCGTGCACGTTAAGGATACACCTTCTTCCTAATTGGTCGTCATGGATCTGGACACTTCATGGGCCTCCAAGGTTCCGAATACTGGCATAGGTTGGTTGGGATCCGGCTCCTTGCTCTTGGGCTAGACTTTCTCCATCTTCAATCAACAGCAATTGGGCCGCCCGGTGGGCCATGAGCCACCACCACCATCTGTGGGCCACCCGGGCTTGCCAGATCTAGACCATGTCGTTGGCATACCCATGAAGTATACCCACAAAAGTTTGAGCTCCCTCTGAACGATACGACCAAGTGATGCATTCGAGAGCCCTCTTAATAGTACGACCAACTATCCTACACACCCGGTCTCCCAACTACATCAAGAGACCGGTAAGAGAGAAAGCCTATCAAGAGCAAACCTTGACCTTGCATGATCCACTCGAACCGGCGAGCTCCATCTTCATCCTTCTTCAACAATGCACGCTTCCAAAGAAGTGAGCCTAGCTCACTTGGTTAGGAAAGTGGATATACAAACCAGCCACCCAGGTTCAAGATCCCAGGGACGCGAATTTGGGTTCTTATTATTTAAAAATAAAATCACTGTAGGGGCTTACCGTATTCCTTTCAAAAAAAACAATGCACGCTTCCATCTTCATCCAACTTATTCAGCGCACACACCATTGTATTCATCCATCTTCTACATTGCACATGCCACCATCTTCATTCTTCATCTTCTTGATCTCTTGAAGATGCACATGATATCTCACTTCATCTTCTTCTTCAAGACCTAGTTGTCACTTGATCTTCTTCATCATCTTCTTCTTGCAACCTTGAGATCAACATATGGCTCAAGCATTGTGTGGTGACCCTGCATACCACTGCATGTTGTAGTATGCTAGTCATTGATATAATAGTTGCGAAGTACCAATCCGCAAATATTACATCCCTCAGAGTGGTACAACAGAAACATAGTTGGTCCATTCTTACTCACTTAATATTACAAGCCATAAATATACATCACAATGGAGCTCCTCCTGGGTCCATATAGGATAAGTCGGTAGTTCTAGTTGAACTCTACCAAACCTATAAACTAGTGGTAGAAGTAGGCTAAGTACCATGACTACTCGAGCAGCTTTATTTTATAATGTTCGGTGTTGCCCGACTACTACTAAGATTATGACTCCACTCTTTATGCCTCCTCGTTGGCTTCCTCAGTTCCATACTCGATCAGGTAGTCCACCTCATCGACGCCTCCCGACAGTTTTGGCTCTTCGTAGTAGACGTCCTCCGTGTTCTCAGCTCCTTCGTTGGTCTCCTCTGTGTTGTTCTGGTAATCTAAACATGGGATTCAAAGAGGATGAGTACGAGCGTACTCAAAAAGTTCATTATAGGAAAGAGGTGTTTAATGCACTAAATATAGCCATGGACCAGAACGTCATAGGAAGTGCAGGTTTTTGTAAACATTTTTTCAAAAGGTTGCTTTTATTCTGATGAATTATGTCTGTCAGCCTTCACCGGGTGTCTAGAACTTCACGGAGTTCCTTTCTAGCGGCGTTCGCAGTTCCAAACCCGGAACAGGGAGTGACAAGCCACAATTTGATACACTCTGCAGAGGTGTGTTACTTTACCCATAAGAGATCTTATCCTTGTTACCAGCCGGGCTCGAGATTTCGTCCACACTTCCTTGGTGTGAGGCCAAGTATAAGGTCCTAGCCAATCACAGGGCCTTCCCCGCGACCTCGCATACCCACCCAAATGTTGCAGCCATGCTGAGTTTAGGTTCCGACTTTACCTTGGTCGCTTACCCCTCGGCGCATGACCCTCAGACACACCCTATAACCCCTCATAGATACACCAAACCGTGGGAGCAATACGGGGCTCCCTCCCTGCCAGTCTCAGCCACCGGTAGGTGTACCCGTTGATATGCAAGAGGGAAAAGAACAACTGACTACTCCGTCCCACTCCAGATCTTATATTAAACACGAGTATTATGGCGCAAGAATCACTGAACGACATTTGTTGTTAAGTCCTAGATGAATAACCCAATGCAATGGAACCTCCACCAAACTCGTACCATGGTTCCATTACCCACCACATAGTCATATTCATAATTGTAAAAGTAATATTATGCTTTTATATGCAAGAGTGATAAGTATAATACTTTGCAGGTAATTTGATAAAAATACTCGAGGTGACATGAGCAAGCGATGAACTTGTCTGAAGACTGCAAGGTATTGCAGTTGGATGGTGTGGACTGACCCTTGTCCTCGGTTTCTGAAAATTAGGATCATTGTCTGATAAGGGCAATGGTTAAAGATCCAAATGATGCATGCTTTAGGATCATTGTCTGATAATTGGATGGTGTGGACTGACCCTTGTCCTCGGTTTCTGAAAATTAGGATCATTGTCTGATAAGGGCAATGGTTAAAGATCCAAATGATGCATGCTTTAGGGTTTTAGTTGTGATTACCCTCCCATGTCGTTGTTTAGGGTTTTACTTTTGAATTTCAGAATTCTTGGATGAGAAGGATTTAAGTTCAAATTTATTGATCCTCCTTAAGAGTTATAAAAATAACTTTTGATTTTTTTCTAGAAGAGTCATGTTCAAAGAAAATATTTATTTTTCTTTGATTAATTGTTAAGAAAATCGGGTTTGATTTAATAAATCCTTTTTCTGATTTTTGAAGAGTTGAATTTTCCTTATTCAAATTCCTTCATGTTTTTCCTTAACAATTATTTTTAAATTTTGTTTAAAATTTCATGGAAGCAATTTTTTTGAATAGAGGATACTTTTTAGGTGTTATTCCTATTTTTATTTATTTTTTAGAGTTTCCTATTGCTTTTAAAATTATTTCTAAATTCTTCCAAGAAATGCCTTGGTCAAAAGACCAAACTGCCCCTCCAGGCCCACTAGTTAGTCCAACCTGCGGGTTAGACTGGACCAGGTCGGCCTGGTCCGGCCCAACTGGCCTCATTCCCCTCTCTCTCTCCCCGTGTAACCCTAACCCTAAATCCTCTCCTCGCTCTTGCGATCCCCAATCGCCTCCACCGTCGCCGGCCTCCTCCCGCTAACTCCGGCGGTCCTAGACCTCGTCGTGGGTCGCAATCGAAGCGCCGCACGATGTCGCGGCTTCATGTCCACGTCGATCTAGAAGATAGGGCTTCCTGTGCACGCCCCCGACCCCTACTGCTGATGGGTTCGTTGCATGGAAAATAAAAATTTCTACCGTGAACATGAACAAAAACCAAGATCCAATTAGGAAGAATCAAGATCTAATCTATGAAGATTGAAGCAACGAGATGTATGAGAGACTAACCCTCGAAGATCCAAAGCCTTACGAGATCGATCTCGTTGTTGATGTAGTTGATCGTCCGGTCTGCAATCCTTCCGTCCGGTCGTGCGTACGGTGTCGATGAAGTCCGTCCCTCCCCGTTCCACCGGGCAGCGGAGGTGTGGTAGCTGTCCTCGGAATCCCAGCAGCACGACGGTGTGGTGGTGGTGGAGGAGGAATTCCTGCAGGGCTTCGCCAAGTTTGCGCATGAAGAGGAGGATGGAGAGAGATCGGCGGCTAGGGTTTTGGGAGAGGGATCCTTAGGGTGGCTGGCCAGCCTCCACCTCTATATATAGAGGAGGGGTGGCTAGGGCTGGCCCCACCTCTCTCCAAGTCGCACCAAGAAGGGGGAGGAGATAAACCTCTCCCAAACCTTTATCTCTTATTTAAACCATTCAAATCTAGAGATAGATCCTATCTCTAGTTTAAATCATTTAAATCTTATCTCTAAGGGGTGGCCGACTTGGGCCCACATGTCATAGTGTGCCTAGCCCACTAGGCCATGTAGCACTCATGTGGCCCTCGAGTGGTGGGCCCACGGTGGCCCTCTAGACCATCTAGAAGCTCCGGTCAAAACACCGAAACTTTTCTCGAACCCCGGAAGATGACTTCCATTATATGAATCTTACTCTCCGGACCATTCCATACCTCCTCATGATGTCCGGATCCCATCCGAGACTCGAACAACATTCGGTCTCCATCTCATATTCAATACTATACAACATCGAACCTTAAGCACGTCACCCTACGTTCGTGAACTATGCGGACATGATCGAGACTCCTCTCAGGCCAATAACCAATAGCGGGACCTGATCCATAATGGCTCCCACACATTCAACGATAACTTAGTGATCGATTGAACCATTACCATACGATAGCGATTCCCTTTGTCACGCGATACTTTACTTGTCTGAGGTTCGATCATCGGTATCCCCATACCTAGTTCAACCTTGTTACCGAAGTACTCTTTACTCGTACCGTGGTAAGTCATCTCTTGTGACGTGTCACATGCTTGAAAGCTAATTAGATGTCATTCCACCGAGAGGGCCCAGAGTATATCTATCCATCATCGGGATGGACAAATCCCACTCTTGATCCATATGCCTCAACTCATACTTTCCGAATACTTAATCCCATCTTTATAACTACCCATTTACGTTGGCGTTTGATGTAATCAAAGTACCCTTCCGGTGTAAGTGATTTACATGATCTCATGGTCGAAGGACTAGGTAACTATGTATCGAAAGCTTATAGCAAGATGAACTTAATGACTTGATCTTATGCTACGCTTCTTTTGGGTGTGTGTCCATTATATCATTCACCCAATGACATAACTTTGTTATTAACAACATCCAATGTTCATGATCAGAAACCATGATCATCTATTAATCAACAAGCTAGTTTTACAGAGGCTTACTAGGGACTCTTTTTTGTTTACATAACATACATGTATCAATGTTTCGGTTAATACAATTATAGCATGGGATGCAAACATTTATCATAAACACAAAGATATAATAATAACCATTTTATTATTGCCACTTGGGCATATCTCCAATAGTCTCCCACTTGCACTAGAGTCAATAATCTAGATTACATGGTAAGGTACCTAACACCCATGGCGTTCTGGTGTAGGTCATGATTTGCCTTAGGGAGAGATTTAGTCAACGGATCTCCCACATTTAGATCTGTGTGTACTTTGCAAATCTTTACGTCACCATCTTCGACATACTCGTGAATCACATGAAAACGTAGCTTGATATGCTTCAGCTTCTTGTGTGACCTTGGATCTTGTGCATAGGCTATGGCACCCATTTTATCACAATAGATGACTAATGGGTTCAATGCACTAGGAACCACACCAAGCTCAGTAATGAACCTCTTCATCCATATCTCTCCGATGAAGCCTCCGAGCCGCTATGTACTCGTAGTTGAAGATTTCGCCACCGCATTGCTTGGCACTCATCCACTTTGCGACACCATTCAATATAAACACACCCGATTGAGACTTAGAGTCATGGATCGGTGTTCCAACTAGCATCGGTGTAGCGGTTACAACGAGCTCTTGTACGCCGTAATAAAGAAACATATCCTTAGTCCTTTTAAGTACTTCAGGATATTCTTGACCGTTCTCCATGTTCCATTCATCATCTCGATATCTGCTGATCAAACTAACGGCATGTGCGATATCCGGTCTAGTACACATGGCATGCATACATAGAGCCTACCGAGCATAGGGGATCTTGTTCATCCTCTCTCTTTCTTCTGCGTAGCCGGACCTTGAGTTTTACTCAAGACCCTGGGCAACATGGGCAAGAACCCTTTCTTGCTCTCATCCATTCTAAACTTCTTTAGAATCTTGTCGGCATGTACTCTGTGATCCCTATTAGGCGTCTTGATCTATCTCTATAAATCTTGATGCCTAAAATATATGTTGATTCACCAAGGTCTTTCATTGAAAAACACTTATTCAAATAACGTTTAACACTGCTTAGGAGTTCTATATCATTCCAAATCAACAATATGTCATCTACATATATCGAGAATGCTCAGACTCCTCCTTTCTTGTAAATAGCCTCATGCATGAGTCCGTATAAACCCGAAGTCTTTGATCACCTTATCAAAATGTGGTTCCAACTCCGGGATGCTTGCTTGAGTCATAAATGGAACGGCAAGTTTGCATACCTTGTCGGCATTTTAGGATCGACAAAACCTTTGGTTGTACCATCTACAACTCTTCCTCAATGTCATCATTAGGAAACGCCGTTTGTTTTGTCCATCTGCCAAATCTCATAATCAGAAAATGCATATTTCTAACAAAATCCTCACAGAATTTAGCCGCTACATGTGAAAAGTCATCGTGATCAACTCCTTGAATTTGTGAACCCTTCAAGATAAATGGATCTAAAAAACATACATATACGGCATTTGTTTTTCTTTTGAAGATCATTTATTCTCGTGACCTTGCGGCTATGATAGTCTACCAGTCCCACTTGATTACCATACATGGATCGGCCCAAGTTTCATGGCCTCTTGCCATTTGTTGGAATTTGGGCTCATCATTGCTTCCTCATACGTCGCGGGGTCTTCATCATTGTTATCCACAATCATGACTTTATTTAAGCGGTCATACCAATGAGTGGTGAGCCCTCGTCGTCTGCGAGGTTCATAGCTTTTCGTTCAAAGTTTCATGATCATCATCATTTGCTTCCTCTCTATCGGTGCAGGCTAGTACATATTCTGTCTGCGCTTACTATAATAGAGAAGGTTCAATAACCTCGTCGAGTTCTACTTTCTTCCAGTCACTTCTTTCGTGAGAAACTCCTTCTCAAAGGATCCGTTCAACAACAACTTTGCCTTCGGATCTTTGATAGAAGATATACCAATTGTTTCTTTAGGTATCCTATGAAGATGCATTTCTCACTTTGGGTTCTAGCTTGTCAGTTGTAACTTCTTTACTTTCAGCTTCAAACCCAAACTTTAAGGGACGACGCTTAGGTTTCTTACCAAACCATAATTCATACGGTGTCGTTTCAACGGATTTAGATGGTGCCCTATTTAAAGTAAATCAGTTTGTCTCTAATGCGTAACCCCAAAATGATAACAAATCGGTAATAGACATCATAGAACAAACCATGTCTAAGAGAGTTCATTACGACATTCGGACACACCATTCACTGTGGTGTTCCCGACGGTGTGAGCGTGAAAGTATTCGCATTTCTTTAAATGCATGCCAAACTCATAGCCAGATATTCACCTCCCATGATGACCTTGAAACTTAATCTTCTTGTTACGTTGATTTTCTACTTCACTTTAGGTACATAAACTTCTCAAGTTTGGACTTATGTTTCATAAAGTAAATATACCCATATCTACTCAGATCATCCGTGAAGGTTAGAACATAACGATAACCATCGCGCGATGCTACACTCATTGGTCCGCACACATCGGTATGTATGATTTCCAATAAGCCTGTAGCTCGCTCCATTGAACCAGAGAATGGAGTCTTAGTCATTTTTCCCATTAGACATGCTTCACATCTATCAAGTGACTCAAAGTCAAGTGATTCAAGAAGTCCATCGGAATGGAGTTTCTTTATGCCGCTTCCTCCAATATGACCAAGGCAGGTGACATATAAGTAGAATTATCATTCAATTTAATTCGCTTAGCATCAATGTTATGAACATGTGTATCACTATCGAGATTTAACAAGTATAAACCTTTCATCTCAGGCGCATGACCATAAAAGATATTATTCATATAAATAGAACAACCATTATTCTCTGACTTAAATGAATAACCGTCTTGCATTAAACAAGATCAGATATAATGTTCATGCTTTAAGGCACCAAATAACAATTATTTTGATTTAAAACTAATCCCGAAGGTAGATGTAGAGGAGCGTGCGACTGCGATCACATCGACCTTGGATCCATTTCAACGCGCATCATCAACTCGTCCCTTGCTAGTTGATGACCCACAAGTATAGGGGTGTATCGTAGTACTTTAGATAAATAAGAGTGTCGAACCCAAAGAGGAGAGAAGGTGTTGACAAGCGGTTTCGATGAAGGATTCATTGTAAATGCTCAAAGACAAGTTTTGAGGGGTTTTGATATAGCGGATAAATAAAGTACAAGTAAATAAAATACGAGAGTAATAATTGCGCGAGTGGCCCAATCCTTTTAGCACAAAGGACAAGCCGGTTTGTTTACTTATAATGACCAAACGTTCTTGAGGACACAAGGGATTTTAGTCTAGTGCTTTACTTCATATAGTTGATTAATCTTCATTGTTTTGATAAGTGTTGTGTGGGCGAACCTATGCCAACACCTAGGACTAATACATACTTGTGATTATACCCCCTTGCAAGCATCATAATACAAAAAGTAATTAAGATAAATCTAACCACGGCCTTAAACTCCAAGATCCTGCTATCCTCCATCGATATACTAACGGGGTTCAAGTTGTTGTCACTCGCAACCCCACAATTAGCAAACGAATCAAATGCACTCCCTAGGCCATAAGGTGAAGTGTCATGTAGTAGCGTTCACATGACACCACTAGAAGAATAACACCACAACTTAAATATCAAACCATTAAATATTACTCAACATAGTTCACTACTAACATTTAGACTTCACCCATGTCCTCAAGAACTAAACAACTACTCACGAGACATCATATGGAACATAATCGAGGTGATATGATGATGAATAATAATCTGAACATAAACCTTGGTTCAATGGTTTCACTCAATAGCATCAATAACAAGTATTAATCGACCGGGAAAGTTTGCCCTATCAAACAATCAGATTCAACCCTAGATGTTACAGCGGTGACGAGATGCGCGGTGGAGATGGCGGTGTAGATGGTGGATATGATGATGATGATGATCCCAATGATGTCCAGCTCGATGACGGTGGCGATAGCGACGATTTCCCCCTCCGGAGGAGGAATTTCCCCGGCGGATTCCTGCCCGCCGGAGAGCTCCTTCTCTGGTGTCTCTCAGAGGCGGCTATGTCTATTCTCCTGTATCCCCCGTGCCTTAGGTTCCGGGAAGAAGTACGTGAAGGAGAGGCGGCCAAAGGGGTTTATCAGGCCTCCCACGGCCAGACACGGGCCCATGCGGCCTATGGGGGCCATGGCGCCCCTCTCAGTCGATACGTCTCAAGCATTATCTATAATTTACGATGTTCCATGCTTGTTTATGACAATACCTGCATGTTTTGTTCTGATTTATATACTCCGTTTTAGTGTCGTTTCGAACTAACCCAGCTGAGATCTGGAAGTGCAGTTCACCATTTCACAGCATTTTTGGTTTCAAATACTAGTAAGGAAATATTCTCGAGATAAATGCGAAATCAACATGACATGTGGTCAGGGGGCTGCGTCTCTGCAGAGGAGAGGAAGGCGGAGGAGGCCACGGGCCGCTGAGACACTACCCAAGCGCTGTGACCAAGGGGCCGCGCCCCCTGGCGATCATCGTCGCCTCGTTGACCGGCGCAGCTTCTTAGCCTATATAAGGGTCGGCCTAAAACCACGATACGAATAAGCCCGCAATCTGAAACCTTCGAGCGCCCGCCCGTGTGAAGCCAAAAGATCGGGGGGCCAGTCTCTTATTCCGTACCTTGCATCGGAACAGGGGATTCCAGGAAGGCTTCTCCATCGACCTCGCTGCTGTCTCCACCGCCATCTTCATCCGCGCTGCTGCTGCTCCCATGAGAGGGAGTAGTTCTCCCGTAGAATGGGGTTGTACGGTAGCTAGTAGTTAATCCTCTCTCTTTATGTGCTTCAATACAATAATCTCATAGGAAGCTGCCTTACATGATTGAGATTCATATGATGGGCTTTGTCATCTAGATGTCATTATGCTAGTCAAGTGGATTTTTCACATGTGATCTCCGGAGACTCCTTGTCACATGTGTGTAAAGGTGACGATGTGTGCTGCTATGTGGGTCTCTTAAACTATATTTTACGAGAATGCTTATTCTTGTTATGGATAGCATATTGAAGTGCTGTTATATCCTTTATGATTTGCAATATCATTTTACTTCATATCTGCTCCTGTACTACTCATGTGATGTTGGCAAAATTAATCTATTCTATCACCATGGTGTAATGGTGACGGTGTGTGCATCGTGTAGTTCTTGTAGTAGATTATGATCATAATCTCTTGTAGGTTATGGAGTTGATTATCGCTATGATAGTATTGATGTGATTTATTCCCCCTTCATAGTATAATGGTGATTACAGTGTGTATGCTATGTTAAGTACTCGGTTTATTTTATAAAGATCTATTATGCTCTAAGGTTATATAAATAAATATCGGAATGTTGTGGAGCTTGCTCAGGCATTGAGGGTTCGTGGCAATCACAATTAGTGGTGTGTTCATTATCAAACAAGAGTATATATAGCACAAAGGAAGAGAACTTCATTATGTGATCAATGTTGAGTGTCACTGGTGAAAGTATGATCCTAGGCCTTGTTTAATACGCAAACACCGTTTATTGCATTAGAGGCTGCACATGTTTACTGTTCATATATTTATTCAGATTACCATTACCACTCATATGCATCCATACTACTTGTATTTCACTATCTCTTCGCCGAACTAGTGCACCTATACATCGACAGTGTATTAGGTGTGTTGGGGAACACAAAGAGACTTCTTGTATCGTGGTTGCGGGGTTGCTTGAGAGGGATATCTTTGACCTCTTCCTCCTGAGTTCGATGTGTGGGTGATCCACTTAAGGGAAACTTGCTGCATTTCTACAAACCTCTGCTCTTGGAGGCTAACCATATCTACAAAATAGAAGCACGTGAACATCAGCTATTTCTGGCATAGTTACTTTTGCAGTGAGGAAAGGTAAAGTACTCACACCAGGATCTACGGCTACTAAGCTATTTTCAGGTACCGTTGTAAAATAGAATAAGAAGCTATTTCCTTTAGATCCAGCAAGTGCATCTTTTGGTTTCTTGTTTACTAGTTAGGCATAATGGAAAGTAACAATAAGCTTCTTATTCTATTTCTGAGTTAAGACATGGATTGTTTGCTACGAAAATTTAAAAACTATAGAATCTTATTTGCATGCTAGTAGCAATGATATTAGTATAAACAACCCGATACGTCTCCAACGTATCGAGTATTTTCTATACTACTTTATTGATGATACCTACATGTTTTATGCACTTTATGTCATATTCGTGCATTTTTGGAACTAACCTATTAACAAGATGCAGAAGTGCCGGTTCCTGTTTTCTGCTGTTTGGTTTCAGAAACCCTGGTAACGAAATATTCTCGAGTGCAGACGAAATCATGCCCAGGTTCCCTATTTGCAGAAGCATCTGAACACCAAGAGCATGGAGAGGGGAGGCACGGGCCCACACCAAACACCGAGGCCGGCGTGGCCGAGAGGGGGGCCGCGCCACCTATGGTGTGGGCCCCTCGACCCTCCAGAGCCGCCTCTTCGCCTGTTTAAAACCCCTGCATCAAAGCCCTTGAGGAGAAAGCACGTGCAGAGAGCCTTCCGAGCCACTTATGCATCAGCAGAAGCCAAGATGCAGAGGCGGGTCTGTTCCAGGCACCACTGCCAGAGACCCCAGTGCCCGAGCTTCTCCATGACTTCCGCTGCCATCTCCACATGCATCTTCATCACACATGTTTGCTCCCTTGAGGGGAGGTAGTTCTCACATAGGAGCTTCGAGGAGGCATCTTTAGAACAGCTATGCTAGTTCATCTCTCTCCTATGTACTTCAATACAATGATCTCATGGAGCTGCCTTACATAGTTGAGATTCATATACTAGATGCTTGTAATCTAGATGTCATTATGCTAGTTAAGTGAGTTTTTCTTATGTGATCTCCAAGACTCCTTGTCCCACGATGTGTAAAAGGGTGACAGTGTGCAGGTGTGGGTCTCTTAGGCCTATTTCTGAATGCCCATTCACTTTGTTATGAATGGCATATTAGAGTGTATTATCTCTTTAACCAGTTGCAATGTGTTTTTGTATCACAATTTATCTATGTGCTACTCTAGTGATGTTATTAGATTAGTCTACTCCTGCGCGATGTAATGGTGACGGTGTGTGCATCAGGTTAGTCCTTGGTTTATGCCATGATCATGATCTCTTGTAGATTATCAAGTTAACTATTGCTATGATAGTATTGATGTGTATTATTCCTCCTACATAAGCATGAAGGTGTCAGTGTGCATGTTGTTAGTACTTGGTTTAATCGTATTGATCTATCTTACACTCTGAGGTTAACAAATATGAACATTGAATTGTGGAGCTTGTTAACTCGAGCATTGAGGGTTCGTGTAATCCTACATAATGTGTTCATCATCCAACAAGAGAGTATAGAGAGTATGCATTTATCTATTCTGATATGTGATCATAAATGTTGAAAGTGTCCACTAGTGAAAGTCTAATCCCTGAGGCACTTGTTCCTAAATACGCTTTATCATTTAGCATTCTTGTTTCTTGAATTACTACTGCATGCTAGTTACTCTCACGGCATTTGCCCTACAATATTACTACCATCAAGCGCTGCCTTTGACTCAAGCTATTCTGGTAGCCGTACTACTATCATATTCATTCATACCTTGTATTTCACTATCTCTTCG